>OU744348.1:26254436-26876561 GCA_916610135.2 Macropis europaea
TCGCTCCTCAGCGGTCGCGGATTTTTGCCTGGTAAAAATATTGCGACTTTCGTACGAATTTTCTTTTCAATTCAAGTGTTTTGAATTTAATTGAAACGTATTGCTCTTCCATGAAAGACAGATTTTAGTGCAAGTACTATACTTTTGTGTGCGTGCATGCTCTTGCATTTAGTAGTAAGGCCTACCAGTCTGCGACACGCCTGCGTGCGTAAGATAGGCATCTCGAATTTTGTAAAGCGCTCTCAACATGTCCGTTCCGAACGCGTCGATGCAAGAGCTTGCGGATCGGGAACAGGCGCACGGGAACGAAGCCATGGCGGAGATAGCTTCATTGCGTGAGCAGCTCGCGGCTCTTCGAAATGCCCGCGTTGATATGGCTAACGGTCCCATTCAGGATCATTATCGAGTGCCTAAACTTCCGTCGTATTATTCGAACGACCCGGCTTTCTGGTTCGATCAGGTTGAATCGGCTTTTCTTGCCAGTCGCATAACCAGTGAGAAAACCAAGGCTGGCTATGTTATGTCTTGCCTTAGCGGAGACATTGCTGTCTGTTGTAGGGACCTCTTGCCCATCTCAGACCACCCACAGCCGTATACTGCCATCAAAGAGCGTATTATCTGCACTTACGCTGCGTCTGCACAAAGTAGGCTTCGGCAATTATTGAAGGGACAAGTTGCCACTGATGGCAAGCCCTCACTCGTCCTCCAAAGGATTCGAAACTTGAACCATGATGGAAAGTGTCCAGATGATCTTCTTCGTACGATCTTCCTAGAACATCTCTCGCCGGTCGCTCAGGCTCTTTTGTCCACTTCCTTGGTGACAGACCTTAATCAGCTCGCCGCTCAGGCTGACCTGATTGTAGAGGCTTCAGCTTGGTCTCTGCAGCCCATGGCGGTAGGTTCTGCACAGGCTAGCACGTCTCATCAGCATGACATTGTCGCTGTGACCAATTCTAATCGTCCTCCGGTTTCTCAAAGCACGCAGGATCGCGTCCTTGCAGAATTGGCTAAAATTAATGAGAGGCTTAGTCGTCTCGAGAGACCGAGCAACGCCTCGATGGGGCCCTCTGGTCAGCAGCAAAAGCGCAGTCGTTCTAAAAGCGCCAAGCGCTCCAGCATTATTTTCATAACAAGTACGGTTCCAAGGCAACCTTATGCAGAGGAACTCCTCGCAATCCGTGCAGTTGGTCTCAATACCGCTGCGGGAAACTAACTTCACCTTCCATCACTGAGGCGGGGGTGGAAGGTGACAGCTCATCAGCTCGTCTCCCCATTCGCGATATTAAATCTGGCCGGATTTATCTCGTTGACACTGGCGCGGAGATTTCATTGTTACCTGTTCGAAGGGCTTCCAACCTAGCACCTGCTAGCCTCAAGCTTTTCGCCGCTAACAATTCGAGCATTAATACCTATGGCACCTCGTTCCAAACTTTGCACATTGGCCTTCGGCCCATCTCTTGGAACTTCTGCATTGCCGCAGTGCCTTACCCTATTATTGGTGCTGACTTGCTTAAGAGTCACGGTCTTCTAGTTGACCTAGCAAACGGTAGGTTGATTGACCCTCGGTCAAATGCGTTTGCCCTTGGCGCTGTCAATCGTGTTCCTCTCTTCTCGGTTAGACCGGTCGACCCTTCGTCCAAATATACTAAAATCCTTGTGGATTTTCCCGAGCTTGTGGGAGTAGATCAACCCTTTACCAATCACCAATCACAGGTGAAGCACTGCATAGTCACGCATGGTCCCCCTGTCTCTGAGCATGCCAGAAGGCTCGCTCCAGACAAGCTTCGTGCTGCTAAAGCAGAGTTCCAACGCTTGGTGGATCTGGGAATCTGCTGTCCTTCTAGCAGCCCTTGAGCCAGTCCCATCCACTTGGTGCTTAAGAAAGATGGTTCGTGGCGCATCTGCGGTGATTACCGTCGTCTTAACGCGGTCACGCAGCCGGACAAATTCCCTGTTCCGCATCTCCATGATTGCTCAGCCAATCTTCATGAAAAACCTATTTTTTCTAAAATTGACCTCTTCAAGGCGTACCACCAGTTGCCCGTTGCTCCGGAGGATGTTCCTAAAACGGCGGTGATAACACCGTTCGGGCTCTTTGAGTACCGTTTCATGACATTCGGGCTTCGCAATGCCAGTCAGACTTTTCAGCGATACATCTTCCGCGCCCTTGGCGACTTAAATTTCGTTTTCGCGTACATCGACGATATTCTCATCTCGTCCGCGAGTCCGGACGAGCACGAGAGGTACTTGCGGGTGGTGTTTCAACGCTTAAAGCAGTTTCACCTTCGACTTAATGTCGAGAAATGTAAATTTGGTCAATCGGAACTTGAGTTCCTTGGGTATTTGATCAATTCCGAAGGGTGTAAACCCTTATCCGATAAGGTTGAAGCGATCTCTCGCATGCCCAAGCCCAAAACGATGGTAGAACTGCGTCGTTTCCTCGGGCTCGTGAACTTTTATCGGGCTTGCATCCCTCAGGCTGCACGCGTTCTTTTTCCTCTTAATGCGTTCTTGCGCAGCTCGAAAAATAACGACAAAACCGATGTCCCTTGGACTCTCGAAGCCGAGACAGCATTCGTAAGTATCAAAGAGAAACTCTCCAATGCGGTTCTGCTAACTCATCCTTCCACCGACGCTGATACTCGCATCGTCACTGATGCCTCGGACTTCGCCATGGGCGCCTCCGTAGAGCAGCGCTGTGGCAAGGCCTGGAAGCCATTAGCCTTTTTCTCCAGAAAGTTTAGTGGGGCTCAGCTCAGTTATAGCGCTTATGATCGCGAGCTGACAGCAATCTATGAGGCTATCAAATACTTTCGGCAGTTCGTCGAGGGGCGTGATTTCTGTATTCTCACGGATCACAAGCCCATTGAATTTGCGTTTAGGCAACGTTCAGACAAAGCTTCCCCTCGGCAATGTAGGCAGTTGTCGTTCATCTCCCAGTTTTCTACAAATATTAAGTGCAATCCTGGATCAGAGAATGTCATGGCTGATGCCTTTTCGCGCATCGACGCCCTGCGTCTCCCTGTCGACTTTGATCTCGTAGAACTATCTCGACTTCAGGAAGCTGACGAGGAGCTTAAGCACCTCAGACAGTCTGCGAATTTTTCGCTCAATATGAAGCGACTGCAGTTGGGTCCTGATCACCATGCAATCTACTGCGAGATGTCTGGCGAGTCGATAAGACCATACATTCCGGCGCCTTTGCGTCGTCGAGTGTTCGATGTTTTTCATCAACCAGCTCACCCTGGAGCGAAAGCCACTGATCGGTTGATCAGACAACGATACATTTGGCCCAACTTGCATCGAGACGTCAAGAACTGGTGCAAGAATTGCTTGGATTGCCAGCAATCAAAGATCTCGCGGCACGTGTCTCTTTTTCCGGCCGAATTTGTCCCTCCGGACGCCCGTTTTCTACATGTTCATATGGACATTGTAGGGCCACTGCCGGAAAGCGAGGGTTTCCGTTAGTGTCTCACTATGACGGATCGTTTTTCTCGCTGGCCTGAGGCCGTTCCGATGAAAAACATGAAGGCAAGTACTGTGTGTCGAGCTTTCTACGACACTTGGGTTGCTCGTTTTGGCGCTCCTCAGATCTTGACTACCGATCAAGGTAGCCAGTTTGAATCACGGCTTCATCAAGCGCTACTGCAGCTCATTGGCTGTCAGCGTGTGCGTACTACGCCTTATCATCCCCAATCTAACGGGATAATAGAGCGATGGCATCGGACTTTTAAGGCCGCTATCATGTGCCACGCTACCTCTAATTGGACCCGCGTTCTCTCTACTGTCCTTTTAGGCCTAAGAATTCACTTACGCTTCGACACTAACGCGTCTCCAGCAGAGTTCCTCTACAGGACGACTCTTCGCGTCCCGGGCGAGTTCGTCCTTCCAGACGACTTCTCTCCTGACCCACAAATCTTCGTTGAAGAGTTCAGGCATCACATGAGAGAAGTAAAACCGGTACCCGTTGAGCATCGACATAAGAAAAAGGTCTTCTTCTTTAAGGAACTACACTCCTGCTCGCACGTCTTCATGCGAGTCGGTGGCGTGAAGAAAGCTCTCGAGCGCCCTTATACCGGACCACACAGAGTACTCAATCGCACCTCAGACCGAGTTTTTCGCATTCAGGTGAATGGGACACCACGCGAGGTGTCGGTTGAGCATCTCAAGCCGGCGTTCTTCATTCCCGACAGCGTCAATCCTGCTGCATCCGGCAGCATCACCGACTCGGGTCTTGCGATCCAACAGACCCCGGCGCTTCGCACGTATGCTAAACATAAGAAAACAGTATCGTGGGCACCGTTGCCCCTAGCGAAGTAACGAGTAAATTTTGTGCGCTAACACTCGGGGGGGAGTGTGTGGGGACTAGCCCTAATGCGTCGACCCACGCGCTTGCGCAGCAGTGGTGAGCGGGAAGGGGACGTAGGAACAAAGGAGCTCGACACAAGACGCAAGAGAACCGCGAGAACCTTCGACCCGTCGCAGTGGATTTGTAAGCGACGAGGTTATGCCCTGTCAGGGCTGAGTAAAATATAGTTCTGTACCAAGTACATAGTTTCCGGACTACCGCCTTCCTCCATCATCCAGCCGTCCTAACCGCACATCTTAGCGGCCCATAGAGCCGCGACTCCCTTGGAGCCTTATCAAAAACTCTATAACCTTTTGGGGACTAGCCCCACTGCGTAGACACACGCGCTTGCGCAGCAGTGGTGAGCGGGAAGGGGACGCGAGAATCGGAAGAGCTCGCCGCCAGGCCAGAGAGAGTCTTCTGCCCGTCGACGTAGCATTGTAAACGGCGAGGTTATGCCCTCTCAAGGGCTAAGTAAAGTTATATAGTTCTGCGAATCGAGTACATAGTTCTTGGACACCCGCCTCCATCCTTCATCCAGCAGTCCTGACCGCGCACCTTAGCGGTCAATGGAACCGCGGCTCACCTAGAGCCTTACCAACTCCATAACCTCTGTGGCGACAACCACGCGACGCCCGCGCCTCTGGCGAGCGGAAGAATGAGAGAGGAAAGGGAGTCAGTCGTTTCCGTTTCTGCGCTACATGTAGAAGTTGAAACCTAGAAAGTTTGCGATTAAAGATTGTTGAGTTTAATTACGGTGTTCGTTCTTCCCGCCATTCCTCGGAAAACGAACCCCTACACCTCACCTTTAAGTCCACAACGCTCCTAAGTATTGTACTTATGCATATGTGAACTCAGTTTTAACTTTTTACTTTAATCTACAGTGTAGCGTGTTTCTCTAGTGTAGTGCTTCTATTTGTGCGAAACTATTTTTATTTCTCTACTATAGTGCCTTCTACTCTGTTCTATATTTACCTAGTTTTAGTTCTAGTTTTAATTCTACTCACAGCGTATCTATAAATCTTATTTTGTACCAGAGTATAAGCAGGTCTTGCTGTGGTGTTTGGAACGAATTTATTCTGCGTAACGAGGAAGCTATCCGAAAACTCGGCAACCGCGTCTCTAGCCTTGAGGCTATTACCCAAAATCTTATGGCTGAAACCAAAGCGAAAGTCTCAGCCATTCGATCAGATCTCGACTCACTCTCCCAGTTGGTTATCGCTCGTGATTCATATGAGGTTAAGATCTCTGGTATTCCACTCCCTGTCCAAGTTGAAGCTCCTGCTCTTATTGACCGTACTCTAACAGCCCTCGGGTTTTCAGGCCTTATCAGCCACGTTATTGAGGTGCGCCCTTGGAACGTGCCTCTCTCTTTGACCTCTGCCCCCACTCCTGTCTGGCGGGCTGTTGTCGCCAAGTTTATGTTGCCTACCATCAGAGACGCTGTCCTAAGCAAGGCAGGTGCTCTCCACAGCCTTGACGTTAATGCGTTATACGGTGTTGGGGGCACCTCCAAAGTCTTCATAACCCCGATTTGGCCTAAGCCTGTATATTTGCTCTGGCGCAAAGCTCTTGACAAAGCCAAAGCCCTTAATTATGCCCGGCCAATCGATAATAATCTAGCTGTTTGCACGCGTGAAACTACCGACTCAGTACCCATCCCGATTCGCACTGAAGCTGATTTTGCACGACTCCCTCCGGGATCTTCCAATCACTGAAGGTCCGAGCGTGTAGCAGATTCTCATGTGCATAAGGATTTATTCCCCATCGGCCACATAAATATCAACAGGTTGAAAACATACTTCAGCGAGCTTGAACTCCGAGACTCAGACACTCCCTACAATATTCTGCCATTCCTGAAACCTTTCTTACGCCCTTGGAAACAGATGCAGCAGTCAATCTAGCGGGTTACAACTTCTTTCAGCTTGACAGAATCGGGAAAGAAGGCGGAAACGTTGGAGTCTATGTGCGCGACTCATGTGTTGCTAAAGTACTCGCTCACTCTGATCCTATCCACTCTAACTCGCCTGAAGATCTATTCATTGAAATTACTCACTCTTCCGATAAATTACTTTTTGCAGTCCTCTATCGCCACCCCTCTGCCTCCTATCCTTCTGTCTTCTTCGACACTCTAACCGAGCTTCTACCCAATTATAAAAATCTTATCATCGCTGGAGACTTTAATATCAACATACTCGCTAATAGTCCTGCAACGGATTTTATCTAAAATGCCATCGACCTGCAGTCAGTGTATCTAGTTCCATGTGAGCCCACACATCATGCTCGCTATCGTGATCACCTCTCTCACACGTGGCTCGACCTTTTCATTATACAGGATAAATCTGCACTTATTTCATACAAAAAATCAGAGGCTCTTTTCGCTGCAGGCCACGACTTCATTGAAATTCGGTTCAAATTTTTCAGAAGTCCTAACACGCCTAGAACGTTCATATGCCGCAATCTGAAGAATCTTGACCAACGAGAAGTTGCCAACAACTTCGAGCGTAATCTGCTTGACACTCGGCTCCATCATTCCTCTATGTTTGCTTGCACTACGCAATTTCCACCTTTGCTACCACTTCCTATCTCTGATCCATCCCCTAACTACAACACTAACCTCTCAGGCCTATCTCTCACAGCCTAAGACTCAATTGCTCCCTCCGCGACAAGCTCGTCTGGTACTCTCCCACCCCCATGTCCCTTTCTCTCTGAATCATCTGCAACCCTTGATTCCCTTGTCATCCCTTCCAGGAAGCCTTACTCCACCCCTTCAATACTCTTGCACCGTGACAAAAAATCGCAATATCACACAAAAGAAAACTCTGGGTCTCTAGCAAGCTTAGAGTCTTACTTCGTCAGCGAGATCGAGCTTACAAGCAAGCATGTCAATCTGGCACTTCTTTCGCTTATGCATGCTACCGCCAGTTTCACAGAGCAGCCAGCAATTCACTTGACACAGCTAAGGCTACCTACTTCCGCCTTAAAATCGATACTGCTCATGACCCTCGAGCTAAGCGGTTCAAACTTAAAAAATGCGCCTGATAGGAAACAACCTCCCTTCCCCTCTTCTCCACTCCACTCCCTTTCTGCTAATTCATTACTACGCTGCCATTGCTTCTTCACCCAACCCTCTATTTGTACTTCCCTACCCTTAACTCCTACAGACAGCCCCTTTGACTTTACCCTCATTACCCCCAGAACAATAGCTTCACTGTCAAAGCCTCCTCAAAGACGGCTGGTTCCGATCATCTCACGGTGGAAATGATCAAGCCAGCGTCTACCGCACTCTATGCACCTCTTGCTAGAATTTTTAACGCATCTCTTCACGTAGGTATTTTTTCCTCCCTCTAGAAGCAAGTGTTGCTCTTATCTCTCTCCAAACTGCGCTTCCCCACTTCATCTGCTGACACACGTCCAATCACCTTACTCTCTGAGCTCTCAAAGCTGCTTGAGCGAGTAGTGCATGACCAACTCAGTTTGCGCATAATCAGGCACAACCTCCTTGACTCTCGCCAAACCGGTTTTCGCAGTGGCCACAGTACCCAAACAGCCCTCCTCAAGCTTATGGATGATATTCGCTATGATATTGATAAATGCCGAGTCACACTGCTCATTTTATTTGACTTTACTAAAGCTTTTGACACGATCCCGCATAAAACACTTTTAAGAAATCTCCGAGCTTTAAAATACACCGATCGTGTCATCAGCTGGTTTTGCTCGTATCTAAGCGGGAGGGCCCAGGCTGTCCGTTGCGATAATGGCACTCACTCCGAGTGGTGCACAACATCTGCAGGCGTCCCGCAAGGTAGTGTCCTTGACCCTCTTTTGTTTTCACTATTTATGAACGATCTGCCTGACGTCCTCAAGTCCTCTAATCACCTAATTTTTGCGGATGACACGCAAATTTATCTTTATTGCCTCCCTGGACAGATTGAAGAAGGACTTGCCGCTATTAATAACGATGCATGTACATTTGCTGACTGGGCTACGGCTACCGGACTAACCCTTAATCTCGCCAAAACTAAGCTTATGATCCTTGGCAGCCAGCATTACACAACTAGCCTTGGTACACTGCCCTTTCCTGGGTTCACTTAAGTAACTCCCTTTGGCTTACATCTACTCTCAACTCGACCAAACACGTTAATAGTATAGTTAAAAAAGTACACGGCGTACGCTACGCATTACGCTTTCACCGGCACTCGCTTCCTCGATCTCTTCGAGCGAGCTCAGTCGAAAGCCTCATTTTTTCCTCACTTCAACTACGCGTGTGTAGTTTATCATGACCTTGACGCTACCCGTAACCTCCTCCTCTAGCATCTTCTCAACAGGTGTGTCCGCTTCATTTGCTCTTCCATATTACGAAGAACGCATGTCACCCCATATCGCTTGGCTTTAGGATGGCTCTCAGTTGCACGGTGGCGAGAGTATTTCCTCGGATCGCTCGCATTTACTACATTGGCTTAGAAGAACCCAGATTATCTGCTGGATCGATTCACAATTATTGATAGAGAAACCATGCATAGCTCTGATCGCATTTCCCCGCGCACTCTAGCCTTCCCTCCCCTTCGCAATGAAGCTTGGGAAAACTCCTTTCTAATCACGGCTTCCACACTCATAAACTCTCTCTCTCCCCCTGATTTCAATCCCAATCATGTCCAATCTTTCAAATCCTTCCTCTGTAATGATCTTCTCAGCCGTGGTTATAAAGCCTGGGAAGCACGCATCCTGTCCAAAAACATCCCCCCTCATGACGTCCATCCCCCTTTAATTCGCAAGTGCTTTACGCATTTATATCCTACTTTTAAGCACTTTCTTAATTATGTCTACGCTTGGCCTTACTCTCTTACTACTTTGCGCCCATGGGTCCTATCTTTATTATTACTTTGTAGTTTTACCTGTTTCAGCGCTCTGTAATTTGCTTTGTAACTTAACACTCTAGTTTTACATATACTCTCACCTTTATCAATACTGTAATTATGTTTGTAATACTCTCTTTGTAACATCCTACCGCCAGATAGGGATATACCCAAGGGCGCAATAAAGCTAATCAAATCAAAACAAATCTCTCTCCTTCTCCCTCCGTCCCCTTTTCACTCTCACACACTCTGTCGTGCCTCGCTTTCGAAAAAACGGTGCGCCTTTGTTTCCCGATTCGCGACACATAGCACTGTTCGTAGGGATCACCTTCGCTTTTAAACGTAACGTTTGATACTTTCTCCGACCTCAGTCTCTGCCCTCAGAGGCTGTGTCAACCACTTCTTCTTGTGAGTCGTATTCTTCGTCGTTGTCATCGTAGTCCGCTTCAGCCAAAAGCTTCATGAAGTCTGCCACGATGCACGTCTGATGAGGACCTTCGTGATTTTTTGTTTTTTCGACCACGTATTGGTCATTTCGGAGAGCTTTGACGACACGGTAAGGGCTCATATATTTCACGGAAAGTTCCAAGCCAGGCCCAAGTTGTGTTCGTTTGATGCCTACCAGGTCATCTTCTTTATACACAGTATAAGCCTTTTCCCGCTTCGTATCGTAGGTCCTTTTATTCTCCCCCTGAACCTTCGCGATACTTTCCTTGGTTTTTATTCGGATGTCGTCCTGATGCTCTCCGAATATGGCGGCCCATTGTTGCTCCAACATCTCTCAGATTTGCGGGTCGTCCTTATACCGCATTCGTGTTCCAACAAATAAGTTGAACGGCGTAGTATTTATGCTACGGTGGGGAGTAGCATTATAAACCTCTGCACGGCACCAAGATGTCGATACCATTCTCCCGGATGAGGTGTTAGTAGTTTAGTCAGTAGCGGAATTTGCGTCCGATTAACTCCCTCCACTAGACCATTGCCCCTTAGCACTCCTGTTGCAACCAGCGAATGCTGGATCTTTTCTCGGCTACAATAGTCCTGGACATCTCCGGAAGTAAATGCTGTCCCCTTGTCGGAAACAATGCGTCGAGGGTTTCCGAACGTGACGGCTTCTTTCTCCAAATGCCACAATACCTCACTAGTATTCGTTGTCTTTGTGGTATACAGCCATACGGGTTTGGCGAAGGCATCGACAATCAGCAATACATGCCGATAACTCTTCTTGGTCGACGGTAATGGTCCTAAATGATCGATATAGTAAGTGTCCAGCGGCACTTCTCGTTTCGGAATCCGGTGGAGAAAACCGTCGTGCTTTCCCGTCTTCCTTCGTCTTCGTCACTGAGAAATGTCCGTTTTCATGGATACGTCGGATAAGTTGCGTTTGCAGGCTCTTCGGTACTACAAGTTTAATTTTACCATCAATCATTTGGAACAGCCCTGTCGAATATCCGTCTATTTGGCCCACCTCGGCTAATTAAAAAATTCATCGCGTCCCCTCGTCGTCTTGCTGCGCCTTGAGAATTCTCGTCGTCATATTGTCTCGATCTGCAGATACCAAATAACACATCGGCAGTGGATTTCTGCTCAAAGAGTCTACATAAACCATATTCCTGCTCGGACGGTGTTTGATGACGCAATCGAACTGTTACAGCAGACGAGCCCACCTGGCCACGCGCACAAACAACTCCCGTTTGCTCATCGCGAGAAAAAATGCCTTACAGTCCGTAACGATCTTATATCTAATTCCAAACAGATAGATACGAAATTTTAGCAACGATCTCACTATCTCTAAAACTTCCAATTTGTAACTGGCATATTTCAACTCGGCCGACGTAGTTTTGCCGCTGACGAAGTATACCGGGCGGAACTCATCGTCGTTATCACAACGCTGCATAAGGTTCGCACCGAAACCGAATTTTGATACATCGGTGTACAGCTCGGTTTCCCCGTCTACCTTGTACAATTTCAACACCGGTTCCTCGATCAGCTTTGCCTTCAAGATGTCAAACGCGTCCATCCCCCTACCGACCAAACTCGAATTTTGTGTACACCCGCAATAAATTGGTTAACGGCTTTGCGATCTGTTAGATACTTCGAAAATTTTCCCTTTTTAGAGGTATCTCGAAATTGTTACTATTGTATCCTCTTGAACCTTCAGTCCCTTTCAGGTGTACGTAACTAAGTTAAAAACAAGCGGATTAGCTCGTGGCCCTTAAGGGCCTCTCCATCTAAACGACCTCCTTCACAAGGAATCAAACTCTCCCCGAAAACACTACCTCCACCCTGTCAATAACCAATAGAAATTCCTATACCCACCCCTCTCGCAAAAATCACGAAAAACCGTTTCTTACACAAGCTATGTCAAAGGTCGCGAACGAACCTCAAGTTAAAAAAATTTTGAACTCCGTAGCAACCACTTCACTCTAATCTCGCTCTCTGTGTTTTGGTGCTAGTGAAAATAAAGACTGTAAATTAACCAATAATTCGAATTATTGTCCCTTTCGGGTTCAGGACAGATCAAACAGTAGTTTTCAATAAATTTCCGAAAATACCCAGTCAAGCCCAAGAAGCTCTGGATCTGTTTAATCTTTTTGTGCATCGGAAATTTTGCTACAGCCATTGTTTTATGTTCAGACGGCCGAACGGTGCCGTTTTGTATTATACGCCCAAGGAATTCACCCTTATTTTGTAGCCACGAGCATTTTTTCCAATTTATTTTTAAACCGAAATCTTGAGCTACCGACAATACTGATTCGATATTCCGCATTCCATTCTCAACGTCACTCGACATTTAGTGTAACCGGTCGCAAGCGACTAGCCGCTCCTAAGGGTTTTCCCTATATCGGCAGAAACGGTTGGTAACTACCAACGAAACCGCCTTGGGACGAGCGCAGAAAAATCCAGAAGTGCCACAGAGCGTTTTGTGCGGATGAGTCCTTTAGCTACGTCGTAGCCAAATGGAGGATAACTCCTCCAATGGTCAGCGCCGTGGATACGGGGAACCACGGGGTGGCGAACTCACCGCGTACACGCCTGTACGCTCACTATGCGCCCGACCAAAACGGAAGGGATGACCGGTAGGCAGCTGTAGGCTACCTCTGTTCGAACCGGCCTCCATTCGACTCTTCAGCCCCATTCAATTGATCGGAGATTCATTTCGAATGCTCAGAGCCTTGAAGCTCTTTGGATGTTCACAGGCTGGCGATCAGACGGCAAATGCGCTATCAATTGTAACCAGGTACTCCGTATGTGTTACGCACTCCTCCAAAAACCGAACACCAGCGCTGCTCTCGCGCAGCCGAAGCCCACGAAGGTACCAGTTCGAGTCACACTGGTCACACTTCTCGAGGACATTTGTTTGCTATCCATGAAGGTGCACCCGACCTTCTAAATGACATGGGTCGTCAAAGACACGGGATATAACTCGGGTTCGGGGGTGACGTTAAGCACCCAATGGTGGCCCAGCACCTGCCATACCCTGCCGGGAGTAGATAGGGACATTGCATCGTGTTTATTAACTTACCCATATCTGCCACGAAAAGTTTGCAGGCACGGCCCCCATGGGCGAGGAATTGATTTCCGCTCAATCAGCGGGATTTTGTATAGCCTATACAAGAACTACCAATTCGACCCCGGATGACAGCCCTGGAACTCTGCAGGCTGGTGCCCGAGCAGAGACTGCTGCTCACCCGTTGAGTAGCACGACCACTCTCTCTCGCGATATGGGATCACCACATACCACCACGAATCCGACGCCAAAGGTCGGTACGGCAAAGCCCCGTCCGCGGTCACGCCGACCCCCATGGTGCTAGTTTCCGGGCCTTCAGCATCAAGCACAACTGGTCGCACTCTCGCAGGCCACTTACCAAAACATCGCTACCCGCTCGAGATGTTGTCACATCTCCAAACCGACACGGGTTTGGTCAGTTTACCGAGATATAGCTCGGGGGGGGGGGGGGGGGGGGGGGGTCGCTACTCATCCAGTAGCGGCCCGGCACCTACCACACCTGCTCCAGTAGATAGGGACAGTAGGGAATCTCGTTAATCCATTCATGCGCGTCACTAGTTACATGACGAAGCATTTGGCTATTTCCTATATCATTCCTGGTAAGCAAGAATGTGATACATTTCCGAGGTATAACTCCCTCGTAGGGTATAATAAACTAGGAAAAATTGTCGGTTAACCTCCCAGTAGGTTGTTTGCGAGATTACGCACTGAAAGGCCAAATACTCGTAATGAATGATAAAACATGTATATAGGTCCAATAAATAAATACATAGTGTACATGTACAATAATTAAAAGGAAAGAATGTAAATATGTAAAACAAAACAAAAGTTAAAGAAAAGAAAAATAAGATATAACGCTAAAATTGTACTACGTCAAAAGGGACGTGCGTTGGTGCAGGTCAAATTTATAAATATACCTGTTCGGGCTTACTTGTAGTCTATTCGTAAAACCCTAGTCAATTTGGTGCCGTACATTTAATTTATGTAGATATATGTATATGTACGTTGTTGAATATATGTAAATTTTATGAGTCGTAGTCTTTTTTTTTACGTGGAGGAAACCTTCCCGTAGCGGGGGGGGGGGGGGGGCTGGGTAGTGCGGTATTTTTACGCACTAAAACCTCCACGGTGACCGATCCTCTGGCGGGTAAGGGGGGGCTCCGGGAACCCCACAAGGGCACGATTCGGAGTCGTCACAAAGCCGAGGCGCGAGAGCGCCCCATCCTCGGGGGCAAACGGACCCCCTTCATACTTCCAGGCGACGTTGCATCGGTCACCTCGCAACGCCGCCTCCACCTCGGGATCGCTGACATCGGTGGACGGACCCTCACGCTCTTCCTCCTGCGATCCCCTGCGCGGAGCATTGTCTTCCTCGCCACGATCGCTCTAACGTCAGCTGTAGCCGACCCGCCGGTTTTGGTCGGGAGGGGAACAAAAAATTCCCCCCCCCCCCCCCCCCAAGCGCCGCCGTCAACCCTACACGTTGGGGGCCAGTGACGGGGCCTTACACCGCCCCGTCTGCCCCTCCCTCTCCTCCGGCGGGCGGGGTCGGAAGCACGTTCCCGATCTCCTTCTGCTGCATCACTAGCTCGCAGAAGGGGGTCATCGCATTCCATGCGCTTATGCTGCCGACCATCTTACTGGCGATGGTCGGTAGCGACAGGTCTTTCCCGACCTCCGTCATGAGGACACGGCGCTCCTCGGCCCATGCCGAGCACACCTCCAGGGTGTGTTGCGCCGTGTCCTCATCCGCCCCGTAGTGATGACACTGCGGGGTGGCCTCCCTACCTATTCGACGCAGGAATTCACCGAAGTCCATTGGTCTAGGACAGGCAGGACGGTCTCGACGGCTCTCCGAGTGGCATTTGTTGGCTCCCTGAGCCAACTCTGCCACTCGTTTAACGAGAGCCGTCTCGCCAACGCCTTCAACCCCTCGACCACTTGAGGGTTCAGGGGCGCTCCTCCAAGGTCGCGGAGTTCGCGGAGACGTTTATCCGTCACCGGCGTACCCATGGTCTGAACTTGTCCAGTACCATGTGATATGTGCGCCCCCATCGGTCACGGTTCAGAGTGGCGAGGAGCTATTCTCACGCTCGGGTTTTGGCCGTCCTGATGGCGAGCCGCAAGACACCGCGCGCTTCGCGGTAACCGTCCTGCAGCTCCGCCATCCTCGCGGGGTCGCGTTGCCTTCTGCGGCGGGAGCGAGTGCAGAGGCGGCTCGCGCGAATGCAGGATGCACGCAGCCCAGCAATCTCGCGCGACCACCAATACACCGCCCGCTGAAGCGCGTCACTGGCTCGGGGCATAGCGACGTTGCACGGTGAGCGTCACAGCGGCTATCCTGGGCGGGCGCCCTGGCACCACCTTTGCCGCCTTCTTCGCCGGCTGTACCCGCCGGGGGGCCGTCGCAACGTCTGCGGTGGGCTGAGCAGCGGCCGCTGCCGATTTTTTGGCTATCTTCTTCGTCTTCCTGCCCACCACCTCGGCCCACGTCCCCTCCCTTACCGTGGGGGGAGGCACAGGCCTGGCCGGAAGTCCCACATTGGGCCCTTTGCTGGCGATCAGTTTTGGTTGGTCCGCGGGGGCAGCCGCTCCGGTCTTTCCCCTTGTGCGGCTACTCGGCCCGGCCGATGTGGCCCTGGGCGTCGAGCTTACGTTCGCCCGCTATGGAGGTCCGACGGTCTGCGCCGGAAGGATGTCCCTCCTGAACACGGCCAGCCTGGCATCCGAGTCGCTCTGCTGGTGCACGTCTCTGCCACTCTGCCCTTTCCTCCTGTTGAAGGGTTATTGGATAGTGTGGCAAAAAGTAGAATATATTAAGTGACTAACTGTATTTATTCACTAAAGCACATATAAGCGTCGAATACAAATTTGTCCTCAACAACAGAGCCCGAGTCGGTAGTTCGTTTCCGTCTGTCTGTCCGCAAACGAAAAACCCCATATATACAAATACAGACGGCACATAGAGGTCTCACCTCTCCATCCAACCAAAACTATTCGGTTACATGTCGTGTCCGAGATGTATAGTTTTCTTTTACAGAAGTAAAATGAATTTATTTTATTTCATTTTACTTCAACACCTCCAGCTGATCCTGCCGGCGCCGTGCCCTCGGTACACCTTTTGGGTGCGCCCGCGCTCCCACCGGTGGGAGGCGGCCATGGCGTTGAGACTCTCCTGCAGCGCCGGCACCTCCCCCCTAAGGCACTCATCCTCGGACGTGAGGCTGGAGACCCTAGCCTTCAGCTAGGTATTTGCTACCCCAAGCCCCACGTCCGGCGACCTCTTGGCGATTTCCGCCACCGCCGCGATGGACGCCTGCGAGGCGGCTTTCAGCACCGTTATTAGGGAGGCTTTTAATACATTCCCTTTGGCCGCCATGAGGCGGACCAGATTCATGAGGTTCGTCGCTTTTGCCTCCAGATCGTTCCTCCACCAGAACCGCCTTCTGGAAGCACTCCGGAGGAATTACTTCTGTTAATTCCTCCAGCTCATCCATGTCGGCGGCTGATGAGGCCGGCTGCAGAGCCCTTTCCCGTTTCCGCTTGCCGCGATTCGCGGCGACGGTCGGAGTGGCCGAAATTGTCGGACTCCGCGTCACTCCATTTCGACGATTGGGAGGCTCCGTCTCCCGTATCGTCGATAGCGCTCGTGGTCGAGCGCACTGAGCGCATTAAGCGCATCGACGGGGACGGTGACACAACCCTGCTGCCTGGCGACGGGGACACAACCCGGCTGCTCGGCGCCGAGAGGCCCGCAGATGTCCTCGGCGGTGGTGCGAACCGCGTCGGCAGCCGGTGGGTTCTAAAGCCAACACGCCAACCGCGCCTTGGTCCTCCCTCGTGGCCTCCTCTTCTCTCACTATCGACTCGTAAGAGCCGGAGAGCCGCTCCACATCGCCCCCCCCCCCCCCCCCCAAGTGTTTTGTTTTATGTACGTCATTTTGGCGGGTATCTTATGTGAATACGCGTTTCGGGGATCATCCCACCCCTACCGCGGTAGGGGATCTATCCACGCTTTGTATTATTCCTAGTTATTGGCACCGAAGCCGAGAAGCGGCTTGTTGGGTGGTCAACCCTATCGGTACCAAGACTCTATGAAACAGTTACGGGATACGCTCGCTCCATAATGATGCTAAAGGTTTAACGTCACGCCTATCGAGTGAGTGACACCCGGTCCGTCCGGATGCCTGACTCAAACCTCAGGCTAAACGCGCCGGGGTACAATCCCCCCCGACAGTGTTATGAGGAAATACTGACCATGTAAACCTCCATTCCCCTGCCCAAACGCTGCGACTTCAACCCCTGCAGGAACTCCAGTCAGCCGATCTGCTTCCGTATTCGCCAGTGGCGTCGGGTCAGGCCGCCTTCGCCTCACAGCCTTTCGGCCACGGAGGACGCGTCTCCACCGCGACGAGGGGGAACTAATGCTCCACCCGCCACGAGGGAGCGCACCCTCTGCGTAGGTCTTATGCACCGGCGTCTTTCCGCCACGACCGACTACTAGCTTCCCCGGATTGACCCCGGTGTGGGGGCAACTACATCACTCCGTGTTTAGTCTACCGGGAATATCCACCGTAGGTTGGCCGGGGCCCATTCACACACACACACACAGTCGCCGTCCCCCGTTAGTACGGAGACTCCGGTACAGTTTGTCACGTCACCTTTTCAGGTAGCCGTGCGAAACCAACATCAGAGTTTCCGCCTAGCAGGCACCACGTGGAGGTGGAGGTACGATTTGAGCGACCTTTCGTGGCCGCTCTAAAAGCGTCCACCATCGGCCAGAGGGGTGAGATCGGAGGGCTTTCGCCACCCGCTCTCATCCTCGGGCAGATGGTGGACGCGCCTGCCATGAGTCGTACTCTACAAACAAAAAAGTATATGTATTTACAATTTCAATGGAACTGCGAACGGTCATTAGTGCTACTGTTTTTAAGTCGTTATTACTAATTCCCAAGATTTTTATATTGTTCTTTGTTGTCGCGGGGAGGGTTCCTCTGCTACCTATGGTCATCGGCAACATAAATAAATAATTAAAAATTTCTTTTTTCAATCTTCGACACAGTTGGTATTTACGGATTTTTTCCTCGCTTGCCTGTTGGAGGCATTCCCGGTTTTCAAAGCGGACCGTTACGTTGACAATGAATAGCCTTTCCTCAGTTTTGATTATGAGATCCGGCTTGTAGGAATTTCCTCCAACTTTCAAGTGAGGTTCTATCAGGCCGTCGTTTTGCACTGCCAATATTTTTGCTATTAGGTGTTTCACGTCATCGTCACGTCTTTTGATTCTTAGGGCCTTAGTGTGGATACATAGGCCTAATATGTGCCCTAGAGTTTCTGGCTGGGCATGGCGTCGCCTGCAATTTATATTTATGTTTTTCTCATATCTTGCTAAAAGCACTTTCGTGCCTACGGCGTTTGTCCGCATTTTGATGGCATCAATGAATCGCGATAGTTTTACTAAATTATGGTTTTCTAGCCAAGCGTTACTGATTTTTTCTTTGGCAAAGTCAAAGACTCCTTGGCCTTGTCTCCGCAGGTTGCTCCATTGAGTAAGGTAGTCTCTTTTCATTCGTTTTTTAGCCCTCTCTATATCCTCTAAGGTGGCGGGCCAATTGATACGTAAGGAGTTGGCCATCCTTTTAATTTTCTTTTCCCAGTTTTCATTTATTATTCCAGAGATTGCCGGGTCAATTGAGTTTCTCATTTTAGTTGCATTTTTAAGGGCAGCTATTTTTATTATAGCTTCATATTTTGGTACCCGTAAACCTCCGCTCTTCTTAGGGGCATAGAAAAAGCCCGTCGCTGTAGAAGAGGCAAGATGCAGGATTTCTTTTATTTGCTGTCTTAATTCATTGTCTAGTAGCTTCAGGACTGCATTGCTTGGAGGGTTGGCCAAAAGGCTGTATATGTATCGCGGCAGTATGTAGGTAATTAGTAATTCAATTTTCTAGGTTGGTTTTATCGCGAACGTTCTGACCCGTTTTATTACGTTTATGGCTTCTGGTACTATTACTCCCTGGTGAAGACCCTTCCATGGGCCCACCTTTGCTTCTAGATATTTAAAAACACTGTCCGGGTCAGCATTAGTTATTGTTTCGTTCTTGTTAATTTTCGAATTGGTTTCCGCCACATACCAGGTGTCCTTTTTTGTTGTAATTTGGAAAACTAAACATTTTCCTGCTAAGAGGGTCATTTGTATATCGGTTAAATATTTGTGTACTAAGTTTATTTGTTTTTGTGCTTCTTTTTGATCTTTCGCTAATGGAGTTAGATCATCCGCAAAAGCTAGAATTGGGATTCTCATGTCGTCATTTATTGAAATTCCGGTTGTGTTTTCGTTGATTTTCTCCATGAGTCCATCAATGCACAACAGTTGCATTAATCCGTAACAGTTCTCGTACATGTTTAATATGAAATCGGTAATACTGTCGGGTATACCTTTCCTGCGCAAAGCCGGTTTTAACAAGGAGTGTGGTATAGAGTCGAAGGCCTTTGACATATCGAGGATGGTGAACACGCCGCCGTTCTTGAGTTTTGACTCCCATATTGCCTCGCTGAGGAGCGCTATGTTGTACTTACATCCGTTCGCCGATGTGAAGCCTTTTTGTCGAAAATTCTGCACAAGCACATTCCGGAGGCGCCTGTCCAAGATGCTAGACGATATCCTGCTTAGCGCTGAAGTTATTGTGATGGGCCGCCAGTTCCCCACATCTTCGGGGTTCTTTCCATCCTTAGGTATTAGGGTGGTGCGGTTTTTTTTTAGCAAGCAGGGTAGTAGTTGGTAACACATAATATGTTGAATAAGCGTGACAGCAGTATCGGTAGGCCTTTTTTTCCGTGGAAGAAACCTTGGAAGAAGGGAGGGCTCCGGGAACCCCATAAGGACATGACTCGGAGGCCTGGTTTTAGGAGGTGGCGTTTCTGTATGCCGTCTGGTCCTCCTGCGGTTTTGTTGTTCATCTGTTTTATGCGGTGGAAAACTTCATCTGGTGTAATAGGTGGTAGTATTTCTCGTGTGGGAATTAGCTGTGGTCGATGTTGATTACCTTGCCCTGTCGGTCCCAGCGTTTCCCAGATACTACTGTATAGACGTTTGATATCATCCGCTGTTGGTGGTAGTTTTGGGGGTTCCAAAAGGGATAGATCTCCACTTATAGCTATATCTGCCAGTTTTTTGGGGCATTCCTTGTGCATATCCTGGCATCTCGAGTATCTAAATCGTTTTCTCTGAGTACTATTGGTTTTACTATTATTATTTCTATTGTTGCGATTCTTGTTATAACTGTTTTTGTTGTTATGCCTTTGTTAACGCCCGTTGTTGATTAAATAATCGTTCGGGCCTTGTTGGCGTTTGCACGTGGTGTGCCGACTAAGTATTATTTCCGAACTAATTCGAAGGACCACCTTCCTTGTGGCAGAAGGACAAAATGCAAAGTTGTTACTAAATAAACGTATATTCTACTTTACAAAGGTGTGAGCGGGGTGCTCGCTTAAACTATGCTCTAGTACTTGTGTGGAAGCTACGGTTATACAAATCTAGTGTGCTGCTCAGAGCGTTCCGTGTGCTGCTGAGAGCGTTCTATTGCATAGATTAATGTGCTCCTCAGAGCGTTCCAAATACAATGTATAATGTGCTGCTCAGAGCGTTCCGTGCTGCTGAGGGCGTTCTATGTACTCCTCAGAGCGTTCTATACAACTAATGTGCTCCTCGGAGCGTTCTAATCAACTATGTTTTAAGATTTACAAAAATCAACGATGAAGACTCTTCCCACCCTTCCAATGACATTCTCATGGAGTGAAGGGGACCGTAGAGCGAGGGTGGGGTTGTCGTCGGTGGACGGAAGTTTGGCAGCAGCGGGGTTTTTCCTATGAGCGCTGGCCCACTCGCGAGTTCCGTTGAACCGTCCCGAGTGGCCCTACCGATATCCTTCGGGTGGTTGCGTTTATGACACAGCACTTCGGCATTCAAATGCACCGAAAATTAGTCTTTCCTGGCCGCCCTGCAAATTAATTTTGCTTAGCCTTTGGCGACCAGATGTGGACTTCACGGATGTCCTGAAGCACATAAAAAGATTTGACCGTGCCATAAACCACGCCTGCCTTGGCGTTAACAGCCTTCTTTTATTATTATTATTACCGTTGTTTTTATTTTGACTGTTATTACTGTTTTTGTTTTGGTTGCTATCATCTATTTTATCTTTATCGTTGTTTGATTCTTTAGTTTCTTTATTTAATAGTGCAGGAGTTAAGGTGTCAAGAAAATAAGTTTCTAGGGTAAAACTTACGTTTAGGGGAGGCGGCTCCGATGACCTTGACCTTGACAAATGTTATGAAGGTCTCCCTCTTGCGTAACTGCCAGGAGGTTTTAGTCGTCGCTCGTTTTTTATTAAAGAGTTATTATCAAAAATGTATTAATTCTACTACACTACAATCTGCGTATACGTATATTCAACGTGACCTTGACGTTCACAAAGTTTATGAAGGTCACCCTCCTGAGTATCCCCCGAAAAGTTTTAGCTGTCGCTCGTTTTTTATTAAAAAGTTATTAACATATAAAGATTATATAATAAATCGATAATAAATAGAGGATTACTATGGTATAACATAAGAAACAGTTGATGAGTATGCGAAATGAAAATTTAATCAGTATTTAAATGATCTAATGGATACAGAGAACTCATTATTTTAAAGAAAGCCTCAATGCGTTTGACAAAATCGTAAATACTTTTAAATAAGAATTCTGCGAGGTAATTCGTGAAATGATATTCACGAGTGCCATAGCGAGGAATATTTACTCTCATATCCCTCCACAATCTTTCTATATTTTGTGTCTGAACACCAGATTCAGGACCTATAAAATTATCCGAATGGTTTACTGTTCGATGTATATAATTTTCATTGTCCAAGGCATCGTTTGCACGCCACTTGTCGGTATGAATAACTGAACCGGCAGCAACGTATTCTCGAATTATAGGTAAAAATGTATCAGTATTCCGATTTGGCACAGGCAAAATAAAAACCTTTTATTATTACGTTCAGTACCACCGAAAACCCATTGTCCTTAAATTACACCTCCTCTGTTATATTTTCTCTTGCCTACTTTAACCTCATCTATTTCAACAATTTTATCCGGTCCACCAATTGGCTCTTGCTTACTTACCAGCGATTGTTGAAGTAACTAAAATTAATTTAGCGAACATACGTACAATATTACTTAAGAGCAAACATAACTAAATAACGTGAAATGATAACCGTATGCCATATGTTAGCTCTCGACAAAATTGTGTCCAATCGACTACATCTCTATTATTTAATTCCAGTTCGTTCGTCAAACATCTATGTCGTGGTGGTTGCAGCAACAAAACGTAGGCAATAAAACGACATATTTTTATCAGAAACATGTGTGTTCTTTCAAACCACATTCCATGGAATGCACTAATTTTGAAATTGCACGTCACTCTTCGTCGCTTTCGGCCTTTTATAACTTTATAATACGTCTTCGTAAAATGAAATAAATGATTTTCAGAACTATTAGCTAGTGCTAAGTCATTCTGACACCTTGGATATGTTATTCTGCTACGAACAACTTTTTTCTCGCACAAGAAGTTCCATAGGGAATCATAATTGTACGTTATATTGATAAATTCGTGTAAATGCATGTTGGAAATACAGGAAATTTTGAAATGGTCTAACCGACAAATACACAGCTATTTGACGTACTGATATCAGTAATATAGGACGTATTATATACAAACGATTATAACATTCCTTAACCTACTGCTTTGTTTTGATTTCTCTTGTTATTCGTACTTGGTATGTTACTTAGTATGCTATTATTGCAAACATTATTTTCGTTAATTTCAACGCATGGGCACGGAAGGGACTCCACCCCTCCCCCTGCACCCTCACCCCGAAGTGATATAATTTAACCTACCCTAACTCAGTTTTTAATTAAATTGAGAGCTGGATAGTTTGATCTATCTTAAAGATAGATTGGGTTAGGTTGGGGTGTGTTGTTTCGGGGTGGTAGTGCGGGAGAGAGGGGCTCAGCCCCTCCCCCGCCATTACAGTGAAGTTTGTAACAAATTTTTTCAATTAATAATAATCAAGTATTACGATATATATCAACTTTATCGCAATGTTGGTTCTATTCGTGACCTATTTTCAATAGGTAATAATTTTTTAATAAAAAAACGAGCGACGGCTAAAACCTCCTGGAGGTTACTCGAGTGGGTGACCTTCATAACATATGTCAAGGTCAAGGTCATCGGAGCTGCCACCCCTAAACGTAAGTTTTACCTTAAGTACTTGTGACGGTAAATTATCGTCTTTCTCAATGGATGAATACGTTAGTTCCTGCCAATCGATTTCCGATTCGGTATTTTCTATTCTAATGTTATCTATGATATTTGTGTTGAGGTCGTTGTCGTCCCTGGCGTCTTGAAAGTCGTCTGAGGAGGAAGAGTCTTCTTGCGAGACTATTGTTTCCATGCGTTTGTTTGCTTCAGCTAGTGCTTCCTTAATTACAGTTTTGGTAACGTCCCTTCGTTTGTCACTGGTCTGTTGTAAAGATTTATTAGAAATACATTTTTTTATTTCTATATTCGGGTACTTGTGTGACTTGTAGACAGTGTCTAATTCTTTTAGTAGTTGTACTTCCTCTTTCGACCAAACTTCCACGCGTGGGTTGCTTACGGTTGGAGTATCTGTCCTTCGCAAATTTTCTTGCCGGTTTCTATTTCGTAGCGCGGGATGCTTGTGTTTCTCGTGGGTGGATAATCCCCTTAATGTTTTGAATTTCATGGTACAGGCTTCACACTGAAAATTGTTTTCGCTATTATCTACTGGACCTTTGCACTTTCAGAAGTGGTAACTCCATCCATGGAGTTTTGGAAAGCTTTTTGAGCATCTTCTACAGTTCCATGAAATGTTTTGTTTTAAATGGTGGGTTAAAAAATGTTTATTTATTTCGGTATCCGAAGTAAAAAGGAATCTTCTGTTGGTTTTAGCGCACATGGGGCATAGTACTCCGTCTTCTGATATGGGTAGCATTATTTCACAGAGTCCTTCAGCACAATCTAAATTCACGTCCGTATAATCGCCTTGTTGAGAAGCAGGTTCGTCATTAGGATTCGCTCCTGAGGAGCGGATAAATCCGACATGAAGCTCCCGGGACCTGGTAGCTCCATGTCCGAGGCTATACATTTATTGTTCAGTTCCTTAGTTTGCGTATAAAAATGTGTATATAAATAAAGGCCGGGTGTAAGCCAAGTCTAGTCTGTGGGCGGGCAGTGTCGTCATCGTGAGTCTGTCCGGCGTTCCAGAACGCTATAGAATATTCTGATAGTCAATCTTAGAAGACATTTCGGATTTCATGGACTAGATCCATTGTCGGCAAGCCGAGTACTAGGAGGATGGAGTTATTCCAAAGCCGGGGTCATATCGAGGAGATATAATACCCCCAATTCCTCCGACGGGTGTTAGTCGGAGTATCTCGCTGTTATTCCTTTAGCCATAGGTGTTACACACACTATGTTCACCAGCGGGACCACGAGGAGGTAGGGAGAACAACTTGGGACAGGAGAGGCTGAAGGGCCAAAGGCCTATATAACGCGTCATTGTCCCCAGTACCAATGACCCTTAAGAGAGTCATAGTTACTCCCGCCGTTTACCCGCACCTTTTTTAATTTCTTCACGTTGATATTCAGAGCACTGGGCAGAAATCACATTGCGTCATCACCCTTGGGGGCCATCGCAATGCTTTGTTTTAATTAGACAGTCGGATTCCCCTAGTCCGTGCCAATTCTGAGCTGAGCGTTGAATGGCGGCCGCAGAAGACGACCACGGTGGCTCGCGCCAACCATGGAAGCCTCGCAGCAAAAAAGATCCGCGGGAGGCCAAGGCACGGGACCGAGCTGGGATCCCGAGTGCGCCGCACGAGACCGCGACCGTTCACCTCGCCCAGGCCCGGCACGTCAGCCAGTCCCGCTTCCCGATCAAGCCCGGCACGCCCCGCTCCTCAGAGCCAATCCTTATCCCGAAGTTACGGATCCAATTTGCCGACTTCCCTTACCTACATTAATCTATCGACTAGAGGCTCTACGCCTTGGAGACCTGCTGCGGATATGGGTACGAACCGGCGCGACACCTCCACGTGGCCCTCACCTGGATTTTCAAGGTCCGAGGGGAAGATCCGGACACCGCCGCAACTGCGGTGCTCTTCGCGTTCCAAACCCTATCTCCGTGCTAGAAGTTTCCAGGGAACTGGAACGCTTATACAGAAAAGAAAACTCTTCCCAGATCTCCCGACGACGTCGCCAGGTCATTTTGGGTTACCCCTATATCGGCATCAGTTGGTTTACCACCGGCGAAACCACCTCGGGATGAGCGCGGAAAAATCCAGAAGTGCCGCAGAGCGTTTTCTGCAGATGAGTCCTTTGGTTACACCGTGGCCAATGGAGGATAACTCCTCCAATGGTCAGCGCCGTATCCACGGGGAACCACGGGGCGGCGAACTCACTGCGTACACGCCTGTACGCTCACTCTGCCCCCGACCAAAACTGAAGAGATGACCGGTAGGCAGTTGTAAGCTGCCTCTGTTCGAACCGGTCCCTGTTCGACTCTTTAGCCCCATTCAATTGATCGGAGATTCATTTCGAATACTCAGAGCCTTGAAGCTCTTTGGATGTTCACAGGCTGGCGATCAGACGGGAGATACGCTATGGCACTCCTCAGAAACCGAACACCAGCGCTGCTTTCACGCAGCCGAAGCCCCCGAAGGTTCCAATTTGAGCCACACTGGTCACACTTTTCGAGAATATTTTTCCGCTACCCATGAAGGAGCATCCGACCTTCTAAGTGATATGGGCCGTCATAGGCATGAGATATAACTCGGGTTTGGGGGTGTCGTTACGCACCCAATGGCGGCCCAACACCTACCATACCCTGCCGGGATCGTGAAGGGCAAGGAAAGAGTAAGAAGGGTAAGGCGGGGTAGAGGGGAAGACGGGAACCGTCGCTCTATCCATCCAGGTGCGCCGACGAGAGTCGCCACACAGCAATGCGCTGCCCTGGTCTACGCCTCCTCCCATTAGTGGGGAAGAGACGTGGGTCACGGCGGTAGGAAGGAAAGCGGTAAGGGCAGAGAAAAAGACGGCTGCATCCGCGGCCCAGCCGGCTGCCAATGCACCGACGGCACCGCAAGGACAGCCCATCAAAAAGAAGACGGCTAAGAAGGGCTCAGGACGCCCGCCAAGATCAGCGGCGGTCACCCTGACCCTGCCTGAGGGTGCCAAAAAGACGTATGCCGAGGTGATGACAGCTGTCACAGAGAAGGTGCAGCTGTCCGACCTTGGCCTAGATGCCGTCAGACTGAAGAGGGCGGTAATCGGCGTCGTGATTCTGGAGGTGGCCGAACAGGAGAGCCATGGAAAGGCCCAGGCGCTGGCGGACCGACCCTCTGCGATGTTTGCCGAGACAGAGGTCCGAGTTGTCCTCCTCTAAGGGGTGTAAGCGAATAAGGAAGAGGGTAGATGAATCTTGCTGCTTGGTGTTCGGTGATTGACTCTGTTCTCGATGGCGATAACGGCCTCTTTTATTAACGAGCACACGTATACACGTATCTAAACACACGCACACAGTGTATCGCGCGGGTTGCCACCAACGGAACCGTTACGATAGGGAAAAACCGTCGTCGGTTTCGGCAGTAACACAAAGTTACTTTGTATCGCGCGGTCGATGCCGCGATAGTCGGTACCTTCGGAAAAGGATACGCGGAAACAAAAAATCGATATGCGGATATCACCTAACACTTCTGCAGACGCCGCGATTGCCGGCGTCCTCAAAAAGGATACGCGGAATCGTGTCACCGACGCGTAAGAATGCTCTTTGTTATGTCGCAGCCTACGCCGCGGTAGCTGGCGTCTTCTAAAGGATCTGCCGGATCAGGGCCCTAATACGTACCGGGCGAAATATACACGTGCCCTACAATTCGGCCATCCTGACCTTTAATCGTCCTTTAATTAACCTATACCTAAAATTAAACACAACTAAAATCGAAATCTATGAACATTACAGCGCGGATTATATATTAACACTTACAAGAAATACTTACATAATAACGCTGACGGAGGTAACCAAGGGTGCATGTTCCATGCTGCTCATGTGTACATAATTTTCCTGACCTCAAAACCATCAATGTGTTTAACGACATAGCGGTCATTTCTCAAGACCCTGGCCACTTCGTATGCACCTTCAAATTGCGGTGTTAATTTCGATGAATCACAGGTGTCCGCAAAATTTCGTAACATTATTCTATCTCCTACTTTATACTTTTCGGCGGGCTTTCGCTTTTTGTCGTAATATCTCTTATTTAACTCGAAACTTTTCCTAATTTTTTCAGCCGCTTTTTCGCCAGTTTTCTCTAAATTTCTCTGGCCTGTCACTACCCCGGAAGACTATAATCTACGTGGCGCGTAGTGAAACGGCTTATCTTTGGAAGCTTCAAAACATTTTCGATCTGCGGTTTTTCGGGTCTGACCGGTTGCAAATATTCTTTCTCGAATAACCGGAAGGTTCTTTCCCGAATATCATACAGTATATTTTCGTTAATTAACTAGCCGCGACGAGGGCCTTACACTATTCGAAAATAGTTCGATATTCATAATTTCTGAAATTTCCTGATCAACGACTTAAAGTGAGCTTCGCGCATTTTATGAAATCTCGTGCCCTACAGGGGGTTGGACGACTCGGTCACTCTGAGCGACGTAGCGACTGCGGTGGCGGCGGCCGGGGGCTGCGGAGTGGAGGAGGTGAGGACTAGACAGATTCGGTCCTCCCCTTCCGGCCTCGGAACAATCTGGGTTCAATGCCACCTAACCGCTGTCCGAAAAGTCCGAGCGTCCGGGAGGGTGCGAATGGGCTGGTCCTCAGCCCGTGTTGAGGCTCTGGAGGCCCGCCCACTCCAGTGCTACCGCTGCCTAGAAGTAGGGCACGCCAGGAATCGGGGTGGCCCGCGTGGTGACGCGGATACAGCGGCTGGGACTGAGAGTGGCCCCACACAAAACCGAGGCCATCTGGTTCCACGGTGGTCCTCGACGTGTGAGGCCGCCCCAGCCGCTGATCCGAGTCGGAGGTGCCTGTGTCAGGGTGGGGGCCGAGATGAAATACCTCGGCCTCACCCTGGACAGGGCCTGGGCCTTCACCGCCCACTTCGACCGCCTGGTCCCCCGGGTTGAGATCGCAGCCGCGGCATTGGGCCGTCTGCTTCCCAACCTGGGGGGACCGGAGGAGAGGGTTCGCCACCTGTACGCCGGGGTGGTGCGCATGATGGCCCTGTACGGGCCCCCGGTTTGGTCCGACGATCTGATGGCCAGCACGCGCAGCAGAATGCTGCTGCGGCGAGTGCATCGCAAGCTGGCCATCAGGATCGTCCGGGGCTACCGCACCATCTCGTGCGCGGCAGCAAGTGCGCTGGCGGGGCTGCTCCCATTTGAGGTGTCCGCGGTGGAGAATGCGGAGACATATAAACGTCTCCGCGAACTCCGCGGCCTCGGTGGGGCGCCCCTGAACCCTCAGGCGGTCGAGGCGGTGAAGGCGGAGGCGAGACGGCTCTCGTTAAACGAGTGGCAGAGCTGGCTCAGGGAGTTCCTGCGTCGAATCGGTAGTGTCATCACTGCGGGGCGGATGAGGACACGGCGCAACACACCCTAGAGGTGTGCTCGGCATGGGCCGAGGAGCGCCGTGTCCTCGCAAACGAAGTCGGGACGGACTTGTCGCTGCCGGCCATCGCGAGTAAGATGGTCGGCAGCAGTAGCGCCTGGAGCGCAATGGCCTCCTTCTGCGAGCGCGTGATGCTGCAGAAGGAGGCCGCGGAGCGGGATAGGGAACGGACTTCCCATCCCGCCCGCCGGGGCAGAGGGAGGGGCAGGCGGGGCAGAGCGAGGTCCCGCCGCCGGCCTCCCAGCGTGTAGGGTAGAAGGCGGCGCTTGGGGAGGGGCGTGGGTTTATTCCCTCCCCCGAACGAAGCCGGACGGTCGGCTACGGCTGACGCTAGAGCGATCGTGGCGCGGAATATTGTGTTCCTCGCCACGATCGCACGGGATCGCAGGCGGAACAGGGTAGGGGGCCCGTCCGCCGAAGTCAGCGATCCCGAGGAGGAGGCGGCGTTGCTGGGTGACCGATGCAACGTCGCCTGGAGGTATGAAGGGGGTCCGTTTGACCCCCGAGGATGGGGCGCTTTCGCGCCTCTGCGTTGGGAGGACTCCGAGTCGTGTCCTTATGGGGTTCCCGGAGCCCTCCCTTACACGCCAGAGGATAGGTCACCGTGGAGGTTTTAGCGGGTAAAAATCCCGCACTACCCAGGACCCCACCCCAGGGTCCGGGGTGCCTTTTGAAGGTTTCCTCCACGTAAAAAAAAAAAGGGCACGCCAGGAAGGGCAAGGGGGCAAAGAAGCCCTCTTCCGCGAGAGGAGAAGGTGGGCCGGCTGAGGAGCCAGCTCAACGAGAGGGAGACCAGGAGGAAGCCATGGCGACGGCTTAGAATTCACGTCGTCACGTCCCCTCCAGACGAACCTCGATCACTGCGCCAGGGCACAGGATCTATTAGTTCAGATCCTGGCGGAGTCGCAGGTTGGGTTGGCGATTGTCGCGGAACTGTATGTCGTCCCAGATCATCCTAGTTGGTGGGGGACGAATGTGGAACCGTGGCGACCGTGGGCGGGGGAGGATCCCTGCGGCTCTCGCTACTGGAGAGCGGCAGGAGGTTCGCGGCAGGAGGTTCGCGGCAGTACGATGGGCGGACCTCGCGATGATGAACTGAGGTGAAAACACTATCGGACTACCTCCACATCATTATGAATGTGTCCGCCGCCCCTCCTTGCGCCGGACATCGCAAGGGGCATGGCAGTCCATCGCCCTGATAGGCGCTACGGCACCTGGACTGGAACGCCCTGATGGCGGCCGTCCTCGCCATCTCCTGGCCGGAAGCGCCGGCATGGAGAGGCGTCGCGAAGGAAGCGGACTGGCTCCGGAGGGTGATGACGTCGACCTGCGACGTCGCTATGCTCTGGGCCAGTGCCGTGTCTCGACGGGCGGTATATTGGTGGTCGCCCGAGATTTCGGAGTGGCGTGCAGCCTGCATCCGCGTGCGCCGCCTCTATACCTACTCAAAAGGCAGGAGGCGACACAACGCGGAGATGACGGCAGAGCTGCAGGGGAGATACCGCGAAGCGCGCGGTACCCTGCAGTTCGCCATCGGGAGGGCCAAAACCTGAGCGTGCGGAGAGCTGCTCGCCACTCTGGACCCGGGACCATTGTGGCACCCATACCATGCGGGGGGGGGGGGGGGGGGGGGGGGTTTCCTCCGGTCCCAGATAGCATGGATCCCCAACTGCTGAGGGAGGTCGTCGACACCCTCTTTCTCGGTACGGAAGAGGACCGGCGACTCCAGGAAGCTCCGACGGACCCGAACATCTGGTCCGCCAAATTTTGGGTTACAGCCAAGCAGCCGACCTGAGCCGTCGGGAGGCTCAATACGAAAAACACTGGGTCCTAACGGAATCCCGGGCTGAGCATGGGTATCGGCCGCGGACGTCCAGGGGATCAGATTCAGGTGGCTTATTGATGGCTGCCTTGAGTCAGGCCAGATCTCCCCGGAGTGGAAAGGGGGGGGGGGGGGGTAATCCTCCTCCGTAAGCCAGGAGAGGAGGACTGGCAGATGCGCCGTTGGCATACCGGCCGATTTGTCTGCTCAAGGAGGTGACGAAGCTTTTCGACCGAACAATTTCTCACCGCCTTGCCGAGCATCTAGCTCGGGTGGGCCTCGATCTGGCCGAGTCATAGCGAGTAGGATGGTCGGCAGCGAGAGAGCATGGAATGCAATGGCCTCCTTCTGCGTGCGTGTGATGCCACAGATGCAAATGCAACTCTCAGAGAATGAAATCTTCGCCCACCTTTCTACGTGGGCCGAAGGATTTTGGCGCCAAGCAATCGGCAAGCTTGTCTAAATAATACAAAGCACTCATTGTTTGTCTACGTGACACTGTAGATTTATGACACGTCAATTGCTATTGAAGGCGAAAGAACGAGACACTAGAAGCCCGGGTGGTCCAAAGGACTGCAATATCCTTTACTTCTATGGCCTATCCAAGCCTCTCACAAGTAAGATTTTCAACGACCGTAGCGTAAATCTAACAGAAATTATGACCTGACAATAGCCATCCCTGCCGCACAGGGGTACTGTAAGTACTTAATTTAAAGTACTTACTCCTTTGCGATCCTATGTCCATTGTGATTGTACAACGATTTTATTCTAGTAGGTCCAGTGTCTAGTCTGCCTGGACAACGATTTTATGTCACCGAATCTTATGTTTAGACTGCATATCAATGATATGTTTACGAATGAGTCTTTCTCATTTTCAATGTGTGTTGCCCGCTCTGAATATGTCTCGCTGTTGACTATTGCCAGGCAAAAGAATCAACAAATTATCAGACACCAAACATTTCGGCAAACTCTGGTAATGCTGCTAATTGGAGATTTTAGAAACATCAAGACCAAATCAGGGAAACCGTCCACTTCTGATATGGAACAACGATTGGACAATCTTCCACATTTCATTTTTATACATCTTGAAGAAAAGGCAAAAGATTGTTTGGTTTGTTCGAACAGAAAAATTGCTGGTAGCAGAAAACGAACAACTTTCTTTTCCGATACATGTGAAAGGAAACCTAGTCTCCACTCAGGAGACTGCTTCAAGAGATACCATACTATGAAAAATTTCAAATTGTGATGAGCTAACTTCATTTATGAGAATACTGTAGCAGCTACGGCACTGCTACCACATCCCTGCCGTGAAAGATCGAGATATTACCCTCGCTAACTTTCTTTTCTTTAAATGCTTACGGTCTATCTTTCTTTAAAAGTGTACGGACACAGGCGCGTCGTAGACCGGCAACGGACGACGGTTGCCGATTGCGCGACGAGTTTTTTCTGTTGTTTTCTGACCGCGCGCCGCGGTCACCATACGAGAACACGAGGCAGAACCTCTTGCGACTCACCACGTGTACGACCGTGCGACGCAGACAATACCTGTTCTTATTCTGTTATATTAATTGTAAATAAATTGAGCGTATAACGCAAATCGGAGTTATCCATTACGCACACATTCACCTCAATACTATAAGGAAAATAAAAATTTATCTTTAATAAAGTTTAGTTTTATTAGGTTAATATTTTATTTTTATTAAAAAAAAAAAACATTTTATTTGCTTCCAATTTCTTCGATTTAAGTGCGGACTTGCCAGAGTACACTATGAAAATAATTACGGACCGCAAAGGGTTAAGATACTGCGGCGTAGGTTAGGTAAAAACTACAGTCGCAGGAGGCCGTAATAATGTGTTATGAATATATTGATGTATAAATGTGAGCTAATTTTTCTTATTATTTCGATTACTACATCATACTAGAATTGCTTAAAAATCGACGTGCGTCACTTACATCATACTTCCCGTTTTAATTGTTTTGATGTAATTGAAGTGTTTTTGCGTAGCACTAACAAGAACGCACCGCGAAGTTTTTGTCCTTAAAAAAAAATTATACCTTATGAAAAAAGAACATTTTTCAAAATTTTGTTAACATAAGTTTATAGCGCTTATTGTACCATTAAACTTTTGTTAAAAACATTTTTCTGTATCTCTTATGTGTACTTTAAAAGCTATACACAAAAAAATGGGAGTGTCTATTTGACTTTGAGGTTAGTTTTCACACCCTTAAAGGGCGATTGGGCACGAATGAGACATATCGTTATTCTTGTCTTGAATCACAGTATAAACCCACAAAGTTTCATTCCAATCGGTGAGTGAAAGTTCGCCATGTTTCGTTGTAAGGTACGAAGTATGAAATTCAGATTTAAGATCTATCCATTATAGTTATAAGATTATGTAGCATAACTAATGGAAATACTTACGTCAGTTGCGTAAAAATATTTTAGCACAAACATCATATGAAATATTAGTTCCTTCCTTAATATTGAATGTGTACACATAGTACAATTAAATAAATACCACAACATTTTTGTGAAGATATTTTTTTATATATAAAATGTTACAGTTCGTAAAATTTCTAAAAGTTACATATTTGTCGAACGAACAACACGATATGTACCAAACACATATTAAATTAAATTGATATAAACACTTATTTTACTTATAAAACAATTTTATCTGCAATAGTTTGATCGATATGGAATTGAAAAGCATGCAAAATAAATTAAATGTAGCATGAGTCGCAGTAGAATAGCCATTCAAGTGATGATAAACTTTTCTGTCTCCGAGGACCTGAATCGGCCTGTAATTAAATTCCAAGCTGCCATTGCCTGTCCCGACATTTTTGAAAATGTTCAACTGAAAACGAAAAAAATATAAAGTTGTTACTTGTGTATTGTTATTCGTATGCGACAGTGACTGTTTCGATAGGCTCTTTATAGCAGAAGAATATTTTTTAACATTTTGTTAAAGAAATATTTGCAAATGCTATGCAGAAGAGCACGTATCAGTCAAATATCAGTAATGACTAATGCCCCAGACGAGGTATGGAATAGACTACTCATCCAATGTATTTTTGTGTCACACGGCTCAGGGGTGCTAGGACCCCCTTGCCATTTTCGTGTCACATCCTACTGTATCAATTGGAACTGGCTTTACATGACAGCGCTATTAGTGATAGGAATTAAAATCAGAAATCGTAGACATTTCTTATTTTAAGCAATGATTCTTTATTCAATTTTCGAGTTCCTTTAATTCTGTTACGCATGTTACGCGAATATGACATAGGCGGTAGAAATTTCTGTGCCCGAAAGCTTGTCATGTACGTATAAATATATGTTCAATAAACTTTATTTCATTTCATAATTAATTAAAACTTAATGCATACAGGATGAACCGCCCGACGTGATCACTTTAAATTATTCTATTGTTACTGGACCGATTATATACGTATTACATATTTCTTATTCGTTCTTCTCCAATGTTTTCAAAAACATTTTCAGTTTTTTATACACAAACCTATAATTTTGATACGTCCATATTTTTGCTAATATTGAGACGATTTCGGCAAGTATTATAAAATATTTTATATTTAAAGAGAATACAATTTATTTGTTTTAAAACATATGTACATATGTTGTTTACAAAGTTCCGGATATGTTACAATTTTAAATTTTGATTTTTTTTATTGGGTTATTTTTCATTCCCAAGATAAAATTCATCAAAATCGAGTAATCGAGGAAATGTATTCGGATATTATAAAATTTTTAAATTTTTTACAAAAGTCTAATCTAACAAAATGAAGCAAAAGATTTTACAGATAGTCCTGTAAGAAAATGCAACGTTCAGAGTGTCTGAAAAATGTTACCTGTCATTGCCACGGGGGTGCCTCCTTGTGGGCCCCTTTTCAACAGATGCGTCGCATGCCAAGGAAGAATTTTCGGACAGCGTAGCATATACTCTGTACAAAAAAGGCTGAAGACTATTGGACTTCGATCCACTTTACGTCTCAGCGTGTTTGAATTCGTGGATGGAGCGTAACAGTTATAGATCCGCGCTTTTATGAGTCAGTCAACAGATGTCGGCTTTACCCGGGGACGAAAAGGAGCGAGAATATAATTGAATAAAAACAAAATTTAATTGATATAACTTACAGTTGAACTTGAACAGCCGTAGGGTTTACAACAAACACTTATATACACGTTTACTGATACTCGGTAAATTGCACAGTGAACTGGGCTCTGAAAAAAACCTACTTCTGGACCTCCGGTTCTTATCGCTTTGTTTATAAGGTAAGAAAAGTGTGATCAGCGGGTGACAAGTATCAACGTACTAATCCTGCTGACACCTGAACCGGGGTTCCGAGTACTTGTTTAAAGCATTTTCGTAGAATGAGCTGATTCTTAGGTGACGATGACTGTTGGTTTGTCCCGGAGTTCAACTCAGGTGATTCCGCAGAGTTGTTCGACCTTGACATTTGCTGCGCTGGATTCGCGGGATGTCAGCAAGTGTGCGGTCACTGCATGTTGGTTATTGAACTTTAAATTATTCCGAGGAATTAGTTCGTTTTCTACTTGGTCCTGGTTTTACGCAGGCACACGAAGATTCAAGTGTCGCGAAAGCTAAGGTTGGGTGACGCAAATATAAGGTTACACCCATTCCGGTGGTCGCGTTTCGTTAAGAGCTGATCTATTCGGAATTCGCTGAAATATTATTGTCGACATGATCGTTAGGTGCGCGCATGAGAAGTAGGATTTGCAAAGGTCGAATTACAGGTGCTGAATATTCGTTCGATGTGTAAAGTAATCGCAGTGCGTATGTGTGTGATTAAGGGGACACTCGCGAACGGGATAGTTGCCGCGCGTGTGTGCTTTCAGGTGCAGAATATTGTGCTTGCTTTGAACATTTCTTTGTGGACACTCGTGAACGGGACAATCATAGTGTGGTTAATTCTCATGGACATTTGCGAATAAAATAATCGCGATGCGTGTGTGTGATGAAATGGACAGTCGCGGTGCGTGTATACATGGACACTTGCGAATACAATAATCGCGGTGCGTGTGTAAGCGTGTGTGGGTGATTTTTTTTGACAAAATCGTCAATTAGAAATTGCATTCACCTTCTCTACTTGAGAAACCCGTGAGGCGAGTTTTGATATGCCCTTGTGGATTTTTTCAAGTAGGTACGTTTAATAGCGCCAATGAAACATGTGTACTTCATAAATTGTCGCAAAAATGTAGTGTCTTATCGTATCGTATGGTAAGTCATAGTTTCTGTTACAGCGGTAAGCGAGCGCTCTGTACGGTGAACTAGTCTTGCGATGCCAGACACTGCGCGTGTATGGAACGCTGCCGCGGGACTGGCGTTTTTAGCCCGTTTATTACACATCAATAACTAAAAAATGAAGCCCCGGACGCGATTTTGTTATTCTTGATTTTCATCGTATTTTGGCTTGTATAATCACCCCTTAACATATTTGACAGAAGTGGTGAAAGACCCTGTATACCGACGAACTGTTTGAAAAATTTGGAATGAAGAATTCAAAATCAGTACCCACACCAAACGTAAAAGAAGACACACATAGAAATCAGAAAACCGAAGAGAAGATTCCATATAGAGAAGCTGTGGAAACTTTACTGTACTTGTCAAGTAAAATGAGGCCAGTTGTGACATTTGCTGTGAACCATGCAAGCAGGTACGTAGAGAGACCAGGGGTGTGCGAGTTCTCGAATCCACTAGACTCCCGAGCCTTTCGTTGGGTCGTCAAAACCCGGCCGAGATCGAGCGGGCTCTCGGAAGTATGAAACTCATCAGGATTTCGAAATATATCGAGATCCCGAAACTATCTGACTGCATATGAACGTATCGAAATCCCGAAACTACCCGACTGCATATGAACGTATCGAGATCCCGAAAGTGTCGTACTACGTACGGGCGTATCGAGATCCCGCAACGATCCGACTACATATGAACGACGAACGTGTATCGGAATCCCGAAACTGCTTATATACTATTATCAACATACAGGCATATATATTATATACAGGGTGTTTCACCACCCCTGTCAAAAATTTTAAGGGGTGATTCTACAAGCCAAAATAAGACGAAAATCAAGAATAAAAAAATTGCGTCCGAAGCTTCATTTTTGAGTTAGCGATGTGTAAAAAACGGGCCAAAAACGCCTGTCCGTCGGCAGCACTCCATACACGCGCAGTGTCTGGCATCGCGCGCCAAGTTCTCCGTACGGAGCGCTCGCTTACCGACGTAGAGAAACTGTGACTTACCATACGATGCGATATGACACTACATTCTTGCGACAATTTATGAAGAAGCACACACCTTTCGTTGAGGGCATTAAATCTGCCTACTTGAAAAAATCCACAAGGGCATATCAAAACCCGCCTCACAGGATTCTCAAGCAGAGAGGGTGAATGCAATTTCTTATTGACGATTTTGTCTAAACAAATCACCCACACGCGCTTACACACGCACCGCGATTGTTCCGTCCGCGAGTGTCCATGTGTACACGCACCGCGATTGTCCCGTCCGCGAGTGTCCATTTATTCACTCACACGCACCGCGATTGTCCCGTCCGCGAGTGTCCATGTGTAAATGCACCGCGATTGTCCCGTCCGCGAGTGTCCATGTGTAAATGCAGCGCGATTGTCCCGTCCGCGAGTGTCCACACAGAAATGTTCACAGACAGACATGCACAATATTCTCCACCCTAGAACACACACGCACCGCGATTGTCCCGTCCGCGAGTGTCCATGTGTAAATGCACCGCGATTGTCCCGTCCGCGAGTGTCCACAATGTTCATGCACACACAGTGTTACTTCAGGAGATGCTCAATATGGCCACCATTCTCCCGAATGCAGACTTCAATTCTTCTTTGTAAATTCTGTCGAACGTCCTTGAAGTCTGCCATAACATTTTGTACAATGCCCGAAGAAAATTCAATACGCTCTTGAAGCTGTTGTTGCGTATTGACGGGCGTTGAATACACTAATTGCTTCATGTGTCCCTAGAAATAAAAATCAAGAGGATTTAAATCTGGGGACCGAGCAGGCCACGGGACGGGTCCTCCTCGTCCGATCCATCTGTGGCCAAAGTGCGCATTCAAATGATGTCGTACTAGAAGGGTGGAGTGTGGTGGTGCACCATCTTGCATCAACCACATGCTTCTTCGTACTTGCAGTGGAACGTCTTCTAATAATGGAGGTATCTGCAGTTGGAGAAAGCTGAGGTATCCTTGTCCGGTCAATCGAGGGGGTAGAATTATGGGACCAATAATTTTGTCTCCAAGAATTCCTGCCCAAACGTTAACCGAAAACTGACGCTGCCAATGTGTTTGCAGCAGCGCGTGTGGGTTTTCTTCAGCCCAGATGTGAGCGTTGTGGCCGTTGACCACTCCACGTTTGTTAAACGCCGCTTCGTCCGTGAACAATATTCTCGATGTAAAGTGTTCATCGTTTCTTATTTCTTCTCTCATCCACGAACAAAAATTGAAGCGACGGACAAAATCGCCTTCTTCCAGTTCATGCACCTGCTGGTAATGGTAGGGGTGCAATTCCTTATCCTTCAGTATTCTCCAAACTGTGCTGTTGCTCACTCCTTCCACTGTCGCAATCGTACGTGTGCTGGTCGAAGGGTCTTCTTCAATACGCTGCATCACCCTCTCTTCAAGGTCCGGATCACGCTGGTCATATCCTCCGGATTTTGTACCCGCAAACGAGCCTGTATCACGTAATCTTTGATAGAGCCTCGTAAATACTCTTGCACTTGGTACATTTCTCCTTGGAAATTTGTCGCTGTAAATGCGGCATGCGTCGTTTGCTTGACCCCTCGCTTCACCGTAGCACATAATCATGTCTGCCTGTTCTGCAAATGAATAGTGTCGTTCCGCCATCGTCTATTCCGTTGTCTTCTCTCTTCAGACACCGCACTTCACACACCGCACTTTACACACCGCACTTCACACACTGCACTTCACACACCACACTTCACACACCGCACTTCACACACCGCACACAGAAAAAAAATTAAAAAATACTAAATCTAAAGAATTAAAGGCAGACTGCTTTCTACGTTTTAAATATTTTGCGCCGATCACAGTCTGCTTTCTTGTTGGCGATAGCTACCAAACTGAGGAGACGTTGGACGAATTCTGTTCGAAAGACTGAAAACTGTATCGATACTTTGTTGTTAATCGGTGCGTCCTTGTTTATCCCTCGCACGTGTATGTGCGGGTCGCTCGAGATCCGAGAGGTTGTATCTTGATCCCGCGAGTCGAATACTTTGTAGTATCGCGACGAGTGCCGTTGGACGGATCGCTTTAAAGGGTATAGCCGAATAAGAGCTTTCATTTCTTTCCAACGATGCAGTATCCCTTCAAACTTCGGGATAGAAAGAACTGTTCGTGTCTGATATTGTGCGGTGTATTTTATAAAAAAATATAAAATCAGGATCTCTGGACAATTAAAGAATTACGAACGTAAAGAATTCTTAACAGTAATGCCAAAGTTTCTTCTGTCGTAACAGTTCGCCGTTAAGCAGCGACAATGTATTGTGTGTGTGGTCAGTAATTTGAAGTGATCGACATTTCTTTTGCGGAACCATTTCGGTCGAGAACGCAGAGTCTGCAGCTGACCTCGTGTCATCGTTCGACGTCAACGGCCTTAGTTACGTAGATTTCATTTGCTGCAGACTCTAGTTTACACTCTTTAATTTACGTATACTTGAAAATTTAATAACAATTCCGTTCGTTCCTAATTCGTAGAATGTGGAATTAACACTCGCGGATTGGACAATTATGGTGCGTGAAAGTCATATGGACACATGCGAGTAAAATAATCGCGTGTGTATTTGTGTGTGAAGTGCGCAGTTCTACGCGTCGGAAAAATCACTTTTTACAGAGATGATAGAATGATGAGCATGCTATTGACAAATTTTCCTTACGGACAAGACGTTGGTTAAATTTCACGCGAAAGACTGAAAAATTTTACGCAAATGTGTCAGTGTAGAACATGTGTGCGTTCCTGCAGAGTTGGGCATTATTGGAATTATTTCGAATAAACATTTGCCTCAAATAATTATCTGAATAATTTATTCGAATACCGACTGCAAATGTATTCCAATAATCTATTCGAATAACGGTTGATAAATTATTCGAATAATAATACGAATAATTGTTGATTGTTTTAAAACGAAAGGAAAAATAAATCAATTTTTATTAGAATAAATTCTTCTACAAATAAGTTCCTATTCGAATAAATTCTTCTACGAATAAATTCTTATTTGGATAAATTCTTGTTCGAATAAATTCTGATTCGTTAGTGACGAATAAAATTAATTTGTTACTCTTATTCATTATCTGTTATCTGAATAAAATTTTGCCCAACGCTGCATTCCTGCCTCACGTGCAAATATCGACGCTTTTCTGTTTACATGCCAGTGCCTTTACATTGTCGCATCTCTCGGTCGTTGACCTCGGCCTCTCGAACAGCTGTAATCGGCAGGGAATATTTCTCGCGTAGAAAGCAGTCTCTTTTTCAATTTAATTTTACTTTCAGTGTTAGGCTTAGTTTTAGCTTTTTAGATTTTTTTCGTTTGTAGTATTTTTCTCCGTGTGAGTAATTTCGCATTCGTGGGTAAAGTAATTACGGTGCGTGTGAGTGAATAAATGGACACTCGCGGACGGGACAATCGCGGTGCGTGTGTGTTCTAGGATGGAGAATATTGTGCATGTCTGGCTGTGAACATTTCTTTGTGGACACTCGCGGACGGGACAATCGCGGTGCATTTACACATGGACACTCCGGACGGGACAATCGCGGTGCGTGTGAGTGAATAAATGGACACTCGCGGACGGGACAATCGCGGTGTGTGTGTAAGCGCGTGTGGGTGATTTGTTTAGACAAAATCGTCAATAAGAAATTGCATTCACCCTCTCTGCTTGAGAATCCTGTGAGGCGGGTTTTGATATGCCCTTGTGGATTTTTTCAAGTAGGCAGGTTTAATGCCCTCAACGAAAGGTGTGTGCTTCTTCATAAATTGTCGTAAGAATGTAGTGTCATATCGCATCGTATGGTAAGTCACAGTTTCTCTACGTCGGTAAGCGAGCGCTCTGTACGGAGAACTTGGCGCGCGATGCCAGACACTGCGCGTGTATGGAGTGCTGCCGATGGACAGGCGTTTTTGGCCCGTTTTTTACACATCGATAACTCAAAAATGAAGCCTTGGACGCATTTTTTTATTCTTGATTTTCGTCTTATTTTGGCTTGTAGAATCACCCCTTAAAATTTTTGACAGGGGTGGTGAAACATCCTGTATAATGCAATAATATAATATAATTTATATGTAATACATGTATACAGGGTGTCCGACGTAAATGTGGACAGTCCATTATTTCCTAACGTATTGGAAATACAAAAAAATTGTTTATATGAAAATTACATGGTACAAGGGGGCACATTTTTTAACAAAGTCGAACTTTTTTCTACATTATTATTTTAAGAGATATGATGGTCAAGTTCGTTTTTTTAAGTGGAAAAAAACTGGAACTGTGTATTTTTGTTCAGATCATTCGATAGTGCTTTTCAAGACGAATTCACTGACCTTTAATGTATACACCCGATTTTTAGTGGTTTTCAAGATATTGCGCTTACAGATTTACTGAATAGAAAATACCAGTAGGTGTCTTGTTCACGCTTTAAGTTCCAGGTGCTAGATATTGCCTCTTGAAACAGATACGAAGGGTCTGCACCAAGAACGGCAGACCCAAACTCTGGACAATAGTTCTCCATTGTAAAGTATCAAAGATAACGCGGTTAATGCGTTACACGTTGTATGAAATCGCGTTATAGGATATCGCCATGTAACTATGGAGATAACAAGCTATGCTATGCTCGACTAAAGTAAACTGGGAATTCTCGCAAAGTTGTTTAGAATATTCAGCTTGACAACATATTTCAATTTCATAAACATCGGTAAAGTCGTCTGCTTTGTAAATAATTACCAGTCATTGGGACTTTAACATCATTTTTCAAGAGAACGGTTGAGTTGCAACCCATGGTTCCTATCAGACTTTTTGTCCTCGCGGCGAGTAGAATACGATACGATTAAAAACAAATTTGACCTTGAATCTCAAGGCCAAGGTCAATTTTGCGACAACTTTTTTTAACAAATGTCCACCGATCCAAAGGTGTAGAATCACGCTATGGTGGTCGTGATATACAATTTCCACGCATCCTGTACATTAAGGGTCAGTGAATTCGCCTTGAGAAGCACTATTAAATGGCCTGAAGAAAAATATGTAGTTCTATTTAAAAAAAACGAACTTGACCATTATATCTTGGAAAATGATATTGTAAAGAAAAATTCGTCTTCGTTAACAAATATGCGCCCTTGTACCATGCAATCTTCACAAAAACAATTTTCTTGTATCTCCAATACGTTAGGAAATAATGGACTGTCCACGTTTACGGCGGACGCCCTGTATGCCTGTATGTTGTTTATCGTTCAAGGATGAACAAGTAATCGCATACATGTATATTATAAGTCTTTTATTTTAAATTATAGTGTAAAAAACACAATCCTTCTACGTTCTCCCGTAATAATTTTGATCTCATCGGAGTTACAATATTTCCTGCTTCCAAAAAAAGGCGTTTACTCGAAGTTTGGGTTGTCGGAATGGCAATAAAATTTCTTGCTACATCTATTAATAGGAGGAAAACCATATTATGACATTGTCACCAATTCATAACGTCGGTACTTTCGGGTTCCACTTCTTCACAAAAATACGTTCGTTAAATGTGAAATAACTGTTTTTTGTACATCAAATTAAACAAAAATCGTTGAATTTCATTTGTTTTTACATTTGAATATAGCAATATTGAAATCAAACTAATTTAAAATGTACCGTATAAATTACATTCTGAATAAATTTGTGAAAACATCTATTTTTTCTACATGACCCGTGAAAATTATGTTGTAAATACTAAACTTTTATTTTGCACGTGTTTTCTAAGTAATCAGCAGCTGGTGAAGTCTAGTACACAAGGACCATGTTATGAACATGATACGAATCACTTCTTACCCATAAATATACGATACTATCGGGATACCAATGTGGTCGGATAATTTCGGGATCCCGATACGTTCGTATGCAACGGTGTATCGGGTTTAACGTGCAGTGTGCGCCTCTAGGGTCTAACCGCATGGCCCCCATAGGCGAGGAATTGAGATAGGCTCAATCAGCGCGTTCGAGTATAGGGCCTATACAAGAACTACCAATTCGACCCTGGATGACAGCCAAGGAGACGACCCATGGTCGGGGCGAAGCCTTTCTAAACCTCTATCAGCTCTGCAGGCTGGTGCTCGAACAGAGACCGCTGTTCACCCGTCAAGTGGCACGGCCTACTCTCCTCCGCGATATGGGGTCACCACATACCACCACGAATCCGACGCCAATGGTCCGTACGGCACGGGGCAAAGCTCCGTGCGTGGGCACACCGACCCCCATGGTACCAGTTTTCGGGCTTTGGGCCTCAAGCACAACTGGTCGCACTCTTGCGGGCCACTTACCAAAGCTTCGCTGCCCGCTTGAGATGCTGTCACGTCTCCAAACCGACACGGGTGGGTCAGTTTGCCGGGATATAACTCAGGTTTGGGGGTGTCAAACACTGATGTTATTCTAACAACTTCACCTTACTACTACGCATACTTTGTATACTATTTTTTTGCATTCATTTTTACAGTCATCTTACTTCATCACCGAACGAAACTGTACCAGACTGACAAGATTACGGAATATTTAGTAATACTACGATTACAGACTATGAAGAAGAGGTGAAGTCTAGGATAAGTCTGTTTACTGTTTATATTCAGCAACAAAGTATGCGTAGTAGTAAAGTGAGGTTGTAAGAATAATGTTAGTGTTTGACTTACACGTTCATAAGGACTACTGTACATCATTGAATTTGTCTCAATGTCACCTACAATACTACGTAGAAAAATTTATACAGTGTCATTTAAAAAAAATGAAGGTGACCCCGATTTTTTGTGGAAAAAATATTATTTTTCGCAATTTTAATTTTTGTAATTTGTTGACGATCTAGTACTGATGATTTTTTATTTCAAGCATTTTTCCTCACACTACCAGAAGTGCCAAAAAAATCGTGGCGGCCGATACGCTGAACACCCTGTATAAAAAAAGAGACCATAGAGACAGGCATATGCAGAAAATGCCACCAATACAAAGAAACAATAGAACACATAACAGGAGGATGCAAATTACTTGCAAGAACAGACTATACAAACAGACATGACAAAGCAGCAAAAATTATCCACCAAGATCTTGCACTTAGACATTAATTTATAAGAACATACACACCATATTACAAATATACACCCGAAAATATATTAGAAAACAACAAATACAAAGTATACTGGAACAGAGCAATACATACAGATAAAACAGTGATAAATAATGGACCAGACAGTACATTAACGAACCAGCAAGAAAGAAAAACCTACGTAATCGACATTGCAATACTAAACGACACGAATATTATACAAAAAGAACAAGACAAAATTACAAAATACACCCCCTTGCAATAGAACTCAAAGAACTCTGGAAACAAGACACGGCAACAATAGGACCAATTATAGTATCAATCACAGGCATCACATCGCACACATTCACAAGAAACCTACAAAAACGTGATCTACCAACGCACGTACACTCGCAGATAGAAAAAGCAGTTATACTCAATACAACAACAATAGTTAGAAAATTTGTACAACAATAAGAGTGATATGAACCTGGCATAGCCCGTTCATATTAAGTAAAGCCACAGCGAAAACCCTCTGAGAAATATAGACAGTAATAATGTGGGAATAGAATGTTTAAAATCTATCCGTTTATTGTAGAGAGATAACGGGACGATAGAAACAATACAAATCGAGACAATAACATACACATACACGCCGTAATACACAAAAAGTCGTAGTCCGTAATCGTGATCGTAATCCGTGTTCGTAAGCTGTTTGTCGTAGCCGTAATCGTATCGTATCGTGTCGTATCGTATCGTGTAGTCGCCCAAAAAGACTCTCCCACGCGCCGCGGACGTTCCCTTTAAGTTTTGTCCGTTGAGATAAACGGATTTTAACACCCATTCCTCGTTTTTGCGGAAGGTAATGTTTACCTACTTGGCCGCGGTATATAAAAACATTTCGTCGACCATACCTGTCGACGTTCAGGCATGCACACTCGCACACACTCACTCGCACGTATCTGTCGGGCGTAGGAGAGTTCATGAACCACGGTCGGTTGTTTTTCGTGCTTGTTTTGAATTTAACGTATTCGTGAACTCTCCTATTAACGCCAGCTCCCTACAATAATAATAATGGGTGTGACACGAAAATGGTAAGGACGTATGACACAAAAATACATTGGATGATAGGTATATTCTGTAGTTTTTCGATGGAAATAGTCACGTAATAAGAATAATTACATCTCTACTTTGATAAGCATCATTTGTCATACAGAAAAGCAGCGAGTATTATGTACACCCACTTATTCGGATCTATATGATAATTAAAAGATTAATTAGAATATTATTTATTTTTAAGAAGATCCGGAATACCTAATTCTGATTTAGCCATAGCAATGCGCAATGCACTTCATAGGTTATCAATTTTCTCTATATTTTAATTTAGGGCGCTTATTAGTTTTCTTAATATTCATAATCGAGAAACTGTTTCCACATGAACAGGGTGTATCAAAATTATATGTAAAGACCACCACAGCGCGATTCTACACCTTCGGATCGATGGACATTTGTTAAAAAAGTCCGTGCAAAATTGACCTTGACCTTGAAATTGGAGGTCAAATTTTTTATAAATGTCCACCGATCCAAAGGTGTAGAATCGCGCTGTGGTGGTCTTTACGTACAATTTTTATACACCCTGTACAGTGACTCACGAAATTGATAAAATACACTACTGGCCTAAAGTTTCCCCTCCCCCCTTTATAACAGAAACCAATTAGAATATCCCTGTGACATTCCGTATATACGTAAGGGATAGTAAGTTACGTCGATCTGCATCATGGGTGGCTTCGCACTTCTGATTGCGACGTGGACAGCGCGAAGGGAGAAAGTGACCTTCAGTAGTCTGTATAATTATTAACACAGTTCGCTCGCGTGTTCAAATCTACCATATTGTTAGTGTATCGTGTGCGCGATGTCAGGACGTAGTCAAAGAGAGCTGTACCGCCCGCTGAGGGAGTTTGAGGGGTGGTTACATCGTGGGCTTACGGGAGGTTGGCTCATCATGGAATGAAATCATGCGTCGTACGACGCGTGATTCTCATATTGTGCGAGCTGCGTATCAGGTCTGGGTAGAAGAGGGTCATACCTCTTCGCAGCCACGCTCTGGTCGCCCTCATGTGACATCTGAGCGAGAGGACAGACAGTTGATCCGTGCTTCGATTTCGAGTCGTGTATCTTCCGCTGCAGCTCTCCGATAGGAATGGCACCCGGCGGTAACTAAGAGACTGTCCGTGTGAACGGTACGTCGCCGCTTACAAGCGGCAGAGCTGATAGCGCGGCATACTCTGCAGCGATTACTTTTGACCGCCAGACACCGTTGTGAACGGCGCGAGTATTGCCACGCACGGCAGGATTGGAGGACGGAATGACAGCGAATCGTCATCTTCGTCGAGTCACGATTCTGTCTGGAGGCTGAGGATGCACGGATCTTGGTTTGTCGGAGACAGGGAGAACGTTTACAGGAGGCGTGTATTCAACGCCGCCACCGGCACCCTCAGATAAGCGTAATGGTTTGGGGGGCTATTGCATACGAAGAACGGTTCCCTCTCCTGCATGTCCAAAGTACGCTGACGAGCGCTCGGTGCATCACCGAGATTCTGTAGCCCGAGGCGGTACCTCTGATTCGACGATTCCCAGGTACCTCATTTCAGCAGGACAACGCTCGTCCACATGCTGCAAAGACGGTACAAGCCTTCCTTACCCGAGAGCATGTTCCAGTGCTTCCGCGGCCAGCATGTTTGCCAGACCTTAACCCGATCGAACACATCTGGGGCGTGATCGATCAACGTCTCCGGCATAACCCGCACGCCTCGGCTAATGCTGAAGACCTCTGGCGCCGAGACAATGCAGTATGGATGGCAATCCCCCAAGTTACCATCCAACACCTGATCATCTCCCGCCCTCATCGTGTAACCGCTGTACTCCAAGCTGCTTGAGACTACATGCGGTACTAAGGGTGCTTACATGCCTACGCACTGAGGGCTGTCCTGGTGAGTTCAGTACTCTTTATACAGGGTTATCAAATTAACTCCGGATCCGCGCTCGCGAGAACAGATGAGAATGGCAACAGCGCCACAAGTATTCTCACAACTACATTACACTATCGATACATCTGTCATCTATTGGCTGTAGGTGGACGTTTTGGGGCCATGTAGATGCTAATCCAGGACACAAGGCGTTTTTTACTGTCGCCAGAGGACTTTAAATGTGATGTAGCAGAGGGGGAAAGGAACGACACTCGTTTTAGGAGCGCTACACAGTGCGATCGCGCTGGTCCCGTTCCGTATCGAAAAATGCCGCTGTCCCGCCACGGTAGTCCTCATTGACGGTGGGCATAAGTTAATGAAAATAATTTGATCACTAACTACTTCTTGCGAAGAATATAATTCAAACGGAGAAAAGATACATTCGGGGGTTTAAGTCATTATTTTGCTGATTTCGAATTTGTTTAAAAAATACGGACCTCTGAATTTTGCAATTTTTGCCTATTTTCACGAAAAAGACTGTACTTATGAATTTTTATCTCGGAAACTACTTGTCGGATTGAATTCGTTTTTTTTTATTTTAATCGAGAAGGTTTGGCTTATTGTAATAATATTTTTCTGAATTAAAAAATTAATTTTGTAATATTAAAAATTATAAACAAATTTTTATTTTGTAAATTTCTCCTTGAAGGCCACCGAACGCGGGTCCGGAGTTAAATGGATAACCCTGTATATTACCTACTTATATACGGAGTTTTGTTATTATATCATTTCGCGTTTCTGAGATTGGGGGAGGCTTTTGCCCAGCAGTGTACTTCCATAATTACTGCCCTATTTTAATTCAGGTTCAACTGCCTAATTCCAATTCTTCAGGCGTATTTAAAATGTACTATATTACACATACTGTAACCTGTCCTCAAATAACAATATCCCGGAAAAGTGTTAACTAAACCCTTACAGTAAATTGAAACCCAGAATGCAAGTGTGAATTTGCAAGTGTCATTATGTAATTTACTCGCAGATTCATATTTTCTATTAAACACAAAGCCAGGGAAAATTTTTTCAAATTGTTACCCGCGGAAAAATATCTAAAATTGTGTAAATTCGGTTTGAAAATATGTTCAGTTTGCTTCTGCGTATATGCGGGAAAGCATTTTTTCAGTTATGAATATTATAAAAATTAATAAGCGTTGTAGATTAAAAAATATCAACCTAGCAAGTGCATTACGCATTACTATACCTGAATTTGAATTAAATATTCCGGGTTTTCTTAAACATAAATAATATTGTATGTAATTAATCTTTTAATTGTCAAAAAGTCCCGAATAAGTGAGTGTATATGATGTTCGTTGCTTTTCTATGTGACAAATCATGTATATCAACATAGAGATGTAATCTTTAGATAAAGCTGATGTCATAAAGGGTGTCCACCGTAAACGTGGACAGTCCATTATTTCCTAACGTGTTAGAGGTAGAAAAAGATTGTTCATATGAGAATTGCATGGTACAAGGGGGCACATTTCTAACGGTGGCAAACTTTCTTTTACATTATTATTTTAAGAGATATGATGGTCAAGTTCGTTTTTTTTAAATGGAACTACATATTCTTCTGCAGGTCATTTAATAGTGCTTCTCAAGACGAATTCACTGACCTTTAATGTATATACCCGATTTTTAGTGGTTTTCGAGACATTGCGCTTAGAAATTTACCGATTTTCAACGGAAGAAACCCGGCCGAAAAGGAAATACCAGTAGTGGTTTTGTTCGCGCATAAAGTTCCACGTGTTAGACATTGCCTCTTGAAACAGATACGAAGGGTCTGCGCCAGGAACGGCAGACCTAAACTCTGGACAATAATTTTCCATTGTAAAGTATCAACAATACCTTTTCCAACACTGCAAATGCTACATTTGTGGCGGAATACAATTGTCCAGATTTGGGCCTGCCGTTCCTGGTGCAGACCCTTCGTATCTGTTTCAAGAGGCAATGTCTAACATGTGGCACTTCAGGTGCATACAGGACCACTATCGATACTTTCTATTCGGCCAGAATTTCTTGCGCAAAAATCAGTACATTTGTGAGCTTTATATCTCGAAAACCAGTAAAAATCGGATGTATACATCAAGGGTCAGTAAATTCGCCGTGAGAAGCAATATTAAATGACTTGAAGAAAAATATATAGTTCCATTTAAAAAAACGAACTTGACCATCATATCTCGGAAAATAATAATGTAAAAAAAGGTTCGTCTTCGTTAACAAATGTGGCCCCTTGTACCAGACAATTTTTTCGTATCCCCAATACGTTAGGAAATAATAGATTGTCCACGTTTACGGCGGACACCCTGCGTATAAAAAATCATTATTCTCATTGCGTGACCGTTTTTTCAGAAATCGCACTTATCGATGTTCTCGATATGGTACTCAGACCGCAGAATGGTCGCAGATAGGGGTAGGCCGGAGTAGGACTGCACTCCTGATGGCCATCACTGTTCTAGGCAAAGAAGTTCAATCACACCATCGGTGGATTCGGCTTCAATCCCAGGATATGAACACTTTATTGTACACGGTCCCATGATGTAATCTCTGCGATTTCCATCTAATAATCATTTGATTTACTGATATGGAATCGCATTACCATTACAATTATTACATTCATACTCAGTAATCAGTGTAACTGATAATGTCTTCGTGATAGGCCGCGATAACGGATGTGAGTAGGTCTTTATGTCAGTGAGGCGTGAGTGCAAAGGTATTATCTATCATCGTTGAATTTTTTCCTGTGGAGCTGTATGAAATTCCGAGTGTACTTGCACGGGAGCCAGGAACAAGAAAACAGTTCTGGCAATAACGGAAGCTGCAGATAGCATCAATCATAACATTGCTAATGTTCATTGGATGCAGTCAGTGGAGCAAGGGGTCACATCATATTTACAACGCCTTGCTGAACAATTCGAACAATACCCGTGAACGGGAGAACATTCCACTGATTGTGAGTGTGAATGCAGTAATTATAATCATAATGCGATTTTACAACAATAAATCAAACGATTATTACATGGAGATCAGAAGGCTTGCATTATGGGGCCTTGTACACCATCAAATACTTATATCTTGCCAACGAAGGCAAATCGGCCCATGGTGTACATGAACTGTTTTGCTTCGAATGGCCATCCGAACTCGCTGGCAACGTGTGTCAGTTTCATGACGGAACACCCTTTATAGTACTTATGGTGCAGTCTGCGTATTTATTGCAGTTAAATAACTACAGAACATTTCCTTAGCCGTTTATGTAAATGGTGACACTTTAACAAATATAAATGGTGAATAAATCCATGTACAGGGTGGCTCCGCTTAGTAGGATCACCTAAATATCTGCCTTATTTACTGTTGTATGAAAAACCTTTTCAGGACAAAGTTACACTATTTCAAGTGGCACATGTAGTGGTGGAAAGAATTTTTTCTCAAGGTCATCAGTTTTTTCGAGATTTCAAGGACATCTGTATATTTTTAAATGGAACCCTACATTTTTTTTCGATACCCTTATAGAGCATTATAACAAATTCAACGACCTTAATAACTAAACCGTTCCGATCATTTACACATTGTCCGTGTTCAGGACAGCCTGTGTTCGTTTCTCCAACCTGCGGAACGCTGAGTCTATCGAGAACATTCCATAACAACCAGAACTTGGTTTTTACGTTTGCACGCGGTTATTCCTCGCGTAACCGTCTTCCCGATAGCGCTCGGCAACAAGGCGAGCCAATCAAGACACGTTTTACATAATTGGCTCGCTAATTGTTCTTTGTTTTGGTTGGAGTTCGAACATAGGTTGTCGCAGGATCAGGCGATGGACTCGCCGCCAATTGACACCTCTCGCCCGTTATTGCGTCACTAAGCAAAGACCCCGGTAAGGACGTTCCGGGTCTCTGCTTCCTTCTTCTCGTTCTGGCGTCCGTTCGGCGAACAGCGTCCAGAAAACTACGAGCGTGCGCCTCTGTGAGACCCGCTCCAAAAATATCCGCCTCCACGAGGTTAACACGAGAAAGTAACTAGTATAAAGTGCAAGTGTTTTTCTTTGTTTAATTGATTGCTTAAAATTCTTGTTTATTCGTATCATTAAATACACAAATTGTTGCATTGTAATCAGAGCCACGTGGGCAACCAAATTAATTTTCTCCCTCGTCAAACACACACGTTGCTCGCTCAGCACTGAGCGGTACCGGCACTCAGTTGCAGTCGATCGGCGATCGAGCTGAAGAGTCCGTGTTGGTGGTTCCCTCACATTGTCCACTATGCTATTCTTACGCCTATGCTAGAGTCAGTCAAGCGTGTGATGTGACTAATGCGATACGCGACGGTGGTTCTTTTGACGAGAGTTCACGGCTTGACAGTTCATGATACAATAATATAACTTTTTTAATTTTACTTTTCTTTTATCTGCAAATTTTTCTAACATATTGGTGAGATTTCTTCGATTAAAATAACATCAAACACGATATAATTTGGACCACTTTTACTTATTTCATACTTATTGTATAACTCATTTTACCCCATTATCGCCTTGATTACATTAGAAAACTGGGTTGTCAGTCACGTTTGAACTAATGATAGTATAATATTTCTAATATACTATGAATTACAAAAGTGCAAAGTAATACAATATTCTACATGAAATTATATTTACAATGAGATGATATTATATAAATATGTAATAGACTTCACACACAAAAAAAATTTTGTATCATGTAACGTGACTGAAAAATTTCTCGTGTTTCAAACCTCCATAATATGTAATATTAGCAAAGTAAATCGATCCCTTTTTTACGTCGATGTGAGGGATTTTGCTCAAAAATAATATAAAGTTGTGAAAAATGGAAAAATACATAGAAACAATTTTTAAAACTTTTCCGAAAATTTCGCTGAGCTGAAATAAGTACTTATTATTTGGTACATACATATGTAGTCTTATGTCTTCGACACAAGCTTCTGATAAATTACAAAAACATGATGCCGGACAAATACATAAAATATCCCTCTATGTACAGGGTGCGTGGAAATTGTATGTTACGACTACCATAACGTGATTCTACACCTTTGGATCGGTGGACATTTGTTTAAAAAAATTGCCGCAAAATTTACCTTGACCTTGAAATTCAAGGTCAAATTTTTGTTCAATTGTATCGTATTCTACTAGTCGCGAAGACAAAAAGTCTGAAAGGAACCATGGGTCGCAACTCAACCGTTCTCTTGAAAAATGACGTTAAAGTTCCAATAATGGGTAATTATTTATAAAGCAGACGAGCTCGCCGATTTTTATGAAATTGAAATATGTTGTCAAGGACAACATTCCAAACAACTTTTCCTTGTACATGCAACTGCCGCTCGGCTTTAGTTTCCCAGATATTCGCAAAAATGTATTCGATACTATACATGGTGTCCCACCTAACTTTATCCCCTGGAATATCTCGCTTGTTATTGATAAATATTAAAAAATATTTCACGAACAACTTGAATGTTTTCGAGGGGGGCATAATTTGACGTGATTAGTTTTTCCGTAGGTGAACGCGTAGAGGATACATGAAGGTCACCGGTGTTTTTTTTAACTATAATCATATATTTTTTAATACATTATTCGATCCAGCTGGGCATTCCCTACAAAAAAGTATTAACCCCTTTATACCGAAAAACCATTAGTTTAGGAGATATTTATAATAAATTATCTGAAGCAATTATATCAGGAACCATTAGTAAATGTAAATATATACCAAACTAATGATTTTTCGGTATAAGTAGGTTAATACTTTTTTGTAGGGAATGCCCAGCTGGCTCGAAGAATGTATTAAAAAGTATATGATTATATTTAAAATACCACCGGTGACCTTCATATGTCCTCTACGCGTTCACTTACGGAAAAACTAATTATGTCAAATTATGTCCCCGTCGAAACCATTCAACTTATTGCTGAAATATTTTTTAAAATTATCAAAAACAAGCGAGATATTCCAGGTGATAGAGCCGAGCGGCGGTTACATGTATAAGGAAAAGTTGTTTAGAATGTTGACCTTGACAACATACTTTAATTTCATAAAAATCGGTGGGGTCGTCTGCTTTGTAAATGATTATCAGTTATTGGAACTTTAACGTCATTTTTCAAGAGAACGGTTGAGTTGCGACCCATGGTTCCTCTCAGACTATTTGTCCTTGCGACGAATAGAATACGATACGAACAAAAAAAAGTTTGACCTTGAATTTCAAGGTCAAGGACAATTTTGCGGCAACTTTTTTTAACAAATGTCCACCGATCCGAAGGTTTAGAATCACGCTGTGATGGTCGTGGCATACAATTTCCACACACCCTGTACATTGTCCCTTGGATGTAACCCTTTTCCCCACATTGTCCGTCAAATATAGACTGTGCCTCCACATTGTCCGTCAAACGTAGGATGTGCCTTCACATTGCTCGTAAAATGTAGGCTGTTCCCCAGATTATCTGTCTGACAAACGCGGGGTGTTCCCCCACATTGCCCGTCAAACGTAGGCTATGCCTCCACATTGTTCGACAAACGTAGGCTGTTCCCCCACATTGTCCGGGCACAGCTAATGTATTCGACGGACAATGTGGAGGCATAGCTTACATTCAACGGAAAATGTGTAGAGATATTTCATGTATTTTGCTAGCAATCCGTTTTTGTAATTTATTCAAAGCGATAATGAAATGAAATGAGATACATACTCAATAAGCATTAAGAAGTAAATGTAGTCCAAATTATATCATGTTTGGTTTCATTTTGATCAGAACAATCTCATCAATATGTTATAAACTTTTTCATACAGAAAAGTTAAAAATAAAAAAGTTTAAACATCGTCTTTATTATAACATTTGGTACGCTGGTTTTTAAATCTCTTGGTTGCTTCGACTCCCATTTCATTCTTCTTTTTTATTCGCTGTTCTTGTCTTTGTTCGGCGAACTACAAGGGCGAGCTGCGAAGCTGGAAATGTAGTCTCGGTCTATCTAAACTGTCTCTATTTGATTCCGAGCTGAGGGACAATGTGAGAAGCTTTACTGTATTTGCGTCCGAAGATAATTAAAATTTCCTAAAGATTTATGCAGCACATCGAGTCACACATTCGTATCTGAACGTAAACATACTGTTATTGAGAGCGATAATCCAAGATACTTACTTTTACACTTCATAAGCAATTCTTAAGTCTCCAGGTGCTCCAAATGGTGGCCGCTTGTTTCAATGCTTAGTTGGAATCTTCTAACCAATTCTTCGTTTACATTTTCTATTTTCTGCAAAGTTACTGATGCACATGCAGCTGCAATTATTTATTGCATATCTTCCAGTGTTGTTACTTTTTCATAATGAATCACATTTTTTAGTATACCCCACAAATAGAAATTTAATGGGGTGAGGGCGGGGGGACGAGCTGGCCACTCCACAGTTCCTCGTTGTCCGATCCAACGGTCTCTAAACATTTTGTTTAATATTGTTCTTACACATCCCGAATAATGTGCTGGGCAGCCACCATGTTGGTATCATGTACACTGTACAACATTTAATGGAGTATCTGATAAAAGTTGCTGTAGAATGTCACGGAGAAATGTTGCGTACATTTGTCCCGTAAGTGTACCTTCAATAAAGTAAGGGCGTATGTTTTTCGACGATAGGATTCCGCACCACGCGTTCACAGTCCATGATCTCTGTTTATTGACCTCTCTCAAGCATCGTGGGTTTTCGGCAGACCAATAATACATGTTGTATAAATTTACTTGCCCAGAATTTTTAAACGAAACTTCATTTGTGGACAAGACCTTTCTAGAAATTGCTCGGTTTCGTGCAGTTCTTACAATTAGTGCAATCTTAGGCGACACGAATGAAATTTTACCGTTTTAAGTATGCGAGAAATACTAGTTGGACTAATACCAATTGTGCATTTTATTTACAGGCAATTCACGTGAGGAACTTGAGAAATTGCAGTTATTACAGCAACACTATTTTGATTGTTCACAAAAATGTTCACTCTATCGCGTTTGTTAACGTCTATATTACTGCTTGTCGAAATGTTTTTACAATATTTGAAACTGCATGATATGACGGACAAGCGCGGTTTGGAAATTTCCCTGTAGGAAAAGGAAATATCTGCGTATAAACGTACAGTTTGTCGAAAACATTCATGCTTTTCGCCATAAATGAATACAATGTCAACTTGTTTCCGCTCTGTATAACGCATTCCGTTAGCTTTGACAGTTCGAATAGAACTGAAAAAAGACTAAGTGATCATTCGCTAGGCTATCGCTTCCAGTAACAGATAATGTTTACGTTTGGATACAAATGTGTGTCTCGATGTGGTGTGTAAATCTTTATGAAATTTTAATTGTCTTCAGACGCAAATATCTCGAGATTAAATCATCGAAACAGTATGGTTATTAAGGTCGTTGCACTTGTTTTTATGCTCTATAAGGGTATCGAAGAGAATATAGGGTTCCATTTAAAAAAATACCGATGTCCTTGAAATCTCGTAGAAAAATGACCTGGAGAAAAAATTCTTTCCACCGTTACATGTGCCCCTTGATATAGTGTAACTTTTTCCTAAGAAGTTTTTTCATACAACAGTAAATAAGGCAGATTTTTACGTGATCTCATTTAACTGAGACACCCAATACATAAAATGAAGTATCCTGACTCACTGACGATCAACGCGTAGCCCAAACCGTTGAACCTGGGAAGCTAAAACTTGGCAGACACGTTCCCTTTATAGCGTAGGTCAGGCTTTGGAATTAACTGCTCACGACGGCCGATTTTCGGAAGCAACGCCCACTTTTTCCCGCCGCGCGTCTTAGCCCCCGCGACGGCCCTAGTGCTCGACTCGTCTCAGGCCCGTACCATATGAACCGCATGTGGCGCATTAGGTCGACACTCGTATCCTGTGTCGCCCTAATGCGCCACATGCGGTTCATATGGTACGGGCCTGAGACGAGTCGAGCACTAGGGCCGTCGCGGGGGCCAAGACGAGCGGCGGGAAAAAGTGGGCGTTGCTTCCGAAAATCGGCCGTCGTGAGCAGTTAATTCCAAAGCCTGGCGTAGGTAACCATTAAGAATCCGCCCCCCAATATCAAGTCTACCACGTGAGAGCATATACATCAACTGATATATAAGTATAAGAACCTTTTAAATAAAAAAATGAATATTAAAGAAATTAAAATAAGAATTGGAACAACACTTAAATTTACCTGATGTTGTGATATCTTAAGTTTCTCTGGAAGAACAATCCATATTACGGATTCTTGACATCCCGGCGTAGTTAAAGATCCATCATAATTATAGTAGGTTGTATGATCTTTTGGCAAAAACAGGTAAGGGATCACTTTGGCTGTTAAGAGTGCTGTGTTTTCCCCTACCCATTTTGACACTAATTTTGTTCCTTCCAGAATAGGCTCGATATCCAAATTATCTTCGTTATGTAACTAGAATAAAATATTTCCATGTTTTATCAATATCATTTTCTTTTACATGATATTATGGACAGTTGAAGTCACTCGTGACAGTAACTATCTGTGTACAGGGTAAAACACTGCAAGGGAACCACGTGAAATTCCCTGCAAATACCAATTGTTTAACACGTACGCTACAGCTGTTTAAGGAAAAGTCGCTTTCCACACCCAAAGTATTAAATATTCATAATTTTACGTAATGTTACATATGTTTTTGTATATATAGGATGTTTCACCACCCCTGTCAAATAACTAATGGGGTGATTCTACAAGCCAAAATAAGACGAAAATCAAGAATAACAAAATCGCGCCGGAGGCTTCATGATTGAGTTAACGATGTGCAAAAAACGGGCCAAAAACGCCTGTCCAGCGACAGCACTCCATACACGCGCAGTGTCTGCCATCCCGCGCCAAATTCCCCGTACAGAGTGCACGCTTACCGATATAACAGAAACTATGACATACCATACGATGCGACAAGACACTACATTCTTGCGACAATTTACGAAGAAACACACACCTTTCGTTGACGGCATTAAACCTAACTACTTGAAAAAATCTACAAGGGCATATCAAAACCCGCCTCACGGGATTCTCAAGCAGAGAGGGTGAATGCAATTTCTATAGGCCGATTTTATCCAAAAAAATAACCCACACAGGCTTACACGCACCGCGATTATTGTATTCGCAAGTGTCCATGTGTACACGCACCATGATTGTCCATTTCATCACACACGCGCATCGCGAGTATTTCATTCGCAAGTGTCCATGAGAACTACACGCACTATGATTGTCCCGTCCGCGAATGTTCACAGAGAAATGTTCAAAGCATGCACAAGATTTTGCACCTGAAAACACACATCAGGCGATTGTCAATGTGTCACGAATGAGAGATTATTTTACTCACACATAGAAAAATACTACAAACGAAAAAAACCTAAAAAGCTAAAACTAAGCCTAACACTGAAAGTAAAATTAAATTGAAAAAGGGACTGCTCTCTACGCGGGAAATATTTCCCACCGATTACAGCTGTTTTCTCGTTCGCAATAGCCACCAAACTGAGGAGTCCTTGGACAAATTCCATTCGAGAGACTAAAAACTGTGTCGATGCTTTGTTATTAATCGGTGTGTCCTTGTTTATCCCTTGCATGCTCGAGATCCGGGCAGCGGTAACTCGATTCCGAGAGACGAATCTGTTTATACTTTGTAGATACTGCGACGAGTGTCGTTGAACCGATCGCTTTCATTTCTTTCCAACGATGCAGTATTCTTCCAAACTTCGAGGTAGAAAGAAGTGTTCGTGTCTGATACTGTGCCGTTTATTTTATAAAAAGTATGAAAATAGAATGTCTGAAGAATTAAAGAATTCTTAGCACCGATGCTGAAGTTTCTTCCTTCGTGATGGTTCACCGTTGAACAGCGACAATGTGTTGTGCGTGTGATCAGTAATTTGAACGCAGAACCTGCAGCTGATCTCGTGTCATCGTTCGACGACAATGGCCTCAGATGCGTAAATTTCATTTATCCGCAGACTCTAGTGTGTGTAATTCATATAGACAGTAGCAAGTCAAATAATCGCGATGTGTATGTAAGTGAAGTGCACAGTTGCACGTGTCGGAAAGATCACTTTTCACAGAGTTGATAGAACGATGAGCACGCTATTGACAAATTTTCCTTACAGAGGAGAGAGCATTCCTACTGAGTTGGGCATTATTTGAATTATTTCGAATAAATGTTTATCTCAAATAATTATCTCAATAATTTATTCGAATACCGATTGTAAATGTATTCGAAAAATCTATTCGAATAACGATTGATAGATTGTTCGAATAATAATACCAATATTTGTTGACTGTTTTAAAACAAAAGAATAAATAAATCAATTTTTATCCGAATAAATTCTTCCACAAATAAGTTCCTATTCGAATAAATTCTTATTCGGATAAATTCTTCTTCGAATAAATTCTAATTCGTTAGTGATGAATGAAATTTTATTTGTTACTCTTATTCATTATCTGTTATCTCAATAAAATTTTGCCTAACACTGCATTCCTGCCGGCACGTGCAAATACCGCCGCTTTTCTGTTTACGTGCCAATGCCCTTACATTGTCTCATCTCTCGGTCGTTGACCTCGGCCTCTCGAACAGCTGTAATCGGCAGGAAATATTTCTCGCGTAGGAAGCAGTCTCTTTTTCAATTTAATTTTCCATTCAGTGTTAGGCTTAGTGTTAGCTTTTTAGATTTTTTTATTTTAGAATTTTTCTGTGCGTGAGTAAAGTAATCTCGCATTCGTAGGTAAAGGAATCGTAGTGCGTACGTGTGTGATTAAGTGGACACTCGCGAATGGGACAATCGCCTGGCGTCTGTGTTTTCAGGTGCAAAATTTTGTGCATGCTTTGAACATCTTTTTGTGGACATTCGCGGACGGGACAATCATAATGCGTGTAATTCTCATGGACACTTGCGAATGAAATAGTCGCGATCCGTGTGTGTGATGAAATGGACAATCGTGGTACGTGTACACATGAACACTTGCGAATACAATAATTGCGGTGCGTGTAACTGTGTGTAGGTTATTTTTTTGGATATAATCGTCAATTAGAAATTGCATTCACCCTCTCTGCTTGAGAATCCCGTGAGGCGGGTTTTCATATGCCCTTGTGAATTTTTTCAAGTAGGCAGGTTTAATGCCGTCAACGGAAGGTATGTGTTTCTTCATAAATTGACGCAAGAATGTAGTGTCTTGTCGCATCGTATGGTATGTCATAGTTTCTATTACATCGGTAAGCGAGCACTCTGTACGGGGAACTTGGCGCGCGATGACAGACACTGCGCGTGAATGAAGTGCTGCCGCTGGACAGGCGTTTTTAGCCCGTTTTTTACACATCGATAACTCAAAAATGAAGCCTCGGACGCGATTTTGTTATTCTTGATTTTCGTCTTATTTTGGCTTGTAGAATCAACCCTTAAAATGTTTGACAGGGGTGGTGAAACAACCTATATACTATCAAAATGTGCTAAATAAACGATCGGAACGGGTTTATAGTGCGTCACACATATGTGGCACTGGGCCGTGAATAGACCGTCTCTTACTACGGACCACACGATACACATATGTGACGCATTGGAATAATGAAGAGCAAAACTTTTGAAATAATGAGGAGGTAATGAAGATAAAACCATTTTTGAATCTATGTTATTTTTATTTACTACTTGTGCCCGGCGTTGCTCGGGCTTTTGAGGGGGTGGGCTTGAGGTGAATAAAAAAAATTTTGAGGTTTCTTCAAATCCTCACTTCTTCAAATTTCACTTTGCACATTCACTTCCTCTTTTTTTAACTAATACTTCCATAATAAATTTTAAAACCATTCAGATATTTTTTATTTATTTAAAAGGTCATAGTTATTTATTTTTAAGGGGGAATATGTGAAGAATCAATTTTCTTCATATATTCCCCCTTAAAATTATTGAAACTTATTGAGCTACTACACAAAAAATTACTCGGCCTTGAGGGTACTAGGCAATCGAATAACCGATTTTTTTTTATTGAATTTTTCGAAACTATTATGTTTTCTGAGTAAAATGCCGTTTGGTTTACGTCGAAATTCGCAAAATTACGAATTTGGAAACCGTAAAGTTCAAGCGGCGCATGAACTTGTGTTCGTCCGAACGCACGAAGTCGAAGGGAACTTCCTAGAGTTTTCATACTTGAAATAAAGTGTACTGAATTCAACTGATTAGTAAATATTGTGTTATAAACACACTTAAGGTTTTTTACAACCGTACTAAACGTACTATGCTGTTGGAAATCATTAGGCGAGGTATGTATCGATTATCATACATTAAAACCTTCGAAAACTTTAAATGTGTTTTTCTCCGTTTTTCATTTTCGCTTCGTTTTGCAGTGGTAACTAAATATATATGTAGGCCATGTCCTAGTGTGTGGATCCTGAAGATGTGAAGTAAAGTAACCTCTCCTATGCACTTCATTTAAAAAACGAACTTGACCATCATGTCTCGGAAAATAATAATGTAAGAAAAAGTCCGTCTTCGTTAACAAATGTGCCCCCTTGTACCATACAATTTTCATATAAACAGTTTTTTGGTTTCTCGAATACATTAGGAAATAATGGACTGTCCAAGTTTACGGCGGACACCCTGTATATATTAGCAAGTATTAGGTTGTTGCATAATTTCTGCAGTATTTTTTATTAGAACTTTTGTTGAATTCTTCGTTTCTTATGGGGTATTGTGTTTATAATTTTACATTATTTTGAAATTTTTGCACATTTGTTTCAGAACCTTGCGCGCAGAAAGATGGAAGTCGATAAACACCATTTGAGGCACTGCATATTATACCAATTTCAGAAAGACAATAATGCAACTGTTGCTACGAAATCCTTATGTGAAACATTGGGACAAAATGTTGTTGATGTTCGGACGGTTCAGAGGATACGAGTGTCGCCCTAATGCGCCACATGCGGTTCATATGGTACGGGCCTGAGACGAGTCGAGCACTAGGGCCGTCGCGGGGGCCAAGACGAGCGGCGGGAAAAAGTGGGCGTTGCTTCCGAAAATCGGCCGTCGTGAGCAGTTAATTCCAAAGCCTGATGTACACAATGCAGTGTCTGTTTTTTTGCGTCAGAAAAATAAAACATTTTTTGCATCGGAAATTGACAAGCTGCCTAATAGATGGAGACAATATATCATTAATAAAATATATGTGGGATCGGGACCTCCAGACCCAACATAAGAGGAATCGTGGAAACAAGGATGTCAGCGGACTGACGGTGGCGTAGTGGGTAAGGTGGCCTGGCTACCAACGCAGAGGAACTGGGTTCGAGTCCCAGTGCCGCGGTCCCTATTTTTCACGATTTCCTACATATATGCATTTCCAAAATTCTGGTGGTTTAACATTTACCCGAAAATACGATAGAAATTATGCAACAACCTAATATATAAATACACGAAAAATCAGGACTGTAATAATACAATTAATTTAATAATTATCATACCTGGAACAATGTAGCGACTACAGCAATACCATTTTCATACTGTGATGCTGCGTCGGTATTATTGTATTCATTGCGATAATGTACAAAATGTAATTCTAATGCACCACGATTACCATCTATAGTATGTTCGGCAGGCCAATGGAAATGCATTTGTTCCAAAATATATGTAGATGGAAGGTTTCCTCCTTCAAGGTGAGCAGGCACACCATCCAACAGAATTTGTACTGCGAAATTGTATAAAAAAATGTTAATAAGTGTACATAAAACATAAAATTCTTTCTTAACATAAATCTTAAGAATAAACCAGACATAGTCAGGATCAGTTCGTGCACCAGGTTGCACTTTGCCGGGATTCAGGACGTGGTTAATAATTCAAGTTCGTTTATAAGACATCCTCGTTTATTTAATTCGGTCGGTAATATACAATTTTGAGACGATCCTTCTTCGAAGGGACGGGTTCCATAGCAAGTGCGTGTACAATTAATTTCTTTGTTTCGGACGCTGACAATTCGCGCAGGGCGCCATACGAAGATTCTGCACTGGATACCAGGAAATACGTAGCAGGGCGTTTAAATAACCTTCGCTGAATTACTCTTTTCTCGGACTGATAATGTATCTACCTGTGGGCGCCGCTGAAACGCATCTTATACAGGATGTTTCACTAGAGGTCATAAATATAATAGCGACTGATTCTACAAGCCACAATAAGTCGAAAATCAAGAATGACAAAATTACGGTGGAGGACCTGCAGCAAGGCAACTTGACCTACAGGAGACAGGTCAGCCATGGTACGTTCTGTGGAGGTCAACGCACGTCTGACTTAGTTTTAGAATTACATGTATAACCTACGATACGATGCGATAGAACACTACGTTCTTGCGACAATTTATGAAAAAGCACACACTTCATGTTGTACGCACATCGAACCTGCCTACTTGTAAAAATCTACAAGGGTACATCAAAATCCGCCGAAACCTTTAAGTATACCTAACAACGGTACATTTTCAACCCGCACACGCCGTTTTGATGAAACTTATATGGGAAGTAGTTCACAGAAAAATATTGGACATGTATTTTTTTTATCAGCCATCGTCCATATTGAAGGGGTGATAACAGCCTTAAAGTTGAGGGTTGAAAATATATTTTTTGAAATATCTCGGAAACTAAAGGGTGTAGGAAAAACTTCTTTTTCTTTAAATGCGTGTTTTGAATGGGGAAGATATTCACACACAAAAAATCAATATAAAATCATTGATGCCGTAATATTAATTCTTGATTACCAAATTGTTGATCTAGCCGCTGAAAAACACTAGTGCCTTATTGCATCGTATGGGAGGTCATAGTTTTTGTTACGTCGGTAAGCGAACACTTTGTACGGGGAACTTGGCGCGCGGTGACAGACACTACGCGTGTATGGAGTGCTGCCGCTGGACAGGCGTTTTTAGCCCGTTTTTTACACATCGATAACTCAAAAATGAAGCCTCGGACGCGATTTTGTTATTCTTGATTTTCGTCTTATTTTGGCTTGCAAAATCACCCCTTAAAATATTAGACAGGAGTGGTGAAACATCCTGTATCTTACTGAATTTCCATGTTTCCCGAGCTAAGGTATACTTTCTACTGCTTCCTCAATAGCACGAAGCATTTGTCTTATATTACGTAATTTATTCCGTACCATGTCGAGTATTCGCTTGCTTACAAGGGACTAACTCATCACTATTGCGTACGACTGTAAACCGTGAGTAAAACTATTACCTATTTGCGTCGTATGTCGTCCGAATGTAATATTTCGCATTATAACACTAAGCGGTTGATGATGTGGGTATCAGCAATAGACAGAGTCATCACTACTGCGGTATTATCTGCGAGTAACAGTAAATTATCAGAGACACGAGGCTATTTACCCTGCATCTGACTATGAAATAAAAGCACATTGTAAACAAAATAGCTGTAAGAATTATTGAAACTTTAACATCATTTTTCAAGAAAACGGTTGAGTTGCAACCCATAAATCCTTTGGGGTCATTCCACACCAAATCGATTACTTTTTGACGTCGATGTCAGGGATTTTGTTTAAAATGGAATATGATGCAGTGTCCGTGAAATTGGGGGGGGGGGGGGGTCATTATTTTGCTGGTTTCGAATTTGTTTAAAAAATACGGACCTTGCAATTTTGCAATTTTTGCCTATTTTCACCAAAACAGGCTGTACTTATGAATTTTTATCTCGGAACTATTTGTCGGATTGAGTTACTTTTTTTATAATCGAGAAGATTTGGCTTATTATATAATATTTTTTTGAATTAAAAATTAATTTTGCAACATTAAATATTATAAAGAAATTCTTATTTTGTAAATTTCTTCCTGAAGGCCAGTAAGTTTTCTTATTTCAAAAAAATATGACGATATTCCTTGAAATTTTACCTACAAAATAAGCCCACCATCAGGATAGAGTCTTTCAAATTAACGACGCAATGAGCTGTTAAAGACCGGTGTGCCTCTGTTTCAGGTAAGTGAGCCGCACGCTCCGCTATTACGCTCGGCCGACCGTATCACTCGTACCCTGGTAAAACTTACGTTTAGGGGAGGCAGCTCCGATGACCTTGACCTTGATATATGTTATGAAGATCACCATCTCGAGTAACCCCCAGGAGGTTTTAGCCGTCGCTCGTTTTTTATTAAAAAGTTATTAACATATAAAGATTATATAATAAATCGATAATAAATAGAGGATTACTATGGTATAATATAAGAGGATTACTATGGTATAATATAAGAAACAGTTGATGAGTATGCGAAATGAAAATTTAATCAGTATTTAAATGACCTAATGGATACAGAGAACTCATTATTTTAAAGAAAGCCTCAATGCGTTTGACAAAATCGTAAATTCTTTTAAATAAGAATTCTGCGAGGTAATTCGTGAAATGATATTCACGAGTGCCATAGCGAGGAATATTTACTCTCATATGCCTCCACAATCTTTCTATATTTTGTGTGTGAACACCAGATTGAGGATCTATAAAATTATCCGAATGGTTTACTGTTCGATGTATATAATTTTCATTGTCCAAGGCATCGTTTGCACGCCACTTGTCGGTATGAATAACTGAACCGGCAGCAACGTATTTTCGAATTATAGGTAAAAATGTATCAGTATTCCGATTTGGCACAGGCAAAATAAAAACCTTTTATTATTACGTTCAGTACCACCGAAAACCCATTGTCCTTGAATTACACCTCCTCTGTTATATTTACTCTTGCCAACTTTAAGCTCATTTATTTCAACAATTTTATCCGGTCCACCAATTGGCTCTTGCTGACTTACCAGCGATGGTTGAAGTAACTAAAATTAATTTAGCGAACATACGTACAATATTACTTAAGAGCAAATATAACTAAATAACGTGAAATGATAACCGTATACCATATGTTACCTCTCGTCAAAATTGTGTCCAATCGACTACATCTCTATTATTTAATTCCAGTTCGTTCATCAAACATCTATGTCGTGGTGGTTGCAGTAACAAAAAGTAGGCAATAAAACGACATATTTTTATCAGATTCATGTGTGTTCCTTCAAACCACGTTCCATGGAATGCACTAATTTTGAAATTGCACGTCACTCTTCGTTGCTTTCGGCCTTTTATAACTTTATAATACGTCTTCGTGCAATGAAATAAATGATTTTCAGAACTATGAGCTAGTGTTAAGTCATTCTGACACCTTGGACATATTACTTTGCTACGAACAACTTTTTTCTCACACAAAAAATTCCATAAGGGATCATAATTGTACATTATATTGATAAATTCGTGTAAATGCATGTTGGAAATTTTGAAATGGTCTAACCGACAAATACACAGCTATGTGACGGACTGATATCAGTAATATAGGACGTATTATATAGAAACGATTATAACATTCCTTAACCTACTGCTTTGTTTTGATTTCTCTTATTATTCGTACTTAACGAGTATTATTCTCTTATTATTCGCAATAAACGAAAAGATCGGTAGGATTTCGCACATTTTTAAGCTATTTTTGGCTTTCAATATTCGCCGAAAATAATGGTCAATTTGTGAGGTACTGCATATATTTGGGCATCATTTTTCCAAGCGTTCAGTCTCCAAAAGATTTCCGTATAGTGTACTATTTGTTGTGAAAGTGTGAGTGGATTTTCAAATATGGTACACCAGCGGTGTTGTAATCCCTTTAATCGAAGTGGTCATAATTGGTGCTACAAAAGACTCTGTACGGTATCATTGAAAATACATCGATCATTTCCAAATCTTCCCGAGAAGGGGGAAAACAACAGCGGTCAAATTGAAACGGCATTTGCTGAACCAGGGCCTTCTCGAGTATCACATGCAGGAATATGCAATAGTAGTAGTGACAGTTCAAGTAACGCTTCATCGTCAATAGATCCATCCGTTGTGGTGAGTTCCACAAATGCTTTAACATCAACTGTAGGAGATTCAACAATAACAAATAAAACTTTAAGGTCCGGCAAACAAACATTAGAAAGACAAGATCGCATCCATAATATACTAAGAACAAGTTTATTAGGCGTACAAAGTAGCTCAAGTAGTGCTGCGGAAGATACTGAAATAGTTATACAATTATAAGATAAATTTAATTTGGAGTCTGATATTTCATTTTGAACAAAATCCCTGACATCGACGTCGAAATGTGATCGATTTGGCGTGGAAAGACCCTTTGACAAAGTTGGTCCTCGTGATGAGTAAAATACAACGCAAGCAAAAAAATTTGACCTTGAATTGCAAAGTTAAAGTCTTTGTGGCGGCAACTTTTTTAAACAAATCTCCACCGACCCAAGGGTGTAGAATCACGCACTGATGGTCCTGACAAATAATTTTCACGCACCCTGTACAAGCCACCAGGAAAAAGACCAGCGTCCGCTGGAAAAAGCCGATAACATACATAACTTCAAGGAATCTTCGACGGTGGAGGGAGAAACTCAATCCAAGGCCACAATATCAACCACTATGCAAGACAGGACGATGATCCGTACAACACCACTTTAAAAATAAGGAAACGCTCTACTTCCTTAAGCGACTCACGCAACTCGACATTGAGGATACAAAGGACATTTAATATGATCTGTCGCAAAAGCAACTTTGTCGCACGTGAGGTTTTCGTCTATATCAGCAAGTAGTTATGTACACCACTTCCAGCTTAGGCAAATCCTTACGACTGAGCGCAGAAAAATCCAGAAGCGCCGCAGAGCGTTTCCTGCAGATGAATCTTGTAATTACGTTGCGGCCAAAGGAGGATAGCTTCTCCAATGGCTTGCGTGGCATCCACGGGGAACTACGGGGCGGCGAACTCATTGCGTACACGCCTGTACGCACGTTTTGTCCCCGACCAAAACTGAAGAGATAGATTGGCTAGCAGCCATGGGCAGCTTCTATTTGGCCCGGTCTCGGCTCTACAGCCCCGTTCAATTGATTGCAGATTTAAATCCGAATCCTCGGAGACTTCCTCTGATGTTCACAGGCTGGTGATCGGACGGGAGATGCACTCCTCCGGAATCGAGAACCAGCGCTTCCTTCGCGCAACCGAAGTCTCGTTAGGTGACAATCTAGGTTCCACTGGTCACACCTTCGTAGACATAAGTCTACTACCCATCAAGGTACCCGAATCTTTCAAATGATGTCCCACCCTGCCCTGGATACCAACGACAGTTATTGCCTTGGATTGAGCGTCAAAAGGGGGGCAAATTCGCCGGTTCCTGCCCTACCAAGGCTTTTGCCTAAATCGACCAGTGTTGGGACGTAAAACCAATGCGAAGAGACACGTTCGTAGGTGTTAAGAACGGCGGGCTAGGAAATACCCCTTCGTCACCGCTTAAGGCTCACCAGACTGCCCCTTTCGGGAAGCGACCCACCTATACGAATATAGGATTGCAGGCAGAGAATTACCCGCCGGGCCACGAGGAGACAGGGTTGCCAACGCAGGCTCAGTCTCATGCGGGCTTGTGTGAGTGTCACGCAAGTGTTTGGCGTCCGCAGCTTTCGCCACTTCTGCCGCTCATGCTGTAATGCCACATCTACATATAAATGTGACACCCACGCGACTCGTTTCTTCATAGGATCCTCTCCATTGTGCTCATAAGCGTTCGGCGTATGTAACTTGGTTGAGTAATGTGTGTGTTTTCGGTTGAAGGTACTGTGCGAAATCGCCATGGCCTGGGAAGAACTGCACTATGTAACGGTTTAGATACATCCAGTCCATGCTTGTTCTGGTTCTTCTATCGTGAAGGATATTGAAAGTGTACCTCCCTCGCTCCGAGTCTACCCATCGTTATTGCCATTCGCTAAGAAGATGAGTTTCAATTGCAGTTTGAATTGTTTCCACGTCGCAGTTGTTGGAGTAGCTGTAACCGAGAAATTGGAAGGGGATCTATTTCCTGAATTGATACTTGAAGGTGGTTTCCTGGATTCTTAGATCAATGGGAAGTGTTCCGGCTATTACTGGTAGTACTATAGTAGGCGTAAACCTGTATACTTTGGTGACTCGAAGGAAGGCATTCCTCTATGCTGCTAGCAGTCTCTCTGCGTTGACCTTCGTGATTTTGTTACCCCAGGCTGCTGACGCATACGGTACTATTTGCAGGAATACTCCTTTGTAGAGAATCAAGAGGCATTTGTGTTTCAGTCCCCAGTCTTTTTTTGCTATTCTAGCACGTGCGTTAAATTTCTGCTCGCACTTGCTTTTTAGATTTTCGACGTGGGTCTTTACGTACAATCCCCTGTCGAAGTAAACTCCAAGATATTTTATCGTTTCCTTACATGATATTTGCTTGTTTCCTATCTTGATTTTATGTGGCCTTTTAGGATCTAGGATTCCTTTGAAAAGAGTCATCACGGTCTTGTTCAGGGATAGCTGCAACTTCTCGTTCGTGCATCAGTATTGAATTCGAGTAACTGATGCTTGGCCATGTCCTTTTGGTTCACGTCGGCTATTCCCAAAAATTATTATCAGTACGTCAGCGGCGTAGGCAACTGCTTTCTTTCCAGAATCTTTTAACGCGATTAGGAGGTCGTCAAGTGTTAAATTCTATAGATGCGGACCCAGGATGGATCCCTGCGGTCATCCTCTGGTGGCGGTTTTCGTTACTTCGATCTATTTTCCACAAAATTTGACAAGGCGTTCGCTGAGGTACCGGGGTAGTGGACTGTAGATGTTCTTCGGACAGTCTCTCTCCTGCTGGCGATGTAATACGCTCGGCCACTATACATGGTCGAACGCGCCTGCGATGTGGAGAGCGTAGCCAGTTCGTATTTTTTATCGGTGGTTGAGACTGAAGCGGTTGAACTGCGCCGGGAATTCCGGAAAGAAAGGAAGGAGGAAAGAGGATAGAGCGTTTCGTCCGGGGTCTGCTAGTGGACTCGTCAGTAAGGCTACCTAGCAGGCCCGTGCCTTAGACGCGGGATAGTGAGGGTCAGGTCGTAGGAGTATATATACAAAGCGCAGGATGGTCGTGGACTTGCGGGAAAGTCGGTGCGCCGCTGAACCCTCTGCTGGCGAGGTCGGGAAGTACCGCTACATCACCCCCCTGCCAGTGATGAACGATATTCAAAGATGATGGAGTCCGTCCCGTGCGTCTTCTGCGTGGAGCGTCGTCGTCGTTGTTCTCAGGCGTTTCGGTGGGACCGTGAAACTGCTTATATCTCGTGGCGAGCGCGTGCTCAAGCCGAGATGCAGCCGTATACTCTGCTGTCCTAGAATGGCCACGAGGCAGCTTCGTCTTTAGCTGCGTGCCGCTGTATCCCAACGTGACCGTGCTGTGCTGTAGGCGTCGGTCGTTGCGATCGGAAGGGATCGTGCGGTCGTCTTGTCGTCGGATGGCCACCCTAGGAGAGGGGTTACGAAATCTAATGTCGCCGATGAAAGTCTCGTCGTTCGAGATGCTGCCTGATGACGCTTGTTGGCTCCGCTCTGCTTCTGTTGTTCCTCCTCGTTGTTCGGCTGCGTTGTTGTTCAAACTCGGGGTCACCAATTGAAGCGGTAGAGCTGCGCAGGGATTTCGGAAAAGAAAGGAAGGAGGAAAGAGGATAGAGCGTTTCGTCCGGGGTCTGCTAGTGGACTCGTCAGTAAGGCTACCTAGCAGGCCCGTGCCTTAGACGCGGGATAGTGAGGGTCAGGTCGTAGGAGTATATATACAAAGCGCAGGATGGTCGTGGACTTGCGGGAAAGTCGGTGCGCCGCTGAACCCTCTGCTGGCGAGGTCGGGAAGTGCCGCTACAAGACAAGTTCCCGCATTCGGGAACCTCTCTAATGCTTTCCCAACTATGGGGAGGAGACATATCGGTCTGTATAAAGATATTTTTGCGTCATCTCTGTCGGCGTTTTTCAACAGTGCGCGGATGTTGCCAGTCTTTCAGATTTTCGGGGAGCAACTGTTTCTCACGCAGGCGTTGAACAGTTCCATAAATTGCCGCCCTAGTACTTTGACGGAGGCCTTTAGTACTTTCACCTCGATTCGATCAAGTCCTGGGGCTTTGCGATTCCGCAGCTGTCTAATGGCCGCTATAACTTCCACGAGGGATAATTCTGCGGCGTCCTTGGTGTTTGGGCTTTCTCTGCTGGCTGCTGTTCTTTCGACTTGGATTGCAGTGCTGTAGTCGTCGTCATCCAGCACTACAGAATGCAAGAATTTACTGGCGGTTTCTTCCCATGTGTGTGTATGTCCGGTAGAAGCCCTACACAAGGCTATGAGACGTTCTCGAGTGATTTTATGCGCGCTCAGTTTGTACACTATTCCCCATGGACTGGTCTTCCCTTCATCTGAGACGAATTTTTCCCAGTTGTCGTTCTTCGTTCTACTGACTTTCGCTGTGTATTTGTTCCCGGCTTTTCGGTATTCTTCTTTCTTTTTTGCTTTCCTTCCAGGATTGTTTTCTTTCTGAAAAGCTTTTCGGCTCCTGTGGACTAGCTTCTTTAATTTCATTAGCGCGTCGATCGACCATGGTACGGGAGATTTGTAGGACTTCCTATGCTTCAGAACACTGTTGCAGGTGTTTAGTATGCACGCCTGAAGGGTTTGTGCTGCTTTGTCTACGTCCTCTACAAGCATGTTGGCCCAGTGCGTCGGTTTCTCCCATTCTGCCGCCAGGGTTGCATGGAATGTTCCCCAGTTGACCTTGCTTGTCCGCAATTTAGGTTCTATTGTTGTGTGAGTGTGTTTTGTTTCAGTTCTGAAGGTGAAGCAAATAGCGCTGTCGTCGCTATCTGTCGAGCCCTCAATTATTGACCAGATATTGACGAGTTTCACTGCTGTCTATGTAGCTAGTGTCACATATATATTTGATGTGTCTGTCGCTCCAGAGCATGTGGGTGGATCCCCTGTTTGTTGATGTATCGATCAATGTCGTGGGAGAACTGGAAGTACATGCTGACAAAGTATATTCGTCCCACACTACCTGATACCTCGACGCAGGTATAGTGTTCATTACTGAGGTGAGCAATCTTTAAAAGTGTGAGTTCACTATTTCTAATGGCTATTGCTGCTTGCTCTAGTTGGTTTGGTTTTTGCTCCTGCTACTATTACCGTGTTGCTGTTGAATCCGATAAGTATCCCGTTTGCGTTGTATGGTGCTTGCATTAGAAGGATGTCTATTCCTCGCTGATCCATGAGTCTGCCTGCTTCTATGGTAACTATTTGAAATCTCCTCGTGTTCAATTGTACTATTTTCATCCAGTTACCTTCGCTTTGGGCTCGCAACCCATAGTCGGTTCGTGAGAGTACCTGATTGATCGCCGCAATATGAGCCGGGCAGTCCTTATCCGTCACGCGGTGATTGTGTGCTTTGCCTACTTTTTTGCACTTAATGCACGAGGCCTCACCGGTCTTGTTTGGGCAGTTCTTAAAAATGTGCCCGGCGTTGGCACAGTGGCCGCAGACGTCCTTATCAGCTCTGCAAAATTTCGATGTGTGCCCGTATGCCTAGCATTTAAAGCATCTTGTTGCTGCGACGATGTCCTGTACCTGGCAGCACTACCACATTATGTACAGGGTACGTGGAAATTGTATGTCCCGACCATCACAGCGTGATTCTACACCTATGGATCGATGGACATTTGTTAAAAAAAGTTGCCGCAAAATTAACCTTGACCTTGAAATTCAAGGTCTAATTTTTTTTAATTGTATCGTATTCTACTAATCGCGAGGACAAAAAGTCTGAAAGGAACTATGGGTCGCAACTCAACCGTTCTCATGAAAAATGATGTTAAAGTTCCCATAACTGGTAATTATTTACAAAGCAGACGACTTTACCGATTTTTATGAAATTGAAATATGTTGTCAAGGTCAATATTCTAAACAACTTTACCTTATACATGTAACCGCCGCTCGGCTTTAGTTTCCCAGATATTCGCAACAATGTATTCGATACTACACATGGTGTCCCACCTAACTTTATTATCTAGAATATCTCGCTCGTTTCTGATAATATTAAAAAATATTTCAGGAACAAGTTGAATGGTTTCGAAGGGGACATAATTTGACGTGATTAGTTTTTCCGTAGGTGAACGCGTAGAGGACACATGAAGGTCACCGGTGTTTTTTTAACTATAATCATATATCTTTTAATACATTATTCGATCCAGCTCGGCATTTCCTACAAAAAAGTATTAACCTCTTTACAACCGAAGAACCATTAGTTTAGGACATATCTATAATAAATTATCAGAAGCAGTCATATCAGAAACCATTAGTAAATGTAAATATCTCCTAACCTAATGATTTTTCGGTATAAATAGGTTAATACTTTTTTGTAGGGAATACCCTGCTGGATCGAATAATGTATTAACCCTTTCGTTACGAGCGCCGACTATAGTCGGCATCCACGCGACGACCTGTGTATACGAGCGTCGACTATAGTCGGCATCCCCGCGACGACCTGTATATACGAGCGCCGACAATAGTCGGCAAAAATATTCTACTGTATCTGTAAAATATCTCTTGATTCTATTGACCCGTATTGGATTAGTCCTACTAAAAGTATATTTTGAACGCACGTAATATATTCTGGACGTCGAAACAAGTTTCTTCTGTATTTTCTATTCGACAGTGGAGTATTTGTACGGTACAAAAGTATTATAATAAAAAATCTTTCTTGAACCGTTACAAGAAATTGGAAAAGAGCGATTATTGGTATAATTTTACAGTTTAGAGGTTAATTTTTTTACAGGTTAGAAACATTTATTTGAAAATTTTGTTTGAAGCTTTGTTTAAAGTTTGTTTTATAAAATGTTTTTGCGCCGTTATTAGAATGTTACAGCGAAGTTCAAAAGGAATTCTATTTTCAAACGGATTGACTGATTCTACACAAAAAAAGAAGAAATATATGTAGTACTTCAGAATCAGAAGCAGAGATGATCGAAGAAGACAATGACAACTACTGCGATATATGGATAACAAAAACTTTTATCCCTAAAATACATAAATTTACGTCAGAAGATTCAGGAATTACAAGAAATATTAGTAGATCAGCAAAAATCATAGATTACTTTCAGCTCTTCGTCTCTGAAGAGTTTGTAGAATTCATTGCAAATGAAACAAATCAGTATTGGTCTAAAAAAAATAACAATAATATAAAGAATCCAGAAGGAACAGTACTAACCGAATTATACTGTTTTATTGCTGTGTCATTTCTAATGACACGCAACAAGAAGTTGTCATTAGTAGAGTACTGGAGTAAAAACAAACTTCTGCTTAGCGATATTTTTGGAGAAATAATGACTAGAGACCGCTATTTTAAATTGTTAGGGATGCTACATTTTACCCGTGAACTCGGACCTACTAATGATCGTTTATACAAAATACGGAACGTCATTGATATGTTACGAAAAACATTTAGTCAATCATTCCAACCTTACCAACGGCTATGTATTGACGAAAGTTTACTTCTATATAAAGGGCAACTGTGTTTCAAACAGTACATTCCTTCAAAAAGAAGTAGATTTGGCATAAAATCCTTTATTCTCAGTGATTGTCAGACCGGATTTGTACAAGATATAATTGTTTGTGCCGGACAATCTACCATGGTGGATAGCGAAAGTAAGGCTATTGGAAAATCGGGAGGAATAGTTGAATCACTTATGAAGCCCTATCTAGGAAAGGGCCATACCCTTTATGTTGATAACTGGTATTCGAGTCCAGCTTTATTTAATCTATTATATAATGACTGTACAAATGCATGCGAGACAGTAAGAAAAAGGCGGAAAGGAATGCCAAAGACTGATGATCGATTAAAAACAGGAGAGGCATCTTCTCGTTTATCCAATAATTTATTAGTCATAAAGTGGGTTGATAAAAAAGAAGTGTACATGCTTTCTACCATGTATACGGCAGAATTTGCAACGGTATTCAGGCATGGAGGAAAAAAAGTTATCCAAAAACCTGTATGCGTATTAGATTATAATAATTCAATGGGTACAGTAGATAAAGCCGATATGGTTCTAAGCACTGAGAACTCAACACGCAAATATTTGACGTGGTACCGTAAATTTTTTTTTCATTTGCTAGACACATGCGTGTGGAATGTTATTGCATTTACAAACATAAAATGAAAGAGCCCATATCCATGGCCAAGTTTCAATTGCAATTAATCAGGGAAATACTGGAAAATTATCATCAAAATGCAAATCATCATCATCGAACAGGCAATGATTATCCATTGCGACTAACAGAAAGACATTTTCCTTTAGTTTATGTACCGGTAGGAAAAAACCGAAATAGAAGGTGCGTCGTTTGCAGTGCAAAGCCCTAACCCCAACAATCCGCAAGTAGAGAAACCTAAAAATGAAACCATTACAAACACAAATCATGCAAGCAACCAACCTCCCATATACATACACTCACAAGTAAAGAGATACACCACCTAAATTAAAACAGTCAAAAACAGTTACGGTAAAAGCTTCCGAGTGAAGTTCCTAGGAGACCAAATTAAGATTAAATTTCACAAAACAGAAAACCACATCAGTTTCAAAAAACTCTGCTAGCAAAACCATATCAAATATCATACATAGTCCTTTCAACAGGAAAAAAGACTATCCCCCTAGTACTCAAAGGTCTTCCTAAAATACACCAAACAAATATAATAGAAGAACTCACAGCACACGACTTAAAACCCATAACTTGATAGTAAATTCAAAAATACACAGCATCCAAATACCCCATATATAGAATGACATTCTCCCCAAAAGCAAGCCTTCAGCAAGTTAGGAAAATAGAATCCCTATTTTACTCCAAAATATACTGGGAGAAATATGACTCAAAGAAGCCATACATACAGTGCTTCCGATGCCAGGCACACGTACATACATCATTAGACTGTAACAAAAGCCCAGTATGCGTCAAATGCGCAGGATAACACCATACGAAAGTATGCACCAAAACACTTGATGCCCCGGCTAGGTGTTACAATTGCAAAAGGGACCACCCAACAAATTATAGCCAATGTCCAGCTCTGCTGGCATACCTGGCAAAAGAGCCCAACCGCAGAATATCACATAAAAGCCAAACAGCGCACTCCCTGACAGAACATTACCAACACCAATAACTCATAGCGAAACACAGGTCACATGGCCCACGCGCCCTCTCCAACACAAATCATACGCACAGGCAACAAAAGCAGACACAAAACCAACAATAGAGGAACCAAACAGCCTCAATGAAATCTTCAAAACTATATCACAGATAAAATCACTCTGCAATCTAATGCTAGCTGCAACGAGCATGCTAGTTGCTTTCAGGTACCTTGCCCAGAAACTTCAGACCTGTAACACAAACTCAGAAAGGCTCATGGCCTTTCTAGAAGTCTCCACCATCGTAGGTGACTAAATTCCCTAACAAAATCTACTCTGGAACGCCACTAGTCTAAAATCCAGAACCCAGGAACTCTGAATCTTCTTAGAAACGCACACAATAGAAATAGCAATAATCACAGAAACATGGCAGCAACTCACAGCCACACTAACGCTCAGCCACTACAAAGTTATTGGAATGGACAGACCTGTCAATACAGCACCCAAAGAGGGATGAGTAGCCATCCTCGTACAGAAGAACTTCAAAACAGAAGACTTTCAACAACCAAACACAGGACAGATAGAAACAGTCTTCATAAAAATCAACACAGAACCGACCGTAACAACGGGGGCAGCATATTTACCCCCAAAGGAAAAATTAACGCACAGCTTCTGGATGTCTTAACCACACATAAGTCCCTCTTCCTGATTGAGGGGATCTTAACTGTAAACACAGATCCTGCGACAATCACTTCACCAATCCAAATGTCAACATCCTCTACAAACACATAAACAACAGTAACTATCATATAGAACATAGCCACACCTACTCTCACAAAGCACTAAACTCCCGAAACTCGAACACAGATGTAAAGATTTTAAGTGAATAGAGATAGTCTTACTTTTTAAAACAATAATATTTAATACACTGCTGGCCAACCGCCCCCCACTCTCAGAAACGCGAAATGATATTACCACAAAACTACGTACATAAGTAGGTAATGTCCAAAGGACGCTGAACTCACCAGGGCAGCCCCCAGTGCGTAGGCATGTGAGCACCCTTAGTACCCCATGCAGCCTCCGGCAGCTTGGAGTACAGCGGCTACACGATGAGGACGGGAGTTGATCAGGTGTTGGATGGTAACTTGGGGGATTGCCATCCATACTGCACTGACTGGTCGCCAAAACTCTTCAGCATTAGCCGAGGCGTGCGGGTAATGCCGAAGACGTCGATCGATCACGCCTCAAATGTGTTCGATCGGGTTAAGATCTGGCAAACGTGCTGGCCGCGGAAGCACTGGCACATACTCTCGGGTAAGGAAGGCTTGTACCGTCTTTGCAGCATGTGGACGAGCGTTGTCCTGCTGAAATGAGGTACCTGGGAATCGTCGAGTCGGAGGTACCGCCTCGGGCTGCAGAGTCTCGGTGATGTACCGAGCGCTCGTCAGCGTACTTTGGACGTGCAGGAGAGGGAACCGTTCTTCGTACGCAATAGCCCCCCAAACCATTAGGCTTATCTGAGGGTGCCGGTGGCGGGGTTGAATACACGCTTCCTGTAAACGTTCTCCCTGTTTCCGTCAAATCAAGATCCGTGCATCGCCAGGCCCCAGACAGAATCGTGATTCGTCGGAGAAGACGATTTGCTGCCACTACGTTCTCCAGTCCTCCCGTGCGTGGCACCAGTCGCGCCGTTCACGACGGTGTCTGGCCGTCAGAGGTATTCGCCGGAAAGTACGCCGCGCTATCAGCCCTGTCGCTTGTGAACGGCGACGTACCGTTCGCACGGATACTCTCCTAGTTACCGCTGGGTGTTATTCCTGTGCGAGAGCTGCAGCAGAAGAAACACGACTCGAAGTCGAGGCGTGGATCAACGATCTGCCCTCTTGCTTAGATGTTACACGAGGGCGACCAGAGCGTGGTTGCGAAGAGATACGACCCTTTTATATCCAGGCCTGATTCACAGCACGCACGGTATCAGAATCACGCGTCGTACGATGCATGATTTCATTCCATGACGAGCCAACCTCCCGTAAGCCCATGATGTAACCACCCCTCAAACTCCCTCAACGGGCTGTATGACACTCTTTGACGACGTCCTGGCATCGCGCACACGATGCACTAACAATATGGTAGAGTTGAATTTGCGAGCGAACCGTTTTAATAATTATACAGACGACTGAAGGTCACTTTCTCCCTTAGCGCTATCCACGACGCAATTAGAAATGCGTAGCTACCCATGACGCAGATCGACGTAATTACAGTCCCTTACTTATATATGCAATGTCACAGGGACATTGTAATTGGTTTCTGTTTTAAAGGGGGGAGGGGAAACTTATGGCCAGCAGTGTACATACTCATACAAAATGAGTCCAAACACGATGTCATTCGGTTCATTTGTTATTAAAATTTTGCGTAAGGTAAAATTCGATAGTCGTAATATCTCTGATAACAAATAGTCCGAATGAGATCGTGTTTAGAATCATTTTAATTAGAAAAACTTCATGTATCTATTAATAATATTCTGATGAATGTACAATGAATAACAAAGAAGTTTTTGTTTCCATTAAAGGATGGCTCACTCTTCGTACAATATATCATGTTTCTCAAACGCCGCCGTGAGCCGCCCGACTTCTCAGCCTGGCTCCGGCGAGGCAAGGGGGGATATGTATTGGGATACGGCCGGTTCAGACATCCGTGGAACTCTGTACTTCTTATACCAAGCTCCAAGAAGTATTACAAATTCTCAGCGTACATGACACCAATAAATTTCGTTATCCTGTTTTGCAAAACAATAATCTACTGAATTTTCATAATGAGCCGAACGTTTTTCTAGCTATCCACTTCTGTACCATACATGTTTAAGCATTTTTTTTTAATTTAGACTTAAATTGACGTCATGATTAAATAAAATGACTTGATCCAAACAAGTTTTGATGAAGTCCTTCTAACTGTGAAAACCGAGAACATCAACAGGTTGCGGTTGTCCAGTCGTTTTTCTTGGTATCATGAAGATGATTGTCTATTTTTCAGGAGAAACAAGTTGTTATAAAACACTTGCGTAATTTTCGCTCCAAGAATCCAGTAACAATATTCTTGAAGGTCCCACATGTGGCAAGTCTATTTGTGTAAACCAAGCTTCAATGCGATCCGCGGTTAATTAGCCAGATTTCGAAGCAGAAACATGAACAATAGATAAACTGAATAAATTTTCCTGTACTCTTGGTTCAAACTGTTCACTTGATTCTTTTAAAACTAAAATAGAGGAGCGAAAGCAGATTTCCGTCTGCAGATACAGTAGGTTCAATGGTGTAACTGTGAATGGTTGAAGATATGGACAAATATTGACAAAATATTGACAAATCGATATTTTCTTTCGCTTCTAATGCCCACTTTCGAAGGTCAATATCATGGATTATTGATCTTCTGCCAACAGTATCGCTGAACTTTGAAAGAACATAATCCAAAATCTATAATAATTTATCTCTTCGCGTCCCACCTGCTTCTATATATTTCTCCTGTCTGTATAACTGTTACGTCCTTTAACCTTTCGTAAACCATTTTGTACCACGTTAAGGAATTTCCGTTTGTCTGGCCCACATTTCCAATATTCTAGTGCTCTCTTATTGTACTCGGAATCAGCATTATCTTCTTCTGGGACGCAATCCCCTTCTTCTACAAATTCCATATCCGTAACACTGTTAGATGATGTGTCTGAAATCTCTGCTTCTCGTCTTAGCTCTTAAAATTCTGTGTCATCTTTTCAGCCGAAAATGATTGTCGGTTATTGTTTATTATTATGATTCCTTCCAGTATTTCACATAATTCAACTTCTTTACAATTCACTGGAATCAGGGCTAAATTCGAGAAGTGTGCTGTAATCTGTAGGGAACTAATCACATTTACAGGATTTGTAAGCCCCATTTTGGAAAAACTGGAGCACTACTGAAAGACAACCGCCACTTGTTCTTCCGAAACAAATTAACTGTTCATGCGTTTGCTCTTATATACAATGTAATATCTAATATTCGTATTCTGACATTCGTCATTATTACTTCTTTCTCTATTGAAATTATATTTTTATTAGTGATATGATCTCTGATTGTTGCTCTAGACTTATAATGAACATACAGGGTGTTTCACCACCCCTGTCAAAAATTTTAAGGGGTGAGTCTACAAGCCAAAATAAGACGAAAATCAAGAATAAAAAAATCGCGTTCGAGGCTTCATTTTTGAGTTATCGATGTGTAAAAAACGGGCTAAAAACGCCTGTCCAGCGGCAGCACTCCATACACGCGCAGTGTCTGGCATCGCGCGCCAAGTTCCTCGTACAGAGTGCTCGCTTACCGATGTAACAGAAACTATGACATACCATACGATGCGACAAGACACTACATTCTTGCGACAATTTATGAAGAAGCACACACCTTTCGTTGACGGCATTGAACCTGCCCACTTGAAAAAATCCACAAGGGCATATCAAAACCCGCCTCATGGGATTCTCAAGCAGAGAGGGTGAATGCAATTTCTAATTGACGATTTTGTCCAAAAAAATCACCCACACGCGCTTATACACGTACCGCGATTATTATATTCGCAAGTGTTCATGTGTACACGCACCACGATCGTCCGTTTCATCACACACACGCATCGCGATTATTTCATTCGCAAGTGTCCATGAGAATTACACGCACTATGATTGTCCCCTCCGCGGATATCCACAAAAAAATGTTCAAAGCATGCACAATATTTTGCACCTGAAAACACACGCCAGGCGATTGTCCCGTTCGCGAGTGTCCACTTAATCACACACATACGCACTGCGATTACTTTACCCACGAATGCGAGATTACTTTACTCACGTACAGAAAAATAGTACAAACGAAAAAATCTAAAGAACTAAAACTAAGCCTAACACTGAAGGTAAAATTAAATTGAAAAAGAGACTGCTTTCTACGCGAGAAATATTTCCTGCCTGTAATCGAATGAAATAATCGCGATGCGTGTGTGTGATGATATGGACGATCGTGGTGCGTGTACACATGAACACTTGCGAATACAATAATCGCGGTGCGTGTGTAAGCGCGTGTGGGTGATTTTTTTTGATAAAATCTTCAATTAGAAATTGCATTCACCCTCTCTGCTTGAGAATCCCGTGAGGCGGGATTTGAAATGCCCTTGTGGATTTTTTCAAGTAGGCAGGTTCAATGCCGTCAACAAAAGGTGTGTGCTTCTTCATAAATTGTCGCAAGAATGTAGTGTCCTATCGCATCGTATGGTATATCATAGTTTCTGGTACATCGGTAAGCGAGCACTCTGTACTGAGAACTTGGCGCGCGATGGCAGACACCGCGCGTGTATGGAGTGCTGCCGCTGGACAGGCGTTTTTAGCCCGTTTTTTACACAACAATAACTCAAAAATGAAGCCTCGGACGCGATCTTTTTATTCTTGAATTTCGTCTTATTTTGGCCTCTAGAATAACCCCTTAAAATTTTTGACAGGGGTGGTGGCACACCCTGTATATACACCTACGACCTAACCCTCAGTATCCCACGTCTAATTGTAAGGACAAGGTCTGCTAGGTAGCCTTACTGACGAGTCCACTAGCAGATACCGGACGAAACGCTCTATCCTTTTTTCCTGCTTCCCTTCTTTTCCGAAATTTCCTGCATAGCGCCAAAGCCACATTGACTTACTCATGCTTTAACCAATCAGACCCACATTCCATTTGCATTCCTGCCACGCGCCAACTTTCCAGGTCTACACCAGTACCTACCCTCTCGGTTTTCACGCACTGAGAAATGCGGGGGTCGCGCTTAGAAGGAGTAGAATTTTAAAAGATGGCCTATCAGTAGACTGCGTACTGAATGGTTAAAGTTGCTCGAAAGGGACTTGAACCCGATCTTGCTAATGTCTATCTCGAACAAGAACTAGACCTGTACTACGTCCTGTCTAAGCTCTAACTGCACCCCAGAGCACAAAACCCAACCCCTTTTTATACCCAAAATTTGGCCTAAAAAGTGATGGGGCTAAGCATGACCTTCCCTAATTTTTATGGAAAAGTCTCGCGAATTACGTGGCTACAGAAACAACAGCTGCATCCAAACGTATGCATATCAGAACCCTTTAGGAGAGTCGAAGTAAACTAAGACGGAAGACTCCGTACGTAACATACTTATAGTTTGAAATTGAAAAAATATATAATTAATGTAAAAAAAATAAGTCCAAAGGGGGCTCGAACCCATGTTTGAAAATTTAGGAGCGATTCAGCAGTCCGAAACCCTACTCCTGCGCCATCGAGGCTACTAAAAATATGGTGGATTCTGTAGACTTTAAAGAGAAACAGGCACGGCATAATTTCAATTGGTTGGATTTATATAGTTTTATTTAATTCCTATGTTATTTTGCTGTATGTACAGACATTGAAGATCACATACAACACTTGTCTGAAAAAGAACGTGTGAAAGTTCGGCGTATACGTTACTCTGACACGTAAAAGACGTAGAAAAAATCGGTTTCAATTTTTTTCACTACGGCACACCAGACTAAAAAATCTAAAAATAATTCAGGATATTAGTATCAATAATATGTACTTACAGTAAAAATATAACTGTGGTTTCGCGGCTACATCGATACAAAACCGGCGCTTTTCAGAATTTTTTATTTTTTACGGCTTGGATTTTCAATTTACAAATCTGAAAACGCTCCGTACTATGTGCCTCGGTATCTGAAACGTCTCCGATTTTTTCAAAATTTTTCATGCAATAGTATAGGAGAAATCAGGCAAAAAAGTAATTTTCAATTTTTACCGTTTACTGCCCCGAAGTCGAGACGCAAAGTTGAAATTTGGCACAACTTGTTTTTTTTAATAAGCTATCGAATGTCCCGTTGCAAATCGAATTTGGTTTAGGGGCACTTTTGACTTGCTCATTCGGCTAGACTTTTTATCAATAGCGTGCTCATCGTTCTATCGTCTCTGTAAAAAGTGATTCTTCCCACGCTTGCAACTGCGCACTTCACACACACACACACCATCATCCACGCACCATAATTGTCCCATCCGCGAGTGTTAATTCTACATTCTGCGAGTTAAGTATGAACGAAATTGTTATTAAATTTTTAAATATACTAATATAATACTATAATTTTATATTTTTTATAAAATAAACCGCATAGTATCAATCACGAGCACTTCTTTGTACCTCGAAGTTTGGAAGAATACTTCATTTTTGGAAAGAAATGAAAGCGATCAGTTCAACGACACTCGTCGCTGTATCTACAAAGTATAAACAGTTTCGACTCTCGGGATCAAGTTACCGCTGCCCGGATCTCGAGCGTGCAAGGGATAAATAAGGACACACCGATTAATAACAAAGCATCGGCACAGTTTTTAGTCTCTCGAATGGAATTTGGGAGAAATAGACGTTTAGGGGAGCCAGGCCCGATGACATTGACCTTGACATATGTTATCAAGGACACCTTCTTCAGTAACGCTCAAGAGGTTTTAGCCATCGCCCGTTATTGTTTACAAAGTTATTAATTATTAACTAGAGAACCCGAAAGGAGATCCATTTTGCAACAAAGTTAATACATGTCGCAACACTTAGCCATTACTGAATGAAAAACCGGCTTAAAACTTCAACATATTGGGGGGCTCCGCCCCCCCCCCCTGCAACCACACTCAAAAAAAAATCCAACCCAACCGAACTCATTCTTGAACTAAATTCGGGATAGGATAGTTTGATTTATCCCAAGGTCAGACTACATCAGGTTAGGTTAGATTATTTCGGGGCGGGTGTGCAGGGAAAGGTGCGAAGCCCTCCCCCACCCTAACCTAATCTGTCCGTGGGATAAATGAATCTATCCTATCCTTAATTTAATTCAAGAATGAGTTAGGTTGGATTGGATTTTTTATTGTGCAGGGGTGAGGGGGAGGGGCTCCCGTCCCGTGATTTTTCATGGTCTCGACGCTATGTTAGCAAAAATACCAAGACGCATTCAGGCTTCCTTTGAAATAATGAGGTCTATGTATCCATTAGATCGTTTAAATACTGAGTAAAATTCTCATTTCGCATACTCGTCGACTATTTCTTATATCATAATCCTCTGTCCATTAACTATTTCCTGTTTCAAACGACTTATCTTTGGTCATACATGTACTATTTCCACATACATATTAGTCGTTTATGCCTTTCAATACTCAAAATAACTGCTATATATTGCAAAATTTTTTTGTTAATAACTTTTTAATAAAAAAACGAGCGACGGCTAAAACCTTCTGAAAGTTGCTCAGGAAGATGACCATGATAACATATGGCAAGGTCAAGGTCACCGAGGTTGTCTCCTCTAAACGTCAGTCTTACCCTAACGTAGAGAGCAGTCTTGTTCAATTTAGCTTTGCTTTTAGTGTTAAGTTTAGTTTTAGTTTTTCAGACTTGTTTTTTTTCGTTTTAGTATTTTTCTGTACGTGAGTAAAGCGATCTGGCACTCATGGGTAAAGCAATCGCAGTGCGGCTGTGTGTGATTAAGTGGACACTCGCGAACGGGACAATCATAGTACGTGTAATTCACACGGACACTTGCGAATGAAATAATCGTGATGCGTGTGTGTAAGATTAAGTGGACACTCGCGGTGCGTTTACACATCGACACATGCAAGTAAAATAATCGCAGTGCGTTAGCACGGGTGTGTGATTTTTTTGGACAAAATCGTCTAATAGAAATTGCATTCACCCTCCCTACTTGAGAATCCCGTGAGGCGGGTTTTGATATTCTCTTGTGGATTTTTTCAGAAAGGCAGGTTTAATGCCGTCATTGAAAGATGTGTGCTACTTCATAAATTGTCGCAAGATCGTAGTGTCTTATCGCATCGTATCGTAGGTCATCGTTTTTATTGCATCGGTAAGTGAACGCTCTACACGGTGAACATGTCATGCGGTGACAGTCACTGCGCGTATACGGAGTGCTGTCGCGGGACAGGCGTTTTTAGCATGTTTTTTACACATCAATAACTAAAAAAGTGAACCCACGAACGCGATTTTGTTATTCTTGATTTTCGTCTTATTTTGGCTTCTACAAGTACGCCTTACAATATTTGACAGGGGTGGTGAAACACCCTGTATTATGTGGTCCGCATACAAAGTGTTAGCAACAGGCAAAATCATCACAATTGGAGTATCTACGAGCGGCAGTAAATTATGAAAGACACGACACGGATATTTCCCTGCATCTGACTATGAAATAAAAGCACATTGTAAATATAGTAGCTGTAAGAATTATTGAAACTTTAATATCACTTATCAAGAGAACGGTTGTGTTGCGACCCATGGTTCCTTTCGCACTTTTTGCCCCCGCGACGAGTAGAATACGATACCATTTAAAAAAAATTTGATCTTGAATTTCAAGTCAAGGTCAATTTTGCGGCAACTTCTTTTAACAAATGTCCACCGATCGAAAGGTGTAGAATCACGCTATGATGGTCGTAACATACAAGTTCCACGCACCCTGTACATTCTGTAGCATCCTGGAGAAACTTTCCAGTGGTTGACTGCAAATACCTTCGGTCGAAGTCACACAAAGGACGTAGTACTACAGGTTCTTGAATTCGTCTTCATATAAAGAACAACGATATGGGTATAAATATGGAAGGTTCTATTTAAACAACATTGATGACGTTGATGTGCCTTTCACGGTAACCTTGAAGACAAATTTTTCTGTAGGACTACATATGCTCCACCGAACACTGCAACTTATTCATCACGCAGTTTCTTCTAGTTCCAATAATAATAAAAATATTCGGATGTCCTGTTGTTATTCATACATTCTGTATTCTGCAGCATGCTGGCACAACTTTTCAATGTTTGAATGCAAATATCACCAGTCAAGGACACATGGATGATATAGTATTATAGGTCGTTGGATTTGTCTTACATAAAGAATAACAATACAGACATAAAAATATATTGTGCTATTTAAAAAACAACATCGATGACTTTGACGTGACTTTCATGGTGACCTTCACGACGAATTTCTGTATACGACTATATGTGTCCCCTCGACACTGTCAGTTTTTCTTCAGGTATGTTTTCCTATTGCCAGTAATAACAAAAGTATTCCGGTGTTCTGTTTCTCGTGACTAACCCTGTACACCCAATTCATCTTTCTTTTTTGTACCGGCTTTCCTGTACTTTACTTGCCGGCTTGCGGTTGTTGTTACTTTTTACTTCCTATCATATGTCCCTTCTCCCAGTCATGCTTTCACAGTATATTATGCAACATAACTTTTTTCAAAATAAAGGCACACGTACTTCTAGAAAAACAATCGTAAGTTTCCAATACTTCTTATATTACAAAATTATTATTCTGAGTTACGGTTTTTATTTAACTAAAACGGATTACAGCATATTAAAGTCTGTTAGATTAATACCTTACAGCAAGCGATATTTTTAAAACATGAGTACAATTAATAATAAAATATAGTAATAAAAATAGTAAACTTATTTGGAAATTGTTTCTGTATTTCCTGAGAGAACAGGAGGGGTGGGTGCAGAGGGGCGGGTGTTAGAGGGGAACAGACCCATGGAGGGAGTCGACAAGTTACAGTAACAGAGTGGAATGGGGTGAGAGGAGGTAGTAAAGTGCGAACAAGTACAAGTATAAGGCAATTCCAGACAGAAAAGCGAAAACCAATGAGGCATGCCACGGCGCACCAATAATATACGTGTGTCGTTCAGAGAAGTAAATAATGTAGAGATGCGTTCATATTTTGTCATTAATCGTCTATGTAGCCTTGAAGTATCAGTTCTATCTAGCACGGCAATAACACGTACGTGTTTAGTGATTACCACTTTAGTAGATTCTAAGTTAGGTCCCTGATTTATATAAGATCATCATTACTGTACGTTGCTGGAAAGATGTCTAGCGGGACGGCACACGAATAAGAAGGATACTCCGCCCGCTCCGACTTGGATGCCCTCGAAGCTTTCACATTTAGTTTCTTGGCGACACGCGTTGACATAGTGATAGAACACATATATTCGGGGGGATATGTTTCAAAGTCTACCGCGGGTACACGAAATATTAATGGTTAACATTCTGAGATGCCAACGCTATTGCTTTAAAGTTCTTCCATGGCACCATCCAGCTCAGTCTCGATGTGTCCCGGTCGCTCTCTTTGTCACACGGTGCTTGTTAATTGCTCGTGGTTGATCCAAGGGATCGTTCGAGCCTTGTTGTTATTAGCACGCAGAGTGCCACAACAATTATGGGTATGCTCGAAAGACCACCTCCAGGTTGGAGGAAAGAGATAGTGTGTTGAGTTTTCTATAAGTATATTACACTCATTACAAGCTGTGTTGTTTAATTTAATGAGCCGAAGCCAAGTGTGTTTGTAACGATTTGATGCTAATGCACGAGTGTATGAGCCGAAGACAAGTGTATTAAACGTGTGTTCGAGTGAATCTCTCAGGTGAATCTGATCGTTTTGTAAATTATTAAAAATATAGAAGCCTCGCACCTCCTTTCCACTACGCCCTAAGCGCGGTCCCTTTGGAGTGGGGGTGACGAGGTCCTGGAACTCTGGTTCTCGGTGGACGCAGACTCGGCAACGCTGGGGAATTTCCCGGGTTGAAGAACATTGCAGCCGTCTCGTGGACTGCTGCAAGGGGGTGACCGCGTACACCTTCGCAGTTTCTGAGTTGTATGTTACGCTTTGAGTCTTTTGGAGCGTGCTGGCACCGAAAGCCCGGTGCCAACACGGTCTCTTCTTGAGAATTTCATAATGGGAAAAACCCGACCAGGAGCGTACCATGTACTCTGCTAAAATGCGCGTTAACACTGCTATATGATCCGATTAGTAGATGCGACCGTTTTGGACAATAAAACAAATGTGTGTGCCCTGTTTTTATGATTGATACTAGATGGGCCCATTATGCTATAACAAATCAGACCCGCATGCCCTCCGCTTACCATCTTACCAGTAACGCACAGTACTTTCTTCATTATTATTATTGTTGTTGTTATTTTTAGTAGTTTTTCTGTTGCTTCTTCATTTCAATTATTGTTATATACAACACAACCTTCTCGTTTACATATACCAAAGTTTACTTACCCAGTTTATTGAACTATTCGGTTTCAAAACAAGATTTTGTAATTTTGGTAACGTTGTGTGGTTTAACATAAATTTATCTTCTAAATCTGATATTATTTCTTGCAAACAATTTTTTCAGTTTATTCGGGATCTATCATTGTTGATGCGATAGATACCATTATTCTTTGTGGCAAGATGATTGAAGGCCTGGGGGTAACATTGACATCGTTAACCGTAATGATCTTGTTATTGATAATTAAATTGCTCATCATTTTGTTGGCGTGAAAATATAAATAAATTCAATTATTTTTCAATTCGAAATATGAAATGTGTAGCGTTAACTCCAGTGAATTTAAGAATTACACAAACGTATTCTTTAATTGACACTCTTTCGGTAAAGTTAACTACAATTTCTAATTCTTTAATGGGGAATCTATCATTATTACAGACGTACACAGTTGATAAGAATCCTATACAGTAGTCTTAATTATATTCTGAAGTATTTGATCATTGGTATTGCTAAATACATACTTGTAGTTTAACTGTAATAAATTTGGAATTCGTGAAGAGTGTAAAAAAGGTCTGACTGATTCAACTGCTTTAAATATAACTGTAAAAAAAAGGGTTGTAGCTTCCAAAACCATCGAACATGACTTTAACGCATTTTGTTTTTCATTGCATACCAGAGTGACCATTGCTGATAATTTTTCCAGGAAATGCAAAATCGTATCTAATGAATTTCAATGCGCCAAGATCAGTTTTTATTGCGTCTTCAGTGACAATGTTTACTGGTGATTGTTTATGCCCCTTCGTACATATTCCGGGCCACCGTTCCGGACCTGAAATCAAAATATAAATAAATATATCGTATTTGAAAATTTATTAAATAGTATTTATTCAGTTTTAAATATTCTATGGAATCATTAATAATAAGTACAATAAGTATTAGTTTAAAATTTCAATAATGAATAAAAGGTATACGAAATGTATATACAGTAACAGTTGGATAACCATCCGAAAATCGGGACCCAAGGCGGGTACTTATGCAGTTGGAGAATGGATTCTACGGCTTGAGCCGAGGTTCGGTTTGTTGACAAACATAGAGAAGGACAGCGAGTGAAAGAGAAAGAGGTCCGAGAGACAAAAGAATGCGAAAAATACGTATCTGTGAGACAATACTAATGAAAAGATAAAATTTTCTTATTTTTTATTTTTGTTGAATGAAACTTTTACCAATGTAATTGTAACGTTTTTCTAATTAAAATAAGATCAAACACGATATAATTTGAAGCATATTTGGTTTATAATTTAAACCTACAACGTGGCACACTTAATCAATATCAGTAAGTAAATATAATTCAATTTATACCGCGTTTGGTCTCATTTTAACCAGAAAAGCCTCACAAATACGGTAGTAGCAGTTTAATTTTAAAAAAATCAAAATTAAAAATGTTTCATCCTTGAATTAGTGTGGTCTCACTGATATTCGAGATAGGATCAGGTTACACTACTCGTCCGTCGAACTTCTGGGTGCGTCAAGGGGAACCCCCTCTCCCCGTGGTGGGGATGGCTAGCGGGCACTTACGCCATAGATCGATGCAGGCAGTTATCCAACTTTTACTGTATATTTTGCTGGCCTGTAAAAGCCAATCCGTTATTTGTCATAGTAAATCTGATCAGAATTATAGGCCATCTTCGAAAATGCTTACTGCAGGAACACGGTCACTATTACAAGAGCACCTTCACTTGACCTCTGTTACATACTGTTACGTTTCGCGAAATGGCGGTTGCTGGATGCTGGATAAGAGTTAATTTGAGTAATTACGCAACCGGGCGTATCGCGAACTGTATTCTTGTCCCCTTTTTAGGTCAAACCACTGAAGGAATTTGCCCGGGATAGGGACTCAGGTAGCGTACGGGAAACCGATGAAGGGTACGAAGTATATTCGAATTCGGAGAACTGCGAGTTTATTTGTAAAAAGAAGTACAAGAAGATTATGCTTGTTGAGAGCGGGTGTGAATCTGACGGTCACGTTTGAAATTGTTTTACATTTAGTTTTTCCTGTTCTCCTATTGGTTGTGAGAGTGTATGGTGGTGGTGAATCAGTGTGTTTCTGATTGGTGTGTCGTGAGGTGTTGAAGTATTTTCCTACCCGACATTATCCAGTTATTCCTGAAAGTGATTTTTCGGGACGAGTGTTTTGCAGCTGTGATTTTCTGCGGACCTTCGTCCATACGATGACCGGCTGTCCTGGAATCCCCAGGTTACAATATTCTTTACTGCGGGGGGGTAGGCTGCGCCTGGGTTCGGAACCTCCGCTACGTTTCTTAATTATCTTTAAGGAACTCTAACGGTCCCAGGCGGTGCCTTGTTACGGATGTGGCAATAAACATTCTCTAGTATCATAGACTAACAGTTGCGGTGGTTGCGCTACGGAGAAAATGGCAAAGAAAAGGAGGACGAAGCGGAAAGAGCGTCTCGTCCGTGTCCTACTAGTGGACTCGTTAGTAAGGCTATCTAGCAGGCCCGAGCCTTAGACGCGGGATACTGAGGGTTAGGTCAAAAGGTGTATACAGGCTGGAGCATTTAAGTGGGAACTCCTAAATATCGCCGTTACTTATGATCGTATAAAAAAATACCTTAGGAAAAAGTTACACTATTTTGAGAGGCATATCTAACGGTACAAAAAATTTCTCAAAATCGTCTTTTTCTAGATTTGAAGACCATTGATGTTTTTTAAATTGAACTATACAGAGTGAGTTACGCAATTGAAACGGTTTATAAATCGCGATTGGTTCCAGATAAAAAAAAGTTATTGAGGTGAATGTTGAATGGTATAAGAATGAGTATTTATTTATAAGCTCAGTTTCTTTACAAGTGTGACGATGCGTCTAAACAATGCTAATGCATTGTTTTTTAAAACAGAAATGCATACTTCTTTTTACATGGATCAATTCTTCAACATTCTGTACATAACAGTATTAGGGTATAATGTTAAAAATATGAATATTTCGAGGGATATTTCAAGTTTTTAATGCGAAATATGCCTCATACTAAAAGATCAAGCGTTGTTATACCCACCACTTAAGTATTTGAAATACAGGTTGATTATAAGTTGACTTTAAATCAAGTGGAAGACTTGAAAGAAAAAATTATAGCAAACTATTCGAATCTAACTAGCGACCACCTTGACTCTTTAATGAAAAACATAAAAAATGGTTCATTAAGTGCTTGTTATGTCAAGGTGGAACATTTGAACATCTCCTGTAATAAGGCATACTTTACATGAAGAAAACTTGAAATATCTCTCGAAATATTGATTTTTTTACCTTCGTTTCCCAATGTTTTTTTTATGTAGAATGTTCCCCAGAATCGATCCACGCAAAAAAATATGCATTTCTATTTAAGAACACAATGCATGTGCATTTTTAGGCGCTTCGTTGCACTTATAAAAAAACTCAATTCGTAGACAAATAGGCATTCTTATACCATTCAACTTTTTCGTCCGCAATTTATTTTTGCCTTGAACCAAACTAGAGTTATAAACCGTTCCAATTGCGTGACACGCACTGTGTATTTTTGTTGAGCTAGGCATGTAGCTTAGCCGATTCCGAGAATAATTCATTAGCCTACGATATGTTGATCTTCCAAGGTCATTCAAGGTCGTTTACCATCGGTTAAATTCTCTCTTCGCTGAATGGCTTATGAACGTACCGACAAATTTCTACGGTGCGCTACAGCGAGAAAAATCTTGTAGCAGTTCAGAGAAGGGAGAAATTAAACGATGGTAAATGACCTTGAGAGACTAACGTATCTAGGTGAATAAATTCGTCTCAAAATGGGCTACACGTCTAACTAAAGTAAAATATATATTTCCGTTTAAAAAACATCAATGTCCTTCAAATCTAATAAAAAATGACCTTAAAAAAATTTGTTGCTACTGTTAGACTTGTCCCTTGAAATAGTGCAACTTTATGCTGCGGTCTTTTCTCTACCCTGTATATTAGAATCATACCACGGCCGTGGAAAATCGTGTGGTGCTGATCCCTTTGCTGGCGAGTGCGGGAAGTGCCGCCACATGACCCCCCTCTCTAATGTGGTACGGTAAGTGAGTTGTGCGCACATATTAACGACGTCTTTGTCTTGTTGAAACTGTCCATAGATTCGAATTATTTTGTGATTTGCGGTGACCAAATACCACACACCAAAGCTGATATAATACAAGGTGGAGCATCTAAAACAAGCCACCTAAATAAATAACCGGTCTCATATTGTTCCGAGGGGTACATAATCTGATGTTAATAGTTCTTTCGTAGGTGAAGGTGTAGAGGAGATATGAAGGTCAACTTTGTTTTTTTAAATGGAATGATATCATTTTTTTACTTACCTTCTAATAGAGCGTTTTACGGCGCATACAATGACCTATGGTTAAAAGTCATTCAAGGTCGTTGAAAGTCAACGCAATTGGTCGGTAGCATGCTGCAAACTAATAGTATTCATGGGTACAGATAAATATGAAGCATATAACGTGACTGAATGTTTGTTTACATTCTACGATTCGCATAGCGAATACAAGAGCGTTATACCAGCAACTAGAGCAGAGACGAAACTGTTCACTCGGTTCCTTGAAGTAAATTATTTTCCATCGTAATTTACCTTCAACGTCCTTGAATGACCTTGAACCACAGAACACTGTACGCACCATAAATCGCTCTGTTAGAAGGTAAGTAAGAAAATATACACGGTACCATTATTTTTTAAGGCATTGGAGATACAAAAAAATTATTTATATGAAAATTGCATGGTACAAGGGGGTACATTTTTTAACGAAGACGAACTTTTTTTACATTATTATTTTAAGAGATATGATGGTCAAGTTCGTTTTTTTAAATGGATCTGTGTATTTTTGTTCTCATCATTCGATAGTGCTTTTCAACACGAATTCACTGACCCTTAATGTATACACCCCATGTTTACTGGTTTTCGAGATATAAAGCTTAGAAATGTACTGATTTTTGCGGAAGAAATTTCGACCGAATAGGAAGTACCGATGGTGGTCCTGTTCGCGCCCGAAGTGCCACGTGTTAGACATTACCTCTTGAAACAGATACGAAGAGTCTGCACCAGGAACGGCAGGCCCAAATCTGGACAGTAGTTTTGCATTGTAAAGTATCAACGATACCTTTATCAACATTGCAAATGCTAGATCTGTTACTATTGGAAATTTTCGTCCAATTCACTACGTCTTGGTTTGATTGAAAACACAGGAAAACATAAAAGCGTATTTATTATATAAATTTAAGGAAAGAATGCTACAAACAAAAAAACAAACAAAATGAACAGCCAAAGGCACGCGACGCACTCACGACAATCACGATCGAGTAGTCAATGCGATACTCCCGAAAAATGCGACGTGACAAAACGAACACCGAAACAAAGAAACAAAATGCGATCTGCATAATGGTCGGCAACGCAGCAGACCGCGCATCATGCACGCGCGATTTTCAAAATAAAAGGAAAATAGCAGTAGTCGCAAATACATTTTTCCAATAGTTCCGGAAAACAATTGTCCAGATTTGGGCCTGCCGTTCCTGGTGCAGACCCTTCGTATCTGTTTCAAGAGGTAATGTCTAACACGTGGCACTTCAGGCGTGGACAAAACTATCACCGGTATTTCCGGTTCGCTCAGAGTTTCTTCCGCAAAAATCAGTAAATTTCTAAGGTTTATATTTCGAAAATGAGTAAAAATCGAGTGTATACATTAAGGGTCAGTGAATTCGTTTTGAAAAGCACTATTAAATGGCCTGAAGGAAGATACTATGTAGTTCTATTTAAAAAAACGAACTTGACTATCATATCTCGGAAAATAGTAATGTAAAAAGAAGTTCGTCTTTGTTAACAAATGTGCCCCCTTGTACTATACAATTTTCATATAAACAATTTTTTTGAATCTCCAATATGTTAGGAAATAATGGACTGTCCACGTTTACGGCAGACATCCTGTATACTTCTATTAAAAAAACAAAGTTTACCTTCATATCACTTGTGTACCGCCATCCAAAAAAAAACTATTAAGATCAGACTACGCCACCCTCGAAACCATGTAAGACTGGTCTTATGTATTTTTCACTATCGTCAAAAACAGGCGAGTCTTTCAAGTGGCCTGATTGAGATCCTGCACACTGTATATAAGGTAATAAAAATGGATTCAGAACTTTAAGGGTAGATAGTACTCGCCAAATGGAGGAAAAAAGTACTAATAAACATGCATCGAAATATTAATATGTATTTTCAAAGTTATAAACAATTTTTCATTTCGGCTAAAGCAAGTGGTGCTTGCTTAAGGATCTGTCGTGCCGTATATGTATAAACAACGGATTATTTTATGACTTCTTGTTTTCGTGATTACAGAAGGTTTTGTACATGACCTTCTTCCATTTACACACAAGCTTCACATCTTCATACCACACAATTGCGATCCGAAACAGACTTAGGTCTTACTGAATGCCGATGTGTTTCAAATGAACCGGTTTCACAAAGATATTGGTGAAGTTTTTGAACAATGTCTGAGACGATATAGTCCGATTCGTGCACTTTGCTACGTACAGTTTTCGTGTTGCTGCAATGCTTTCATTGGCATGTCCATACATGAAATGCATTTGCTTCACTTCTTGATTCGAGTAATACGATATTCTTACCATACTGTGAAGATTTTGTATCACCTATCTGTAACTACAGAGTTCCACGGATGTCTGAACTGCTTTTCGATACGGATGTCTGAACCGGCCGTACCCCAACCACATATCTCCCCTTGCTCCTCCGGAGCCGGGCCAAGAAGTCGGGTTGTTTTTCATTGTACATTCACGAGAATATTATTAATAGATAGATGAAGTTTTCCGAATTAAAATGAGTCCAAACCCGATCTCATTCGGACTATTTGTTATCAGAGACATCACGACTATCGAATTTTACCTTATGCAAAATTTTAATAACAAATGAACCGAATGACATCGTGTTTGGACTCATTTTGATTGGAAAACCCGCACCTATTCATTTGTAGTATTTCCATTAATGTATTGTAAAAAATAGAAAAATTTTGTTTTTCGTTATACGATGACTTATTTTCGTCGACGAAAAACTCTTTGACGGCGGCCGACTGAAACCTCGCCGATGCTCTATCTCTCTCCCTCCCAGATTATACTGGTCCTAAAACGGATCTCTGAATTTGCTCAGTCCCGAATGCGAGTTCAGGCATCTGTAGAACTCTGTATTCACTGATATGTAACTAACATTTCTCGGGTGACGCCTAATTATAAGATAATTTTTTGTTATGATCGGAGTGTATAAAGTGGGAAGAGGATATACAGGATGTTTCACCGCCCCTGTCAAGTATTTTAAAGGGTGATCCTTGCAAACCAAAATAAGACGAAGATCAAGAATAACAAAATCGCGTCCGAAGCTTCATTTTCTAGTTATCGATGTTTCAAAAATGGGCTTATAACGCCTGTCATGCGGCATCCCTCCGTACACGCGCAGTGGCTATCATGACATGACAAGTTCACTGTGTAGAGCGCTCACTTACCGATGTAACAGAAACAATTCTTATGATACGGTGCGATAAGACACTACATTCTTGCGACAATTTATAAAGAAGCACACACTTTTCGTTGAGGCATTAAACCCGCCTACTTAAAAAAATCCACAAGGGCATATTAAAACCCGCTCTGAGTTTTTCAGATTTCTTCTTTCTTCTTTTTAGTATTTTTCTCTGTGTGAATAAAGTAATCTCAGTGCGTATGTACGTCATTAAGTGGACACTCGCAGGCGGGACAATCGCCTAGCGTGTGTGTTTTCACGTGTAGAATATTGAACATGTCTTTTAATAATTCTTTGTGGATACTCGCGGACAGGGCAATCATAGTGCGTGTAACTCACATGGTCACTTGCGAATGAAATAATCGCGGTGCGTGTGTAAGCGCGTGTGAGTGATTTTTTAGGACAAAATCGTGTATTAGAAGTTACATTCACCCGCTCTACTTGAGAATCACGTGTGGCGGGTTTTGATATGACCTTCTGGATTTTTTCAAGTAGGCAAGTTTAGTGCCGTCAACGAATTGTGTGCTTCATCATAAATTGTTGCAAGAACGTAGAGTCTTATCTCATGGTATCGTAGGTCATCGTTTCTGTTACATCGGTAAGTGGGCGTTCTACGTGGTGAATTTGTTGCGCGTTCACAGCCAGTGAACAACAGTTCGCTGCTTTGTTATTCTTGATTTTCCACTTGCTGGTTTTGCTTGCAGAATCACCCCCTACAAATTTAAAACCTGTTGCGAAACATCCTGTATACATGATACATCCACTCTTTGACTATTCGTAAATGCTATGATTTTCAACAACTGAGTTACTGGGCGACCTTTGCTGATGACAAAGTTAATTTTACACTGGTTGATATTAGCAGTGGATTCATGTTTACAAACACTGTAATGCGTTGTTTATATTGTGTAATAGTATACGAGAATATTTCAGCGAAAATGTGCTGATATTTAGCAAATTTCTGAGTGTAATAACTTTTGAACTAATACGTTTAGGGAATAAATACTTTTAGTAGATATTAAAAATCTGCATCGACTAGTCCAGTCAGAACTATAAGGGTTTATTTAATAAAGGGTGCATTTGCATTTTCCAGATGCACCAATGCATAAAAATGCATAGAATTATTTCCAGATTATGCATCATGGGATACCATGTAACTTTGACTTACAGCATTTTTATCCATCTCTAACCGTTAGGAAGATGCAGCGTGTCCCAAATGTGTGAGACCTAGGGTGGCTCTTATTTACTCTTAATGAAAATTTCTTTCAAATTTGTTTTCGCGGCACCTCCCAGAATAGTTCCAATTGATAAAAAAATAATGTATGAAAAATTTGAGCTCGATCGGATAACGAGAAAACGTGCCCCGAGCCCTTAAACATTAAAATAATTAAATGCTCGTATAATCATTTTTTTCGATTATCTTCTAAATTGTGGATTATATTAAAAAAAATGTCAGACAAAAGTTGTAGACCTAGATAGAACGCATCTTTTATGTTCTATTACTTTTTCTCGTACGACGAACAGTTTTCGCAAACATGAAAAAGTGCCTGAAGGAAATTAAAAATTTTTTTTCTCAATTTTGAAAATTGAAGTGCGTTTTGATTACTTTTTTATGAACAGGGGCAAAGTAAACATATAATGTGTGGGATTCAAAAATTTGACTTACACTGTGAGACGTGAGTTGATATATAAAACTATAAATATATGTTAAAATAATTAAACAACACAGTACATAACTCCTCACAAATATACTCCACACAAAACTCCACGCAAAACTCTCCACACAATACTCCCCACGCAATGTTCTCCACTCAACTCCTCAATCGGTTCTCCTCCACTCTCTGACCCGGAGGTCCCAAAAATCTACACAAACACATACACACATATTCCACACGCATTTCCACACCAGATTCATGCAGAGGAGCTGCATTCCCAGAAAGTCACACGATCAGTTCGACACTTGACTTCTGAGAACACACGCACCTCTCACACCACGCATTCCATCAATCCTTCCACACTTTTTATTCACACGTTTAAATAGTTCGCCTATCTAGACTGTCCTCGAGACTAAACGACAAACTATCAGGCGCCGAATGTCTCGTCGCCTAAAAACTAACATATACGTATAAAAATATCTACTAACTCCACAAATGTATAAACTTTCATTACAATAATTTACAGAAATTTTCCGACCTTTTCAAGAAAGTTTTTTAATTTCTAACAAGTAGTCTTTTCGGGTCGAAAATAAAAAATATACATTTTTTAGCCTCCACTCATAAAAAATAATTAAAACGCACTTCAACATTCAAAATGAAAACAAATTGTTTCAATTTTTTTCAGACCTTTTTTTACGTTATTTTCGAAAACCGTTCGTAGAACGAAAAAAAGTAACAGAACATAAAAGATGCATCCTGTCTAGATCTACAACTTCTGTCTGACGTTTTTTTATATAATCAATAATTTAGAAGATAATCGAAAAAAACGATTTTATGAGCGTTTAATTAATTATTTTAATGTTTAAAGGTCCGGGGGCACGTTTTCCCGTTATCCGATCGATCTCAAATTTTGCACAGATTATTTTTTTATTAATTGAAACAATTCTGGAGGGTGCCGCGAAGAAAATTCAAAAGTCGAAAATAAGAGCCACCCTAGTGAGACACCCTGTATACTATGTACGCACATACAAAATGCGACTTCCACCACTGTGTGTTCTCCTAGTTAGTGCAGTAGTGCCCGGTTAGTGGTCACAGATTTTGCCCGGTTAGTGGTCGCAATGTCATCTCCACCAGGCCATTTCTCTTGGGCTATTTAACATACAGAATGTCGTTCTATCTCACTCGCTCTGAATGTGTCTCACTATCGTCCCCGTAGCACCTTGAGGCGAGCGAGCCGGAGAAAAATAAGTCCGGGCAATTCCCGGGACATCTATTTGCCTCGATAGTTATCAGGATCAGATCCGAGGCCTGCGACCACTAACAGGGCACTATTATACCTAATACCTGCCAGGTAGTGTTTCTTCGGGGACGAGAGGCAAACATTCGGCTGGGTAACTTTACCCATGTCGGGTCTACACTCCTTTGTTAAATTGGAAATGTGTTACTAATAATGAGCTGAGTAGTATAATCTGATTACCATGTAGTCCCCAATATGTCCAATCTTCAGAAGCTCTTACTGCATGTAATCCTGCAACAACATAATTTTTCATGGAACATATGGTATTAAGTAACGTAAAGCGTAACAAATATTTATTATAATACATGATATACAAGGTGTCCCATGTACGTCAATCCATACATTTCTGGGATTGGTAGAGGTTTCCGTTATGACGTCTTGGAAGGTACAATTTAAAAATAAAAATGTATTTAAATAAGAAAAATATTCGATTAGGATTAAAACCACAGTCGCTAATTCTAAGATCTATACAAGTCCACGGTATTGCCTCTCTGACTCTCAAAACCACATGACTTTTCTTCCATTCGACAAAAACGCTGGGCGCCAGTCCCTCTTTTTCATTGCATACCCATAACACTAGTATGTAGTATCGGCAATACAGCCGATGTTTTACCTAAGAAAATGCAAAGGTTACGTTTCTTCGCATATCACCAAGCAGAGCCTGCGGGCCATCGAGTGGGCCACTTATAAATGATCGAATCCTAAAATAAAAGCCATACATACAGGGTGTTTCACCACCCTCGTCAAAAATTTTAAGGTGTAATTCTACAAGCCAAAATAAGACGAAAATCAAGAATAAAAAAATCGCGTCCGAGGCTTCATTTTTGAGTTATCGATGTGCAAAAAACGGGTCAAAAACGCCTGTCCATCGGCAGCACTCCATACACGCGCAGTGTCTGGCATCGCGCGCCAAGTTCTCCGTACAGAGTGCTCGCTTACCGATGTAACAGAAACTATGACATACCATATGATGCGATAAGACACTACAATCTTGCGACAATTTATGAAGAAACACACACCTTTCGTTGGCGGCATTAAACCTGCCTATTTGAAAAAATCCACAAGGGCATATCAAAACTCGCCTCACGGGATTCTCAAGCAGAGAGGGTGAATGCAATTTCTAATTGACGATTTTGTCCAAAAAAATCACCCACACGCGCTTACACACGCACCGCGATTATTGTATTCGCAAGTGTTCATGTGTACACGCACCACGATCGTCCATATCATCACACACACGCATCGCGATTATTTCATTCGCAAGTGTCCATGAGAATTACACGCACTATGATTGTCCCCTCCGCGAATGTCCACAAAAAAATGTTCAAAGCATGCACAAAATTTTGCACCTGAAAACACACGCCAGGCGAATGTCCCGTTCGCGAGTGTCCACTTAATCACACACATACGCACTGCGATTACTTTACCCACGAATGCGAGACTACTTTACTCACGCACAGAAAAATAGTACAAACGAAAAAAATCTAAAAAGCTAAAACTAATCCTTACACTGAAAGTAACATTACATTGAAAAAGAGACTGCTCTCTATGTGAGAAATATTTCCTGCCGATTACAGCTGTTTTCTCCTTTGCAGTAGCCACCAAACTGAGGAGACCTTGAACAAATTCCATTCGAGAGACTAAAAACTGTGTCGATGCTTTGTTATTAATCGGTGTGTCCTTATTTATCCCTTGCACGCTCAAGATCCGGACAGCGGTAACTCGATTCCGAGAATCGAAACTGTTTATACTTTGTAGTTACCGCGACGAGTGTCGTTGAACCGATCGCTTTCATTTCTTTCCAACGATGCAGTATTCTTCCAAACTTCGAGGTAGAAAGAAGTGTTCGTGTCTGATACTGTGCCGTTTATTTTATAAAAAGTATGAAAATAGAATGTCTGAAGAATTAAAGAATTCTTAGCACCGATGCTGAAGTTTCTTCCGTAATTTGAACGCAGAACCTGCAGCTGATCTCGTGTCATCGTTCGACGACAATGGCCTCAGATGCGTAAATTTCATTTATCCGCAGACTCTAGTGTGTGTGATTCATATGGACAGTACCAAGTCAAATAATCGCGGTGTGTGTGTATCAGTGAAGTGCGCAGTTGCACGCGTCGGAAAGATCACTTTTTACAGAGATGATAGAACGATGAGTACGCTATTGACAAATTTTCCTTACAGAGGAGACGTTGGTTAAATTTCACGCGAGACTGAAAAATGTTACGCAAATGTGTTAGTGTAGAACATGTGTGCCTTCCTGCAGAGTTGGGCATTATTCGAATTATTTCTGACTAATTAAATGACTGATAAATTATTCGAACAATAATACGAATATTTGTTGATTGTTTTAAATCAAAAGAAAAAATCAATCAATTTTTATCCGAATAAATTCTACCACAAATAAGTTCCTATTCGAATAAATTCTTCTACGAATAAATTCTCATTTGAATAAATTCTCATTTGAATAAATTCTAATTCGTTAGTGACGAATAAAATTTTATTTGTTACTCTTATTCATTATCTGTTATCTGAATAAAATTTTGCCCAACACTGCATTCATGTCAGCAAATATCGACGCTTTTCTGTTTACATGCCAGTGCCCTTAGATTGTCTCATCTCTCGGTCGTTGACCTCGGCCTCTCGAACAGCTGCAATCGGCAGAAAATATTTCTCGCGTAGAAAGCAGTCTCTTTTTCAATTTAATGTTACTTTCAGTGTAAGGATTAGTTTTAGCTTTTTAGATTTTTTTCGTTTGTACTATTTTTCTGTGCGTGAGTAAAGTAGTCTCGCATTCGTGGGTAAAGTAATCGCAGTGCGTATGTGTGTGATTAAGTGGACACTCGCGAACGGGACAATCGCCTGGCGTGTGTTTTCAGGTGCAAAATTTTGTGCATGCTTTGAACATTTATTTGTGGACATTCGTGGAGGGGACAATCATAGTGCGTGTAATTCTCATGGACACTTGCGAATGAAATAATCGCGATGCGTGTTTGTGATGATATGGACGATCGTGGTGCGTGTACACATGAACACTTGCGAATACAATAATCGCGGTGCGTGTGTAAGCGCATGTGGGTGATTTTTTTGGACAAAATCGTCAATTAGAAATTGCATTCACCATCTCTGCTTGAGAATCCCGTGAGGCGAGTTTTGATATGCCCTTGTGGATTTTTTCAAATAGGCAGGTTTAATGCCGCCAACGAAAGGTGTGTGTTTCTTCATAAATTGTCGCAAGATTGTAGTGTCTTATCGCATCGTATGGTATGTCATAGTTTCTGTTACATCGGTAAGCGAGCACTCTGTACGGAGAACTTGGCGCGCGATGCCAGACACTGCGCGTGTATGGAGTGCTGCCGATGGACAGGCGTTTTTGACCTGTAGCGGCACTTCCCGACCTCGCCAGCAGAGGGTTCAGCGGCGCACCGACTTTCCCGCAAGTCCACGACCATCCTGCGCTTTGTATATATACTCCTACGACCTGACCCTCACTATCCCGCGTCTAAGGCACGGGCCTGCTAGGTAGCCTTACTGACGAGTCCACTAGCAGGCCCCGGACGAAACGCTCTATCCTCTTTCCTCCTCCCTTTCTTTTCCGGAATTCCCGGCGCAGTTCAACCGCTTCAGACCCGTTTTTTGCACATCGATAACTCAAAAATGAAGCCTCGGACGCGATTTTTTTATTCTTGATTTTCGTCTTATTTTGGCTTGTAGAATCACACCTTAAAATTTTTGACGAGGGTGGTGAAACACCCTGTATAACAATACTCATAGGTTTTCTCGCACTTCTGCACAATCTATTTGAAGGTATTTCTATTCGCGAAAAATATTTCAGATCGAAGTTGGAGGGTTTCGAAGAGGACGTAATGTGTTGTCAGTGGATTTTTATGGATGCAAGTACAGCGAAATTACGACAATCAATTCCCCTGCTTAAATGGAATATTATTTTTTTTGAATGCACTTATTGATATACCTCTCCATTCTTTGTAAAAAATGGGCTGGGGAGTTTGTCCAAAAAGCCATTTGTTTTCTAGACTTGTTAATAAACTTTATTATTGATATCCAACTTCGTTAAAAAGGAGAGACTCTCGGGAGATGTACATCGGACGAATTACTCTCGGCTTAAACAGATAATTAAAACATTACTATTGTAGTGTTACGAGCCAGGGCCGTTAGCAACGCGTGAGGCCGGCGAGGTGTATTTTGCAAGGAATATGGTTTATCAGTTTGTTAGTGTGGTACGCGGACGAACCTGATGCGAAATCAGGGAGCCGCTAGGATTTTGAAAACGAGGACGAACCTGATGCGAAATCAGGGAGCCTCTAGGATAGAGACACGTGCGGACGAACCTGATGCGAAATCAGGGAGCCGCAGGAGGTTGAAACTTCGTGAACGAACCTGATGCGAAATCAGGGAGTCACTAGGATGATACGTGCAGACGAACCTGATGCGAAATCAGGGAGCTGCAGGAGGTTGGAGAAATTACAGACGAACCTGATGCGAAATCAGGGAGCTGTAGGAGGTTGGATGAGTTTACAGACGAACCTGATGCATAATCAGGGAGCTGTAGGATACGGACGAACCTGGTGCGAAACCAGGGAGCCGCAGGATGGGTTAGATTTCGTGGACGAACCCAATGCGAAACTGGGGAGCCACTAGGTTAGAGAAAATTCTTTTGGATAAATGTGTTGTGCGAACGAACCTGATGCGAAATCAGGGAGTCGCAGGAAATGTTAGTTTAGCCTCGTAACTCTAAATTAAAAGTCGATATAACTCGAGCGGTAAAGTTATATCGTGTGGGAACGTTCAACTACTATTATAAGGATTGCTGGTATAATTGATGGGTTTTGAAAGAGATGTAATTTATAAATGAACACTGAATGTATATTCAAAAAGTCAGTCTTGTTACAAGTGTATGTGTGTATCGCGAATGGTTAAATGTTTCTATTACCTATGCGATAGATGCTCGGTGTTGACGCACTGGCAATGCGGGGATAGGAGAGTGGTTTAAGAAAAATGCCAAATAGATTTTCTACCAAACTCGCGGATTCTATAAGGTTAACTGTTGATTCGAAAGGGAACTTGAGCCCGATCTCACTAGATGCAACCAACTCTTTAACGAACGTAATGCGACGTGACGTTGCGAACGACTTTTCAGTTCTGCCCAAGAGGGTTAAAATTTGAGGGTTTATATATACCGAAAAATGGGTGGGGATCCATTAAGATTTCCATATAAGGAGATCTTCATGGATCCTAGATGAATCAGCTTTGGCTTCTGGTTGCTATCCGTGGGACTGCTGCTCATGCTCCCCTTCGTTACTCGCGAGATAAACATGAAGGAAGGGGTTTTAGGGCGTTTTCTTTCCTCGGGCGCGAGCTTGAGAAATTTAAGGAAAGCGAACGGAAAAAATATTCTTCATACGTAACAGTAGGATCGGCAAAAGGAAGCGACTGAGTGTTGCGCTAAGAAACGAAAAATCGGCTGGAATCGGCAATTGGCCGATGGCTCAGTGGTTAGAGCGCACGCTTGCAAGCGGAGAGGTCCCTTCGATTCCCGATCCCTCGGTCTGATTTTTCCTATTTAAAATTCCTACACTATAAAATATTTCCACGTTTTAAAATAAAAATATTTGCTGTATTTTGTAACGCATTGTGCACGTTACTCGCTTGTCTAAATATTAATCATTTTTGCAATCATATAAATATTGTAAAATATATATTATAAGAAGTCTAATAAATTATTAAAGCCGTTATAGTGAGACGCTGGCGATCCACGCAGAACGAATAGAAAGACACAAAAGAGTCCAGGACGAAACGTTTGAACCTTTGAAACCAATAGGTATTTCTCTTTTAAATACAACAATCAACACACAACCATACTGCAGAAGAACGAACATTTACGTTGGATGCGATGAACGGAGATACATACATTGTTGTACGTCACATATCAAGAAACAGTTCAATTTTTATATTGTAAGATATTACAAAGGTGAAATTGATGGAATCCAAATGCGTACTAATAAGAAATGCTCGGTCGCTAAACAATCAATCGATACTAACATACTCTTTTCGACTGTGGCCATATTGAAAAAACAATCGAGTTGTAAAACTTCCCACCATTCATCCTGCTACGGGAGACTGTTCTCCCACTCGATGACGAATATTACATAAGGTTATCAGAGACCTTGGTGGATACGAGCAGTGCTGTTTAGGATCATATGGATAAGTTCGACAAAGAGAGTACTCCACATTCCGAAGTCTCCCTATAGTTGTCGAACTACTCTGATGTTGATTGTGGAAATACCTTTATTTAGATACTTATTGTTAGTTACTTACAATTAGTTACAGTATTGAATATGGAACTTAAAACTGACAGAATAATAGTCCTTGACGCGGTGGAAATCGAATACTGACTGCCTTACCTTTTTTTGGAGCTGTATGTATCCTGGGTTTCTGGAAAGAGGGGGGAAGTCAGGAATGCATTGGAATTTGGAACTATTCAGAAATGCGTAGGGGTAGTGACCTGGGATGCACCTGAATTGAGGACTCAATAGTATAACGGCCCGAGTGCATTAGGTATCAGGGATCAACATTTTAATTAAAAAATTAAGATTTTCATAAGCATATCATTGTTGAAGTGACCTAGAATAGAACGAATTTTCCACGAGTCACAGTCAGTTGACGTACAAATCTTACAGAGTCGGTTTTTTTACTTACATAATTTTTTTAATTTTCATGTTACGTCTTATACGTTGCACCACCATTTCTACAATACTATTGGCAACATTTTACGTACATTAATGTGGAGGTGACGATACTATAATCTCAGACGTTACGTTTAAAAGCGAAGGTGATCCCTACAAACAGTGCGGTGTGTCGCGAAGCGGGGAACAAAGGCGCGCCGTGTTTGGGAAGGCGAGCGCGAGAGAGCGTATGCGTGTGAGAGAGAGAAAGAGAGAGAGCATGTGTCCGGTGCGAGGTCGGCCGTGCGTGCCGACAGTTGCTAGGAAGTGATCGCTAATGATCGTCGATTCTCAGACGGAGATCTCGTGCACTCTTAGCGATCGACGTGAGTGAGAGTACCTCAGACGGAGGCAGGCCCTTTCGGCCCTTAGGTGTATTGTATAGTAAGTGTAGTGTGTCAGTCGCCTTGTGCCCTTTTGTAGTTTTTTTTTTCTTGTGTGTTTTATTAAACTTTCGTGAACTCCGAAAATACCTGATATTCCTCAAAACCTCTGTTCCTACATTAATATGAAATTTATACGTATAGTTTGTATACATATACGATGAAGGAATATGAGCGTATAGGGTTTATTTAATAATTAACCTACACAGAGTTCAAAGTGGACGGAGTGTTTATTGACCTTGAGCAAATGTACAATACGAAGAATCTAATTTGTACACGGTCTAGCTATGGTCAAGTGTCGCTGGAGACTGTCCATCACGGAGCTTTTCAAAGTTCCAGAAAAGCTCCGCGAGAAACGCTTTTCTCTAATTGGCTAACCCAGCGCGTTGGTGTTAGTCAATCAGGTTTTTCTAATTACCCAAATCGCGCCATCTATTCCTTACGCCCTTGGCGCGCTTTTTCGGAAGACGGCTGCGATTTAGTGGGGGAGAACGTCTTGGCAGAAATTTGGCAATGCAGCGGAATTTCCTCCAGGCTCGGAACTCGTGACACGGTCGGTTGCAAGGCCACCTGGCTTCGCGTCGTGGGCTCTTCGGAAAGGTCGGTTTTATGACACCCGCATACGCTATTGAGGCCGTCTACGAAAGTTCGAATCAGAACGTCATTGTTACCGTCTTAAGTAATAAATATATGTAAAAACGGCTATCTCAAAAATAGCTTCGCAGGCACGCGTATCATAAAACGTTTCAACCTTATGCACGCCAAATGTTTTAATTTGTACGCACAGCAGGCCGCTACAACGATATACTTACAATCCACGTACGTAAATACACGCATAAGTATGAGGACAATAGGGAATAAGTATGTACTATTGTCTACTTAACGTGGATCGTAATTGGTGAATAAAAGTGCAAACCAATACCAGTAAAAGTTTTATTTATTAAAAGAAACACAGACAATACTTCTTACACGTTCAGGGCAGCTCACGCATTCTTATAAAATTAACGTGATGCATGTATCTCTAACAAGTACAGTAAACTTACAATTTTTTAAATATCGCAATATCTGTATTATGTGCATGTCTTTACATGCACTTCCATAACAATTGTCATAGTGTCAATGATAACAGAATGGAACTCTGCATCAATCGTATGTTGTATTGTTGCAGCACTGAACGTTCTTCCTTTACCCTCACCTATATGGTCGTGTATGTGGCATATGTTAAACGTATAAGTTAGAATAAGATCGTGTATTATTTTAACCATAATTTAGGTTCGGAACCAGCAATCGCCACGAGCCCTCGGGCATTATCCTGTTTTCGCACTACACCAATATATCCTATCTGAATTATTTATGTCATACGAAGCAGAAAAATTTCCGTCAACACTGAAAACCCCACAAGAAAATCACTGACATCCCTACTGTTTATGTTACGTGCCACTCAGGTGTCAAACCCTGACTAACGATTGTCACGTAGTGCGCCACTCAGGTATCAAACACTGACCAATGACCAATAAGACTGACGATACCAAAACAATGTATTACCCTAGGACCGGGAGCCGAGGACCGACCCCACCCCCTGATACCTATAAGATCAACTGTATAAGTACAGGCCCAAAGTGACTAAGAGGGCAGTTCCGATCTTGCGTTCGTACGGTAATTGGTGGCTGCACAGACTCTCGCATTCGCGAGTCTCTTAAACCCAGTGTAAAACTTTAATCAGAAACATACGTTTTGCATCTAACAGGTCTCTGCTGTTAATTAAATTCTTTCTCCTTTGGATTCGCAATCGATGATTCCGCCGCAATAAACTAAAGAAATTCGTTGAGTTTGTTTTCCAGTTCAACTTTCCGTGCCCATGCAGTCCTTTGTGCAAGAACTTATTTTCCTGAGGAAAGACGCGCAGTCACTTGCGGTATCTCAATGGACTATCGGAAGAAAGTTTTAACTTAGAGACATTTGCATCATTACTATCATATCTTCCTTGCAACTTACAATTCATTAAATTTTTTTAGTTGCCTCTGCTTCAGTCTACAAGGCTTAGATTGAGAATAAACGCGGTTGTCGTATAGAAGTTAAAATATGTCTCCGCCGCAAGCGTGCAATATTACATGGCTTACTGAGCAACAGGCAGCAAAACAACCATCTCCGGTGCATCAAATAGTATCGCAATGAAAACGCCCAGCTTTGCTTAAATTGTTTCCCCTTGTATAATTTAGTGCCCTTGTACATAATTTAGTGTGTTGTTAGTGTTAAATACTTGTTTTACTATTAAATACTCTAGCAAATTGTGACGTAGCCATCAACATGTTAAAGAAAGAATAACAAACTTCTTTCTCTCATAAATAACTAACCGTCGCAATACTCACGGTTCCGTCAATCGCATGGACGATAATGCTGTGTCCGATTGATACTAACTACGGATATTTCATGCTCTGTTATAAATTGTCGCAATGTTTACATTCCTAGCTGTACGTCATGCATTATTCGAACGTAAACAATGTTGCAAAACTATCTGTGTATGTTATCTACCAAACATATAATAGTCTACAGCGTCTATCACCAGATGAAACATAATCCAATGACATCGCGTCAGCAGCGGGTGCCTGCCTCGCGCGTGCGAGCGGCGGAAGTATCAAGGTCTTTCGCGACTGCAAATTCCACGGCCGCACGAATTAGACGATCAGTTCTGCTAATACTGATCAGCCGGTATTGGCGGTGCTGGTCGGTTGAACTTAGTAATAATGTATTGGTATTAACCTATTTCGTGTATATTACCCATTGTATTATGAATCTAAGATTTCGATCGAGCCAGAGCCAGAAAGGTAGACGCTTATGCTTAAGGATTGTTAAGGGATCATTCGATGTGTCGCCTACACTGATTAGCATTGTAATTCAATTGGTAAATTCAAAATTCTCCATCTTGGTTTACACGCAGTCACCTCGTGAAACAGCCGTATTCTTCATAGCTGTATTCTTCAAAAAAGCTGAGTCGGCCGTCACGCGGCAGAGTTCTTGGTATTATTGCTATCACTTCCCTTATACAAATTCAGCAAAATTGTTCTTCGTGGCCTCTCGCGACGAAAACTCCTCGCCTTTTAGTCTTCAACCTCTGAACAGTGTAGACGGCCCATTGAGTGGTCTCGCATTTCGGAAGCCCGTACGCTCGATTGTAACACGTTGTTCCGACTCGACGTTTTATACCATCTGAATCGATCAGGTATATTTTATATTTCTTTTATTTTGTATCTTTAACTATTGTTATTTTATACTCGTACGTAATCCTCGCACTTACTCCTTTGTTGAATAAACCGACTACTGTACCAAACTTACTCGATTGATTACTGAACATGACACCGAGGCTCCTGGGCCTAAACGAAGGGCAATCCCGGGAAAGATACGTAGATATCTAAATCCCTTCTTATTATTATTGTGTCGTATGTGCACGTTGTGATCCCGCACAATCAAAGTTCTATAAGGGCGGGCTTAACAGTACATAACATGTACATAAAAGTGAAAGTCAATTAATTACAGTATTTGCTAGAATAAATTTACTGACGATTAGACGTATCCGTGGATCCACAACTCGAAAGTAATAATAAATGTTTTACTATTGTGGCGGCTTTCCACGTACCCGCGATATAAACATCGGTACGTGGGAACTGCGACGAGTTCCGGTGGGTCACACGCGCCGCAAGAATGACGAAATCCTCGGCGTGTGGGCCCACTATCGATTACGCGGAACTCGGGCAGATTAGGCCGAAAAGGTAATCGGTTAACCAGGAGAAGCGATTGAGAGTGCGGGAGAATTCATTCGGTTTCCCAGCCTCGATGTGAGAAGGATCGCGCGATTCGCCGAGCGCAAATCCGATGTAAATAGTTTAGTTTAAATATATATCATAGTAATAGTTTTACTGTTAGTTTTATTCACACCTGAAGCACCTAAACTATCTTCAGTAACCTTGAATGACCTTTAATGATAAAAAACAAAAAGTAAGCCTAACACTGAAACTAAAACTAAATTGAAAAAGACAGACTGCTTTCTACGGTAGAAATATTTCCTGCGGATTACAGTCTGTTTGCCGATTGGCGACAGCCACCAAACTGAGGTGTAAGAAATTTATACGTTAAGTCAGTGATTTCGAGAATTGAAGAGGTCGGGGTCAGCGATCGAGAGATGAGACAATCTAAAAAATAAACACAAGAGCGGGTGCGGAAAGTATTCTTACAGTGAATAATTTCAACTAAACGTTGTATAATTAAGTTGATTAAATAACATTTGTAAAACAAACGATTCACACATATTCTCTGAAGCTTCTAGTAAAAATGTCAAATAAACAAACGAAGAATACTGGTATTGTTATGTAAATATGAATAGGAATTTACAAAATTGCAGAAATAAACGCGTAATAAGTATCTGTACAGATTTTAAATCGCTACCAAATGTATAAATAATTTAAACGTTTATTATAAAAAAAAAATAAGTAACTATACTCTGACGCCCGCACCAATTTTTGTACCTTTCTTTCGTGCATTAACTTCAAAGACTACTAGTGATACCCCTACTCCTTTATTAGCGAGTATAAGAGCCGGCGAACCGCGCCGCTAATAATCATTGTGCTCCGAGCATCGACCGTGATTAAACCAAAAGCATTGTAGTGAAATTTGGCGAGCGATTTAATTCTAAAAATCCGATAAAAGACTGTCTCGTGAACGACTTGTTTCCAAAATTCGACGAAAGAGTTACAAGGGACATTTCATATGACCTATCGCAAAAGCAATTTCGCCGCACCTGAGGCTTTTGCCTATATCGGCAGTAAGTCATGTACACCACTTGCAACTTAGGCCAAGCGTTAGAACCGAGCGCAGAAAAATCTAGAAGCGCCGCAGGGCGTTTCCTGCGGATGAGTCCTTTAGTTACGTCGCGGCCAAGAGAAGATAGCTCCTCCAATGGTCGACATCGCATCCACTGGGAGAACCACAGGGCGGCGAACTCACTGCTTACACGCATGTACGCACACTCTGTCCCCGACCAAAACTGAAGAGATAGACCGGCAAGCAGCCATGGGCAGCTTCTATTGGACCCGGTTTTGGCTCTACAGCCCCGTTCAACTGGTCGGATATTCAAATTCGAATCCTCGGATACTTCCAGGGATGTTCACAGGCTGGTGATCGAACGGAAGATGAACTCCTCCAGAACCGAAAACCAGCACTGCTTTCGCGCAGCTAAAGTCCCGTTAGATACCAATCTAGGTGCCACTGATCACACGTTTGTAGACATAAGTCCCCTACACATCAAGGTACCCGAACCTTTCAAATGACATGGGTATGCCAAAGATCGGGATATAGCTCGGGTTGTGGGGTGTCGCTATGCACCCTGGGGCGGTTCGGTGCCTGTCTCACCCTGTCCGACTTATACGGAGCATTACCTAATTGACACATGTCGATTTGTATGCAATTTTGATATGTTATAGAACTCGAAAAAAGTATTCGACACGTATTTTTTTATCGCCATTCGTCCACATTGAAGGGGTGAAAACAGCCATTGATATCGGAAAACATATTTGATCTTATATCTTAAAAACTATTGGTTCTAGAAAAAAAGTTTAAACGTACGATTCGTCTACTTTTTAATGCTGAATTTTGCCCTGTAAACAGTTTTCCGCAAAAATAATTTGTTTAAAAAGTACATTAAAAATTAACATATTTTTCCAAATTTTTCTGGTAAAATGTTAATCCATTTTCGTGAACTTTTGTATACTGCAACTATGAAACTTGACCAAAATACGGATACATAAGAATTCTTAATTTCACTCTCGCAAGAGATATTATTACATGTAAATAATACTTGTATTTCGCGTTCAGCGACCGTGGTTAGGTCTTCGTGGTTGATTTGAGATCAATTTTTATAAAGTTTTAGCAGCCAAATTATATTATATACTATTAATTGTCTACAGAACTGTGGACAAAAGCATTGGAAGCAAAAAATGGAATGGTAGTATTTCCCGCCATAAGTGCCGCAACAGCCATGAACGCGCAAATTGCACTTGAGTCAGTCGCGATTCCAAAGGGAACGTCACTACGAGAATGCGATGAGGGGTTCCTCATCGACCCATACATCGCCGGGTACCCTTAGGGAGAGGAAGCGGAGTGGCTCCAGCTTCCGCTTGGAGGATTCACCATCCCTTTTCTCGTCCTTCCCCAAATCCCAACCGATCAGACCCAATACTATTCGTCTGACCGATTAATCTGTGATGTATCACCCACGACCGGGTCCGGACTTATCTACTCGCACCACGCGTAGGATTCACAGTATCGCCACCCATATGCGGGGTGTTTCATCAATCTTGTCAAATATTTTAAGGAGTGATTCTACAAGCCAAAATAAGACGAGAATCAAGAATATCAATATCGCGTTCGAGGTTTCATTTTTTAGTTATCGATGTTTAAAGAATAGTCTAAAACGTCTGTCACAGGACAGCCCTCCGTACATGCGCAGTAGCTGTCATCGCACGACAAGTTCGCCGTCTAGTGCGGTCACTTATCGAAGTAACAGAAACGATGACCTACGATACAATGTGATAAGACACTACGATCCTGGACAATTTATGAAGAAGCACGCACCTTTTGTTGACGGCATTAAACCTGCCTACTTGAAAAAATCTACAAGGGCATATCAAAACCCGCCTCACGGGGTTCTCAAGTAGAGAGGATGAATGCACTTTCTAATAGACGATTTTGTTTAAAAGAATCACCCACACACGCTTACATACGCACCGCAATTATTTTATTCGCAAATGTCCATGTGTGCACGCACTGCGAGTGTCTATTTAATCATACACATGCACCGCGATTATTTCGTTTGCAAGTGTTCATGTAAATCACGCGCACCGCTATTGTCGCATCCACAAGTGTTAATTCCACATTCTGTGAGTTAAACACGAACAGAACTGTCATTAAATTTTCAAGTATACGTAAATTAAAAGTGTGCACTAGAGTCTGCGGATAAATGAAGTCTACGCATCTGAAGCCATTGACGTCGAACAATGACACGAGACCAGCTGCAGACACTACGTTCTTGGCCGAAATAGTTCTGCGAAACAAATATCGATCAGTTTAAATTATGTACTGACCACACACACACAATACATTGTCGCTGGTCAACGGCGAACCGTCACGACGAAAGAAACTTCGGCATTACTGCTAAGAATTCTTTACGTTAATAATTCTTCAATTGTCTAGACATTCTGATTTTATACTTTTTATAAAATAAACTGCATAATATTAAATACGAACACTGCTTTCTACTTTGAAATTTGGAAAGATACTACATCGTTGGAAAGAAATGAAAGCTATCAGTTCAGCGACACCCGTTGCGTTATCTATGTTGTCTCTATCTTCCGACTTTTCGGCGCCATGCGCCGATTAGCGCACCCTTCCTACAATATTTGCCCACCTGAACATTTTCCAAACTCCTGGACACAGTATCCTGCTATCGCGACATCCGTGCGATACCATACCTGGGAAACGACCCCTTCTTTCAATCCCTTATCGATAGCCATAATCCTATCGTCCCTCTGGCGCGACTTTTGGGCGCCATATCTTATCCTAACAGTCCCACGATCTCCTAAGGACCCCTTCCGAATTTCGAGACTTAGGCGCCTCCCACACTTACCCCTCCAAAAAGGGAACAGATATAAATACAGGTTCCGAACGAGGAAAACGCAGTCTTCTAAGCAAAAAGCAACAGTTAAGAGTATAAGCACGTTCTTTGTAAAATCTACTGTATTTATTTTCGAATAAACCTATACAAATAAACCAGAAGAGCAATCTTTGGAGCACCTCGACAACATCTAGAAAAGACAAACAGTTTCGAGTCGCGGGATCAAGTTATCGCTGCCCAGATTTCGGGCGACCCGCACGTACGCGTGGAAGGGATAAACAAGGTCACACCGATTAATAATAGAGCATCGACACAGTTTTTAGTCTCTCGAATGGAATTTGTCCAAGGTCTCCTCAGTTTGGTGGCTATTGCGAACGAGAAAACAGCTGTAATCGGCGGGAAATATTTCTCGCGTAGAAAGCAGTCTCTTTTTGAATTTAATTTTACTTTTAGTATTAGGCTTACAAAGGAACACAAGGGAATTTCAATTATTTTAAGGTTCCATAAGTTCCAATGGTTGCAATTGTATTCAAACTGATGGTCTTATGGTCGTGAAAAGTCGGGGATAGTATTGGCTATAAAATGCCTATGTTGCTTACAGCAGCGATTAGTACCGCGTCGCACTTATGTCTGTGGTACCTTCTCTGGCTATTAAAGGAACAACTACCAACATATAACATAGCATCAGTGTTCAAAACATTGTAAAAGTGTTATGATACCTTCTATAAAACAAGTTCGAATACTTCTTTTCGGTCGAAATGGGAGAAAACTATGCATCTAATAATTATCGTTAAATGGTAAAAAACAAAGAATTCCGAAAACACATATCCTCTATTTCGGTCCATAGTGCACATACACAAAGTTATACTAAAGTGAATTAACATTTTGCAAGAGAAGTTACTTAAAAAATTGAAATTTTTAATGTTGTTCAAATAAATGATTGTTTTCTTAACTTTTTTTATGTGAATAACTTCCCCATCCAGAAACACAAATTATAAAATCTTTTTCCTAGACCCTTTAGTTTCCGAAATATTCCAAAAAATACGTTTTCAACCCTCAACTTTGTGGGCTGATATCGCCCCTTCAATATGGACGATTGCCGATAAAAAAAATACGTGTCCAATATTTTCCTGCAAACTATCTCCCACATAAATTTCATCAAAATCGGCGTGTGCGGGTTGGGTATATTCCCTTGTTAGCTAATAATGGTATTCACGACCAATTCACTTTTTCTACCTTTCCGTTTGCTCGCGGTACACCTGTGGTAATGAGAACGTGTTCGATACATTGTTCCTTACAGCATTCTTCAAAATCATTCGATGAATCGATGATCCTTCTCAATTCGTTATCATTGAGCTGCGCTTGGTTTAACCTAGCAACTAATCCTTTTTCGCTTTCGTCGATTGTAGAAACTCACGGGAGTGGATTACAACTAAACGCGTCTAGATTTCGAACTTCGACCGATTGACGAAAATGATTAGTTCGCGAGATATTTAAATTAATGCAATTATTAACCATATGCGAACGCTGCGTGCGGCCGAGTTGCAGTAGTACACACTGAACTAATCATTTTTCGACCATGTTACCGTAATAATTTTTTACGTCGAATGACGAGAGGATTTGATGTATGTAATAGAAAAAGATTTCCATTTAAAAAAATAGTGCTATTGCAAAATTCACATGCTTTATTGGACTTGCGAAAAAAATATGATCGTAAATATGTTGTCTACCTTGAACCATTCATCTTCTTCCTCTAACATTTTTTTCTAACTTCAACCAAAAAAAAGATATGGCTTGTTACAGTTGCGTGAATCATCCCGTATACCGCACGGCTCGGCCGGTCGAACCGGTGTGCTTCGACGCAGCGTTACATTCAATTAATTTCCATATGGTCAATTTTAAAATGTCCTTGTTTTTTCAAATTGATCCGTAAAGAGGATGAGTAGGACTATATCCTTATTTTTTTTCAAATTTTTCAATTTACCCCTGCTATTATAAAATCGCATTTCTTACAAACAATTGCAAAATAAATGGATGAAAAATATTTTTTTTAACCGAAACAATTTTTATTAGGTACTCTTATGCCTCCACTGTAAGCACCCAAAAGCTCATTTTTATCAGTTTGTTAGTTCAACAGCTATAATTTATTGAAGAAAGGTTAACACCATATTTCAAACAGCTGTAAAGTCAACAATTTTTAAAATTTTTGAACATCCTTCGAGATACGTTTATATATCACTAAAGACTACAACATATCCAACTTTTAGCAAAATCCGAAATTGTACTTCTAAAGGTGTCCGAACTCGCGTGGAATGACCCTTATACGAGTTTAAAATACGGAGCGTCATCGAAGCGGCAGCTACGGTGTAAACAAAGACCGTTACTTTTAAAGTACGAAAGGTCCTACGAAGTTCTTCTGGTAAATACAATAGATTATAAAGTCAACGAGCACAAAACACACAGACGTTGACAGTATATCAGTTGGCATCGAACTGTGCAGACGAACGTTTGGTTCTGTAATTTTTCGCGTGAAACTTTAAACCGGTTCTTCTGGAAACCAAATTTTCAAAATCGGTGACCAACATATCTCGAAAACCGCTGCATCGATTTATTTCAAATTTCGCAGACTTATTTTAGGTATAAAAATTTAGTCCTTAACCGAGGTATTGTTTCTTCTGATGCCTAGTTTTTTTTATAGACAAACAACGAGCGATTTTTATGCTGAAAATCGATATTTAAACTTTGAGCGGTCGCCATTTTGTCGCAAATTAATTTATCGTTACGGAGAAGTGTTAAAGACTAGATAATTTGATGCACTATCTAAAGTTTCTCGAGTGTGGGTTTTCAGATAAGCCGTTTCCGAACAGCAGTAGTCACCGCAAAACGCCTCTGAAAAAAAATGTTTCTGGGAGATAGACTATATCTCCCATAATTATAAATATTTTTGAATATAGAAATTGTATTAGCTTTATCGAAAGATATCTTTCCAAATACAAAACCATTTGTCGAAAAAAGTTTGTTTTTTAAAAAAAATTCCCAACGGTACATGTTTTTTTGGACCTCCTAAGTAGGCGTGACCCCGTAAGGGGCCCTCCGGTCATAATTTTTCAAAAGATGGATTTTTTTTTCTTGCATATTTTCGCAGTATAACATCCCAGAAGTACTCTGTGAAAGTTTCCAATCGAAATTCGGAACGGTATAGGTACTACAGTGACATAACCGATCCATGTTTCGATAGGTAAGAGGCGAGTGTGCCGTATGATAATTTCGTGATCCACAAATTGGAGTGTTTCACACGTTAGAAAACGAATGTACAAACGACTGAAAGATTGTAAAAAAAATCTAACTCGAATTTAGAAAATGCAACGTTTTTCCATAAAATATCGACGGACGCCAAGCCGCAACATGAGCATTGTGGCCACGATTTCACAAGATCAAGTCAGCCGATTCAAAAAGACCTTGCAACATTCGATTTGTAATTAGAGTCGCTATCGCTTCATCTACAAACATAACTTTTGGAACACGTGTTCTTTTTTATCTGCACTTTTGAATATAAGTTTACCCATTTTTTTGCACTATTTTGCTTAAATGTGCACCAATCATCGTAGTTTTGTATTTTTGCGCCGATTCTAGGTAAGGCGATAGCCACTGCCATAAGTTTTAAGAAACTATTTCGATTTTTGAATTCAGACGATCCTGTGACTAGATTTTATGGCTACCGTTTAGGCTACCCTTTTTGGCAGCGCTGCACTAAGCGTCACCTAGAAAATATACCGACACCGAAAAATTGAAAAAAAATTTTTTTTCTTATCTTAATAAGTATATTAATAAAAGCCAAAAAGATTTTTCTCGATATGTTGTAATCTCTGCTTTCCGAAAATTCATAAAGATCATATATTTTTTGTGCGTTTTAACCGGAGGGTCCCTTTGATAAAATGTCGCTGTATACGTTATCAAATGCACCACTAACGTCCATAAAAGCATCCATGACACCTCTCTTGTTTGTCATCGCTTCATCTATTTGTAACGTCTGATTTACCAGGTTGTCTACGCATGATCTATCTTTTCTAAACCCAGATTGATTATTAGGGATTAAATGATTAAATTCTATCCACCTATTGTAGCCTATTTTTTATGAGTGATTCGAGGAGTTTGCATACGCATGAAGACAGTGTTATTGGTCTCATACTTTTACCATCTGTGTTAGGGTTTGGTCGAGCCCTGTGTATTGCACTGCGTGCCGTCTAATTTCTGCAATGAAGGACCACCCAAGTTGAACGGCTTGGGACCGTATATTGAAGTGACACGTTTTGCGTTTTGAATCTGTTTAATCAAAGAATAGTGCACATAACAAAACAACACGGAATGGCTTTGAGTCAACCTCTCAAGATCCTTGCTCGAGCTCGACTGCTGCCAAAGCTCTTCCTCGAGCCCTGCGACGGTTTTTCGATGAACGCGTGATGTCAGAAACAAAAGACTCGCAGGTGATCGAGAATCGTCGACCTCTTCGACGAACAGCTTCAACGGCTACATACATTGTTGTCTCTCGTCGCGCAATCGGCAACCGTTGGCTGTTGCCGGCCTACGACGCACCTGTGTCCGTACAAATGCCTACAAATGATTGACTCTCTAACATGCCGCCCCCCTTGAACGCACAATGCGCGTTCAATATCCTAAACTATGCTATATACATTTGTCGAATGCATGGAGATCAAATACATCAAATAATATAACTATTTACCTAGCGAGTCTAACTATTATACACATGAATTTACAATCTCTTACTCTATGACATACTAATGTGTGGGTGTTATTTTACAAGTATCGAAACATTATACATTAGGTTTATGTAAGCTATTCTAATTCTTCTTGGTCTTGTCCTGGTAGGATGCAAATCTTTGCAGTTGGTCTCTTGTACCAACCGCTCGCGGTCTTTACAGTGACCACCCGTGCGATTCCGTCCTTGCCTTGGTGCACCTCTGTTATTCTGCCTAGTGACCAACGCAATGGGGGTTGATTGTCCTCCTTAATGACAACTAGGCTGCCCTTCATTAGTTGCTGGTTTGACGATGACTTCCACTTGTATCGTTGCTGGAGGGTGTGTAGATATTCCTTTTGCCAACGCTGCCAGAAATGCTGAAACATCTGCTGCAACAACTGATATCGATTCAGCCTACTCGATTTGATGTCTGTCAACACTTCGTCTGGCAGAGCGCAGAGGGCAGTGCCAATTAAAAAATGTCCGGGAGTCAAAGGGTTTAGATCGTGTGGATCGGAGGAACTTGGACTGAGAGGACGTGAATTCAAGCAGGACTCTATCTGTACTAATAGCGTATATAGCTCTTCGAAAGTTAATTTTTGTTCTCCTATGACTCGACTCAAGTGATACTTGGTCAATCTGACTGCACTTTCCCAGAGACCACCAAAGTGTGGTGCTTGGGGAGGTATGAAGTGCCACTGTATTTGCAAGTCACTTAAATATTTGGCAATCTGTGAATTATGCCCTTCGCTTCTAATCAATTTATCTAATTCCGTGAATCTATTTCTTGCTCCTACAAAGTTCGTTCCGTTATCGGAAATAATACTTTGACACAGGCCTCGACGTGCTATAAATCGGCTAAGGCATTTTATGAATGCATCTGTGCTAAGATCTGTTGCTAATTCTATGTGCGTTGCCTTTGTGGCAAAGCACACAAAAATACAGACATAGGATTTTAATGTGACCTTGCTTCGAGTGCGGTCCTTTGTAATGAATGGACCTGCGTAGTCAACACCGCAGGTCGAGAATGGACGGGCCGGTGTCACCCGGGCCGTAGGTAGTTGACCCATTGGGTATTCTATTCCTCGAGGCTTGACTCTGAAGCACCTCACGCAGTTTTTTAATATTCTTTTGACGTTCTGGACACAATTTATTGGCCAGAACCGTTCACGCAAAGATGCGACCACGTGCTGACATCCAGCATGCAACAATCTAATATGCTCCGCTTTAATTATTAAATCCGTTAATGGATGCTTCGCAGGTAACACAATCGGATGCCTTTTATTGTAACTGATGAGCGCGTTATTTAATCTTCCGCCTACTCTCATGATTTCTGACTCATCTAAGAATGGTGCTAACGACTGTAAGGAGCTCTGTTTTGCAACAATCTTGTTTTTTATCAGTGTGTTTATTTCACTATTAAATCTTTCTCTTTGCGCGATCCGAACTAAGTGGTCGCGTGCCATTTGCAATTCGGTGGTTGTTAAATTTACGTTCGCGGGTTTTGAAGAGTTGACTAGTTCTTCTTTCCCTCTCGCCCTAGCATTGTTTATGAATCGACGGCAATAGGCAGTTACGCGTAACAGACGCGTGTAGTCGGAATATCGCGTGAATATTTCGTTTACGTTTGAGGTAACCATGGCCACTGATACTATGTTCCTTCTTTCTTCTGGAATCGCGATTGCTTCTTTTATTGACTGCGGCCAGTAATTCGATTCTTCTGTTAACCATGAAGGACCCAGCCACCACAGATCGTTATTGATTAGTAATCTCGTACTACTACCGCGAGAGATCAGATCCGCGGGATTGTCTTGAGACCGAATATGCGACCAGCTGCGCGATTCTGTCAGAGCTTGAATTTGCGTTACTCGATTTGCTACGAACGTTTTCCATTTACTTGATCTACCGCGAATCCATGATAGTGTGATCGTGGAATCGCACCAATATGTCTCATTGCTAAACGAAATCCTAAGCGTAGTTTTTACTCTATTCATTAATTGCGCAAGTAACAAAGCGCCGCATAATTCTAGCCTTGGTAAAGAAATAGTCTTTAAAGGAGCTACTCGAGACTTTGAGCACAGAAGCTTGGCCCCCCATTTGCCTGTACCATTGTTCGCTCGCAGGTAGACGCAAACCCCGTATGCCCTTTCGGAGGCGTCAGCAAATCCGTGCAATTCTATTCTACCTGTGGTATCAAGTGCGCGCCGAGGAATCCTTAATTCGCTCAAATGCGATAACTCCTTCCTATATTCTGTCCATTGAGTGTATAACTCTTGGGATATTGACTCATCCCAACCTGTCTTTGTTTGCCACAGCTGTTGCATTATCAGTTTCGCTCGAGTAATAATAGGACCTATCAAGCCTAATGGATCGAATATTTGCGATATCTCCGACAGAATTATTCTTTTCGTAGTCCGCTTATGTGAGGAGGGGGTTACCCGGAAATACAATTCATCTGTTAAGGACGAGCAATGCAACCCGAGTATCTTTGAGTCCGTACCTGCAGACAGTTTCTTATCTTCTAATGGTGCCTGTGTATTAAATTCTGGGCAATTTGTAGCCCATTTTCTTAAGTGAAACCCTGATTTCTCCAGGATGGTTGACAACCCTTTCTTTACTTGTTCTAATTCTGCTACTGTATTCAGACCTGTTAGTAAATCGTCAACGTAAAAATCGTTGATGATTATTCGACTAATGGTTGGAAACTCTTGCTCACATTTCAAGCCAACCTCCTTCAACACGCGAGTAGCTAGAAACGGAGCTGATGCTGTGCCGTAGGTTACCGTGTTTAACTCGAATGTCTCTATCGCGAGTTCTGGACTTGGTCGCCACAAAATCCGTTGGAAACGTCGCTGGGGTGGCTCTATTAAAATTTGCCTATACATTTGTGCTATATCTGCTGATAGTACATATCGATGTGTTCTGAATCGTAGGAGGATAGCTAGTAATTCGCTCTGAACTGTTGGGCCGACTCTTTGCGTGTCGTTCAATGATGTGCCCGTGCTTGATTTGGCCGAACCATCAAATACGACACGAAGTTTCGTTGTCGTACTGTCTTCTTTGATGACGGCGTGATGAGGTAGATAAAACTCTGCTGCTGCTTCTTCTGCTACCGGGTTTGGGACTCGTGACATATGCCCTAGTACCTCATATTCGGTCATAAAGTCTACGTACTGTTCGCGAAATTGTGGGTTTCTAAGTAACCGCCTTTCTATTGACCGGAATCTATTTTCGGCTTGCTGTCGCGATGTTCCTAACCTATCTACCTGACTATTGAAGGGTATTTCTACAATATACCTTCCACGATCGTCCTGACGTGTTGTGGCCCGAAAGAACGCTTCACACTCATCTATTTCTGCATTAGGTGCTATCTTAATCTCTTCTATTTCCCAAAATCGCTCCATTTGATTGTACAAGTCCTGATGTGTAACGAGATGACACCTTTGAACTTTATTACTGATTGGCCAACTAATTGTTCCACCGAGAACCCAACCTAATTGTGTCTTTTGCCACAGTAACTCGCTACCTGCCCTATGTTGTCCGACGCACAGCAGGTGCCAAAACAGACCGGCGCCTATTAGCATGTCAATCGACCGGCATTTTCCAAAATCTGGATCTGCTAATGTTATGTTAGAGGGTATGGGGGTTGCGTATCTACTTAACGTTATGTTTGGCATATCCTGTGTAATGTTCTTTATTGCTAAGCATGATATATTGGCGTTAAAGTTGTTCACTCTAGATGCTATTTTTACGTTAACTCTGTTTCTAATCTCGTTTGATTTGCCACCTAATCCTGAGACCTGTACTTCTGTGGGTTCGTAGCTAATGCCTAACTTCTTGCATAGATCGTATGTAATAAAATTCGATTGTGACCCTGAATCTAACAACGCGCGACAATGCACTCTCGTTCCCTGTCTATCTTCTATATAAATGACTGCCGTCGATAATACGCCGTGCTCTAATCTATTTCCCTCGGAGTTTGTGATGCAAGATACTGTTCTATTAGGTTCGGGAGATCGTGATTCCTCACTGGACGCGTGATTTGACTGTGGAACTGATACGCGATGCAACAGCATGTGGTGTTTTTTGCCACACAAATTACAGTGGTTACGTGTACAAGCCTGTACCCGGTGGCCTGGTTGCAGACAATTGTAACAACTGTGAGACGCTTGAACTATTTTCGTCTTTTCCTCAATGGACAGCCTTTTAAATTTGTCGCACCTGAAGAGAGGGTGCCCGGAACCGCACGCTGGACAGGTATTCGATGTACCTGTTACGTGGGTTGTTACGCGATACGGTTTGCGACTACCTGCAGGCCCTACGGAGGGTTCAGCCCGTGTTGCAACTACCTGTGTCGACGACGTTATATTTTCTAAGTATGAGGACCGTTCCTCTAAAAAGGCGGCAAATTTCTTGAAGGTTACCCTTTCTGAACTTGTTGTTCCCTTTTCCCATTCCTTTAATGAGACTACATCTAATTTTCTGCACAAGATTGGAACGATCAAACTATCCCACGACTCTACTGGTTCGTTCAACGATTTCAAAGCTGCTAGGTGGTTTCGTGCATCGTCGATCAATTCCCGAAGCGCGATTGGAGACTGCTTCGAAATAACTGTCATGTCTAAAATTGCTGAAATGTGATGCTTTCTTAAGGCCGCTGAATTTTCGTAACGTGCCTTTAAGGCCTCCCATGCAATATGGTAATTCGCACCTGAGACTCCTAGGGACTGTATCACTCGCGCGGCTGAGCCCTTCACTGCGGAATTCAAATAGTGGAACTTTTGAACTTCTGATAATTCACTTTCGTGTACTAAACTGGAGAACGTGTCTCTAAATCTAATCCAGTTGCCATAATTGCCGTCAAACGATGGTAACTGTATCGTCGGCAGTTTTACCGTGGCCGGCGAATTTGTTGACGCAGGCGATGGTATTTGACCTGCGACCTGATTTACTGCTCTATTATCTGCCTGAGCGCACTCTATATGTGTTTCTATCTCTGCTATTAAATTAAAATACGTTTCTTCAAACGTATCTCTATCTACTGCGTGAGTTGCTTCCGAGCCTGTCCCCTCGGTTGCACGCTCAATTTGAGTTTGAACTTCATTATAGCTATTGTATAACCCTACATTTGCCTCTAGCCGCTTCTGCAAAGCCCTTACCGATACCGTTCCCGCAGATTCATTGAAAAATCTACTAAAACGCGTTAATGCGGCCTTTATTGTGCCGCGGTCAGAAATTAACTTTCTCAATTCAGCTTCCATTTTACGCTATTAGAACAAATAAATAGGAAGGATTAGGCTTACGTAACTGGAACGGACGTAATCAAATGACACTGCTTTGACTGCGTGCGCTGGATCCGCGACTGTTGAATGGCTGATGGAGGCTGATGTGGAAGGCTGTAGATTGCTATGATCTGCAGGCTGCTGGTGGATGCTGCGATCCACAATGGTGTTGATCCTTGATCTCTGATATGCCTGGCAATCTTCCTTCTTCTTTTGCGACGATTGTCACAAGAGCTGCACACGTTGTCTTGACTATTTTCACACTGTTCGCCACACACTACACTTGTACACTGATTCGTGTAACGCCACGTGTCACTCAACTATTCTTCTTCTAACTGTGTCCTCTGCCTTCGATCTGCTGAACTGTGGCTGCGTCGGTTGCTGCTCCAATCCGATCCCAGTTCCTGATGCTGTATCCGGCTCGAAGGACCAATGTTAGGGTTTGGTCGAGCCCTGTGTATTGCACTGCGTGCCGTCTAATTTCTGCAATGAAGGACCACCCAAGTTGAACGGCTTGGGACCGTATATTGAAGTGACACGTTTTGCGTTTTGAATCTGTTTAATCAAAGAATAGTGCACATAACAAAACAACACGGAATGGCTTTGAGTCAACCTCTCAAGATCCTTGCTCGAGCTCGACTGCTGCCAAAGCTCTTCCTCGAGCCCTGCGACGGTTTTTCGATGAACGCGTGATGTCAGAAACAAAAGACTCGCAGGTGATCGAGAATCGTCGACCTCTTCGACGAACAGCTTCAACGGCTACATACATTGTTGTCTCTCGTCGCGCAATCGGCAACCGTTGGCTGTTGCCGGCCTACGACGCACCTGTGTCCGTACAAATGCCTACAAATGATTGACTCTCTAACAATCTGATTTTTTTACAAAATGTATAAAGGATTGTTTCCGGTTTATCTAAGAACCATACGAAAAAATGTTTCAGACATAAGTTGTAGGATATCAACGGGCACAATTGATGCTGATATTTATTTAACATTATGATGACCTTGAAAAGCCCTGTGAAGGTGATGTTTTAGTTTTTAAATAGGAACCTATATTTTTCATTAAAAATTCTTGTAGCTGACATCGAAACGTTTTCACAACACTACTTAATTGTGTATTTTGCATCAATCATTCCCGAGATATTAAGTTTCAAAGTTGAGGCAGATAAATGCGACTTTCGGTCACACACGCACACCCGCTCTCGAGTGATGCGTATACCCGCGACATGCCAAATTTGAAACTTCATATTGTGGGAATGACTGATGCAAAATACACAATTAAATAGTGTTTGGAAAACGTTTCGACATCAGGTACAAGAATATTTAATAAAAAATATAGGTTCCTATTTGAAAATTAAAACATGACCTTCAAGGGCTTTTCAAGGTCATCATGATGTTAAATAAATATCAGCAACAATTGCGCCCGTTGATATCCAACAACTTATGTCTAAAACATTTTTCCGTCATTTCCATTTTTTTTTTCACTGGGTCACTGGGGTGTTTTTTTTCGGAGTCGATGACGCTGGTTGGATGAGTATAAGTCTATGCTAGTACGTTTGGATGGTCGTTTAGTCCTAAACTATATCGGCCACACAGTAGCGTTATTTCCTCCATAACAGAGTTTATCTGAGGATATTTTCGAATTTCGTCGTTTTGAACGTACCACGGTACATCCACCATCGCTCTGAGGATTTTTGACTGCAGAGTTTCAAGCTTTGTTATGTGACTCTTCGCCGCCATGCCCCACAACTGAATGCCGTATGTCCAGATTGGTTTAATAACTGACTTGTATATTAGTAACTTATTTTCTAAACTTAACTTACAATTAGAATGTCTACCGCTTAACGAGAACATTTGGTTCCTCTTGAGTCGAATTTGCTCGATCTTTGTGCGTATATGTTGACTCGATGTTAGCTTGGAGTCAAGATGTAACCCAAGATACTTAACCAATTAGGTTTGAGGTATAATGCACTTATTAAGTGTGATGGGAGGTATGGTGCCCTTCCTTAACGTGAAAGTGATGTGGTTGCATTTGTCAGTGTTTATTTTTATTTTCCATGGATTTAGCCAGTGTTCTAGCGATTGTACGTGTTGTTGCAATAATGTTGATGCAACCTTAGGATCTTCGTCGGTGGCTACTATTACTGTATGTTAATAGAGTAGTTTCAGAGCTGGTCGGGATATCAGTTGTATAAAAAGTGTACAGTCGCGGCCACGATATTCTGAGGTCGTAAAATCAGTCAGTCGTCAAAGTATATGAAATCCGATCGCCGAAACAACAGTTTCGGCGATAAATGGGGCGATAAGGACCTGAAACTCCGGCCAGTGCCGCACAAAGAAATGTTAGTAGGGTGTCAATGTACTTTAGCTTTGCAGTTAAAATGAATTTTATGGAATATCAATGGTTATTTGCATATAGGAAAAAATTCTAAATAATCCAAATAATAATTAAGATTTGTTGATTTACGAATACCATTGATCCTAAGGCATCGCTCTTTTATTGTACGGTGCCCGAAAATAAAACGCAGTACACAGCCCTGAGTGCCGCGACATCAATCAGCACCGCTTCTTGATGCTTTAATTTACGACCTCAGAATATCGTGACCGCTACTACACAATGTACGCCCTAAAACACATCCTTGGGGGACACCAGCATTGATGGTGAATAGATTTGAAATAGTGTCTTGATATTTAACACTTGAGTGCCGCGTCTCCCAGAAACGGGAAACGCACAACTTTCCGCAGGGGCCCTGTTTCCCGAAAATGGGAGACGTTCTCATTTATTAAAATGGAAATGATTTTCATACTTTTCTGATGCGTACGTTGAATACAATAATGTGATCTCATTATTAAAACGTAATGGATATATTTACATTTTATTCAAAACAAAATTATTACAATTTGTTATGATATTCAAAAAAACATTCTAGACATAGTTAGAATAATAGGTGCCATATACAGGGTGTTTTTACTAACTCAAGCAGTTAAAATATCTCGGTTGCTTTTCATCATACGGAAAAAATGTTCAGAGAGAAAATGAATGGTGCAAAGGGACAAATATTCTGATTGACAGATCTTTTGCTATACATCATGTTTTACGAGATTTCAAAGTCACCGACATTTTTTTAAATGGTTCGATATATTTTCATTACCTGGTTATTGTAACTCATGAAAAAACGAATTCCACGGTATATATGTTGACCTTCACACGACCTTGAACGAGAAAAATCATGGTTGCTTGGGATATAATCTAAAATTTATTTACAACTGTTGTGCATGCGTAGAGTTTCCCCTGGCTTCTCCGTAAATCAGAATCATTTCGACTTTCTCTCCTTGACTGTACATAATGATAAGCTTCTGATAAACTTCTAATACTGACGATGAATCGTCTGCTACTATTATCGATTGATATGGTTCTTGTAAACGTCTATCAAAAGATCAAACGAGCCCTTTGTTTACAAACATTACGTATTACACGAAACACTGTCCTAGTGAAATTGAAATTCATTCATTTTCTGTTTTCAAATAAGTATTGAAATTAGTGCTACACATCTCATGATTTTTCTCGTTCAAGGTCATGTGAAGGTCAACATATTATATACCATTGAATTTGTTTTTTTATGAGTTACAATAGTGCAGTAATGAAAATATATCGATGCATTTAAAAAAACGTCGGTGACCTTGAAATCTCGTAAAAAAATTAAGTAAAAAAGGAGGTCTGTCAATCAGAATATTTGTCCCTTTGCACCATTCATTTTCTTTTTGAACATTTTTTTCGTATCATGAAAAGCAACGGAGATATTTTAACTGCTCGAGTTAGGCGAAACATCCTGTAGGTGCCCGCGTAGCGCCACTTTTGGGCCCCGCAGGAAACACCAGCGAAATACATTTGACACTCAAAGAGTTAACAAAGAATGTCCTATTATCGAGGTATGATTTAATAAGCAGAAAAAACTCGATTGGAATGTTTTGCTTAATTTTTTAAAGAAGTCCCTCATATCGTACTTCGTCAAATGCCTTCTCAACATCCACAAATATGGCAGTGCAGTATTGTTTTCGCTCGAGTACATTGGTGATCTTGTTTGTTAACCTATGTACTTGATCGATTGTGGCGTGTTTGTTCCTGAAGGCAAATTGATGCGACGGAATTAGACTTCTTTCAGTAATTATCTTCCTCATCCTATTTAAAATTACTTTTTCCAGTAGCTTGGACATTATTGGGAGCAGTGAAATCGGTCTATATGATGTTGCCAAGTGTATATCTTTGTTGGGCTTGTGAATCATGATTATTTGAGCTACCTTCCAGCTGATTGAAAAGTATTTGATTCTTAGTATGGCATTGTATATTATAATAAGCATTCTAACTGCTTTAGGACGGAGTTCTTTTGTGATTTTACCATTTATTAAATCAAAACCTGGAATCTTTTTGACTTTAATTTCAGCAATGAGCCTCTTGATTTCTTTTACCGAAGTACTTTCAATAGCTTGAGAATTTTCTGATGTTATTGCAGTAGATAGAGCCGTATAAGAACTGTTTATAGCGATATTTGGTTCATTGGGTTGAAATGTATTGTGGAGTTGTTGAGCAAATGCCATGTTTTTTTCTAAAGAACTCTTCGCCCATGTACCGTCCGCATTTTTTATAGCTGGAAGGGAAAAAGTTCTTTTTTTGAGCCTTTTGGTAGCTTTCCAGAGCGAATAGTTGCTGTCCTTATTTGGCGAAAGGCTGGAGATGTAAGAGTAGAATTAATCATTACAGTGGTTTTGTATTAGTCGTTTAACTTCCTTGGTAATTGCATTAAGTCTTTTCTTGTTGATGGTGCTTTTGTGTCTTTGCCAGATATATTTAATTTGCGTTTGAGTTTAATTTTTTGAAGAATGTACTCAGGGTAAGAGTTTACCTGTCTACTATTACTGAATTGTTTAGTAGCAAGCCACCCTGCCTCTTGGATTAGACTGTTAAATTTGGTTATGGCCGATTCAATTTGCTCAGGACTTTTTAATGGAATATTGCAATTAACGTTATCTTCTACGAACTTCTTGAAGAGTGACCAGTCCGTAGTGTTATTACAGAGGTTAGGTGTTTTTGCAATGCGTATAGGTTTGTGTAAGTAGGTAAGCAAAATTGGTGAATGGTCAGAGCTGAGATCTAAGCTGGATTCGACCTTGAAATGAGTATCGTTTGTCATAAGCAGATGGCCAGTATATACGTGACTTCGCCTGTGGATAGGACATTAAAGGATAACTTACGAATGGATTGTTCTAGGTTGCACCTCTAGGCGAGTTTATCTTGCAGCCCCATAGGATATGCTAGGCATTATAGTCACCACCAGTGAGAAATTTGTTACCTAAGGATTTAAATATTTCTATTTTTATCAGACAAAAAATATGAAATACTATTGTATTCGGCATTCGACGAGTCGTTAAATACAAATTACAGAAGTATTTAACATTCCATAACATGATAAATACAACATGCCAGGGTATTCGTCAACTAATTTATATATTCAATAGAAATATTCAGTATTTTATACACGTATTATACACGTATGTCAATTACAAAAGCATTCGACGCTGTCTATCTCTGGTAAGTATATTTTGTAGCGTATCGTACTGATAACGAAAGTAAATACAGAAAAGGATTCCGTAAGTACATTGTGAATGTCGTTAATCGTGTGAAAATGCGTAATCTGTTTAAGAAAACTAAAAATTGTTACGATTTCACATAATCATGCATAAAAAGAGTATAGTAGCGGCCACGATATTCTGAGGTCGTAAATTAAGGCGTCAAGAAGCGATGCCGATTGATATCGTGGCACTCACAATCAGGGCTGTGCATTGGGTTCTGTTTTCGGGCACCGTACAATAAAAGAGCGATGCCTTAGGGTCAATGGTATTCGTAAATCAAAAAATCTTAATTATTACTTGGGTCATTTAGAATTTTTTTCTATATGCAAATAACCATTGTATCCCATAAAATTCATTTTAACTGTGAAGCTAAAGTACATTGACACCCTACTAACATTTCTTTGTACTGCACTGACTGGAGTTTCAGGTCCTTATCCCTCCATATATCGCCGACACTGTTGTTTTGGCGATCGGACTTCATATACTTTGACGCCTGACTGATTTTGCGACCTCAGAATGTCGTGGCCACGACTGTACCATAATTGATTGTAAAGATAGCAAAAGAACAATGATTTGGAAGAACATAAAATTTCTGGTAAGATTCTCATAAGTTTCGAACCTATTCGATCAGTGTTCACGTCTACTTGGAAGTATTGTTTTCATTTCCCGAAGTACTCATTAAAGGTTCTATCTCGTTTAAGTTCGAGTGTACTTGGAATTACTGTTTTTATTTTCCGAAATACTTATTGTAAGAAACGTTATAATATTGCTAGGACTTCTAGCACGTAAAATGTCTTTTGGTCTTTCAAGAGCGCGTGACTTCGTCGGTGACTCGTCACACAATGACTGCCGTCGCCCTTTGTCGACGTTGCGACAGTTCCTCAACGAAAACATAAACCGATCTCCTTTCGATAATGGTGGCGGGTCATCGGCTTCCCAGAATCAACGTCACTGCGCAGCATTCGGCACTTATCAGACCCTGAAGCTCCGCATTAAAAAGAATGTGTCATGTTACATTATACAGGGTTCGAATCCAATCAGTCAAAGGTCGAACCTACTTGGGAGGAACTCCATCCCGTCGCTAGTTTTCAGACTGTTCTTGTCAATATTTTTAGTATACGTTTGTTCATAATGTGCTCCTAGCAGCCGCAACTTATCTGTCGTATTTTCTATACGACTTTTTCATTCAGATCCTTTCTAGAGCTCTCTAATTCAGAAGAGATAGACTGGTATACTGACTTATTGGAACATATGGAGATCGTTTGGATGTTATTCGATTGATACCAGGGGTTGAAACGGTTCCGAAAATAACTGTTTCAAACTGTTATATATCGATTCTGACTGAAACAGTTATGAGAACCGAAACAATGTTATAACTGTTATGGATATAACGGTTCTCGCTCATATCGGTTTCGGTTTCTGTTCTTCAGAACCGATATTATATCGGTTCCATAACTGTTATTTTTCGGTTCTAGGTATATCGGTTCCAAAACGGTTCTGGAATAGATACTCATATCGATTTTTGAGTTACTGAATACCTTAGATATTTATTATAACGGTTTTCAGTTCGAGACTTCTAGACCAAATGAAATCGTTCCCTAAGTTTTGTCTGGTCCGGACGTATTTATATTATATATTATATTGCCACGTTAAATATATTACTTATCTATTATAGTAAGATAAGTTTTTCTTTCATTTTTGGTTAAACGAAATAAAAAACAGATTACTTTAAATTAGAAAAAAATAAACATTAGAATATTGTAAAATGTAAACTCTGTAAAATTGTAAAACTGTAAAGTTACAAGTTTGTACATAATCTGCAACAGTAATATCTAAGGTTTTCAGTAACTGCAAAGTCGATATGAGTATCGATTCCAGAACCGTTTTGGAACCGATATAGAACCGAAAAATAACAGTTATGTAACCGATATGGAACCGATATAATATCGGTTCTTCAGAACCGAAACCGAAACCGATATAGGCCAGAACAGTTATATCCATAATAGTTATAAGATTATTTCGATTCTCATGACAGTTTCAAGAACCGAAACCGATATCATAACTGTTTTCAATCCCTGATTGATACGGCTTAAAAACTTTATTGATCGTATTAAACATTTTTTACGGTTTTTGAATTGTTAAGTAATTGAGTTTATTATTCCAAAAGTTTGAGGACCTCATGGTATAAGTTCTTTTTCTTCCAACTATATTGACCTCAGCTAGTGTTTTTTCAATTAATCCGAAATTTATAAACTTTGTGAAGAAACGTCACTAATTTGCTTTTTAGCTTTTGGTATCGTGAGATCTGACTATTTTGGTATCGTTCTATGTTATTGATTTTTGTATAAATTGGAATGGATTTGTGCATAGCTTGTAGAATGCCAGATTTAAGTTTACTTATACAGTTATCAATGAAGTTATTTTATAGGTTGCTTGTGCTAGATAGAAAATCGGTACGCGTGACTAGCAGTCGTTTTCTGAATTCTCTCCAATCTATCTTTCTAAATAAGAATGCACCTAATACCCAAGTTGGAAGTCTGATCGAAGCAAAAGTCACCGAGACTGAGCGAGGGTTTTAGGAGCACGTAGATAGTCTCGCTGTCAAATGGTAGTGTCTCAAATATAGTTGAGTGTGGATTGATTTCATTGATCAATCTGTTATCAACTAAGGAAATGTCTAATACGGAGTCATCCCTTGGGTAGGTAGGAACTATTGAGTGTAACAAGTTGACCTTGAAGTAATCTGTCTGTTGCGTCAGTCAATCATTTAATCTTTTTCCTTTGGCCTTGCCCCTGGGATTGCACCAATTTGTGTGTTTCACATTAAAATCACCACATATAATGTAATAATGTGTGCGACGTTGCAACTGTAAATGCTTAAACAGTTTGTTAGTTTGTTGAATGAAAAGTCTTGAGCTCACATGTGGGCTATAGACAGAAGCTATGAACTGGTTATCGTTCGCATTTATTTTAACTTTATAGCTGTTGCTTCGATAATACTATGGTCCACATGTGAAGTCAGTTCTACCACTGAAAGTTTGATGTCGTTTTTAATGAGGATTTCGCATTGATTCAATCGTTTCTGATTAGCGCATATTCTTTAAATTCTAGTCTATGTTCTGAATTTATTTTCGTTTCGTTTACACAAACTACGTTAAGCACGTGATTTTTCAAAAAAACTAAACAGTTAGCTCTTCAGTAAATTTTTATTATGGTGTTAACATTAACTGAAATAACTTTCAGATTATTTAACTTGTTACGTATGAAGAATATTTTTCCGTTCGCTTTCTCCAAGCTCGCGCTCGAGCAAGGAAAACGCCCTAAACCCCTTCATGTTTATCTCGCGAGTAACGAAGGGGAGCATGAGCAGCAGTCCCACGGATAGCAACCAGAAGCCAAAGCTGATTCATCTAGGACCACGAAAATCTCCTTATATGGAAATCTTAATGGATCCCCACCCATTTTTCGGAGTATATAAACCCTCTAGGGCAGAACTGTAAAGTCGTTCGTAACGTCATGTCGCATTACGTTCGTTACAGAATTGGTTGCATCCAGTGAGATCGGGCTCAAGTTCCGTTTCGAATCGACGGTTAACCTTATAGAATTCGCGAGTTCGGTAGAAAATCTATTTGGCATTTTTCTTAAACCACTCTCCTATCCCCGCATTGCCAGTGCGTCAACACCGAGCATCTATCGCATAGGTAATAGAAACATTTAACTATTCGCGATACACACACACAAACACTTGTAATCAAAACTGACTTTTTGAATATACATCTAGTGTTCATTTATAAATGATATAATCTCTTTCAAAACCGATCAATCATACCAGCAATCCTTATAACAGTAGTTGAACGTTCCCACACGATATCGCTTTACCGCTCGAGTTATATCGACTTTTAATTTAGAGTTACGAGGCTTAACTAACATTTCCTGCGACTCCCTGATTTCGCATCAGGTTCGTTCGCACGACACATTTAGCCAAAAGAGATTTCTGTAACCCAGTGGCTCCCCAATTTCGCATTGGGTTCATCCACGAAATCTAACCCATCCTAGCGGCTCCCTGGTTTCGCACCAAGTTCGTCCGTGTCCTACAACTCCCAGATTTCGCATCAGGTTCGTCTGTAAACTCATCCAACCTCCTACAGCTCCCTGATCTCGCATCAGGTTCGTCAGTAATTTCTCCAACCTCCGGCAGCTCCCTGATTTTGCACCAGGTTCGTCCGCGTACCACACTAAGAAACTGATAAACCATATTCCTTGCAAAATGCCCCTCTCCGGCCTCACGCGTTGCTCACGGTCCTGGCTCGTAACACACTTAAAATACAGCTTCGCATTGGCGTTGCTAAACTGATTACCTGCAGGTTGCGTCGAATTATTAAATTCGCCTATGGTTGAGTGCTTGTGGTTTGAGGTTGTTTATGTTCATAAGCGGAAACTTTACCGCTGCGCCACCAATGCTGTTGAAAATGTGGTATGTAGATTCTTTAGACTTTAGAGGTAAACGGGCACGGTATAATTTCAATTGGTTGGATTTATTTAGTGTATTTTATTCCTATGCTGTTTTGCTGTATGTACAGACACTGAAAATCGCATAAAACACTTATTTGAGAAAGAACGTGCGAAATTTCGACGTATAAGTTACCCTGGCACTTAAAAAGCGCCGAAAAAATCGGTTTTTAATTTTTTAATTACGACGCACCAAACGAAGAAATCTGAAGCAATTCAAGATAATAGTACCAATAATATGTACTTTCCGTAGAAGTATAAATCTAGTTCCGCGACTGTTTCAACCGGCATTTTTCTGCATTTTTTTGCGTTTTTTATTTTTCACAAATTGGATTTTTAATTTAAGAATCTGTAAAAATTCCATAATATGTGCCTCGATATCTGAAATGTCTCTGATTTTTTCAAACTTTTTCATGGAATAATGTACATAGAAGAAATTGGGCAAAAACGTGATTTTAATTTTTGTCCTTTACTACCCCCCAAGTCGAGATATAAAGTTGAAACTTGGCACAAATTGTTTTCTTTTTATAAGCTATCGAATGGCCCATCGCAAATATGAATTTGGTTTAGGGGCACTTCTGACCAACTTATTCGGCTAGACTTTTGTTGAACACGGTAATACAATAATACTGTAATTACCACTTAGCGTTCTCTTAAGAATACAGTGTCCAACAAATTTTGATTTTCTGTCTGCATTATCACATCCAATAGGTGTTCCTCGTCAGCCTTTATGTACTAAATACGAATTTCAAACCACTTGTCTTACAATCGGTGAGACGAAGGTCGTGCACTCACCTTGTTAGTCACTACTGCGTTTTGAAATATTTACTTTTAATGAAAAATGCATATATTCAGCATAATTGAAAGAGCCAAACAAACTTAGCCTTACAAATATGTACAAATATTCCACGATTGTTTTTTTACAAGAAGTGACGCCACAAACGTTTCTGAATACGATAATATTAATTGCTATTACATTATGAACAATTGCATGCGCTACAACAATTATCTAAATTGTAGAAAGACTCTTCGCATGCCAATTTTTTGAGATAGCTTTCAGTTTATTGCGAAACTGTGAGTCTAGTATAAAATCTAACTACATCATACCATAGAACTGGCCTCTTTTTTTATAAAAACCTCTATGAAAGGATAAAAAAATGTTTCGTTCTCAATTGCAGCAACAAAATAGTTCCGAAAACGGTCAGTGCCGTCAATAGTACGCAATCGCAGCAACCGTTTTAATGTTCCGTTCAGCTTAATACAATCCCTTCATGCGCGCATTTAATATAATTAGCGGCACCGCAGGTTTCGCGAAATTATTTCGTTTCTTCGATTGAAATCAAAACGCTTTCATACCTTTGCGTGGGGTTTTTGCTAGAAAAAGGTCAGCTGCAGTGTAGTTATCTAAATTTTATATTAGACTCACACCTTTTTTATACATTTATAAATATCTCGAAAAATTAACACGTGATGTATGTCTCGGAAAATTAAATAATTGTTTAACCCTTTTAGCGCCGACCGAAAAAGTTGACCCTGAGCGAAAAGTGTCGAACTAAAGTGATGTAGTTTGGTAAGATTCGAGATAAAAATTATAAAAATTTAGTTTTAAATAATAATTACAAAATTTAAAAAGGCACACGTTAAGAATTAAACGGAGTGAATTAATGACTAAAGTATTTCAATATTTGTTGAAAATTATATAAATAATGTTTATTCAAAATTATAAACAAAATTCGGAAGGTTGGTCATCCTTTATAAACAGCAGTTACAAATAAAAAACCATCGCCGCTCTGACATAGTTTGACATAAAACATACAATATCAAACATAAACAACGTATACTCAATTATTTATAACAATATCACAAGTATTTCAATAGATAAATAAAGAATAATCGTATGATGCACAACAAGTGTCAAAAGGGTTGCCTATTACAAAGCAGATAATTCATACATGGTATGCAGTCAGTATAACATCGCTAGAAAAAATATTATAGTATTATTATAAACTTGTATTGTTATTCAGTTAAACATTTACCGTACTTTTCCATGTATAAGACAACTCTCATATTTGAGCTTAAAATTTTAGGAAAAATAATCGTCTTATACAGGGTGTCCTTTGAAGTTTCGCACGCAATTATTTCCTAAACTATAGCACATTTAAAAAAATGTTTCAAATAAAACTTACCCTGTTTGGGGGGGGGGGGGGGGGGCATATTATGGTGGGCACAAATCTTCTCTTGGTGGACATGCTTCCGAGATTTCAAGGCGACCTTTATTTTTTTAAACGGAACTGTATGTTTTTATTTAGGTAGACGGTGTAGCCCATTCCGAGACGAATTCTTTGACCTATAACACTGGTCTTCCAAGGTAGTTCAAGGTCATTACGTGCCGTTCGAAACTTATGCTCCTTATACATCCAGAAACTTTTCCTTACCGTTGTTATTCGTCGATTCGGTCGTAAACATGAAACAAACTGACACTAACACTTACTTCCTTGAGTTTACAAACAGGGAATCTGTTGCTAGCGTGTTATAATCGCTTCGGAAGTATCAGTATCATTGTGACTAGCATTATGTGTTCCTGATTTCGATAGCGATTAAATTTACGATGGTTCATTATACGCCTAACGAAATTGTCGATATGATTCTGGTTTTGGGAGAGTGTCATTGTAATTACAGGAAAGCTGCACGATTGTATCGCGATAGATTTCCAGATCGCCGGCATCCGAGTGATAGGGTGATTCGAAATTGTGAACTTCGAGCTCGGCGAGGAAATTTACATCGACACCAGCATAGACGGCCCTCACAAGATTCAGAAATTGTAACACTCGACGCAGTGGTTATGAATCTCCACATCAGTACCCGGCAGATAGATAATTATTCCAGTGTACGACGATCTACTGCATAGGGCTTTATAAAAGATACAGTTTTCCGGGAAGAATCCACCACCTGTGAAAGTATGAAGGACGGGATTCGGGATGCCTGCCTACAAGTTAGTAGAGCAACACTCGGGAACATGGAACTTTCATTTAGGGACAGAATAAATTAGTGCACTGATGTCGGAGATCGTCCTTTCGAATACAGGAGATAAGGAACAATTTCTGGGTGTACAACGAAGGTAAGTTTTGAACGGCACTAAATGACCTTGAACTACCTTGGAAGACCAGTGTTATAGGTCAAAGAATTCGTCTCGGAATGGGCTACACCGTCTACCTAAATAAAAACATACAGTTCCGTTTAAAAAAATAAAGGTCGCCTTGAAATCTCGGAAGCATGTCCACCAAGAGAAGATTTGTGCCCACCATAATATGCCCCCCCCCCCCCCCTCCCAACAGGGTAAGTTTTATTTGAACAATTTATTTAAATGAGCTATACTTTGGGAAATAATTGCGTGCGAAACTTCAAAGGACACCCTGTATATGAATAAATGTGGTATTTATTTACGATTACTCACATAAATAATTCATTTAGCATTTATGGTCATTAATGCATACACCATGTAACCCCTTATTACATAGATTACAAATTGTGCGTGATCTGCGCACAAGCCCATCATTCTTTCTACTGCAGACCACACAAATTTTCTCCTTTCTTCCAGGAAATTTTCTTACTCGTGGTACTGCTGTAGTCTTGTGTGCTGAATTCAACGATTTTGTCTGTTCTATATTTTCTTTTTTCAACGGCAGAAATATAAATGAGTTCTGAACTACTAAATGCATCCAACAAGTTAAGACTTGTCATTTTCACGCCCACGCGCATGGTGGCTTACGCACAACGATATATCGTCGTCGGCACTTTTCGCAAGTGTAGCCAGCGATGATATATCGTTGTTCGGCACTAAAAGAGTTAATATTTGAATGTTGCTAATTCAATAACAATTAATATCATCGTATTCGAGAAAGTCTACAGAATTATTTTGTTTGTTGAACTTCTTTCAAATTAAATTGATTGAAGACCGATAATATTAAAGATAATCGGTTTTTAGATTCACATTCAGCGCATAAAAATGTACAAGGCTCGCTTATAAATTGTTGCAAAACAAGTTTGCAAATTTCGTGTTGGACAGTGATATCGTTAAGAATTACCTTTAATTCCTTATATTTCCTAGAGGCTATGCCAATTATGTTTTTTCCTATTAAAAATGGTTTAATTGCGATTCATCGTTGCTTATGTATTAACAATAGTGTGCTGTTGGAGATTGCCTTGAAAGTAGATACAAATAGCATATTGAACATAATATATTTACTTAATATTCAATTACTACATACGTTACCCCACAATTTAAATAAAAGATATGCTGCATCGAGGAGTTTCATTGAACTTCCGAAAAACCGTTCATGATGATTTCAACGATTCTAAATTAGCGTACAATCACCCATTAAAGAAACGCCGGCTTTCTAAATTGACTCTTTATATATGTCCGGTGAACAATTCAAACGACCAGAACATTTTAATGAGCATAATTCACGCTTCCGGTTACTAGACAAGATTTACATCCACCTGCATACAATTACTTGAAACTTTTGTTATGGATTTGAGATACGCTCTCCGGTGAAGAATTAACTATTTCTTTAACATCGTATTTCTAATGCACTTTTATACAGTCACATTTATTTCTCATCTGCAAACCCAATCTCTTTTTACTAATACAAGCATTAGTGGAAAACTTTTATAAAGCTAAATATTTGAACAACGAAGAAATGACATCAATTTTTTATGGACGTCGCGAATTTCATTTACGAAATAGAAGTAAAATTTAAAACATATGATGCTCTTTACTTTATTGCATATTATACCAAAGTAAACCATGTACACATGCATACATTAAAACGTACTAGTAACATGACATTATATTATATAATAGATGGTAATTATTTTTATTTAGTACGGTAATTAAAATGAATTAATATAGAAAGAGATTTTATATTGGGATGTTTCGAAAATTCGTAGCGTTCTTAACAGGTGTCGTTACTAACGCTCTTGGTAATAGTTATTTGTTTCCAATATTATGGTACTTAAGTATAACCTGAAAAACAATAATTCTTAGACTTATTTGAAAAAATAAACATCAAAATTTGTTGAATGGTAACTGCTTAACAACATTCAGAAGATGGAAAACACAAAAATGCATTTCTGGCATTTAATGTCCCTTTATTATAACAAGGGTAAAAATGTGGTTGAAATGAAAAAGGAAGATATGTACTGTGTATGGAGATGATACTGTAGGTGAGAGTACCGTCCGTAAATGATTTTCTCATTTCAAAATCGGTAATTTTTCTTTGGAGGATGCGGAACGCTCTAGCCGACCATGTATCATTAATAACATGGGATAAAGACGTTAGTCCAAAATAGTGCACGTTACGCTACTCTAGATATTGCTGAGGCCTTAAAAATATCAGAGTCCTGTACGTGAACATTTTAAACGACTTGGTTATAGCAGTTGTTATGACTTGTGGATGCCGTACGACTTGACCGAGAAAAATTTAATGGATCGCGTCTCAATACGTGATTCGCTATTAAAATGTAACGAGAATGAACCATTTTTTAAGTGAATCATTACTAGCGATGAAAAATGAATTTTATGCAACAATGTTGAACGAAAGCGACCTTGGAGAACACAATAAGAATCACCACAGTCTGCTTCAAAAGCTAGATTACATCTAAAAAAGTTTTACTGTGTATTTAACGGGATTGCAAGAGGATTCCTTATTTTTAACTTTTGACAAACAAAGAAACCCTTTTTTCTGGCAAATACTGCTCCTAGTTGAGCCAGTTACATGAATCAATTAAAGAAGAATGTTCAGAATTGGTCAATAGGAAAAGTATCGTTTTTCAACATAACAACGCTAGACTGCATATGTCGATGAAAACCTGGCAAAAATTACCGGTTATTGTTTGATTCGGTCATTACGTTTTTCTAATGGCAAAAACGTAATGTTCCTTTTCGTTACAAACGTTCCCAACAACCCAACATTAGCTTAGATAACTTCAATAGAAACAACATATTGTAATAGAAATAAAATGAAATAAAATAATTTTTGAATACAAATACATTACCTGTAATGGCAATGGTAAATATATATAAACACTTCATCGCACGTAGGCTACCTGAAACCCTCAAAACTCGCAATGTGTCCACTGATACGTACGTGATGATTCAGAACGTACAACTGATGTGCACGACATGAATCTAGATGGATAACCCCCGAGATTCACGAGACCCTATCACACGTGATTTACTTTATGCAACGTGCTCAGCATTGTACCAACCGCGTGTCTAACAATTGACTCCCTCCCTTTTTTATTTAAAAACAAATTCACTTCTAATGAATGTCCAGCCGTAACAATAACATTATATAGGAACTCCAAAGTCCTGTACGTAACTGAAAAGTATTGTTTATTTTATATATAAGAAGTTTATTAAAAGATTAATGCATATGATGAAACATTTGATTTATTTTATGAAAATGTCTGTAAAATAACTTTGTTCTGATTTAAGATAATATCCGACATTGCATTGAACAGTATGAAGCAAATAGTGTGCAATGTTTTAACAAAAATAACTGAAATATTATTCAAAATAATGTACTTACTATTCAAGTATTTAAATTAAGCAAAACTGTATTAAGAAGTTGTATTGTATAAAGTATATTGCAATGAGTAGCACAACCAAGTAACATATAATTTTAGATGACAAACAAATCGAAAATGTACAATTTTTCTTCGTTTTCTAAAAAGATGACTTCAGAAATCTGTCAATAATAGATGCGATACTAAACTTCGACAAGTGAACACTATGAATTAATTCCTGCCGTACTTATTACAATAAAATCTTTATCCACCAAAGACCCACTACCCGAACGCTTCGGTATAGTGCATATACATACATATTCCTTCTTGCAACATATGCTCACATTTTCTGTTTGTATCTAAATACATACAGGGTGTCCTGTCGCATGTGGGAAGTACAGCAGGTATGGATTCCGCACACTAAAACAAAAAAAAAGTTGATATAAACATATGCCCGATATGACCTTGTTTTCGAGTTATAGCTTGTTTTGTGTTGCAACAATCTTTTCCGCGTATAAGATACATATATATATATAACGTAATTGGATATGGGCTCACTGCTTTTTGCAAGATTTGAGGGTCACGAGATCAGCCGAATTTGTAAACAGTATCAGGCATTGTGTTATGAATGGAGAAGTTGTTATGTACACTATGTTCAGTGAAGGAAGATATTACTTATTGCGAATTACGGATAATCGTAAACTTGGACAGTTCGTCAACGTGTCCATCAGGGCTGCTTACAAATCCGTATAACACCCGGCTTGTTCGAACGCGGTCGACAATCGATGATAAGACGTACTCACGCCTCGATTGAAGCTGGAGGTGGTCACTTCCTGCAATTTCTCTGAAGGTAGATAAGCAGCTATTACAACACAAAACGAGCTGCAACTTGAAAACAAGGTCATATCGGGCATATATTTATGACCTTCTTTTTTTATTTTAGTATGCGGAATCCATCCCTGCTGTACTTCCCACATGCAACGGGGCACCCTGTATGTATAAACGTTACATTTCCTTAATTTTTGACTATCAAAATGAATGTTCTTTATAACATGTTAGGTTTCAATTCGATGATAACTGTTATGGCTGCGCACATTTTATTCACAATAATATTATTAAAAAAATGTATAGTTCTAATAATTAAATACAAAAGGAATACAACAAAGCAGTGATTATGTAATATCCAACAAATAGTTCTGCTATTGGTATTGTGGCGACAACTAAGTTTCCGTACACTTATTTTATGATTATTATTAACGGTTTGAAGAACTGCTTCCTCCAAAGACGCCATCTAAGGCTATCACTTTTATGGGGAACATTGAAGGGACCACACTCACAATTAGTTAATCCCCGCTCCGTTCTGTGTATCACTCGTCTGTCTGAATTTTACGACAATTAGGAAATCATTGCCTGTAATTGAATCAGTGAGTTGAAGGACAATACAAGTCCAGAAACCATATTCTGAGATATTTAAAAAAATAGTGTCACTTTACGTATATCATCAACACCATTGATTTTATAGTGCTGTTCCAATTTAAACACGGTTATGCTAACATAGATGAACGTTCATATGTATCTAACTATTGTTAAACTTTGCTCATTAATTTTCAATAATTAAAATAAAACCATTGGACTTGTACTATTTTTCAACCTAAGTTATTGTTCAGTCAGGAAATTTAAAAAATAATACAGTACTAAAAAAAACATTTATTAACTTGCTTTAGACATAATTGAAGTAGAAATTATTCCATGAAAGGTGATAGTTAAACAGATTGTTTAAACAGTACGAACCCATGACAGACACTGTTTTCACACGCATTAAACTGATGGGATTACTGAAACACGAGTATAGGATACTTTTTGCAGTGTTTTCGGTCCCAACATATAGCTCTATACATTTTACGTTTAGTTTTGAGATTGTTTGAAAATGGCTAATTTAGGACTTGTACTGTTCTTCATCTCACCGATTCAATTGTACTCAGCTGCTACCTCAGCATTTCCACTACAAGCTGCCAACACTAACAACATCTCTACGTGTTCACAATTGCTATAGGAAGCCATTAAATGATTTGACTGATAGAAATAGTCTAACAGTGGGCGAAAGAGAACGTACAATTGAAGGTGAATTATAACATTACCACTACTTATTAACAAAAAAGTGAGTGGAAGTAACAGTTTTAGCGAATCCACTAAATGAAGAAATAGCACACGCGTACCCGAAGAATCGTTAAATTAAATTTTCTCGAAAACTAAAAATCTTATGAAAAAATTTTATCCCATATTTTCGGTTTATTTTCACACGTAGAACCACTCTCTACACGGTTGTGCCATCCGTTCCGCCACACTCTGTATATTATTTACATACAGGGTGTCCACCGTAAACATGGACAGTACATTATTTCCTAACGTATTGGAGATACAAAAAAATTGTTTATATAAAAATTGCATGGTACAAGGGCGCACATTTTTTAACAAAGACGGACTTTTTTTACATTATTATTTTAATAGATATAAAGGTCAAGTTCGTTTTTTTAAATGGAACTGTGTATTTATGTTCAGATCATTCGATAGTGCTTTTCAAGGCGAGTTTACTGACATTTAATGTATACACCCGATTTTTAGTGGTTTTCGAGATATTGCGATTACAAATTGACTGATTTTCAACGGAAGAAATCCGGCCGAATAGGAAATACCGGTGGTAGTTTTGTCCGCGCCTGAAGTGCCACGTGTTAGGCATTGCCACTTGAAATAGATTCGAAGGGTCTGCTGCACCAGGAACGGCAGGCCCAAATTTGGACATTTGTTTTCCGCCACAGATATACTGCCAATACTTTCTACGCGACCATTTCTGCACATTTCTCTGTTTTTGTACATATTTTTGTAAATGTTAAGGACAATAAAATTTTGTTTGCACAAAATCTATTCTACAAACATCCACGAATATTTATTAATCATTTTCTTTCGTTAAAATTTCTTACTGGCATGGATATACGAAGTTTTATTTTAATTTGGTCGCTGTACGAATACTTTCCACACCGACTGTATACTTTCAGCTAGATGCAGCGTCCACACGCAGATTATTTCCTATACATATATGTGTAATGCATTTATTTGCTACATTGTCGTATTATATTTGTGAACATAAACATAAATGAAGAATACTTTAATTGCTCTTTTTAATTTATTTCATATTTCTGTTCACACATTTTCTTTAACTACATAATTTTTGTAATCTTTCTTACTAATGTCATAAAGGAGAGGGTAATTTCTGGTGTTTTCTATCGGTCTTTCATCCTCCTGAGAAGAAAACTGCAATTTCGTTAATATTTTTTTATGCGTTATCGAAATCAATCGCAGTACATTTGCGTGCAGATTGCTGCCGAAGCGGACAATCGTCTGACGCATGAGTCTGAGGCGGGCGTAACAGTCAAAAATCGCTTATAAGAAAACAGAAGAACAGTAAATCCTCCCACATTGACCCTCAGATCGGAATCGAATAGGGTCAGTTTGGGTATACCGAGAGAACATTTCCAGCCTCGCAGCGCGCCTTTGAAGTTCGCCGAACAAAGAAAAGGACAGCGAAAAAAAGAGAAGGATGGAACGAGAGTCGAGGCAACCGAGAGATTTAAATACCCGCATACCAAATGTTATAATAAAGACGACACTTAAACTTTTTTATTTTTAACTTTTTCTGTATGAAAAAATTTATAACATATTGACGAGATTGTTCTGATCAAAATGAGACCAAACATGATATAATGTGGATCACATTTACTTATTAATACTTATCGAGTAAATCATTTAATTATCGTTTCGAATGAATTATAAAAACGGATTGCTAGCAAAATACATGAAATATCTCTACGCACTGTCCGTCGAATGTAAGCTGTGCCTAGATAATGTGGGGGAACTGCCTACGTTTGATGGTCAGTGTGAGAATCATGCCTACAATTTACGGCCAGTGTGATAGACGCAGCCTCCATTTTACGGAGGAAGTGGGGGAACAGTCTTCGTTTTTGACGGATAATGAAAGGGAACAATCCTAAATTTTACGGATAATGTGGGAGAATAGCCTACGTTTGACGGACAATGGGGGGGAACAGCCTAAATTTTACAGAAAGCAGCCTAAATTTTAGTGCCATTTGAGTCAATGTGGGAGGATTCACTGTACTACGCTACACTGACCCTATTGCTATTCCTACGCCCATGGCACAGTCAGTCAAGCGTGTGATTCGTGTAATGTGATGCGCGGCGGCGGTTCTTTTGACGACAGTTCACGCTTGGCAGTTCATAATACAATAACATAACTTTTTTAATTTTACTTTTTTTATGTGAAAATTTGTTTAACATATTGGTGAGACTTTTCCGATTAAAATGACATCAAACACAATATATTTTGGACCACATTTACTTATTTCATTCTTATTGCATAACTCATTTTACTCCATTACCGCCTTGATTACATTACAAAAATGGATTGTTGGTCACGTTTGAAATTATAATAGTATAATATTTCTAAACACTATAAATTACCGAAGTATAAAGTAGTAAAATATTCTACATTAAATTATATTTACAATGAGATGGTACGTATATAAATATGTAATAGACTTCACACAGAAAAAGTTTTGAATCATTTAACGTGGCTGAAAAATTTGTCGAGTTTCAAACCTACCCAACCATAACTTTGTTCATATGTATTTATAATATATTGAAATTTTGTATTTTATCGAAAAGAGTATTTAGGTGCTTCATGTGTGAATAAAACTAACAGTAAAACTATTACTACGATATATACAGTGGTGGACATAAGTATTGGCACAGTATGCGATTCCGAATACAAACATTTATAACTACTGAAAAAATTGTTTATACCAATTGTTTTTTGTATGTATCTGTATCTAGAATGTCTTACTTGCCTACATACAAAAACAGAACAAAATTAATAAAGGAGGGAACATACAACTAATAAAACTGCGTTTTACAACCATCTTATACCTGGACAAAAATATTGGCACACACTTGAAAATCTTTATTCACACATATTATTTTACTAATATACTGTTGTTCACTTGTTGAAACAAGTGAATGATGTCCCGACAGTCAGTTCAGTCATTGTTGTGTCAGTCCAACAGTTGATTTAGTAAGGAATATTCAGAATAATTTTAAAAATGTCAAGGAAAGGATAAGAAACTACACCGGATGAAAGAAAAATTATATTGAACTTATATAAACAAGGTAAATCTTATGCAGAAATTGGAGCAATAGTACAAAGAAGCCGATTTACAATTCGGAACATTATTAAAAGATTTGCGAACAAATCGAATGCCTATAATCACTTACGGTGCGGTCGGCCGTCTAAGTTATCGGAAAGGGAGAAAAGAAAAATAGTTAATATAATTAAACAAAATCCACGAACAAATTCTTCAGAGATTCCAGCACTGGTTGCAGAAGATTACAATAAAGAAATTAGCTCAAAAATGGTACGTAGAGTCCTAAAAGATGCTGGATACTCTGCATGTGTCGCTCGAAGAAAACCGTACATAAGCAAAGTTAATAAAAAAAGACGACTAGAGATTGCGATAGAATTTTCAAATAAAAATAATGATTTTTGGGACCAAGTTTTGTTCTCAGACGAAAGCAAATTCAATATATTTAAGTCGGATGGTCGGATATTGATATGGAGAAGGCGTAACGCCGAATTGGATTTGAAAAACCTCCAAGCTACAGTTAATCATGGGGTGGTGGAGTCTATATATGGGGGTGCATGTCTTCATCGGGGCTTGGGGAACTAGTGTTCATTAATGAATCAGTAGATGCAAAAACTTATTTGAATATTTTACAAGAAAATTTAAAGAAAAGTGCAGAAAAATTAAGTTTACCGCCCATCTTTTATTTCCAACAAGATAATGCACCTGCACATACGGCGTATACAGTTCGCCAATGAATTGTGTACAATACAGCACACACCTTAAAAACACCTCCCCAAAGCCCGGATTTAAATCCAATTAAAAATATTTGGTACCAATTGGAGAAAAACATCCGAAAACATCATATTTCGAGTAAATCGGAATTAAAACAAATAATCTTGGAAGAATGGACTGAAATCAGCAATGAATTAACAAAGAAGTTGGACCATTCGATGCCAAATAGATTGAAGGAGGTAGTGAAATGGAAAGGACATGCTACGAAATATTAAATTATAATTTAACATAGAATTATCCAAAATGTGCCAATACTTTTGTCCGTGCACAAGATGGTTGTAAAACACATTTTTATTAGTTATATGTTCCCTATTTTATTAATTTTGTTTTGCTTTTGTATATAGGCAAGTAAAACATTCTAAATAAAGGTCGATACAAAAAACAAATGGTATAAACAATTTTTTCAGTAGTTATACATGTTTGTATATGGAACCGCATACTGTGCCAATACTTATGTCCACCACTGTATATTTAAACTAAACTATTCACATCGGATTTGCGCTCGGCGAATCGCGCGATCCATCTCACCTCGAGGCTGAGAAACCGAATGAAATCTCCCGCACTCTCAATCGCTTCTCCTGGTTAAACGATTACCTTTTCGCCCTAATCTGCCCGAGTTCCGCGTAATCGATAGTGGACCCACACGCCGAGGATTTCGTCATTCTTGCGGCGCGTGTGACCCACCGGAACTCGTCGCAGTTCCCACGTACCGACGTTTATATCGCGGGTACGTGGAAAGCCGCCACAAGTACGAAATCTTCAGTGATCGTTTTAGGACTTTTTAAAAAGTCATTTTGTCAAAAATAATACAAAAGTTGTGAAAAATAAAAGAAAATGTTGAAAAAATTTTTATTACTTTTGCTGAGTTGAAAAATGTAATTGTAGTCTTGTAGTCTTAAACAGGCTGTATCTCCACATCCGTCAAACGTAGGCTGTTCCCCCACGTCCGGAAAATGTAGGCTGCTTCTCTCACACTGACCGTAAAATGTAGGCATTTGTGTGAGCAAAAATATGGCGTTGCTTATGTAGAAATTTATGCTCCTGTTGCACGAATACAAACAATAAGAACTCTTTTAGCAGTAAGTGTAGAAATGAGTTATCACGTACATCAGATGGATGTGACTGCAGCATACATACAAGGCGATCTATTAGAGACGGTATATATGGAGCAACTCCCGATGCTTGAACATAGTAAAAATAAAGTATGTCGTCTACGGCGTATTATTTATGGATTAAAACAATCTGGTCATGCCTGGCAGTATAAACTTAGTGAAAAATTGAAAGAAATTGGGCTTAATGCATCTTAAGTAGAACCTTGTGTTTATACTGGCAATATTGAGGGCTTTGAAGTAGTTATAGTTGTTTATGTGGACGATTTACTATTAGCGTTAAAATCATTTCAAGTTTTGTCTAAGATTAAGGTAGAATTAAGTGAATTTTTTAAAATGAAAGATTTGGGACCTGTAAGAGAAATGCTGGAAATCAAAATCGAAAGGGGTGGAGATATGGGATCAATAAAAATCTCACAGAAAGAATATATAAATAAGATATTCGAACGTTTCAGAATGAGCTCATGTAAACCTGCGTCTACTCCTTTAGCTTCAGGCATTAAGTTATCGAAAGAAATGGAGGCAAAGACTCCTGACGAAAAAAGGGAGACGGAAGATAAACCATACAAAGAATTAATAGGTTGCCTTCTTTATCTAGAAAATACAAGACTTGACATTTTTAAGAAGACCTGGATTACAACATTGGCAATGCGCAAAACATGTAATCCAATACTTGAAACAAACTGCAGATTATAAAATTTTGTACCGGAAAACGGAAAAACCGTTACATGCATACACAGATGCAGATTGGGCCTTTTTTTTTTTTTACGTGGAGGAAACCTTCAAAAGGCACCCCGGACCCTGGGGGGGGGGTCCTAGGTAGTGTGGGATTCTTACCCACTAAAACCTCCACGGTGACCGAACCTCTGGCGTGTAAGGGAGGGCTCCGGGAACCCCATAAGGACACGACTCGGAGCCCTCCCAACGCCGAGGCGCGAAAGCGCCCCATCCTCGGGGGTCAAACGGACCCCCTTCATACCTCCAGGCGACGTTGCAGCGGTCACACTGCAAAGCCGCCTCCACCTCGGGATCGCTGGCTTCGGCGGACGGGCCCCCTACCCTGTTCCGCCTGCGATCCCGTGCGATCGTGGCGAGGAACACAATATTCCGCGCCACGATCGCTCTTGCGTCGGCCGATGCAGATTGGGCCGGCAATGATCGGAAATCTTGTTTAGGAAATGTACATATATTAGCCGGTCAATAAGCTGATATTCTAAAAAACAGACTTTAGTTGCGCTTTCAACAATGGAAGCAGAACATGTAGCGCTCTCTCCGAAGCGACAAAAGAAATTACGCACTTGCGTAGATTAGTTAAGGGGATGTATGGCGATCAGTATGTGCATGATCCAACGGACTTTATGCGTTATATTATGCGATAATCAAAGCGCAACTGTACTGAGTAAGGAGAATATGCTTCACCAGGGGAGCAAACATATTAAAATAAAATGTCATTTTTCCAGAGATGCTCAAAGTAAAGGTTTAATTCATGTTAACCCTCTATGGGCCCGTGTAACTTTCAAGTCACATACTACTATATCGACATTTTATTAAATAATTCAATTTTTTTCTACCCGGTGTCGTATACATCTTGTTATATAATGTCTCCTTAGCAACCAATAACATTCTTGGTAACGGTTATCAGCTCAAATCTGAAATATCAAAGTAAATGCTTTTGCAAGTTGTCTGCAGATAGAAGCTAAAGGAACCATCTTGTGCAATTGTCATTATTTTTTCTTCTATCGGTGTTTGCTAAACAAGAAAAAGCGTTCATAATAGCTCTTGGTTTGTACACCAATAATATCTTATTGGTTTGCATTTCAAGAATCATTTTGTTATTATTTTCATATGATATAGCTTTGTGACTTTCAAGTCACAATGAACTATAATGGTAGGGTTCGGTGTATTTGCAATAACGCTTGTGTTTTCTTTGTTTTTTAGTTTTACATAACAGAGGCCTGAAATATGAATACAAAATCATATAAAAACAAAAGAGCAATAAGAATAAGCAGCATTAGCGGTAATAGATCTGAAGATTCTTTATTAGATTCTGACTCGGACGAAGGTCATCCAACAGTATTTACCCGAAAACGCATAAATATTATTGACAGCGACGATGAATTTAGTGGTAAATCATCATCAGATGAGGAAAATTTAGAACCACAAAAAATTGTTTGGCAATCAATATCGCACACGAAAAATAGTTTTCATCGTCCTTGGAAAGGAGATTGTTGTAGCAGTTACGGCACTGCTACCACATCCCTGTCGTAAAAAGATCGAAATATTACCCTCTCTAACTTTCTCTTCTCTAAATGCTTCCGGCCTATCCTTTCTTCAACTTTTTTCTCAAGGTCCGCTCGCACCTGATCAGCATCAACGTTGTACATTTGGCGACCAGACCCGGGCGAACTCGCCCGCGAACTTTCCCATTTTCTTTCCATTTTCTATCTCTCTTCTTTCTCCTTTTTTCCTTTTCTATCTTCTTTCTCTCGAACACCATAAAAAGACAAGCAACCTTTCGGCACGGGCAGAACCTCTTGCGACACACCGCGTATACGACCGTGCGACATTGTTAATCACTTGCTTCTTATTTCATTATAATAATTGTAAATAAATTGAGCGTGTAACGCGAAATCGGAGTTGACCATTACGCACCCATCACCTCATTGTCTTGAAGACCCCGAAGCACCCTACTCTCAAAGAGGTGACGCTGCAAAAAGCCGAGGTGCAAAGGGGTTCCAAAAATAAAACGTTCGAAATGCAACGTATATCTATGTTTAACGCCAAGCGCAAACTGTTTTATGGAATTCCATACTAAGCTTTTATACACACAAGTTCAAACGTTGTAAGCTGTTGTTACTTCAAAGTTACAAAACGTATTCGTTATAATAAAACCGTTGAAACTGCTGAATTCATTGTTAATCTGTATTTATAGGTTGATATTTGTTGATTTTACGTTACATAAATTTTTTTATAGTCATGATACGAATTCGACCCATAGAGGTGTAGTGGATGCATTTACCTAACTTCGGCCATTGAATTGTCGGGCCGAAGCGAAAACAAACATCTGGCACTTCAAGGACCTAGCGAGTGACCGTTCCCAGAATCAGGGAAAGTCTACCCTGGGCGTGGGGGGTCACGAGCATTTTCTTGGCTGGAGTCAAGGGCTCAAAAGGGCAGAACCTTCACGACTTTCGAACCGTTAGCATCCATTACAGTTACGCGCATTTTATATAATAGTTAGTTTATTACCTGTTACTTAGTATATTGTTATTGTTATTTGTTAAATATATTATTATTATTGTTATTACGGTGTTTACTACATTCACCCACGTCTATCGTAAAGAGGGTTAAATTTACTTCTACTCATAAAAATACAGCAGATATATTAACAAAGCCTGTGGTGAAGGATAGACATTTAAGTTGTGTTCTTTTATTAAATCTCACGATTAGTTAACTCATATACAGTAAAAGTTGTATAACTTCCCGCATCTATCTACTGCGTAAGTGCCCGCAAGTCATCCCCACCACGGGGGAAGGGGTTCTCCTTGATGCACCTTGAAGTTCGCCGGACGAGCAGTGTAACCTGATCCTATCTCGCATGTCGGCGAGACAATACTAATTCAAACATAAACCTTTTTTGGTTTTGATTTTTTGTAATTAAACTTTTACTAACGTATTTGTGAGGTTTTTCTGGTTAAAATAAGACCGAACACGGTATAATTTGAATTATATTTACTTACTGATATTGATTAAGTGTGCCACGTTATAGGTATAAATTATAAACCAAATATGCATCAAATGATATCGTGTTTGGTCTTATTTTAACCATAGAAACCTCACAAATACGTTAGTAAAAGTTTAATTTTAAAAAAATAAAAAATACAAAAGTCTTATGTTGGCATTAGTATTGTCTCACTGATACGTAGTTTTCGCATTCTTTTGTGTCTCACAAGGGGTGCTTCAGGACTGGCCCTCGCCGATTTTTATGAAATTTGGTGGGGTGGTAGGTGTATGTCTAAAATAAGCGTAACTATAATTTTAGCCGTATATGGCCAGCCATTTTTGAGAAATGTACGTGTAAAGTTTGGAAAAATCACATATTTCCATATATTTACGTATTGGAACACTACATTCAACAATCGCCGTGGCGTAGCGGCAAGTTTACGAGAGTTCTAATTTTTTGTCCCAGGTTCAAATCCCGTCGCGGATATTTTTTTTTTTAAGAAATATTGCATCCTACGTTACAATATGGAAATATAGATTATTCTATGCAATTTTTCTTGAAATATTTAGTTACTCATTATTACCAAAACAGTTTTATGCTGAAAGTCAAAATATGTACGTATATCTGGGGAGAAATCGATTTCATTTACATTATAAAAAAACTCTCTATCGTTAGTTAACTATATCCACTTTTATTTTCAGGCAATGTAATGAATAAAATGTATTCTTTAGTAAAAGTTCTAATAAACGTGTATCATAAATAAAAATATTTGCAGCCTGAAAATGAATATTACAACGATCGGTACGAATTTTTGACACCGTTACGGGTTTTGTTTTTAGAAGACAATTACAGTCAATACCTTATTTTTCTACCTGACCTTTTATAATGTGAGTGACATTAATTTCCCCGCAGATGTACATAATTATATTTGTTCATGCATGCAACCTTCCTCTGCGAGATGTTCGTGGTGTAGTTTAAATTTGTTTTAATTATTTTTGTGATAAGTTTCATTCAACAGTATGTACAGGTAGAGAATAAAACTGTATTGCTTACACAAATAGTTCAAACTATACGTACATATTTTTACTTTCAGCATAAAACTGTATTGTTAATAATGAGTATATAAATATTTCAAGAAAAACTGCATAGAATAATCTACATTTCCATATTGTAACGTAGGATGCAATATTTATTAAAAAAAAAAAATATCTGCGACGGGATTTGAACCTGGGACAAAAAATTAGAAGTCTCGTAAACTTGCCGCTACGCCACGACGCTTGTTGAATGTAGTGTTCCAATACGCAAATATATGGGAATATGTGATTTTTCCAAACTTTACACGTACTTTTCTCAAAACTGGCGGGCCATATACGGCTAAAATTATAGTTACGCTTATTGTAGACATACACCTACCACCCCACCAAATTTCATAAAAATCGGCGAGGGCCAGTCCTGAAGCACCCCTTGTCAGACCTCTTTCTTTTTCACTCGCTGTACCTTCTCTATAATTGTCAACAACCGAACCTCGGTTCGAGCCGTGCCTGTAATTAGAATCGGTTCTCCTACTGCATAACTGCCCATCTTGGGTCGCGATTTGCGGGCAGTTATCCAACTTTTACTGGATATTGTATGTAGTTTTGCCTATGTTACTGACAGACGCGTGACCGTTGAATTTGTACTTATGTTGTGTTGTTCTGTAACGGTAGTGCGAGGACATACGCAGACAAGCAAAGACGTGCACAAAGGAGATACGAATAAAGCAGGTGTTAAGAAATTATAAAAGTGATTTCGTAATCCATAACCATCGCAATTCTGCAACATTTATAAACACAGTTCTTGTTAAATGTTAGATATTATCCATGTCACATTATAAAAACCAGACTTTTTAAGGTAATATTAAGCTCGAATTTCTGCTAGCATTACGATACGGTAGTTAGAAATGCAAGTATTGTGGGGCTCTGTTAGTTTACATTTTTAAGGACAACGATTCAGAAGGTTTCTCAGTCGCTTACTTTCCGTTTACACAATTGCATTGACTGCAATGAACAACAATTCAAATACCACTTGAAATAAAACTTATTTTACTAATATCTTAGTAACTGTTAATTGTAGACCCTATTTGGTACAATACCTTCTTTCGCAGCGTTTGATACTCAATCTAAATTTGGGAAGAAATATTGGGCATCCCATTTAAAAATCTGTAGGTGATCTTCATATCTCGATAAACATATAAGATAAGAAACGAACTATTGCTTTATATGTCCCCCTTGATTCTATGTAATTTGTTTGAAACATTGTTTGAAACAATTGTTACGATATGCCGGCTGACGCACAATCAGACAGAATCCCGAAAACGTGGCAGAAATTAAAAACAAAAGTTCAAGAATCCAAAATTTTCGGTTAAAGCATAATACGTGAGACCCTATTCGATACTGCTAATGCATAAATTAAGCTTTTGCAAACTCAAAACACGTGCAATTTTCACTTAAACTTATGCAAAATTTGTCTTATGAAATTCACAAGGTTGATACATCAAAGAATCAGTTAAAGAGTACAAAGTAAAAAAATTCAAAATTTTGACGTAATGGGATTTTAGGACAACTGCAAAAAAAAAACAGGAAAATTCTCATATATTTCTAAGGTTCTAGTTGAGTTCCCACCAAGTCCCCGCAGAGATTTTTTTTAATTATGTAGAGCACATGTCTGGCTTGTAGAATCTATGACAAAAAGTTGCCCGTTTTTGCCCATTTTGGAGAAATTGCATTTTTTTTGTGCAATATCTCTAACCTACTTTTTTGAGTTGTTGCTTAAGTGTTTTTTTTTATTGGTATCTGTTCGTATTCTGGGATGAAACTAGCATGGCAGAGACATCAAAGACTAAGTAAAAGAATCCATACCAAAAAATTATGAAATTACGACATAATGGGGTGTTGAGGTTGCATTAAGAAAACAGAAAAATACTCATATATTTCCAAATTTTTAGTTGTGTTTCCAGCAAGTCCCGGCAGATATTTTTTTTATTATATAGGGTATGTATCTTACTTTGATAATATGAAATAAAAAGTTGCCCTTTTGGGAAAAATTTATACAAAAGCCACATCAGAAACCTTTGTGAAACTGTATCCTTGGTACCCTATGCCCCCTAATGTGTATAAAATTTTAAATTGGTTCAAGAAAAATTTACACGCAAAACATCACATCGAAACACAAACGAAGATATTTTCAATAACTTCTTAGTGTCTTCTGATCCCATAATTTTGGGGTTTCGGCTGCTGCCGCCGGCCTCCCAGCGTGTAGGGCAGAAGGCGGCGCTTGGGGAGGGGCGTGGGTTTATTCCCTCCCCCGAACGAAGCCAGACGGTCGGCTACGGCCGACGCAAGAGCGATCGTGGCGCGGAATATTGTGTTCCTCGCCACGATCGCACGGGATCGCAAGCGGAACAGGGTAGGGGGCCCGTCCGCCGAAGTCAGCGATCCCGAGGAGGAGGCGGCGTTGCTGGGTGACCGATGCAACGTCGCCTTGAGGTATGAAGGGGGTCCGTTTGACCCCCGAGGATGAGGCGCTTTCGCGCCTCGGCGTTGGGAGGACTCCGAGTCGTGTCCTTATGGGGTTCCCGGAGCCCTCCCTTACACGCCAGAGGATAGGTCACCGTGGAGGTTTTAGCGGGTAAAAATCCCGCACTACCCAGGACCCCACCCCAGGGTCCGGGGTGCCTTTTGAAGGTTTCCTCCACGTAAAAAAAAAAAAAGGGGGGGGTTTCGGCTGCTACCAAAAAAAAAAAGAATAAAGTCATTCCCTGCGGAGGTTATAGACTTGTTGGAATTGCCACAGGCTACAACATCCCAAAGGGTAGCTGACGTGATCTCTGAAGATAATTCCTCATCAGAAGAAAGAACTTTTTCGGATGACGATTAACGATGCTGTTGATAAAGAAATAAACATTATATTTTGTTAATTTTTTTTTTAATTACTTTAGACTCTGTTTAACTAGTCTTATAAAAATTTACAGAAAAAACAGCACCTTACAATTTATGCCATGTTTCCGGGATTCTGCTCCACTGTGCGATGCGTGTTGAAAAAAACCAGGCCATGCATTCGTATTGTCACCAACATTCTCGACAGTACGACACAGTCAGCACCCCATCATAAATTATTCCAACTCGATCGCTTAATTTGAGGAGCGGACATCACCAATGTTCAGGCTTTGTTTTGAAAGTGCGGTGTTCTGTCTTTGTCATGTAGCTTCGATGTCTTGCAATGGTCCAGAAAAAGTTTCATGCATCGACCAGGCTCTTTGCATTAACACATCTTTTTTCTCTTTTGGGATCTCATGCTCCCCCCACTGCCTGAACATTGGTATACCCTTTCATCCAATAAGCGCTAACGAAGTTAAGAAAACTCCACCCCCGAGAAGAGTCAAATTTGCGCAGAAGAATCTTGGAGCGCGGAAAATAAAATGCGAAAATCAGTCTAGCAGCATCCTTCAAAGAAAAACCCTATATACATAGTTTCTGTACAGTTTATTTTAAGGAATTATACGGAGTCCTCGTTTAAGGGGTTAGACTACTGTGACGGCCCGAAATAGTAGGTGATCTTCTGATGTAAATTATAAAAAAACGAAACATCCTATTAAGTTGCGATTTGACATTTTATTTTGGCATATTATGAAGTGTTAAAAACAATTATGAAAGTTCAAAAAATATATATATATATATATACGTCATAAGACGGCTCTGTGCTGAAGGTCCTTTTTTGCGGAGGGTAAAACGGTGTATCCCCTAACTCAATTTTGGATTATATGAAACAAAAAACGAAATTTTTCCAATAATTATATCGTAATACCTAATCATTAACGGAGCCGTTTTTAATTTTTTGAAAATTCATTGAATACCAGCGTATTGAAAAGAAAATGCCGATTTTCGCGAAAAATTTGTCACTAATTTACTTATAAATCCCACAGAAAATAAAATTTGCTAAAAACCATCCGTTAATACTCAAAGAATGTAATAGCAAAGATATCTGCAAAATTTGTCATAATTGCAACAATACAGATTGAGAAATCGTGTACACCGTTTTGAAAAGTGTCGTTTTGAGAGAATCGCGTTCAAAGTTAAAAAAATGTATTATTTCTACGTCATACGAGTGTGCGTTTGGCTCTGTAATTCCGAAACTAAGCTACATTTATATTTTAAACCTTTTGCAATTCGTTCTAGAGACTTCAGACTATCATTTGAGCGAAAAAAAATTGTCAGGAAATCGATAATTTTACAGTAGTCTAACCCCTTAAGGGGTCTTCCTAGTGAGACAGGATGAAAAAATCAATATTTTTTTTTGCATTTTCTTATAGTTTAACATCACGAAAATATGTACACGAAGTTTTAAAGCCTGATTCTCAGAATTGGCAGAGGTGCATGCCTTCAAAAGAAGCGACGCGTCCGAACGTAAGCAGGTAGAAACTCCAGTGTTCGACGCTTAACAATTATCAGCACGATGAGCCACTTTGTAAGGAAGTCCAAAAATGCTGTCAAACCGATATATGAAGATCTGTAAGCGCCGGATTTATTAGAGCGTTGCTTAGGAGGATACGCACAGAATAACAACGAAAGTTACAACGGTTTATTATGGCACTTCGCTCCGAAGCGTTTGTATTGTGGAGTAAAAACAATACAAATTTGCTAATTTCTTAGCTGTAGCTATTTTTAATGAAGGCTACTCGGATATTTTGAAGATTTTCGAGACAACGGACATAGTGAGTGGTCCTATTGCTTCGAATTTCGCGATGGAACGTGACACCAACCGGATTTTGGTCGCCTAGAAAAGGCACCATGCAGCGTCAAAAGACGCAAGGATCACTCGCAGGAAGGAAAATTTTGCTCTACATTCGTTTTATGAGGAAGAGGAAGGCCTACTGTATGGCCCTAGAATAGCTGATTAGCTATAAGTGAGATATTTCGCTTTTTATATAGCCTTAAACTGTAGTTGAAACTTTAAACGCGCTTATCTCTAAACAGCATTTCTGAAACTGGCAGACATGATGGCCAAAAAACCAAAAATCCGATTTACTCCAAATTAGTCAGGCATACTCAGTAGATGTCCCTTTATCGTCCGAACTAGAATTTTGCGAATATTAGCAAAATTCGATTTGTGCGGTTAACAAAACCACCATTTTTCTTTGCCAAAATACAAAAAAACTTCTTCAGACGTTGCCATCTTTTTATTTTTCAATATTTTTTTATTATTCTAGTTCAGACGATAGCCACGCGTCTACAAATTTAGAATCTTTTAAATAATCTACAGATTGGAAAAATAATATATGCAATCCTTTTTTTGTAAAAAATTACCGAAAAATTAGGTTTCTTTCGGCCGTTACATTAGGAAGACCCCTTAAGGGGTAAAAGGGTATTAGACGGCTAAAATCGACGGTTTTTTGGGTTGGATTGAAGAGTGACTAATATCTCAAACCAATTGAATTTTTTATAGTTATTTAATGTGGATATGACACGTATTTCATAACCCCAAGACCTCAAAAATATTAAAAACTAAGTAAACTACACAGCACCAAAGTTGGTGATGCACACTGCGCAGTAGGGTGGCTCTTATTTTCGACTTTTGAATTTTCTTCGCGGCATCCCCCAGAATAGTTCCAATTAATAAAAAAATAATCTGTGAAAAATTTGAGCTCGATCGGATAACGAGAAAACGTGCCCCCGTGCCCTTAAACATTAAAATAATTAATTAAATGCTCATAAAATCTTTTTTTCGATTATCTTCTAAATTATTGATTATATCAAAAAACGTGTCAAACAAATGTTATAGATCTAGATAGGGCGCATCTTTTATGTTTTTTACTTTTTTTCATACGACGAACAGTTTTCGAAAAAAAATAAAAAAAGAGCCTGAAAGATATTTTGAAAATTTTTGTTCAATTTTGAAAATTGAAGTGCGTTTTGATTATTTTTTGATGAATAGAGGCAAAATAAACACAATGTATAAACTTTCAGTACCATAATTTATGGAAATTTTCGGACCTTTACAAGAAAGATTTTTAAATTTTGAAAAATAGTCTTTTAGGGTCGAAAATAAAATTACACATTTTTAGCCTCTATTCATAAAACAGTAATCAATACGCACTTCAATACGACGTACGAATAACAGTAATAGAATATAAAAGATGCGTCCTATTTGGATTTACAATGTTTGTTTAACACGTTTTTTTATATAATGAATAATTTAGAAGATAATCGAAACAAAACGATTTTATGAGCATTTAATTAATTATTTTAATGTTTAACCCCTTGCGCTGGTATTTAATCAGTGGGCGTACGTAACATCTTTTTAGTTTATAGCTAAAATTCCATTACAAGGACGGAAACAACCTCAATTTTTTTAATATAGCAGCTGTGAGATCTCTCGACATCTAATCTGTTGCTAAGTGAAACTGAAAGAATTCATGCGAGACGCATGACACGTCGTTACTAGTTTTAAGGCAGATTATACATAACGTGTATAGTACGTCATTCCAGGGCAAGGGGTTAAGGGCCCGGGGACACGTTTTCTCGTTTTCTCGTTTTCCGATCAAGCTCAAATTTTTCACAGATTATTTTTTTATTAATTGGAACTATTCTGGGGGGTGTCGCGAAGAAAATTCAAAAATCGAAAATAAGAGCCACCCTAATGTATACATATGTACATACGAGATGTCCCGCAATGAATGTGTAATCGAGTAGGAGATAATCCTGCATGAAAATCCAAATCGAAAATATAAAATAACGGTTCTTTGTTTAAAGCGCCGCTTTAAAAAAAAAGATTTAAAAAATTTGTCGAATACAGTTACACATTTTTAAACTGCTGTCGCGTTTTAGCCACTCAATTGTCAGGATGTTAGTCATTTCTGAACATTATATAATTTTTATATCATTTGAATCCATAACAAATTCAATATAATCTCATAAATAAAAATTAGCGAATCCTGGATCCGGTAATAGCGAATGCTTAATAGTATTATATTATAACAAACGCAATTGTAACAGCGTTTTTTAAACGCATTTTTAAACGTGAAATGTTTAGAAAATCTCAAGTGAAAAAAAACAAAATCAATAGTTACATTAATGCCCGGACTATGATCCGGGTAGGTAGGTGTTCCGGGAATTCGGCTCTCCGGTTCGTTCGACGCTGGATGCGACGAGGTGAGAGTCAGACACATTGAGAGCGAGTGAAATAGAATAAAATGCTATTTTTAAATCGCCCGAAAGAAACGCCGTGGTGGGAATGACGCCGCGAACAATAAACGGACAAAATTTGCGAACACTAACCGGTCACTACTGGATGATCCTGAAAAAATGTTTGACGACGTAGAAGTTCCTGACAGAAATTCTTGATAAACTATACGTATACTTGACACATTTTCAAAATTGAGTTTCTTGCTATTGAAAGATCAAATAAAAAAAAAATGATTGTGCATTTTCTATTTGTTTATTTATGTATAATCACCTCCTGTTTGTTTGTATTATTCACTGCGGGACACAGTGTATAATCGCATAAGAATTGATGTATCTATTATTATATTATTATATTGTGATAATTTCTAATTTTGAAGTAAAAAATATACAGTTAAAAAAATTAATAATTTACGGATGGGAAGGGAAAACTTGTAATTAATAATTAATATTTGTGTCTAGCGGTAATCAGTAATCTGATAATGCTGATAGGAAAATGTGATTATTTGTGATCAATCAATATAAACGCAGTACACAAGAAGCATACGAACATTTTCGTTGTTTATAAAAGTAGTATATGTTTGTTATACAGAATAATTTGATACACTTTATGAGACAAAATTTGTTATTAATTGATGTATCGTAACGTGCCTAAACTTGTTCGATGTTTAAATCGAACATAGAACGCACACTCGTACGTAAATTAATACGGTTGGGCCGAATTGAAATAATGAATGAATGACAGTGTATTTAAAGGGGTAAAAGGGTATTACCAAAAAAGTGTGCACAAACGTTTTTAAATACTGTCCATACTTCCTTCTCTCTATGTGCCATTGCACGGTCGAATTTTATATTTTGCATTAATAAACGAATTTGTGGCCTTATAAAAATGCCCCCTTTCACTTTTGCTCCTGATAAATTTGAGAATTTTAATTTGAAATATTTAATCCTTTCGGTCTATCGGTCTATACGCTGAACAGTACGGGAGGAGACTGCCAGCTTTGAGTGCCACTGCCGACGTCGCGTTTTGCCAAATTATTTCGTTCCTGTATTGCAAACATAACATGATGTGTAGCTTTTCTTGATGTTTCCTGTAAGAAAAATCGCACGCTGTAGTTAAATTTTCCCCTAGACCCGGAGCTTGTAAAATCAATTGAAAAGTATCTGCCAAAAATTGGCATATTTGAAATCTAATAATACTTTATATAATATTATTTGGGATAGTCCATAGAGTCATGTCTTGTAAAAAGCAACTGAACAACTATTTCTGTTAAAGCACAAAACATCTTTGAAGTTGAACATTTGCAATTCTTTAAAATGACTTTTAAAAAAATTGCACGTAATAGAAAAACACAGTTTGCAAATTCATATTCAGTACCCAAAAATCTGTAAAAATCACCGATTAAATGTTTAATTTTAGAAAGAGTAGAACATTATGGACTGCGAGCATACCGTCGAAGGTAGAATCCGTGAAATACACAACGAGAGAATGGCACGTCGAAAGAAAGTGAGAAAGATGTAGAGAAGGAGAAAAGGATAGATGGTAACATGTAGCGGCGCCTGCTGACAGAAATAGAAAAGCAGCACGAAAGTCGTTTAGTCTTAGCCAACGTGGAGTTCTATGTAGCTTCCCTGGCTATAAGTATTTTATCAATCTGCTTTTGTTTTGTGCGCAAATAATGACGCGAGTCCCATTAAGATCATCTCTGAGGAGCCGGGATTCCTCCTCAACGTCGACCGGTATAGATCCAAAAGAACGCATAAAAGATTGTTGCCGAAAATTGATTGCCTTTATGTGCACTCAGGTTGGAGTTGGTGGTCTTGTTGTTGGATACGCTATAATAGGTGCTTTCGGCTTCATGATGATCGAAAGTCAAGCCCAAATTTCATCAACAGTTTGCATTCGAGAATTAATCAGGAAACAATTTGCCGATGAACTATGGTCTAGCACAGCCAGCAATCACACTGTGAATGTCTTCGACAAAACGGCATTCTACTTGGCATCTAACCGAATCTTGCAGGATTATCAGGAAAATTTCACTAGAAGCTATAAAAAGGAGAACTGCAATAATTTGTCGCCAGGTGACCTTTGGTCCTTTCCTGCAGCAATGATGTTCTGTCTTTCTGTATTCACAATGATCGGTTACGGAACTTTAGTACCTCAGACTCCTTGGGGCAAAGGAGTCACCGTCATCTATGCTGTTTTGGGAATTCCACTTTACGTACTGTACTTCCTTAATATGGGAAAAGTACTAGCACAAACCTTCCGTTGGTTATACACTTGGTTGCACGAATGCACTGGCAAAAGAAAACCTGGCCAAAGGATCACGGTACCATCAACAGCTTGCCTTTGGGTGATCTTTGGATACGTATTAGGAGGTTCTATAATGTTTGCTGAGTGGGAAGGATGGGATTATTTAGATAGTGCTTATTTCTGTGTGACATCGTTGTGCAAAATTGGAATGGGGGATCTTGTACCTGGATGGACGCACGGCGACTTAACTGTCGACAGTCAGACTAAATTGATAATAAATTTTGTTTATTTATTGGTTGGTATGGGACTTATCGCTATGTGTTACGATTTAATGAAGGAGGACGTCTACGTAAAAGTTAGAGAACTGAAAGAGCAATTCGTTCAAATTATTGATGCTATTCATTATCAGGTAGAGACGTGCTGCAGATCGGAAATGCAGAATTACGAAGATTAATCAATCATAATTGTACATTACAGAAATGATATCATATAAATCAGAAGACAATATTAAAAAATATTATTAAAACACATTGTTTAATATCTATACATTTGAACCGAGTTATGAAATTGCATGTTAAGCGTATTAAAGGATTTCTTTGCGTTTTCTCAATTTCTGACTGAAATGGGCATTACATGATACTCTTTTATTTATGTAATAAGATTTAATTCATAAACATTTATTAAGAACATACTTGCTTTTTTAAGATAAGGATATTCAATGAACCTGACAATTGGATATCAATAAAAAATGTTAAAATATGAATTATGTATACGTGTCTTAAAAAAGGTGTAATCATTCAAATTATTATGGCACTTTGTTTAAAAATAAAAAGTCTTAATTTTCAAATGACTTTTAATTTCAGGCTTATTGAGAAATACGAAATACTTCACACTGTGTTATCTTACGCATAAAGTATCATCAATTTTTCGATGGAAGTATCATTTCATAATTGCTAATATTAATATTATTAATTAGAATTAAGAGCCGTATTTTACCGTATCTTACAAGCTGAAACTGCATACGTACGCAGTGAATTTTCAAACTATATTTTCTCGAAAACTAAGCCTCGTATGAAGAAATATTATTCTATATTTTTTTTATTTTTTTCATAAGGAAAAATGTCATGCCCGCTTGTACACAACTTCCGGCTGCACCCTGTGAATTCTATAGAATCTGAAAAGTATAATTATTTAGTCACCTTAAGATGGGAAAGTTACAGAAAATGTGCGTAAAATTCGAAATACCGTAGTTCGCATAATTCACTACGCAATATATTTCGTTATTATTTTCTTCGACTGATGAACCAATTGTGAAGTATTCTTTGAGGAAATTCTCAAATACGTTCGTTATTTTTTCGTGTCGAGTAAAATCAAAAAATTGTAAAATTGTTTTATGAGAGTAACAATTGACAACCCATTTATCCATACGTTATGAGATATACAACGAAAAAATGAGCCCCGTTTAACATAACGCCTAAACTACTCGTTTTATGAAGTAATAAGTTCCTTCGAAATTACTGGCTAAGAAAAGTCGTACGTTTTTTGAAATAGCATCGTTTCCTAGATGTATGATAATAAGTTTTCTTTCATGTTTGACACTGTAATTTGTAGTTATACCATAAAATACAGAAAAGACAATATGCAAAACGAAAAGAAAATCACTTATTTTGTTGCAATGCTGATCATTTCATCAAGATTGCTTATAAAATCCGTTTTTGTTAACTAATGAACTATGTTATTCTAATTCAAATAAATTAATTTCATCTTGCGTGTTCTATTATTAGTTAAATATACCTTAAAAACTATCCTTATTATAGATATCTAGTTCCACGTACGAATATTTGTCAAAAACGATAATGCTCTAACGCGTGATTTAGTTAGGTTTTCTCCTAGACCGTTAGAGCTCTTTCCCACAGAGATACGTACATGTATTGCGATATGCGTATGATAGATACTGAATGTATGTACATTAGAGAGGTCATTAATTTACCATTTCCGGTTCTTTTTTGGTCGCATCCCACAAAATTATGACACTTCGTAATTTTTGAAATTTTAATAATTTCACGTCAATTTTGAACGTAACGGCGTTCCGCTGTTCTACAGAGTGTCCGCGCCAAAGTGATACAGGCTCGTAATTTCTCAAGTATTAAAGATACAAAAAAATTGTTTACATGAAAATTGCATGGTACAAGAGGGCAAATTTTTTAACGAAGACGAATCTTTTTTACATTATTAATTTAAGCGATATGATGGTCAAGTTCGTTTTTTTAAATGGAACTATGTACTTTTGTTCAGATCATTCGATAGTGCTTTTCAAGACGAATTCACTGACCTTTAATGTATACACCTGATTTTTAGTGGTTTTCGAGATATTGCGCCTACAAATTTACTGATTTTCAACGGAAGAAATCCGGCCGAATAGCGAAAAACTCCAGGACATATAACTAAAATTGGACTCCTGCTTGTATAATACAAAACAGAAGCAGCCGAAAGATGATAATGCAGAATTCCTCGAGTTAATGTTTACCTTCCTTGCCATTTATCTATTAAAAATATATCTATTCTGCAAAGAATTTATACTAAGTAGTGAAAAAATGGTATCAATTAAAGATTTCTGTATATATATATATATATATATATATATATATGTAATTTATATATTCAAGCATGGTTCAATATTCCTATTTCTGTAGTAGCGCCGCGTGAAAATTCGAAGTTTTTACAGCAATTTTATGAATATAAAAATATTTACGAAAGTATGAGTCGAATAGGACTACAAAAATTTAGCGGACATTTATGGTATCTCACACCAGAGAGTGCAGCATTGCCGTTTTTTGGTACAGTAATATGTTTTGATACAAAAAGACGTATGGTTGAGGCCATACAGAATTTACAAAGAGAAAATTCTCATAAAGGAGTTGTTATTACATAAAAAAAAAAACTATAATTATATTTATACGGGTATAGAATTTCAACAGAAAGTAGAATATTTTTTACTAGTTTTGGTATAAATTCAAATTTTTGACAAAAAGAGCCGTCAATTTGGGGAAATGATGAATCGTATACAGCAAGCTTAGAAATAGTAAATGATATTACAGAGCGAGGCGTAAAGCTAATAACAAATTATAATAATTTGTTAACTAAAGACGAAAAAAATAAGTAATATGTTTTGCAGAAATTAAAAGAGTATCGACAATGTTACCCTAATGCAACCAAATCTAGTTTAACACAAGACATACACTAAAAAAACACGTATTATTTCATTTGTTTATTAAGTTTACTTTTCGATTGCACTGTATTCTATACGTACAAAATTTAAACTTGAATAATATGTATTTTGTTCATAACTATACAGATAATTATAATTTTTGTTTATAGTTACTTACATAATTATTAGAAAATAACATATAATCAACTATTTTTACATAAAAGGTATTGTAGTCTCTGACTCCCGAAATCGCGTACAGTAGCTTATACTTTTATACGCTGCATTATACAGGGTGTCTGCAAGTGTGGACAGTCAATTATCAACAAATATATTACATATATTTCCTAATCTATTGGAGACACAAAAAAATTGTTTGTATGAAAATTGCATGGTACAAGGGGGCACATTTTTTAACGAAGACGAAATTTTTTCTCATTATTATTTTCCGAAATACGAAGGTCAAGTTTGTTTTTTTAAATGGAATTACATATTTTTCTGCACTGACCCTTAATGTATATACCCGATTTTTACTGGATTTCGAGATATTGCGCTTACAAATTTACTGATTTTCAACAGAAGAAATCCGGCCGAATAGGAAATACCAGTGGTGATCTTGTTCGCACCTGAAGTGCCACGTGTTAGACATTCTCTCTTGAAACATATACGCAGGGTCTGCGGCAGAAACGGCATGCCTAAATTCTGGTGAATGCAATTATTGCAAAAACCTAGGACATACAATTGAGGAATGTAGAAAAAGGCAATATAATAACGCGAGACGATTCATTAACACCACACAATGTTTCGAACCCCCAAAATCCAACTTTCACGATAATCAAGTAGCAGGTAGCTCAGGACAAGCAAATTTTTAGAAAGGCTAACCTTGAGACCCCGTAGTAACAACGGCGGATCTTGCAAAAGAGGACGTAGAGTAAATTCAGGAATATTTCAGTAACTTCCTCCTTTAAACTTTTCAAATTCTTATCAACCGCGACTGAACCTAAATTTATAATATTTCCATCTAACTGCCTTGACTGAAAATCGGGAACGCTTAAACTTCTTTTAGATACAGGAGCGGAAACATCTCTCATTAAGTCAGATAGTATTAAAAATTACCGCATCTCGACATAGGCACCATTATTTTAAACGGAATTTCGTGCAACACGCCAATAGGCACCGCGGAAGAAGTGGAAAACGACCTTCAAATTCACAAAAAATCAATTCTTGCGAAGTTTCAAATATTAGCCATTCCGACCAACATTCCATTCGATGGATTATTAGACAATCATTTCTTCCAGGTGCGTAATCCCGGATAAATTCAATTTTCAGATCATTATGCATATCTACAATCCTAAAATATCTGTTATAGTTACCTATCAGGCGCAAGAATTTATTTTGAGTAATTTGTATTTTCTTGATATTAGTTTCTGAGGGGCTGTTCCAAGCTGGGCATGCGTGCGTAATCATGGGTCTTATATTAGGTGTACAAATTAATTCGTAGCCTTTTTTTCGTAGATGTGTTATTTATTTACTTAGAAATAATCCCCATCACTTTCTATACATTTACACTATTTCTCAGACAGTTGGCGAATCCTCGTTCGAAAAAAGATGGCAGTTATGAGCGAATAAAAGAGGCAATGCTTTTATTGACATCTTCAAATGTTTTGAATTCCGAATCGGCCAGGTGATGCTGAAGCGAACGAAACAGGTGGTAATCTGAGGGGGCTAAGACTGGCGAATAAGCCGCATTAGGGAGAATTTCCCAGCCCAAAGAACATATGACATCCTTAGTTGCTTTTGACGTGTGTGACCGAGCGTTGTCGTGCAGTAGTATCACTTGCCGAGTTCCACTGCCGGTATACGGTCTTTTCCTCTCGATTTCATCACTCAAACGCATCAATTGCTGTTGATAACGCTCAGATGTTCACTTCAAGTTGCTCGGCAAGCTCCATTTCTGTTTGACTAGGATTTCCTTGCAATAATTGATCCAATTCCTCGTTTTCAATTTTTTTTGGCTTTCAATCATTTCCTTAGCTTCAAGAGCACTTTTTTTCAGTTGAAATGCAAACAGAATGCAGTGTCTGATATGCTGCTTATCGGACGATGTTGTGTTCAATATTGTTTTTCAAGGTTATATAATTAGTAACATCGAGTTAGACGGTGTTTTGTTTTGCTAATGGAAGCAACTTCAAAACCCTGATATAGCCGGGAAAAGGTTTCAATTTAAAATCAAGTTACAGCTGATTAATCGCGACAGCCACGAATTAATTTGTACACCTGATAATAATAATTGGTATGTATAAAAGTCTTTTATTGTCTTTGCCAAGTTCCGAACGTTTATTAATTAAAGGGTAGAGCGAAACTAATGAGCTAATGGCTTTCTGAATTACATATTCTACGTATCTCGTAAAGGAAAGTTTCCCATCAAGTACTATGCCAAAATATTTGATTACTTCAGGCCAATGCACGTATGTGTCTTGTATTTAAAGTTGAATTGTTAATTCAGGTCTGTGTATGGTAAAAACCCAGAAGCTCGGCAAGCAATTTAAAAAAATGGAGGTAATCTTGAAATCTCCGAAAACCATCTGCATTCAAAAAAATTATTACTGCCATATTATAGCCCCCTCCGCCCCGTACGACTTTTGTAAACAAAGTTTCTCCATATCTCTAAAAATAACGCAGATATTCAAGGTGACCAATGCTATTGCCGCACCCTGTATACGCATCCAATTTAAAAGACCATAATGATAAACTTACAAGTGTATACAAATTCCTTCGGCTTCACAAACACAATCTTATAATACAACCGAATAAATGCGAATTTGTGAAACGATCCTGCGAATATCTCGGACATGTAATATCGGATCAAGGAGTTTTACCAAACCCCAAAAAGGTGGAAGCTATATGTTTAATGCCACGTCCTCAAAATCAGAAACATATAAAAATTTTTTTAAGCACAGTCGACTATTACCGTAAATTTATTGTCAGCTTTTCTACAATCGCGAAACACTTTACAACCCTTTTAAAACCGGACACTATTTTCAATTGGACCGCTGCAAAAGAATAACCTTTCAAACATTAAAGCAGACGTTAATAGAAAAACCATTATTACAGTATTCTGATTTCTCTCTTCTATTCAATCTTATCCACGACGCATGGTATAGGTATTGTTGGATACCGCTCTAAGCTAGAACATATTTTCATACTTATCATTTAGTTTAAGGGGTTATGCCTAGTCAGGAGGCCGAAAAAACAGGAACTTTTAGGAATTTTCTTTGAAAAAACGCATGCATATTTTTTTTCAAATGTTGCTATATTCAAATGATTATAGTTTGCCAAAGTTTGAGTAAAAATTTCATAGAGAAATATTGATTAATTACGACGCAACAGCCGATGCGTGGGAAGCCTTTATTCAAAAAGCATGTTTGGAACTCGATTATCCAAAATCAAAAATTCGTGAAAATTTAGTTAGTATATTAGTTTATCTTGTCTTTAATCGTTCGAAATTTCGAAAACTTAATTTTTAACAATACGGCGGTTGTTCAAAGTTAAAATACCGATTCTCATCTAAAAAAACGTTCATTTTTCGTCCATAAATTAAAAACTACGCATTGAAGAGAAAAATCCTCCGATTAAGGACAAATTTTTTGCGTTTAAAAGTAGCCTGCAAAATTTAAAATAGATTGGTTCAGCGGTTTTCGAGATATCGCGGTTACCGATTTTTAAAACATGGTTTCGAGAAAAACGCGTTTAAAGTTTCAAGTGCATTTTACATTAAAATAAAAAATTAATTTTTAAACATAAACACAGTCCTCTATTCCAGGCCCGTATAGTAGACCTTCTGCTGCATTTATTGCCTCCAAAACATCAATTTGTGCTTGCCGACAATGCGAGTTTATTCAAATATGCATGTGTTTTAAAATTATATCATACGTGCTAAAATTAAAAAACTTTGGCATGTCCATCAAACTGCAAAACGTTTCAGCACCTTTCAAACCTATACCCAGTACCCTCATCACAAATACGTACATAGCGTCTATTGACTTCGTATGAATGTCCAGCGAAAGAACACGAAGGAATATATTAGGCATGCACTTATCACGCAGCAATGCAATTTTAAATCCAAAACCGCGCTCACTAGTACTTTGAAGTTTCTCATTTCCATCACACTGTTTGCACGTAATAAGTTTAGAAATTGCAGCAAACACGGTGATACAATTCAATATTCTATACTGTATATTACTGTGTTGCGGCAAATCTTTTTGCATTTTCAATTTTTTCGCAAATGCACTAAAAGAACTTTCAAGGCACTCCGCCATGTATGGATTAAAAACGTTCTTCCTTTCTTTGCCTCTCGATTCTCGAATTTTGTTCTCCTTTCTTAAGTCTTTCGAACCATTTTGACGATCCATAATTATTTACAAAACGAAAAACTACGAAAGCAAACGTTTGACTGCACAGTTTAACGTTAACTGGTATACTGCGAGCGTCTCCGAATTTCGTGTACGTTGACCTAAAAGTCCCTTAAATTTGCTACTAACAAGTTGTAAATACGCTTCGTTTACACTAATTACAAGTACATATCTTACAATTAGTAATACACAATAGATGACTTACAATCAGGTAAAAAAGGACGACATTTGACTCTAGTACAGTCACCGCGGTATTATCTGCGCGGAACGCTTCGAGGGACCTGTACTTAAAGTCGTATAACTCTGACAAATTTGAGCGGTTCAACTTGCAACTTTCAGGAAAAACTTTCAAGATGATATACTTCAAGGAAATGTCAAAATCCAAAAATCGATTTTTTGAAAATTGATGACTAGGCATAACCCCTTAAGATAAGTAACCCCAGAATTCCCTTCTATCTTCCGCACACAATTACGCATTCGACTCTTGAACCTCTTACTCATCAACCCCGAGTCATACGCTTGAACATCATACTCATCAACTCCTAGTAATATCCAGGAATGCCTATTGGACTTTTTTCTCCTCCCACTACCTCCTAAATCAGACCTCCAAACCTTCGTTAAGGATGCGCTAATATTAATATTCACTTACGTCTAAGATCCTGAGACAGACACATAGAAGAATTGCTACATCCAAACAGTTCTAGAAACTATAGTCTAAGTGCTTTTAAAAACTTGTAAGATTTCGTGTACAAAAGTTTAGTAGAATAAAATTATTGTGTTTTATTTAAAATACTAAACATCGGAATCTAACAGTATAAGCAGCATCTTGTCACAGTTAAAAGAAAACAAAGACCTACCCGTAGCTTACTGTTCCCGAACTCTTTACGGAACCGAAAAAAGATATTCCACTATTGAAAGGGAATTACTTGCTACAATTAAATTAGTACAACACTTCCGTCCGTACCTTTATGGTAGAAGATTTATTGTATATTCAGATCATCGACCACTACAGTGGCCATTCAATTGCAAGTATTCGCCATCTAAACTAAGCAGATGGAGATTACGCTTAAGTAAATACGAATACGAAATTAAGTACAAACGGGGAAGAATAAATTCAAATGCTGACAGATTATCTAGATTATCTCTCAATGAGCATGAAAATATCAATACATTCACACTCACTGCAAATAATTATACTGATTCCATATAACAAAATTTCATCATACCAATCAAGACGTATTCACTTTCGAGCAGAAAACAAGTCCGCTCTTAAAAATAAAAGATCCTATTATTTTGCTATGACCACAGGATCTAGATACACGCAATCGAAAAACGAAAAAAAACATTCGAAACCTCTAAAATGATACCCAAAACCAAGGAAGAAATAAAACGTATACTCGAGGAGAATCATGATAGCAAATTAGCAGGTCACTACGGTTTTAATCAAACTTATATTAATGTAAGAAATCGTGAAAAATAGGGACCGCGGCCTGGGATTCGAACCCAGTTGTTCCTCTGCGTTGGTAGCCAGCCACCTTACCCACTACGCCACCGTCAGTCCGCTGACATCCTTACCATCGACAAACTACAGAATCTATCTACTCTGTAGTTTGTAGATGTCCTTACTTCCACGATTCCTATGTTGGGGTTTGGTGGTCCCAATTCCACATTCAGCCATCCTGCGCCGACATTCGCCCTCGAATGTCCGTCTTCGTCTTTCAACTTTGGTATGTTTTTTTAGGGGTACATCTGCCCATTCTTCAACTTTGGTATATTTGTTTCGGGGTACATCTCCCCACTCTTCAACTTTGCAACTTCAACTTCTTCGGATGAACAGTGTGGTCATCGATCGGTGTTTTTCCTTCATCCCGAACGAGCCCCCAAATTTATATAGAATTTATTCTGTAAGGCGGGATCAAAGTGGTTGGCGAGACCATTCAAGGAATGCGAGTGTGTCTGTGTTAAGAGCAATTTTTTTTTATTTCTTGTTTTTTTAAATTTCTTTATTGTTAATAAACTCTTCCCTTTTGTTTTGTCACCTTGCATTCCTGGAATGGTATCGCCAACCACTTTGACCCCGCCTTACACAATAAATTCTACATTAAAATTAAAGAAAATTACTATTGGAACTCTATAAAATCTAACGTGCGAAAGTATATTGAATCTTGTCGCTCGTGCCAATTAAACAAAACAAATTTCAATCCCAAAAAACAACCGATGATAATTACAAGTACCTCCGAGAAACCCTTTGAAAGAATAGCGATTGACACTGTGGGACTAGAGTGGCCATTATTTTTCAACATCCGATTTCTTTTGCTCTCACCCCTACTATGGCTCCACTTCATAAAAAAATAATATCTGAAAAAGTTTATTGCAATCAAACAGGAACGGGTGCTGACCAAGCGTTAAAGTTTTGAATTTATCGATGTTTTTGAAGTATACAAAGAATTTCTCAAAAAGGGTAAGCCCTATCGAAATTTGATTTAAATAATAGTAAACGAGCATTAAATTTTCTATAACTTCTCTATATATAGCTTTTATCGTACTTCCACCTATTTTTAAGATAATAGCGTTTGACTACTGGAAAATTTGCATTTCGCATACGTATAATAGCTCGCGAATTTGCACGCCGTCGCGCGGATGACAAGAAGTTTCTTGTAAAAATAGTGAGTTGTTTAATTTAACACAATATTTATTTTAAAGAGAAGAATATAAGAGGAACAATAAACAACATTTTACATGGTATCATTGTATTTTATTTACATTAATCTTAATTACTATTTGTATTATAAAAGCTATGAAAATGATTGCGTTAATGTGCCTTTTCTAGCATCTGAGTAGCAGCAACGATAATCTTGTACAGTTTTTGTTCCTGGTCTTTTGTTAAATATTGATTGGAACGGTCATCAACTTAACTGCTCTTTCTGCTGTATCATTTGCCACTCTTCATTTGCTTACTACATATTTCAAATTCCTGTTTGTAGGTATTTTGTTCCAACCACGTTACAGGGTCTGTATTTACAAATTCCATATTTATGTTCAATCTCTTAAAAAATAGTTTAGCTTCCGCAGAAACGAAATATTTTAGTCCTTTTTCAGCTATTTCATGAACGTCCTGATTCCTTAATACAAATTTTTCAACACACTTCTCATTGTCATTATTTGCACTATCGTAGTTATTTAAGGTAGCTACCATCTTTCTTTTAGAATCACATGATTTTGCTTGAGAATCCCGTGAGGCGGGTTTTGATATGCCCTTGTGGATTTTTTCAAGTAGGCAGGTTCAATGCCGTCAACGAAAAGTGTGTGCTTCTTCATAAATTGTCGCAAGAATGTAGTGTCTTATCGCATCGTATGGTATATCATTGTTTCTGTTACATCGGTAAGCGAGCACTCTGTACGGAGAACTGGGCGCGCGATGGCAGACACTGCGCGTGTATGGAGTGCTGCCGCTGGACAGGCGTCTTTAGCCCGTTTTTTATACATCGATAACTCAAAAATGAAGCCGAGGACGCGATTTTTTTATTCTTGATTTTCGTCTTATTTTGGCTTGTAGAATCACCCCTTAAAATTTTTGACAGGGTTGGTGAAACACCCTGTATACATATCATCTCATTGTAAAGATAATTTAATGTAGAATATTTTACTACTTTACACTTCTGTAATTTAAAGTGTATTAGAAATGTTGTACTATTATTATTTTAAACGTGACTAATAACCCATTTTTTTAATGTAATCAAGGCGATAATGGAGTAAAATGGCATTTTTGGACTTTTTGTTTTACATATATTCTTTTTATAAATTTCATATATTCATCAATAATGCCACGGCGTTGCTGTGTTCCCAATTGCAAGGGAAATTATGATAGTATTTTAAAAGATAATAATTACAATTCTATATTTTTATTCCCCAAAGATGAGGAAAATATTAGATTAAAACATATATTTACAAAATCGGCAAGTTCGTTTTCTTTTACTGAAATCAAAAATAAATTTCGACTTTGTGATGATAATAGTAACGATCTTCATGATCTTTCCATTGATGTAACTTGTTTTTTAGGAATGTTCGATTCCGCATATTTGTCCGATTGTGTTGTTGATGATTCCATTAAAATTTACACATCCTGGTATGGGTCCCATTCTGTTGCTAAAAATTAAATTGCAATATATGTCGATTATTAATTGTGGAGGATAAAGGTAAAACTGTAGGCGATATATATTTTGATCACTTACAAAGAGGGGGCCTTTCTGTTCCCACTGAAGAAGTGATAGCCTCATTTATTCATATGTATGCAATAATGGAGGCCGTAATAAATGATGGTTATTTGGAATCTCAATTTTTGCAATCTGAAAATCATAAACATATTTTATATAAATTAACATATATTAGTATTCAATCAGATATACATTATTTAGCATTTTCAGATACATGCGTTTGTGGTGAAGCTTATCACAGTATTTTGTTTAAATTATTATCAATTTTTTCAAATATTTGATTAAACGGTTATGTAAAAGCTGTAAATAATAGTTAGTTGGAAACGCGTGCAGACATTACTTCTAAAAATCATAAAATTAAAAACTTTTAATAGGAACTAGATATTCAATGGTTTTTTTTAGTTTCACTTTTCTTAAAACATTAATTTTTATATATATATTTAACTTATTCTTTTCAATATGGTTTAATACATTAATAGAGTTTTATTTATTTGCTTAGTATGTATTATTTCACAAGATTTAAGGTTTTACTAGTAGTATGTCAAGAGTATGTTTCGTTATTAATATTATTCAAGATTATTTATTATTATTATTTCAATATGTAATACTTTATTTCTTTATGAATACAAAAGTTATGTTTTATTTAAAAATATTAATTTTATTTTATAAAGTGGGATATGGCTATTGGCGAACCACCCATTATAATAAGAAAAGGTAACGCGCCATGATAAATACCCCTAGGGTGGTGAGGAAATTTTCCACACTTATAATACTGTTCTCTAACACGATTTTATAATTAACTGCATAATTGTTCCTTTCAATAACTAATTATGCTAACCTCTTTAGTCTTTTCTACGAGTTCACTTAACCTATTTGGCTTCGTACCAATAATTTTGTCTATTTCAGGTCTCTATTAACTTATACATACCTTTATCAATTTTTAAATCCTTCAATTTGGTTCAAAGATGGTTTTATCTTGTTTCACAGTTATATTTTCTTGAAATCTCTGTAAATATTTCAAATATAATGCATCGCAACACCAAACTTGTCCGAGAGTGCACAAAATATATACCACATTTTTAAGGATTAGTATACTTCTCTATTACTTCTACTTACAATAATTATGATATTTATATATTACTTATACATAGTTAATAAAAAATACTGTATATTAGTATAATTTTATACAACAAAATGACGTTAATTATAATGCTGAGTACAAAACTCTACTATTGAAAATAGGACTCCCGATCCTCGTATAAGCGGTATTGCCACATTCTTCAGCACGGCTAGTACTAGAGTCGGCTGTGTCCGTTCCTATATTCCTATGTCCATGGTTTACTCTTCTTTCTTCTGCCCACAGCTTGGATGTTGCGCTAGTTGCGCTAATATTACCGCAATCTGATTGGCCCTCTGTGAACCGTCTAGGCTTGGTTCGTCAGTCACGTGGATACGCCACAACCATGAATACAGAGCTGATACCTCACAGTATCGAATATAAAGTCACATATCAAAATTGTCAGCACACGCTAAAGAAATTGAATAGGAGTTACCTATATTGAGAAAACTTTGAAACGGAATTGTATGGATAAAGTACATTCTAACTTAAAGTAATTGGTATGAAATAAAATTATTTCATAAATAAAAACAGAGAGTGCAGAAACAATTATATACAAATGGAAATTTTGCATAATACTTTACGATTAAAGAGCTGCGTTCCTTCATCATCGTTTCTAAACACATTTTGTCATCACTACCGTATATTATATTCAAATAAAAAACAATTACACGTGGGGTCAATTATAAAAGAAGAAACAATAAGTAAAATAGAAAAGTTATCTTTGTTGAGTTTTAAGCATGATTGCAGTCTTTCTATCTTAAAAACAGCAATCAATTTTACAGAATATTTGCGAACTACAAAAATTAATGCTGCAATTGAACCATTGTATACCCCAATTGAAAAAGAACTAATTCTTTTACGTGGTGATAAAGTGAAAAATAATATACACAGACATGAAATTCTAGTGAATGCTGTAATTGTAGAAGAAGAATATTTCATAGCACCTATCAAAGGCACTTTAAAGACATGAACATACCACATATATTAAAAGAATTAAGCTCACATTTTATTACTCTTACGGAACGTGGGTTATTATATCGTCCTCAAGGTAAAATGCTGCAAAGGAACCTTGAAGAGCAATGGTTTCTTCATTGTGTTACAATGTCACATTATAATATATTTTTGTCAGATGAATTTACTAACACCTTTAATTTTGTCACTAATTCTATAATGGGTGATATACCATTTGGCTTAGCTACCATAAAAAATTCAAAAAATCATTGGAATCAGGATATTATTCCAAAGACATGCACAATAAATTCTCATAGAACTGCTGAAATAGCTATTTTTAATGATAATATAGAAAGTAAAGATTTATTTCATAAAGTGCAAAAAGAACGTAAAATATGGTGGCGCAAATTAGCCCAATATCCGTCTAAGTTTAAACTTACAGAAGCAAAAAAAATAAAAAATAACGACTCGATAGATATACAAGCACAGTTTTCCTTTGGCAGTATACTAGTGGAAAGAATAACGTATCATACAGATATACGAAAATTATTCTCTCAGGTACTTTATATTTTTGTCTTTAAGTAAAGAATTCAGAACTAATATTATTTATATGTAATATTTTATTTTCAGAATGATAAAAAAGATTTTACAGACATACAAATGGTCGAACATATAGTATCTTTAGATTGGGGTTGCTTAGCGCTACTGTGCGATGCTTATGATATGAACAAATCAAGTAAGATGTGTATTCATTCTAAACTAGCACCTCATAAAGTCGCATTTCATATAAAAAACTTGGATGATGAAATGACCACTCAGAATAATGATTTAAATCGCTTTGTACTTTACTTAAATAACATGCTTAGAACAAAAGGCCTGAATACTATATTAACCGACTCAGAACAAGTTATAGATACATGCTTAGTTCCTTTCATAGTTTCAGTTGACAAGACTAGTCTGGAAAATGGCATTGTATATGTAAGAAACAGATCGACAACTCTTAGTGAAGCAATTCACATAACTGATTTAGTAAAATATATAATTATGCGTTGTTAATCAATTTGTATGGTTTAACTTCATTTGACTAAAATTAATATATGGAGGGTTTAAAATACATTATCCCCACTTCTCTTTTGTTAATAAGGAACAATGGCTTTTTCAATAAATTTTATCATTTTTTTTCCCAATTGTTTATATTTTTGATATATTATTTACTAATTCCTCAAATATGGACCTATTTTATTATGTTATGGTATTAAAAGGTGTACTATAATTAAAAACCAATATGAGTAACATTTTGAAAAGTAATTTAACATACAGAATTAAAATGAAACATGATGTTTAGGATGTTTAGTGATGAAAATACAAAACAGTGCATTATACTTAATAAAATGTACACTTTGTACATGAACATTCCTTGACATTTTGAATATTGCCAAAATTTATATAAATGGAATTAACATAATATTGCTCAAATAAGCAATAATAACTCTCCAAATAGTAATACTTTTAAATAGCTAAGCAGGTAGTTGTAACTTCTTGCCTTTGAGTACTTTGGTAATATAGAGGTAGAAAAAGTCGCAATAAAGAACTGTTTGTACTAGACCAGCAACTATAGCGATTAAATCATAATGATCTTCTGCATAATAACGGTATACCCAATTTAATAAATAAAGTCCTCTATAAGATCCCAGAGCAAAAAGATAATGACTGGTAATGCTTTCTGCTTCTCCTGTTTTTGACACCAAAAATAATTGCGGTAATATTGCAACTGATTCCAAGTAAATACTGAATGTCCATAAAACTTCCACAGCTGTGAATTCATGATTAATTAAGAATGCCAGTACCAATGCAGGTAGAATTAAAAACTCGATTCTGAAAATGATTAGTAAACCATTATTACATGCATATAAAATTTATAAATATTCTTACAATAAACCATAAGTTATATGTGACATATTGTTTGATATAAAAATTATACCTTATATGTATTATTTAATATGTGAGAACATACCTAAATGTATCATGATTGTGATCATATGTAGCTTTAAATTTAACATACATTAAGAAGACTGTAGCATAAGAAGTTGCAATAAAAATGATTTTCATGAATGTATTGTAAGCTGAAATATATATTGTAACCAAATCTAGATAACGCATTGTATATACAATTGCAAATAAAATTTGTGATTTGCCGCTAATACCTGTAAAATAAATAGAAAATTGGATACAAACTAATTACTATAAAAACAAATATTTATTAAAATATAGTAGATTTTAATTGTATTAAATGTATAATAAATAATATCAATAGTGTATACCGGCACAGCTCCGTGTTTTCCATATTTTGAGAAGAAGGATAATAATCGCGAGGAGATGCGATAAATCACCTAAGAGTCGAAATATATTCATAGTTTTGGTGAAAAAGTAATTTTTATATGAAAATCGAGAGCTTCACACTTAACTCACAAAGCATACAAAATATGACGTGGCTTTGGCTGTAACATCAGCAGATGGCCGACTGATCACCATTATTTAAGTTACATCTTTAATGTCGCTGACCAAGTGCACGTAAAGTACGATATACATGAATGTTTTCGTTATATTTTTTCAAACTAAAACCATTTATGTTAGATTAACTGCATGTAAGAACGTGATTCAATAATAAATAACAAGTGAATTCTCAATAAAATTTTTTATATATTCTTACTATAAATTTTTTAGCTTTGTTATATGTTATACTTTGTATTAAATACACAACTTTTTATCAGTGTTATAAAGACTTATTGAAAAGTTATTTTTTTTAATATCACATATGTACATTATCCGACAGCTTAATTTTCAGATCTAAAGGCGTCACACAGAAAGTTTACTACACTGACAACGGATTGCTGACACATTCTCGCTGCTAAGTAATATTTTCCTGTCTGATATCAACCAAAAACTCGGCAGAGAATGTAAATCCATATTATCCATAATAATATAATACAATATAGCATCTATAGTGACGATTTGTTAGTGTTTCGTGAACCCTGCCTTCAGGTTCCAAGACTAAGTTGTTGAACTATGATACGTTACTATCATTTTTAAATTTAAGGTTGTTACTCCATGCAAGTAATGTTGTGAGCTATTTTCTAACGTAAGCTTGGATCTTGGAAACATGAAAACAAAGAATTTTATTACAATGACAAATAAGTACTGATATATTCTCGTTGCTAAATGGCATTATTTTATTTCGTATCACCGAAAAGTTTTCCAGGTGAGTGTTTACTATACTGAAAATTTGTTATCGCATAACCTTTGTACACTGTTCAAATTTTTATTGCACTCGTGTCGATCGGGTGAATATGATCCGAAGGTAAAATTCAATTACGTAAATGGATTAATTTACTATTTTATATTATCGGTGAGTAAATTTACGCTAAAATTATATACATTTTTTACAAATATTAACTGTCTTTTACATATGTATTTTTTACACCCTTAACATGGCATGCTTGTTTTTCTGTAGGCTGCAGAATAGGGTGAAATACAGTGAGATCCCTTAACATGTTCATTGCTGACCATATAGATCTATCCCTTCTATGATAACCCATCCTAACGGACTTCGTAGATCTACCTCTCCTTGAATGCCTTTTGGTCTCTCATTTAATAAACCCTTTGTGCCATTTTTCCATTTTCTAGGTCTGGTCTGATTCATAGTTATTGATTCTGCCATTAGAATTGGTAGTGTATACAATGTTTGGAAAAAAAACTGATACAAATACTGCATCCTTGGAAAAAGGCATTTTTTGGTAAGTTCTTTTATTCTCTGTATTATTATTCGCTGTGTTTATATTTTGAATTTATTTTATTAACATTAATAACATATTATTTTCATATTTACACATTTTACAAATTTTTTTATTTTAGTTTAAAGATAATATGGATTGACAATCTGGGACTAGTTCAAGTCTAGGTAAGTAAATTTTTTTTTATTTTCATTATTTTGCAAAAAAATGTAATTATTTTTTTTCTACAGTGAGTAAAGATCAATAGATGAGAAGGAAGGAGACGTTTCAGATGATGATGTTGATGACGAGGAAGCAGAAATTCAAAATTTAGGCAAAGTAATCATATAAAGCCCTGGCTCTCCAATGGCCCCAGGTAAATTAATATTCTTATTGTTTCAGACCCTGAGGTGCTGCTAGGAAATTCCCCTATATTATCGATTTCCACTTCTATTTCCAAAGACTATACTGGGTGTTCACTCTAATGTTCCGCACGATCTTTCAGCTATTTGCAATTAATAAAAAAAAGTTTTATTAAAACATAAATTTATCTGCATTGAGTAAACAACATATAACGGTACTAAACATTTCAAAAATACTTTTTTCCGAGTATACTCAAGGTCACGTTGAGTTTTTTTAAATGGAACCATATTTTTTTTCCAGCATATTGCATATAACATTGAGGCAAATCAACAAGCACAACATATGGCACTTTTGTTCAGATAGCACCGAGTGTACAACAGTAGAAGTAGTAATACTTGTCTTTTTGGCTTACAAGGGGAGCGCATGACCCTTGGAACACCGAAATGGCCGAAACTTTGCACAATTATAGGGAACCTTAGTAGTAATAATTTTGCAAAGTCATAGCGTACACTTCTCCGAAATAGCGGGGAAATGAGATCCATTTATTCATCGTCTATCTCCTTTACTAGTTGTCGTAGCCACAACGCTTTCTGACTCGTAGCTGATAGCGCGATGTACTCTGCTTCCACTGTAGATAGAGCGACAGTTCTCTGTTTTTTTACTGGACCAGCAAATTGGTCCTTCTGACATAAATAGGTAGCCTGTGACCGAGTTTCTCGTATCTGTGTTATTTGCCCAGTCTGCGTTGCTGAAACCAATTAAGCTCCTGTTTGAGTTATTAAATTCTAATTTGTGATTAATACTATCTTTAAGGTACCTAAATATGCGTTTTACCGCATTCCAATGCGCTTTTCCTAGGTTTTGATTGAAACTACTCACGCAATTTACGGCAAATGCTATGTCTGGTCTCGATATGTATTTGGCTTATGTATAGTACGCTCCTTGCTGCTTCGAGATACGGAATCTTTTTCATTTCTTCCTCTTCCTCTCGAGTTTTAGGTTCCACTTGTTTTGTTAGTTTTGCGTTTTGTTCTATTGGCGTACCTACTGCATTGCATTCCGCCATCCCGAATGTTTCGAGTACTGTTTCTATATACTTACTCTGCTCTATCCATAATTTTCTTTCTTTTCTGTTTCTTTCAATGGTTATACCCAAACATTGTTTTATTTGCCCAAAATCTTTAGTTTCGAAGTTGATTTTTAATTGTTGCTTCAGTTTCTTCTCTTCTTTGATATCATTCGAGAATTTTATGAGGTCATCCACATAGATAGTTACTATTAACGTCGTCGTTTTATTTCTTCTTATGTACTTGCATGGGTCAGCTTTAGATTTCTGTAATCCTGACTTTTTTAGCATGTTATCAAGATTTTTGTTCCAGGCTCTTCCGCTTTGCTTCAAGTCGTACATTGCTTTCTTCAATTTCCAAATTTTTTCTTTGTCGCTAATATTATTTAGTTCCTGTAGTAATTTGATGTATACATCATCTTCTGTTTCGCTATTTAAATACGCTGTTGTTATGTGCATGTGTGTTATATTAAGGTTCTCTTTTGTTGCTAATGCTAATAAGTATCTTATTGTACTGTACTTAGCTACGGGTGAATATGTTTCCTCGTAATCCATTCCTTTAGACTGTGCACATCCCTTTGCTACTAGTTTTGCTTTATATTTTATCGTGCCATTGTGGTTTTGTTTTTGTTTAACGACCTTCTTCGTGTATGGTTTTACGCCATTCGGTTTATCCACTATTTCCCAGGTTTTGTTTTTCTCCAGTGCACAGAATTCTTCTCTCATTGCTTTTTCCCATTCCTGTCTGCCTGGCCTTGACATTGCTTCTTCAAATGATTTCGGGTCGCCTGCCGATTCTTCTGTACCTAACTAAGATACATACTTTGAAAGGTCATTTCGATCTTCTAGAAGTTTCTGTTATTCCTCTATCGCTCCATTGTCTTCGTCCGGTAGTTAGATTGCTGCTTCGAGGAATATATCGCAATCTGAATTATTGTTATTTTCTTCTATTTCACCGTTTAATTGATCAACATCTGGTTTATCCGGTTCCTGTTCCTGGAAATGATAAGCTTTACCTTCTTTATTGTTTTTGTCCTTTGACTCTTCATTCTCTTTTGTATTTTCGAAACATATCACATCCCTGCTGAATGTTATCTTCTTCGTTCTTGAGTTTATTAATCTGTAGCCTTTCACGTTTTCGTCGTACCCCATGAAAATCATTTCTTGTGAATTTGGATCCCATTTGTCTCTTTTTTCTGTTGGTATGTAAGCTAAAACTTTGCTGCCGAACACCTTTAAATATTTTAAATTTGGTCTCTTACCAGTCCACGTTTCTTCCGGTGATGTGTTCGGTAGTGCCTTCGTGGGAGTTCTGTTTATTAGGTAGGTTGCAGTCGATACTGCTTCCGCCCAATACTCGCTACGTAAGTTAGCGTCAATCAGCATTGATCTTGCCTTTTCCACGACCGTTCTGTTCGCTCTTTCAGCCAGGCTGTTTTGTTGGGGATTGTACGGGATCGTTGTTTGGTATCTGATACCGCTTTTTGCTCAAATTTCTTTGAATTTGTGGTTAACATATTCCTTTATCTTGTAACCTGTTTCGTTTTCGACTAGTGCTCTGAAAATTTTAAATACTTCGGTAGCTTCACTTTTATATTTTATACAATAGATAAACATCTTTCTGCTATGTTCATCTATGAAAGTAATAAAGTATTTCGCTCCGCCTATGGATTTCCGTGACATGGGTCCGCCAATGTCGGAGTGTACTAGTTCTAATAAGTGTTTTGCACGCTCACCTTTGCCTCTGATGGGTTGTCTGCTCTGTTTTCCCTTCATACATATTCTACATGGTTCCGTGTTGATTTTACAATTTTCTAATCCTGTTGCTAGCCCTTTGCTTAGTTTTACTATGCCATTTCTGTTTTATTGTCCTAGGTGTCTGTGCCAAATGAAGTCCTCTTTTACCGATTCCGTTTTGACGAATGCCTTCTCTTCTGCAGTATTTAATTTATAAATTCCATCTTGCAACAACGCTATCGCCAGTGTCTTCCCTTGTGGATCAGTAATCATACAACATTTTTTATTAATTTTGACCTTGTTACATTTTTCGACTATTTTCGTGACCGAAAGTAGGTTTGTTGCCAAGTTCGGAACATACATTACTTGTTCTGCCTCTACTTCCTCCCGTTTGCCGTTCAGCAATAAGTTTATTTTTACATTTCCGCGTTTTTCTACAATGATTTTTTCTTAAGTAGCCGTCATGACCTTCTATTCGTAATCGCACGCATTTTCGAGTGCCGATGCGCATGAATCTAAGTACAGACAGCCGTTCTAGGACCAGTTTTCATATCACCTTCTTGAGCACAATATTTGCGAGCGTAGCGCGAGAAGCGATGCTCTGGGAGGGAGAGAGATAGAGCATCGGTGAGGTTTCAGTCGGCCGCCGCCAGTTTTTTCGTCGACGCAAATGTGTTATCGTATAACGAAAAATAAAATTTTTCCATTTTTTATAATAGAGTAATGAAAACACTACAAATGAATAGGTGAGTTTTTTTCAATAAAAATGAGTCCAAACACGATGTCACTCGGTTCATTTGTTATTAAAATTTTGCATAAGGTAAAATTCGATAATCGTAATGTCTCTGATAACAAATAGTCCGAATGAGATCGTGTTTGGAGTCATTTTAACCCTTTCGCTACTACGGGCGACGACAGTCGCTCTTCATAAAATGCAATTGACATACGACAGGCGACTTTAGCCGCTCTGCATAAGATGCCGCGTATTGGATATATGACCAGCGATTGGAGTTATTTCACATCGAGTATCTTTTCCTGGAATGTATCATCAGTATTTTGTTTTTATCATTTGTTTCTTACGAAATTCCTCAAGAATAACAATCACAAAAAAGAAAATGCCAAATCAGTTTGAAATCAGCGGCCGCTGACGATCTTACTCGAGCACCGTGCACATTTTTGGCGCGGCGGCCCGTTCAGCGGGAGTACTGCGGAGAACACGCCCGTAGCGAAAGGGTTAATTGGGAAAACTTTATCTATCTATCCATAATATTCTTATGAATGTACAATGAAAAACAACAAATTTTTTGTTTCCGTTAAAGGATGGGTCACTCTTCGTATAATGTATCATGTTTCTCAAACGCCGCCGCAAGCCGCACGAATTCATGGCCTGGCTCCGAAGGAGCCAGGGGGGATATGTGGTAGGCGTACGGCCGGTTCAGACAGCCGTATCGAAAAGCAGTTCAGACAGCCGGGGAACTCTATACCATCCATCTTTGCTTAATTATGTAGATCAGGCATTGGAATTAACTGCTCACGACGGCCGATTTTCGGAAGCAACGCCCACTTTTTCTCGCCGCGCGTCTTGGCCCCCGCGACGGCCCTAGTGCTCGACACGTCTCCTACCTGTCGCGGGGGCCAAGACGCGCGGCGGGAAAAGGTGGGCGTTGCTTCCGAAAATCGGCCGTCGTGAGCAGTTAATTCCAATGCCTAATGTAGATGATAGTAAGGCTGCTAGTGCTTTTTTATGTGGATTTTCGCTGTCGACTTTTTCTTTGTTTTTAAAATGACGTTTCGCGGCAGTGTCCGATTTTTTTGCAAATGTAGCGTCGACGCGGTTTACCGTTATTATTGTTAATTTGACTTCCCTTATTCTTGCTGAAGTATGCTTTGTTTTCGCTCGTACTTTCTGGATCGTCTGTATCTTTTATCTCTTGAATTAGCTTTACCTTAATCGTATCGCCGGTGCTCGGTACTCCCGAGCTTCCTAATCCCATGATCATAACTTGTATTCGTCCGGCAATCCGGAAAGTAGTAATGCCCCAGTCATTTCATCTTGTACTTCGAATCGAAGCTCTCTTAACTTATGGGCGGTCCCCGTGATTTTATTAACATATTCTTCCACAGTGCTGCAATCAGTTAATCTCGTGGCAGTTAATGTTTTTAATAACCCTACCTTTCTCGTTAATCCTCTGTTTTCGAAGGTTTGCTGCAATTTGTCCCACGCTTCTTTTGCACTAATTGCATTTTGGATGTGTCCGTAATTCTGCTTATCCACGGCAAGAATTATTTTCGCTTTCGTTGTTCTGGCCTTTTTGGGATCGTTGACGTACTCAGTCGTTCCTTCCACGCAACCCCATAGATCTTCACTTTCCAAATACGCCTGCATGGCAAACTTCCAACTATCGTAATTTTCACGACCGATCAACTTTTCAATTTGATATGTTTTTGATTCCATTTCGTATGTGGTCACGGCAACGCTTAGGGGTTATATTTGCACGTGTTTTTGCTGATTGCACTTATTTTTTGCAAATAATTTTGAAACTTAATATTTCGGGAATGACTGATGCAAAATACATAATCAAGTAGTATTTTGAAAACGTTTCGATGTCAGCTACAAGAATATTTAATAAAAAATATAGGTTCCTATTTAAAAATTAAAACATGACCTTCACAAGGCTTTCCAGGGTCATCATAATGTTAAATAAATATCAGCATCAATTGTGCTCGATGGTATCCTACAACTTATGTCTGAAACTTTTTTTCGTATGTTACTTATTTTTCATGATATTTGACCGTTCTTAGATTAGCAGAAGTGGAGAAGGTGTTACAGGAAGCACCGTCGACATCGTTGAAGAAACTGCAACAACAATGCAGTTTATCGTACGGAAGCGCGCATCGCGTCATTTTTTCTCGTTAGAAAATTGCATATGCGCCTGTACCGATGTCAGATGGTGCAGTAACTTAAAGAGCCGGACCATGTATCGAGAGTTTGTTACTGTCGATGGTTTTTAAACTTTTTACAAGAAGAGGGGGGCCACATACTAGACAAGGTATTTTTTAGCGACGAAGCATGGTTCCATTTGAACAACCATGTGAACACGCAAAACACTAGAACATGGTCTACTACCAATCCATACGAAGTGTGGGAAACCACTTCATTCTCCGAAAATTGGTGTGTGGTGCGCAATTTCAAAAAAAGCGCATAGCGGGACCCCTGTTTTTCACCACGACAATGACGGCGGAAGTGTATGGGGACATAATCCAGCAATTTATTTCGTTACTGGAAAAGGACGAAAGAGATTGCTGATTACAACAGGGCGGTGCAACATCCCATACGGCTGCAACAACCACCGAAATGCTGCACGAATTTTTTGGAGATCGTCGCGTGGTTTATGGCCAGCACGCTCGCCGGATTTTACACCCCCCGATTTTTTTTTGTGGGGGATATTAAAAAATGAGGTCTATAGGAACACTCCTAGGTCCACTGAAGATTTAAGGAATAACATAACCACTTGTATTTTAGAAATCTCCGCAGAGATGTTGGAAAATGTATTCACCAACATGGTAAAAAGGATTAAAGCCTGTTTAAGGCAAAAAGGTGGGCATTTCCAACATCTGATCTAAATATAAAACAATCGGTCGTTATAAGGACCACCAAACGCCAACGAGGATAACTCTCATCGATATAAAACATAAAATAATCGGTCCTTATGAGGACCACCGAACGTCTTTCCTTTCCCCCTGAAATAAAAGTATTTCTTTTTACAGGGCTAGTTACAGGTAACAATCGATCATTGCATCGATGGTCAAGAAAGGAAAATTAAATTTCGACTAAACATCCATCAAACATTATCGACTGGGAATTCACTGCAATGTACGGCGATAATCAATTGTCACGTGAAAGTAAACCTCAAATCAAAGGACCACGAAATTTGTTTAAATTTTTAGTTAACTGAGTTGAATATTATTCTACATTCCGCTAATACAGTAACCTAATCTATCTTTTCTCCGTTTGAATTATATTCTTCGTAAGAAATAGTCAATGATGATATTATTTTCATTAACTCATGCCCACCGTGAATGAGGATTACCGTGGCGGGACAGTGGCATTTTTTGATACGGAACGGGACCAGCGCGATCGCACTGCGTACCGTTCTTAAAATGAGTGTCGTTTCCTTCCCCCTCTGTTACGTCACATTTAAAGGCCTCTGGTGACAGTCAAAAACGCCTTGTGTCCTCGACTAGCATCTGCCTACATGGCCACAGACGAGATATAAGAATAGACCAATCACCTTATGGACTTTCGTGGCCCAACGTGACTGCCATACCGACTTAGAAATTTGACACTGATTTTAGCGTCCTCTCCTCATCAACGACGGCCACTTGATAAAGTATTCATTAAAGAAGTTTAGTAAGAGCCAATCAGCACTCATGTGTAAATGCGTGTGAGCCTGAAGAGAGGAGAGACGTTTGATAAGCAATTGTCGACTTGATGCAGCGACGATAGTGTCGCGCGAATTTTCTCGGTTGCTTCATTAGTATGCATGTGTGAATGTTGAACACAGACGCATCATATAAAGAAATAGACGAGCGCGCAAAGCTGGGGCGACGCCTCGCAGGCTCGCGGCGGACAAAAATTGATTATGTATTAAATTGAGTGCAGCCAGAAAGGGTATAACCGGATAAGGGGGTCAAACGTGCCCATAAACTAAATTTGATTTGCAATGGACCAGTTTACCAAAAGAAACCATTTTACACAAATTTTCAAGCCTCTATCTCGACCGGGCGGTAGTAACAGGGAAAATTCGGAATATCCGGTTTTGCACTATTTTCCCTATTTAGTCGCATGCGAAAATTCTGAAAAAAATGTAGCATATTCCGGATATGGTGGCATATATTAGGGAATTTTTTCCGATTTTTTCGTTGCAGATTCTAGTTGTAAAAAATTAAAAACATTAAAAAAATGCAAGAAATGCTGATTTCTTATTGAAGTTTCAAAGACAGCACATTTATATTTTTATGGTAAGGGCATCTTATCATAGCTATGATCCTCAAATTTTTTCAGATTTTTCGGTAAGGTGCGCCGTAGTTAAAAAAATTAAAAACCGATTTTTTCCAGGTATTTCGCACGAAAAAGTACCTTTTACTTTGAATTTTTATACTTTCTTTATTCTGTGGGTATATTATGCGATATTAAACATTGCTATCTTCAGAAAAACAGTATATAACTTATTGTTAAAGAAATAAAATTGACTCGATCCATTGGAACTGTGCCGCGTGGAGTATATTTTTAACTATTTACTACAATTTCAAAAGTGTCTTTGGTGCAGCGGTTGTGTGTCCGACAGTGGAAGTGGAGACGAACTTTTTGACGTAGGTACGATTCCCGCCCGGACTTATTTCTTTTTAGTACATTAATTATTTTTTTTTAATACATCAATTATGTTTTTTTGCATTTCTAACTACATAAAATGAAAATAGTATTTATATAAAAACATTTTAAATATATGTTAAGCATACTTTATACTAAAATATTCACAAAAATAATTTTGCAGCACTCTTCGTTGAATCATTTCTCTAGCGTGTATCCTCTTAATTACGGCTGGGAGAATACATTCCTTTTTTATAACATAAATAATAAAAAAAAATATGTCTGGGCGGGGATCGAACCTGCGTCAAAAAAGTTTGTAACGATTCCAAAGTCGGACACGCAACATCTGCCCCAACAACGCTCTTGACTGTGTGGTAAATAGTATGCACATATATTGGGTAATGTTAACAAGATTGGTCACTTGAAGGCATGAAAGAAGGACTTAACAATTCCGGAATACACTCAATGTTTCTACAGTTATAATCCATGCGCTAATTGTACAAATAAGAACATTGGTTTACTAAAGAGCAAACATCCAACAGCATCCTTATATTATCCCACAAACCCCACGAAAAAATTCAAACCTCGAATGTATTCAAAATAAATATATATATTCACATGCAATTATATTTGCATAAAGATATGTATATATACATACATACAGTCTCAAGTTTAACCTTTTTGAAGTTTAGTAGTTACGTCTGACGATGAGATTCAACTATTATGATATATTTAAGAAAATACAAAAGGTAAAAGTAAAATGAAAAGTAAAGTAAAAGTCAATTTAGAAAACCCTGAAAAGGTTAAAATTTAAAAGAAACGCAAGTATGTACAAATGTATTCGAAGTATAGCCTAGCACACACCTACAAACATTTTCCTAGAAATTGGTATGCATTTATGATACATACAAACATTCAAAAACGTGCAGAGTATGTTAAGTATTCAGAAATGTACGAAATGTAAAAACGAAGCATTTTATAAAAATATGATTTTGCATAAATATCAGCAGTCTAAAATTCTTCATGCGATAGAATAGCCTATTTCGCCATCGCACGCATAAAAAAGTACACATATGTATGTATAGATTGTCAGTTATTTCACAGTTTATATTATTTTAAAGTGTGTGTCGTTCGTGTGACCTGCCAAAGAATTTATAATTTTTACCACAGTAAGCGCAACAATCTGTTTCTGCATTCTGTTGGTAACGTTGTGAGTGACACGGAAATGGTAATGGGGCCACAGACGAGATATATCTCGTCGGTGATGGGGCTCTAGTGCCCCAGGAATTCGGGCCGAAAAAAAACATTGCATGATTGGTCTATTCATATATCTCGTCTGTGATGGGGCTCTAGAGCCCCAGGAATTCGGGCCGAAAAAATACATTGCATGATTGGTCTATTCTTATATCTCGTCTGTGGTATTATACTCAAATTAAATGTTTATTTTATAACACGTCAGTTCAATAAGACCTCTGGTAATTGAATGCCTAAAATTATCATTTCAGTTGTTAACAACATCAATAACACTTTTGTTTTTAGAAACGAGCGCTTTACAAATATTAAAGGAAAAACAGTCAAACTACAATTATACGAGGATAACTCTCATCGATATTAAACATAAAATAATCGGTCCTTATGAGGACCACCGAACTCCAACGAGGATAACTCTCGTCGATATTAAACATAAAATAATCGGTCCTTATGAGGACCACCGAACGTCTTTCCTTTCCCCCTGAAATAAAAGTATTTCTTTTTACAAGGCTAGTTACAGGTAACAATCGATCATTGCATCGATGGTCAAGAAAGGAAAATTAAATTTCGACTAAACATCCATCAAACATTATCGTCTGGGAATTCATTGCAATATACGGCGATAATCAATTGTCACGTGAAAGTAAAGCGCGAAATTTGTTTAAACTTTTAATTAACTGAGTTGAATATTATTCTACATTCCGCTGATACAGTAACCTAATCTATCTTTTCTCCGTTTGAATTACATTCTTCGTAAGAAATAGTCAATGATGATATTATTTTCATTAACTCATGCCCACCGTGAATGAGGACTACCGTGGCGGGACAGTGGCATTTTTCGATACGGAACGGGACCAGCGCGATCGCACTGCCTAATGCTCTTAAAACGAGTGTCGTTTCCTTCCCCCTCTGTTACGTCACATTTAAAGTCCTCTGGCAACAGTCAAAAACGTCTTCTGTCCTCGACTAGCATCTACACGGCCCCGTAACTTCCACCTACAACTAATAGATGGCAGATTCATCGACAGTTGAATGTAGTTGTGAGAATACTTGTGGCGCTGTTGCCATTCTCATCTGTTCTCGCGAGCGCGGGTCCGGAGTTAAATGGATGACCCTGTACCAAGTGTATGACTACCTAGCCATGTATATTACGAGTTTCACACATAGTTATCTAAGAAAAAGGAACAACTAAATATCGCGAGTACAATTTGTCCGGTTTAAATTTCCCTCCAAATTGGAACATATACGTGGCGACACCATACGATCTATGCTTTCACAATATAAGAGATTGGAAACAACATTCACAATATAAGATATCGGAAACACAACAATCTACTCTTTGACTCGAATTTAAATTTTGCTTCTATCTCATTGGCAATACTGCGGGTATCATGGGATCTTGCAACCAAGTTCACGCGATAGTGTAACAATACATTAGCTGATTGGAAATATCGTTTTTGGTATAAAAAGTGCTTGTTTTGTATCGGAATTTTGATAGTGTTGCTCGCTTTTATTAAGTAAAACTTCTCGTTTGTGAAAATGACTTCACCTCCAGTTTTAAAGGTATTTAAGACTAACAACAATTACCTCAATTCTTTGATAATAGTGTTTTCATATAGGTTATAATATTGTCTTAATCATTTTTTTGTTGATTGAATTCCTACAATGATTGTTAGTGTATGTGAATAATATGTTGTGTGTCGAAACACAATAATCTTTTGAGAATAACGAAAGGTCATTGTATGTATGTGTAGGTACAATTACAGAAAGAAACGAATATTTGAGGTAGACATATAGTAATGATTAACCCTGGAGCAGTTCTGAAGATGACGGTTGTCATTCACACTTATTAAAATGCTGGCTATCTTCTTTCTAATAAAGGGGTAAGGTTGAGGAGCAGAGTGTCTGTTTTGGGGAGTGTACTTTTTATCTCACAAGGAAAGCTCCCCAAGTGGTCGTCTCAGGTTTTGATGAACTTTGGTATGTTGGACGATCATGTTATTACGAATCCCCTTGTATTTGGTTTTGGGCATAGATGCTCAATAGTTTAACAGATATTTAATGTTAAAGTTTTGATAGGGTTTTTCTAATCTAATGTAAGAGCTGCTTTCAAGTACAAGTTTGGAGTAGTCTGGAAAGCGCTGGGTTCCTATGAAGAGTTTATTTTTGCGCATAGGTTAAAATCTCTGCGGGTAAGCTGCATATTTTTTTCAATTTTTTTAATCATGTACATAAGTTATGTTTTACATTGCGGTAAGTTGACAGTTTATATTTTTTAGGTATAATAAAAAATCAGTTTCAAGGGGATTCGTAATAACATGATCTATCAATATGCCAAAGTAATAAAAATCTGAGACGACCATTTGAGGAGCTTTGTTTGTCAGTTTAGTCACTAATTCCATGGGCTTTGATTGAGCAATCTTATAACTAATAAAAACCTGCTGGAGGACAGTTGTCATCCACTCAATGTTTCATGTCAGTATTAGGTCTGCGGAAAAGTTCTGAACGTTTAGCATACATTTATTTTATTAATAAATTAACAATTTAATTAGGAGTAGGCCACGTGTATCAACATCAGAGGTAGCGAAAAGACTCAATGTAGCCCAATAAACAGTTTCGGATCACATCCAATAGTTTAGGTTCATATATTATTTTCTTTTACTTAAAAAATGGGTAGAACTTTTTGGCACACCTAATATTTTTGTTCAAAATTTTCTTAATTTTTTGTTATCTTTTATTTTTACCTCACTTCTTAGTATTTTATTTCTTCTTAGATTTAATACTCGCTGATTTTAGACTAAAAATACACCTTAAAATATTCTAGATCCACATTTCTGAAGGAAAAAAGTCCATTTCACAATCTTATAAATGTCATGCATTTCTTTACATTTTTCTTTTTTTATTCTACTTTCTTCATTCTACTTGTTATTCTAGAAGTATGACTGAAAATTGCATAAAGTGAGATAACTGGCTGTGCTTAGGTCATTCTGATATAGTATGCAATGAATAACTGCATACAGCAGATACAGAAAGTGTTTTAGATGGATAGGAATGTAAATATATAAATAATGTTTTAACCTGAAATTATTACTCATTAAGTTACCAAATTGATAAATGTGTCCGTGAAATACTGATATTTGAAACCCAAGAGCCTGAAAGTGAAAATGTGATACCAAATGTTGCGGTCCTTTATTAGATTTTTTATTTAAAACTTAAACGTTTTTTATTATTTTCCCTTTGTGAAGATCTTTAGGGATACCAGAGTAATATTAGAAGTAAAAGAAATATGAATGTTATAACTTTAATTACGAAAATTACAATGGATGACGGTTGTCATCCACGCGACCACTCCAGGGTTACTAAATTTTTTTACATATTTGTTAAGGTACAGTGACGAGCATTGATAGAGCTCGGTTGAAAAACGGTATAGGAGAAGGAGCCCTCTCACCACTCGCTTTTGGGCTTGAGAATGCGGTGCACAGCAGCAGTCAGATGATCGGTTTCTTCTCCAATACTGCTTTTCAACCGAGACTCCATCAATGCTCATAAATGGTAAATGTACCAGTAGTTGACACTATAAGACTCATTTCTCATTGTAATTATTATCACTGAGTTTTATTTTTAGTAAGCAATTTTGTAGGTGGATAACTTGATTCGTCAGCTGTTTTTAAACAAATTGAATTCATTAGTATTGACAAATAATGCTATAATAAAGTTTTATTTAAAAAAAATTAAACCCTCTAAATTGCATGAGTAATTGATACATCAAATTTCTAAAGGCAGTAGTAGTTGACAGGTTCATGAACCAGTAATTGACATCAGAGAGAATAAAATACGTTTATTTGAAAACAAAAATGCAAGATTCAACAAATAGAACGAAATGAAATGCAATAAAATTGCATAGGTAACACATACAGAGCATTTTAAAAAAACTATAACATACAAAAATGTTGGTTACTACAAAAAATATATACATATAGATACAGTGAATCCTCCCACATTGACCCTGTTGATACTACGGTCACACTGACCCTATTGCTATTCCTACGCCTATGGCACAGTCAGTCAAGCGTGTGATTTGTGTAATGCTGGTAGTTCATAATACAATAACATAACTTTTTTAATTTTACTTTTTTTTCATCTGAAAATTCGTTTAACATATTGGTGAGATTTTTCCGATTAAAACGACATCAAGCACGATATATTTTGGACCGCATTTACTTATTTCATACTTATTGTATAACTCATTTTACTCCATTATCGCCTTGACTACATTACAAAAATAAGTCAAAAAATGGTTGTTAGTCACGTTTGAAATTACAATAGTATAATATTTCTAAACACTATAAATTACAGAAGTATAAAGTAGTAAAATATTCTACATTAAATTATATTGACAATGAGATGATACGTATATAAATATGTAATAGACTTCACACACTGTTGTACGCCGGAGACGTTCGCCGTTGGTTTGATGACCTTTGACGCGTCACCGACTTCCTCGTTGGTTAATTAAATCCGCGGAGGATGGTTGTAATAGTTAATGGTGGACTAATGTGTGGATGGTGATATATATATATATATATTTTAATTAAAAATAAAATAGAACAGTGCATATAACAAACAACACGGGAGCTGATCCTTGAGTCAACCTCTCAATATCCTAGCTCGAGATCGACTGCCGCCAAAGCTGTTCCTCGAGCCCTGCGACGGTTTTTCGTTAAACGCGTGATGTCAAAAACAAAAGACCCGCAGGGGATCGAGAGTCGTCGACCTCTTCGACGAACAGCTTCAACGGCTACATACATTGTCATCTCTCGTCGCGCAATCGGCAACCGTTGGCTATCGCCGGCCTACGACACACCTGTGTCCGTACAGATGCCTACAAATGATTGACTCACTTGTCGAGATTATAATTTAGTTGTATGTTAGGTGTGATGTTACGCTTGAAAATAGGTGTGTGAGAGCGCGAAGAGGAATCTTGAGGTGTCAGAAATTATGTTTTATGGGTTTTTCTGAGGCTCCTGGAAATCGGCCTTCGCTGACATTTGGCGATGTTTTAGGGCCTTTACTGGATTGCGGCCCACGTGCGTGGCAGCCGTCCAAGAACTTCAGGTTTACGATGGTGACCGTCAATAAAGGGCTTACGAGCCATATGCCTAATTGCCGTGCACCGTAAGGTCTGCGCGGCAACACACACAAAAAGTTTTAAACCATTTGACGTGGCTGAAACATTTGTCGAGTTTTAAACCTACCTAACCATAACTTTGCTCATATGTATTTATAATATATTGAAATTCTGTATTTTATCGAAAAGAGTACGAAATCTTCAGTGATCGTTTTATGACTTCTTAAAAAGTCATTTTGTCAAAAATAATAGAAAAGTTGTGAAAAATGAAAAAGAAGTAGAAAAATTTTTAAAACTTTTCCGAAAATTTTGCTGAGTTGAAAAATGTAATTGTAGTCTTGTAATCTTAAACAGGCTGTACCTCCACATCCGTCAAACGTAGGTTAGTCCCCCACATTATCCATAAAATTTAGGATTGTTCCCTCTCATTATCCGTCAAAAACGAAGACTGTTCCCCCACTTCGTCCATAAAATGTAGGCTGCTTCTCTCACACTGGCCGTAAAATGTAGGCATGATTCTTACACTGACCATCAAACGTAGGCTGTTCCCCCGCATTATCTAGGCACAGCTTACATTCGACGGACAATGTGTAGAGATATTTCATGTATTTTGCTAGCAATCCGTTTTTGTAATTCATTCGATGAAATGAGTTACTCGATAAGTATTAATCAGTAAATGTGATCCAAATTATATCATGTTTGGTCTCATTTTGATCAGAGCAATCTCATCAATATGTTATAAACTTTTTCATAGAGAAAAAGTTAAAAATAAAAAAGTTTAAGTGTCGTCTTTATTATAACATTTGGTACACGGGTATTTAAATCTCTCGGTTGCCTCGACTCTCATTCCATCCTTCTCTTTTATTCGCTGTCCTTTTCTTTATTCGGCGGACTTCAAAGGCGCGCTGCGAGACTGGAAATGTAGTCTCGGTATGCCCAAACTGACCCTGTTCGATTCCGAGCTGATGGTCAATGTGGGAGGATTGACTGTATGTACAGTAAAAGCTGGATAATTGCAAGAAAAGATTGGCGGGATAGATGCAAGGTGACTATCCCTATTTCCTTGGCGAGCCTGGACGCTCGACGAGGGCGCGGTGTAATATGATCCGAATCGGAATATCGGTGTGACTAAACTAATTCAACGATGAAATTTTTTTATTTCTGACTTTTTCTTAATGAAACTTTTACTAACGTACTTGTGAGATTTTTCTGATTAAAATGAGACCAAACACGATATAGTTTGAATTATATTTACTTGTTGATACTGATTAAATACATACCGCAAACTACACAAACACGTTGCTCTTATTAAAATACGTAAAAGCTGGATAGGTGCAAGAAAGATTGGGATCCAAACATTGCATATAACCAGCCGAGGTGTCTATTTTATGTTTACAATAAAAGTTGGATAGATGCAAGAGAGATTGGGACACAAACACTGCATATAATCAGCCGAGGTGTCGATTTTATGTTTACAGTAAAAACTGGGTAGATGCAAGAGAGATTGGGACCCAAACTTTGCATATAACCAGCCGAGGTGTCGATTCTATGTTTACATGCGGCTCCTGCCGAGCGTGGACGTATAAAGGGACAGACTTTTTTATTTATTAATTTTTCTAAATGTAACTTTTACCAATGTAATGGAAAGATTTTTCAAATGTAATCATAACTCAGCCATAACATGAATGTTAGCGGCGGCCGAATTTTAAGAAGGGTCGGAGGTAGTTAGCCCGACGCTATTCTGCCTTTGCCTTATTTATGACTGGCTTTAGGACTGTTTGTGTCCGTATGTTGAGAGTATGGCTTGATGCCTGGGCACCAGACGTTAGCCATCGACTCGAGGTCGTATGGCTATCGGGTGTCTTAGACTGTTTGTTTGAAAGAGGCATGAGAGAGAGTATTAAGGATAGCAGGCGACCCGACGTCGTACTGCTGATTTCCCAAGAAAAGAGACATTGTTCTTGGGTCATCGATTTTGTCACGTAATTTTGCTTGACGGAAAACAAACGTCACACAAAACTGGCGAAAAGTGCGTCTGTTGGAACCCCCAACAAGCATATGGCCAATGCACTGTAATGAACTATGGATAATAGTAAAAAAATCCAAACTGTTGAAATCATGATGACTAATATGTCCAAATATCCAGACAAAAATGTACTTTTTGAAACCACATTCATTTTTAATAAATGTATTAATCCCTTTACAAAATTGAGATTGAAAGTTAATTGTACATTTTTATGGATTTTTACAAATACGTGTCGTTCGTAGAATATTTCTATATTCTATTTCATCTTTATAAATTTTATTAAATATTATCATATCTTTTAGATAGACGAAATATATGTTTAAAAACAGCAACTGATTTTCTTTATTTATAATTTGAAAGTTTACCAAGTTTAAGAACATTTATAAAAAAGATACCTCAAAATAAGAATTTGTTTATTTTTTGACATTATAAAATTAATTTTCCGATCAAAAATATTTTTGTAGCAGGTTAAATCCTTAAGATAAATAAAGAATAAACTCCATTTCACAAATAGTTTTCGATATAACAATTGCACCATTTCGAAGCCGGTATTTGGGTCATTCCACGGGAAATCGATAGGATTTACTGTTGAAAAATTTAAATTTAGAAAAACAAATGGAGAAACAATTTTGAATGGTTACAATATTATGATTTTTATTCCGAAGTGAGGGTGGTGCATGGCACTTACGGAGCGAGAAGGGTGTCGTAGGAGGATCTGGTCCCAGGGTGGGGAAAACGTTGCATTTTCTATAAAAGAGAACCATGACAGACAGCATGACATTTACCCCAGAGCCTTCTTACACAGCGATTTCAATACGAAAATATTGTGGAGTTGGTGGATGCTTTTATGTGTATTTGTGCTAGCGTTTAGGCGAGGAGAAATTCGGCGCTTGATAGTTTCTTGTTTAGTCTCGAGGACAGTTTAGTTAGGCGAACTGTTTAGGTGCATGAATGAAAAGTGTGGAAGGTTGATGGGATGCGTGGTGTGAGAGGTGCGTGCGTTCTCAGAAGTCAAGTATCGAACGGATCGTGTGACTTTCTGGGAATGCATCTCCTCTATATGAATCTGGTGTGTGTGTGTGTGTGTGTGTGTGTGTGTGTGTGTGTGTGTGTGTGTGTGTGTGTGTGTGTGTGTGTGTGTGTGTGTGTAGATTTTTGGGACCTCCGGGTCAGAATGCAGAAGAGAACCGTTTGAGTTGTTGCGTGGAGAGCATTGCGTGGAGAGTATTGCGTGGAGAGTATTGCGTGGAGAGTATTGCGTGGAGAGTATTGCGTGGAGTCTGTTTGTGAGGAGATATATATTGTGCTGTCTTTTATTATTTTAATATATATATTAGTTTTATTATTTCAACTCACGACTCACAGTTTGTGTCATATTTTTGAATCCCACAATATCTAGCACTTAAAACATTCAAATATATTAGTTTTCATTAGTATTTCTTTTTTTTAAGTTTACTATTTTTATTCATTTTAGTTTCGTGTTTTTTTTATTTTTATTGTGAGTGTTAAGTAGTGTTTTTACGTTAGTTTGTGTGTATATATTCTTTTTTCTTTAATTGTGGTGTGTAGTGTTTTTTACTTTAATTTGTGTTTATATTGTTTTCTTTTTCTTTAATTGTAGTGTAGAGTAGTTTAAATATATATTTACTGTTAAAAGTGTTGGATATGGCCAGCACAAAGAGAATTACTTTATCCATGGAGGAACGATTGAAAGTCTTAGATGACTTGAAAGCGTTCAGCGTTTCGACCGTTGCAAAAAAGTACAAGGTGTATCCGTCAACGATTTGTAGGATAAAAAATAACGCACCAAAAGTTGTGGAGTTCGTTGACAAAGGGAAGATACAGCAAAAACGACGAAGAATCAGACCATCCGTGTACGACGCATTGGAGCAAAATTTGCTGGCTTGGTTCATCGAAAGAAGAACTCTTGGCGATTTCGTATCGAATGCTGTGCTTGCGGAAAAAGCAACGGAATTAAAGGACAGTATGGGGTTGCCGTCGGATTTTAAAGTTAGTAAGAGCTGGTTAGATGGGTTCAAAAAAAGACATAATATACGATTAATAAAAGTGTATCGGGAAAGTGCAAGTGCTGATGAAGATTCAGCGAAAAAATTTTGTGATAATTTTACAAAATTATTGGAAGAAGATGGCAGTATAGATGAAGACAATGTATATAACATGGACGAGACTGGGCTTTTATGGAAAGCCTTACCATCGAAAACATTGGCGGAAAGAAAAGAAAGGCCCATAAAGGTGTACAAAAGCCGCAAAGAACGAATTGCGGTAGCGCTATGTGCAAATGCATCTGCGACGCACAAGTTGATGCCATGAGTAATTAATAAATATGAAAATCCCAGAGCTCTGAAACATTGCAAAAGTAATCTTCCCGTCATCTTTAAATCACAGAAGAATGCGTGGATGACACAAACACTATTTTTTGATTGGTACCAAAATTATTTTAAGCCCAGTGTACGGGCACACCAACTAAGCAATGGAGTGACTGGTAAAGTCATTTTATTGTTAGATAATTGCGGAGGACATACAGTGCCGCCAGAATTATTAGATGAAGCTGATTTTAAAATTATGTATCTTCCTCCGAATACAATCAGCTTAATTCAATCAATGGACCAGTGCATAATAGCTAAGCTGAAAGCTCTGTATCGCCATAAAGCAATACGTAAAGCTGCTACATACCAAGGCGGAATAAATGACTTTCAAAAGCAATTTACATTGAAAGATTGCATACAAGAATTGCACGATTCCTGGATGGAAGTATCAGCGGATAACATCATTAACTCCTGGAAGAAAATTATTCCCAATCAAATCGATGCATATCATCGTGTTATGAGGCAGAACTTAAGTAATTTAACAGGAGATGCGTACACGGAAGAGGATATTGTACAATTTATGTCCAGCTGTGACAAAGAAGAAAGAAGAAAATCCACAGAGGAGGAAGATGTAGATACAGAAGAACAAGAGAATGAAAGAGAGGAGCTACAACAGTTATTTCACCATTTGGAGCAGCGCGTATCGCAAGAAGCGCCTTTCACTAAAAACATATTTAAGGTCTTCAAAAACCATTTTTTAGGAAATGTTAATATTAATTATAAGTACAATTATATATTTTTATAAAACTTATAAACATAATTTTCATTTTAGTAATGGATTTTTATTTTTTAGGCACCGATGAGTAACGTCTGAAAATATCCAAGGAATGTAGGATAAATTAATCTGGACATCATTTTAAAATACTTACAGGATGGAACACGTAACTAAAATCACATATGTTCATACATATATATTCCACATTTTCGCTGACAAAAAAATTAATCATTTCCAATTATGTTGCCCACGAAATAATGCAACCTTTATTTAAAACATTTTGCACGAGAATCATTACTTATGCACTACATATTTGAAGCAATTCTAGTTACATGCTCCACATTGCATATAACAAAAATTTGAAATGCATATTGTATAGTATTATTTATTTTAACGTATTATTATATTTATTCCAATGTATTACAATATTTATTATAATGTACATTACTATTTTACATTATCCTTTTATTATTATTTTAATAAGTAAATATAATTCAAATTGTATCATGTTTATTTCAATGTATTATTATATTTATTATAATGTACTTTATTATTTTACATTATCCTTTTATTATTGTTTTAGTAAGTAAATATAATTCAAATTGTATCATGTTTATTTCAATATATTATTATATTTATTATAATGTACTTTATTATTTTACATTTTCCTTTTATTATTATTTTAATAAGAGCAACGTGTTTTTGTACTTCGTGGTACGTCTTTAATCAGTATCAACAAGTAAATATAATTCAAACTATATCGTGCTTGGTCTCATTTTAATCAGAAAAATGTCACAAATACGTTGGTAAAAGTTACATTTAGAAAAATTAATAAATAAAAAAGTTTTATTGTTGCATTAGTATTGTCTCACCGATACGTTTCGGCCCCGCGCTTTGTTTCCTTGGACCTCTCTCTCTTTCCTCCACTGTCTGTCAAAAAAATGAAAATGTCCAGCGGAGACGCGAACACAGGACATTCTCGTGGCAGACAGTGACACCAGCCTCTGCGCCATCACCATTTCCCTAACAAAGTTTAACGCTTAAGGTATGTAAGTACCTCACGAAACTTTAATAACAATTATCTCGAATACCGGCGAGAGTTGGCACCTGCCCTTTTGGGTTTGGGGCAGGACCCAACTAAACTACAATCCTGCAAAAGCGCATCAAAATCCAAGAGCCTCATCTCGTGCCCTATCCTTGTAAGCTCTTTAATAAATCTATGAAGGAAAAGAACCATCCAACAGCATGTGGAGTATAAACAAAAGCAATTGTTCTGGCATTTACACCCACGATGCATTGCAATGAAAGTAGTTATAAATTTTTACACTAGAGTGAATAACTTTTCAAACAGCGTACTATTAAAAAACATTTTTTTAGTAGAAAGCTTATTTTTCGTGACTGTAAATAAGAGTGTCAACTAATTGGTATAGTGTCAACTACTGGTATATTTACCCTACATCCTGGTTTAAGTGTAAGTAAAAATACTCTAACTTTCTCTTCTCTAAATGCTTCCGGCCTATCCTTTCTTCAACTTTTTTCTCAAGGCCCGCTCGCGCCTGGTCAGCGTCAACGTTGCACATTTGGCAACCAGACCCGGGCGGACCCGCGCGCGAACTTTCCCATTTTCTTTCCATTTTCTATCTTCCTTCTTTTTCCGTTTTTCCTTTTCTATCTTCTTTCTTTCGAACACCATAAAAAGACCAGCAACCTTTCGGCACGGGCAGAACCTCTTGCGACACACCACGTATACGACCGTGCGACATTGTTAATCACTTGCTTCTTATTTCGTTATAATAATTGTAAATAAATTGAGCGTGTAACGCGAAATCGGAGTTGACCATTACGCACCCATCACCCCAACATAATACATTGAAGGATATTATTCCTATCCAACCATTTGGTTCTTCAAGTTGATGCCAAATTGAATGGTCTGTTTTTGCAATACCCATCAAACAGAATTGTTTTGGGTCGCCGTGAAAGTTTTTTGTTTCTATTCTAATACGAGGATCTTGTAAAATGATAGAATACTTTGGTATGTGTTGTTTACAAATATGCTTTACACTAAGTTGTTTACAATTATCTAATTTGTATCGTGTAGTTGGCATGTGGGAACGTGTTGCTGTATCTATTGTAGGAACTAAACGATATGCTGAAAATTCAGTTTTTTGAAGTATTGGTATACGTATCTCAAACAGATGTGAGTTGCCTCTAAAATAGCAATATTGATAGTCCTGGCTTTGATAGTTTCATCATTTTTAGTTACATCTACTGTAAATATCATTTGGTTTTGATCATACATTTGAGCAATTTCTTATAATATGGTATTAACAAGTGTAGTATTGATTAAATTATGGTGTATATGCCTGATTTTGGCATGAGATATATTTTCATGTAAAATTATAGAGTCTATAAATTTGGCAACGAGCTCATTAATGTAGGTTAGTTCCGTCATGGCCATCTGGAGCGCAGCCTCACCCGGGCTACCCCCACTCTGCGTCCACTCTCCTCATACAGGCTGTGATCTGTGACGACGATGGACCGAGGGGGGACTGAAGGGAACTGAAACGAAAGAAACGGACCTAGAGTGGGGGAAGGCCGGGGTAGTGCTGCGCTCCGGATGGCCATGACGGGGTTAGTTGTTCTATTATTACAATCTCATTTTTAATTCCATTGTTAGTGTTATTTACTTGATGTAGAATATAATTAAGTTTCACATTCATTTTCTTCTGAAAGGCAGCTGAATCTACTGCAGTTGAACATAGTATTGTGATATGTATATGTATATATCTATGTATCTCTATATGTATGTATAGAGAAGATTGACAATAGCAGGGAAAGGAACAGTCAACTCGTCCTCGATCGTCTTTCGCGTTCGTCTATTCGTCTCTTCGTCTCTTCGTCGCGTCTACCTTCCGTTGCGTCCACTTCTTCGCCTCTTCTTCTACTCTTTCGTCTATTCGTCTACCGTCTATTCGTCTATGCCACTCTATGCGTTCACTCCGACCGTCTAAATTCGACTGTTGTCCAGCGTCCTTTTTTTTTTGTCGTCCAGCGTCTAACGTCTTTTGATTTGTCGATCGTCTCTGTCGCTAAGTGACATGACCTCTCACGCACCAATCACGCATCAATTAACAAATCATTCGCACGCATGCGCTCATCCGTTCTCTCTCTCACATACATTCACACTCATTCATCCTGACATTTTCATCATTCCACAGTATATATGTTTCATTAGTAACAAGTTTAGCCAGTTTATTTTGCAATGCTATTACTTCGTCAAGTTGTTGATTATAATACTTAGCGTCCGCTTCTGACATAGTAACGAATAACGTTTTACTTATATCTCCTATAAAATTAATATTCCACATTTAACTCTAAAATGTTTACTTTTTATACCTAGGTTACCAAACAGATTATCGGTATGAATGACCCATTGACTGAATCTGTTTAGGTATGTATTCATGGTATCTTGCAAAATTTTTGTCTGATTTGAAGATGCTGCATATGTCTCAACTAATTTCAAATGCAATTGTTCCCTAACATGTATCAAATCACTTACATCATAGTATATTACTACTTTCCATTCTTAATGAATAACACGAACTGCTCCCATAGGTTCGACGTAAATGTTTAGTTGGATTGGAAGGTTTTCGATTTCGTACCATGATTCCATCATTGGTTTACCTTGTATAACTGTTAAGGTTATCCTGTAACAGAGGACAAGTTCGCGTATTTGATTCTGTTTATATGTACCACTCCTATTTTGTTCTTGCGATTTATCTTCACATTTGTGTTTCTACGCACTTCCGTAATAGGGATTGGACCTATGTATCTAGATGTAAGACCATTTAACAGTTTCTTATTCTCATTAGACCTAAGCCATATGAAATCTCCTACACTATAGTGGCGTTGGTTAATAGTTTTATCAAACGTTTACTTTACTTTATGTTTAAATTCTATTAATACTTCCTTAGTCATAATTTCTCCTTTTTGTATGCGTAATTGTAGTTTATATAAGTAATCGCGATAAGTCTCATAATCGTCCATCGTAACTGGAGATCGTCGAAAAACTAATTCAAAAGGTGTCAAATTTGTGCTACTATATTGTGTCTTATTGTAACAATTAACAAAGAATGGTAAGATCTCGTCCCAGTCTTGGTCAGTTGATCTGTTAGATCGTAAATATACCTTCAAACTGGTGTGCATCCTTTCTAGACTACTGTTAGATTCCGGTCTAAAAGGAGTGGCTGAGTGCTGTTGAATTAAAAAAGGGAAGAGAATTGTTTAGTAAGTTAGGCTGTGAAATTATGTCCATTGACTGTGAGAATAATTTTCTGTATTCCAAATTGTGGAATGTAATGTTCAGCTAGAATTCTGACTGCTTCCTGCAGTGTTTTTGATATAGGGTAAGCTTGTATAAATTTCTTGAGGTTACCTTGAAGAGTCAGAATAAATTTATTTCCTCTTGAAGTTTCCTTTAATGGACCCATGATGTCGATAGCTATTTTTTCGTTAAAAAATCTTGCTGTATCCGTTGTCTGCACGAGTACTCTTTCCATTGATAATGTATTTTCTCTTTTTGGCATACTTTGCAGCGTACAATAAGGGTGATTCTGCTAAGTGTGCTACCTAAATTTCTTCTGAACGGTTTGTCATAGGAAAAAATGTTTCAAACAAAAGTTGTATGGTGTCGAAAGAGCTATACGATGTAATAATTAGTTTGTTGCTATTTCCTTTTTTTAATGAGATGTGAAGGTCACCTTGAGTTTTTTTATTGTAACGGGTAAAATGTGACCCTGCCATTAGAAAGGGTGTTGAATGCTGAGTAAAAGTTTATGAGGGTGTATGGGTCTAAAAACTAATAATCACTGAAATATTCTTCAGTAAATGATGATAAACTTTCGTAAGTGTAAAATCCGTACAGCACTTACCAGTTAATTCACGTAGCAGTAACTTTGAGCTGAATATCTAACGATTGTCGCAGAAATTAAGATACGCTTCCAATGATACAATATAAACAATTAGGCAAGGTCAATGTCGTCAATGGTGTTCACGAACGACGACATTGACCTTGCCTGATTGTTTACATTGTATCATTGGAAGCGTATCTTAATTTCTGCGACAATCGTTAGATATTCAGCTCAAAGTTACTGCTACGTGAATTAAGGGCTCATTTCCACTTGCGACTAGCCGCGCGCGACTCTCGGTCGCGCCACTATGAAATACATTGCGGCTTATGGGGCTATTTCCATACGCACAGCTGCGACTGTCAGCCGCGCGCGACTTTTAAGTCTGGGACCCCCCTTCCACTCGACCAGTTGCCCTTGACTGCCAGTCGCGCCACTATGAAATACATTGCGGGTTATGGGACTATTTCCACACGCGCGGCTGCGACTCGAGCCGCGCGCGGCTGGAGAATACAGGCGCGACTCTCATCGCGACCGAATGCCATTAGTGCTTCAGAAACCCGAGAAAGGTTGGCTATTGCCGCCAAAGCTGTTCCTCGAACCCTGCGTTGGTTTTTCGTTAAACGCGTGATGTCAAAAACAAAAGACTCGCAGGGGATCGAGAGTCGTCGACCTTCGACGAACAGCTTCAGCGGCTGCATACATTGTCATCTCTCGTCGCGCAATCGGCAACCGTTGGCTGTCGCCGGCCTACGACACACCTGTGTCCGTACAAATGCCTAATTGCCTAATAAAGTAGATTTATCGACCTCTTCGACAAACAGCTTCAACGGCTGCATACATTGTCATCTCTCGTCGCGCAATCGGCAACCTTTGGCTGTCGCGCGCGGCTGAGTCGCGGCATTTTGAGTCGCGAGCACTCGAGTGTCGCGCGCGGCTAGTCGCAAGTGGAAATGAGCCCTAAGTGTGTACAAGTAACTTCCCCGTACAATTAAACTTAGTAATTAGCTTCGTAACGATGAGATTTACCAATAGTGAAATGCGAGGTATGATTCTCGTTTATGGAGCATGCAACTGTAATTCTGTAAAAGCGAAAAGTTTGTATGCCGAAAAATATCCAGACCGAATTCAACCAACACGTCGTCTGTTTCAAAAGCTTAGTAAGAGACTTGGAGAAATTGGCAGCTTCACCGTGGAACGTAAGCGACTGAAAACTGTAAGAAATGATTGAAATATTAATGCTGTAGTTGGCACTGCTATCCACAATCCGCGTTTAACTTGAAAAATTTGTTAACTTAAAAAATATGCATTACTGGTCATTGGAAAACCCACATTGGCTTCGTCAGGTTGATCACCAACAGCGATGGAGCTTAAATGTTTGGTGTGGTATAATTGATAATAAAATAATCAGACCGTATTTTATTGACGGATCATTAACAGGACAAAAATATTCTATCTCTTTGTCTGAAACATTACCGTCTTTATTAGAAGATTTACCATGCCAAACTCTTTTAACAATGTAGTACCAACATGACGGATGCCCAGCACATTACGTACAACAATCACGTCAGGTACTACAAAGGCTATTCCCTAATCGGTGGATTGGACTGGATCGGTGGATCGGTCGGATATAATTATGTACTTTCTTTGGGGACATTTAAAAATCGAAGTTTATCGCGAGCCACCAACGACGCCTGAAGATATGAGAAATCGTATCATCAGAGCATGTAATGCCATAACTGAAGAAACACTTCAACGTGTGTCACTTGCACTGATTAATCGACTACACACCTGTATTGATCATAATGGACAACAATATGAGCACCACATACAATAAAAATCGTTTAAAGAATAACATATTGGTAAGTATTTATTTTTGGACCCATACACCTTAATAGTGTTTTACTCAGAATCTAACACTCTTTCCAACTGCAAAGTCAAATTTTACCCATTGCGATGAAAAAACTCAAGGTGACCTTTATATCTCGGTAAAAAAACGAAATAGCAACAAACTAATTGTTACACCGTATAGCCCTTTCGATACCATACAACGTTTGTGTGGAACATTTTTTCATATAACAAACAGTTCACAAGCAATTTAGGTGGCACACATAGCAGAATCAGCCTGTATAATCATGTATGCCTTCATGCATACCATCCCAACAAAATGTTTTACACACCATACGATAGCTAAAAGTTCTTTCTCCGGTTGTAGAATAATGTTGTTCCGCTGGATTCAGAGTTCTACTGGTGAATGATGCAGGTCAAAGCCTTCCCTTGTCTTCTTATTCTAATACTCCTCCTATTGCCTGGTTGCTAGCATCCGTGTTCTTTTGATTAAAAGACAATGAAGTAACAGATCCCGACGCGACTGATGGTCGACGCGTAATCGGTCATGCAATTTGCACTATGTAAACTACGATTTAAATACAATAATATATTTTTGCGAATTGCAAAACGCACCGCTTTTGCTGAAGGACTACGATTATAAGTACCACCGTGCATTCGAAGAACGGAAAAAATTCTCTAAGCAATCGCTGTTCAAACGAGATGTCATTAAAAACATTATATTCGGATCCCCTTCACTTAAATCGTTCCATAACTGCACAGTGGCATTTATAGACTGCAGTAATCTCAAAAAACATGCCGGTGTTTTCAGATTACCTGCAGATATAACGAACTAATTAGTCATGTTTTTTGCATGTGTTGTTAAATTTTCATTAATATTATTAAAACGCGAAATTGCACACCTCATCGGATTGGAATCACTAGCAGATCTGTCATTTTAATCATTGAATAAGTCATTTAACCCCTCCGACCCGACATCGGTACGCCGTACCGACCCATCAGTCGTCGTATGTGGCCGACATCGGTACGCCATAACCGATTCGTACATAGAATGCGTCAATGTTTTCTTCATACGATATCGCAGCAGGATATCTTGTTTATTTCTACAGACACAGTTTTTGGTTTTCGACGACCATGTGCTTTTAATTCGTTCTTAGCCATCGCTGTAAGGATAGAATACTTGAAACGCCGTCAGGTCGGAAGAGTTAAGGTTTTAAAGAAGCTGGCTGCATGTTGCACAGTCTTTGTTCTTATGTTACCTGTTATCGAAGCGGTAAATATAGCAGCTGACACTCTTTTGCTAAAAACTTGAAGAGCAAGCTTATCCTTCATCTTATCAGAGCAACTTGGGCGAATGTGCTTTTCAAATGATTTGTAAGCTGCTCACGTACTTTTATCTTTCTCTAAATTTCAAAGAGATACTACATCGCGCCATGAAACTACGGAACCATTAACCCTGTAACTCCTGAGTGTCGAGCTGTCACGTAAATTCCTAAGAGGGGGCTCCTCCGACCCACACTTCTTCTTACATATTGTTACGAGCCAAGGCCGTGAGCAACGCGCGAGGCCGGCGAGGTGTATTTTGCAAAGAATATGGTTTATCAGTTTGTTAGTGTGGTACGCGGACGAACCTGATGCGAAATCAGGGAGCCGCTAGGATTTTGAAAACGAGGACGAACCTGATGCGAAATCAGGGAGCCTCTAGGATGGAGACACGTGCGGACGAACCTGATGCGAAATCAGGGAGCCGCAGGAGGTTGAAACTTCGTGAACGAACCTGATGCGAAATCAGGGAGTCACTAGGATGATACGTGCAGACGAACCTGATGCGAAATCAGGGAGCTGCAGGAGGTTGGAGAAATTACAGACGAACCTGATGCAAAATCAGGGAGTTGTAGGAGGTTGGATGAGTTTACAGACGAACCTGATACATAATCAGGGAGCTGTAGGATACGGACGAACCTGGTGCGAAACCAGGGAGCCGCAGGATGGGTTAGATTTCGTGGACAAACCCAATGCGAAACTGGGGAGCCACTAGGTTAGAGAAAATTCTTTTGGATAAATGTGTTGTGCGAACGAACCTGATGCGAAATCAGGGAGTCGCAGGAAATGTTAGTTTAGCCTCGTAACTCTAAATTAAAAGTCGATATAACTCGAGCGGTAAAGTTATATCGTGTGGGAACGTTCAACTACTATTATAAGGATTGCTGGTATAATTGATGGGTTTTGAAAGAGATTATGTAATTTATAAATGAACACTAAATGTATATTCAAAAAGTCAGTCTCGTTTACAAGTGTATGTGTGTATCGCGAATAGTTTAATGTTTCTATTACCTATGCGATGGATGCTCGGTGTTGATGCACTGGCAATGCGGGGACAGAAGAGCGGTTTAAGAAGAATGCCAAATAGATTTTCTACCGAACTCGCGGATTTTATAAGGTTAACTGTTGATTCGAAAGGAAACTTGAGCCCCATCTCACTAGATGCAAGCAACTCTTTAAAGAACGTAATGCAACGTGACGTTACGAACGACTTTTCAGTTCTGCCCGAGAGGGTTAAAATTTGAGGGTTTATATACACCGAAAAATGGGTGGGGATCCATTAAGATTTCCATAAAAGGAGACCGTCGTGGATCCTAGATGAATCAGCTTTGGCTTCTGGTTGCTATCCGTGGGACTGCTGCTCATGCTCCCCTTCGTTACTCGCGAGATAAACATGAAGGGGTTTTAGGGCGTTTTCTTTCCTCGGGCGCGAGCTTGCGAAATTTAAGGAAAGCGGACGGAAAAAATATTCTTCATACGTAACAATATTTATCCTGAAAAAAAAATTGTTTTTTTGATGGAAATTTTACAATATTCGAGTATATTATACATCGCAAACAAGATTTATTTTTATTTGTATGTATTTGTAGCATAGAATGGCACCGTAAAATAGTATACTAACATGAAACTAGTCTAAATTTGATTCCTTTGATTTTTCCGATGCTAAGCAGGAATGGCAAAATAAAATATTCACTGACAAGGGAACATCCCGAAGTGTAAATCGCCGATTTTTATGAAATTTACATATAATATAGTTTTCGTATAAATATTCGGCACGTATCTTTTTTTAGCGGCCGACATTCACATTGAAGGGGTGAAAACAGCCCTCAAAGTTCAGGGTGTGAAACATATTTTGTCAAATATCTAAAAAACTATTAGAGCTAGAGGAATGGTTTAAATGGCAAAATTTTGTGGCTTTTAATAAGGAATCAGGTTATGTAAACAGATTCCACAAAACTCCATTTGTTTAAATAACACATTAAAAAATGACACTTTTTTTGTTAAATTTTCTGGTCAAATTTTAATCCATTTTCTTGTACATTTGAATATGAAAAGTATACGCCCAAGTACAAAATACGGACAAAATGGAATTTTGTAGTATAACAGAACCTTTATGAGTTTCTTCTGAATGGGCCTTCGTTTTTGAGATATTAGGTTGTTGCATATGAAATGGCCGATTACATATACGTATAATACATTTTAAAATTTAATGGTTAAGAAATGCCATCTGATAGCACTTATGATACATGAATTTAAAGCTTGAAGTTCGCCCAAAATAATGCTGCATATGTATCGTCAATTATTTTATTATAAGATGTCAGATTGTGAGCTAAAGCAAACAATGGATGCACAGCAAATACGTGTTATTTTCTAGAACGATTTTAAACTTGGTCATAATGCAACGGAATCTGTTCGTAAAATTAATACGGCATTTGGGGCAGGTATCGGAAGTGAAAGAACAACTCGCCGTTAATTTGAAACATTTAGATCGGAAGATACGAGCCTCAAGAATGAACCGCGTGGATCAACAGTAGAAGTCGTTAACAATAATGATCTAAAGGTTTTAATTGAGTCTGACAGACATCAGAGTGTACGAGATATTGCCCAGAAGTTGGATGTGTATTATGTGATAGTTTCCCGGCCACCTACAAAGTATAGGGAAATCGAAAAAGTTGGATAAATGGGTGCCGCATGATTCGAGAGACACTCAGAAACAACGACGGATGGACATATGTACTGTGTAGAGTAGAAATGGCGTGAACTGCTACTTGTGAATCACGAGTGATTCGATCACATTCGTTCCCAATCACGGTGATTTTTCACAGTGATTCGTGATTTTTTGTGATCGTTTCTGATTGGTGGAGAACGTAATAACAGTTCTTTGCATGCGTCGCATAACCTGTATATTTTACATTAACGTCATCAAAACAAAAATGCGAGTTACATCGTATAAAGTAAAGGAATAATGAGAAACAATGAAGAATAATGATTAAATTAATGACTATAAATTACAAGTATAAGTTTAATTTTAAATTTCATTAGACTTAATTTTACAAAATATAAATATTACTCTATTACAAAATAATATATAATTGTAAGAGAGAAAAAATTGGGTGGACTAGACCGGGAATCGAACCCGGGACCTTCCGCTTTCCGGACGGGTGCTATTCCACTAAGCTATCCAACCCACTACCAATTCAATTTCCCTAAAATTTAATACACTGAGCGGCTGCCGCCTTACATAATATAAATACAAAAAAACTTTAATAATTTCTTTTTTTTACTGATTTTTAAAAACACAAATAGTAATGTGATTCATTTTCAAATCGTATTGAATATGCTTTGTTTTAAAGATCAAGAATTACGATCACAGTGAGCAAATTCACTCAAAATAAAAAAATCACGATCACGGTCGTGAATGAAGTTAAATCACGACCGTGATCGTAATTCTGCGATCACTGTGATAAATCACTGTTGGTGATTTTGCACATCATCTCTAAGCGTAGAGCTGGAAAGTTGGCGCATGGCAGGAATGCGAATGGAATGCGGGTCTGATTGGTTAAAGCATAAATACGCCCACCTAGTTGAACACAACCATAAAAACAGAGTACACGGATGTGATGCTTGATTATGACCAGGCTGGTCGATTCCCAATCGCAATCGTGGGTACTAGTCCCTTTTCGGAGTTGACTGGGAGAATTAGTTTGACGACGGCACAAAAGTCTATTTCCTTCTATTTGTAAACTCTTTATTTCTTAAACTGTAGCGTCGGCGCTTAGAAAGGATCTGCTGTTTTTTAGGTGTCGAAGGAAAAACGTCGGGAAAAGTAAAAGTAGGGGTGGAATGTAAAAGAGTGGGGTGAAAGGGGATGTCGGAGGGTAGGGATGGGCCGTTGCGGGTACATTCTTTGGTGGTGTGTATACAGTATAGTTATAATAAGTACTAATTAGTAATAATGATAATAATAACAGTAATAATAACAATACTGCTACTACTACCACTAATAATAATAATAATACTCATGATGATGATGATGATGATGGAATGTCGGGAGTGGTGGGACGTAACAACGGATTTTTTATTGGCCGAAACAGTCACATCTACTAATAAGGATCATATAGCACCGCGGCTCGGAAGCATGAAAGGTGGAGCGAACGCTGTACCCTTCTTACCCCTGTGCCGTCCCGCACGCCAACTTTCTAGCTCTACACAGTACCCGTGAACATTGCCGTTACAATCGTCGCTAGCACGGCATTGACTGTTCATTATGATTCCTTCTCCTCTTCTATGGGCTCATTGTCCCATAGACGTAATCGATCTTTCGGCGCTACTACAAAGCGTTTTGTGGTACAGTGTTGTAATCTATAACGGTCCCTCAGAAGTAGTTTGTTAACCACAAACCATCCCTTGTACCTTGGCTCCAGTTTGCCAAGCCGCTGCCTCTGTTCCTGCATATAGACCGTGTCACTTATTTTATAAGTAACATTATTTCTTCTGCTCTTGTCAAATCTTTGTTTCTGCTTGAGAGCGTTCAACCGTAATCTTTCTTCTACGGTTTCCCACAATTTGGCAACTACTACAGGGTCGTCTGTATCCGGCAAACCCTCCGCTAGTGGTGCGACCGCTGTCGTCTGAACTGCTACACCTACATATAAGGAGCTCAATAGGTGAACAGCCCGTTGTTTTTTGAATTGTCCTGTTGAGGACCAGCTGAATTTTTGGCGCCACGGTCGACCAGTCCTTCCCCTGCAAAACCTCGCAGTTTAATAAATTTAGGACAGTTGACAAATATCGTTCAGTCTGGCCGTTCGCTCTACTCGACGCAGTCGCGTTTCAATGTACTTCAATGTCATGTTTGTCTAACATTGTTTTCACTAACTTCCCAGTGAAATTAGTTCCTCTATCGACAATTATTCGCTTTGTGGTACTAAATAATGACAACCGGGGCTCTAGTGCTTCTACCATGTTTTGTGCCGACATGTCTCGCAGTTGACATAGCATTGTAAATTTGGTGTATGCATCCACAAGTATCAACAAATGTTGGAAACCTTCCCTGCGGGCGGAAAAGGTCCGGCACAATCTCCGTGTACGGTATCGGAATTTTTTCAATGCGGTGAAAAAAACCTTGTTTTGGACCGCTCGGGCGCTTCGGGCCATACAAACAATGCAACGGTCTACATATTTCCTAACGAATGCCCTCAGTTTCGGAAACCAGAACTTCTTCTGAATTGACTGCACCGTCTTGTCATACCCGATGTAACACTGCTCGTCATGAAATTGTCGTACGAGGCCAAAACGGCTACCTTTAGGCACGAAACATCATCGGATTTCTCTATTCTGCTCATTTTTTATTCTCAGCAACATTCCATTTTCAGTAGCATAGTCTTTCAGTATGCTTTCCTCACCTTAGCGAATTCGGCGCAAAATATCCTGAGTTTCCGGATCGCGAGATTGCATTATTTCCAGCCACGTGGCTTTATGTATGACAGAAACGTCATACACTTGTTCCGCGGGGTTCCGACTCAGTCAACGTAAGCCAAATTTTTCCCCTTACGATATTCTATCCCGACATCAAAGTCTTGTAAATAAATCCACCACCTTGCAACTCGCGGTAATAAGTCTTTCTTCGCGGCAGTGGCTTTGATTCCGTTACAGTCGGTCACTATTCGGAATCTTATACCTAACAGGTACACGCGGAAATGTTTCAACGCGTTCACTATCGTGAGTGTCTCTAATTCGTACAAATGGTAATGTTTTTCTTCATTCGACGTCTTTTTACTGTAATATGCAACTACACGTAGTTCCTTACCATGTATCTGAAATAAGACTCCTCTAAAACCAATGGAGCTAGCGTCTGTATGTAACTCCGTTTCCACCGTACTGTCGAACACAACCAGAAGCGGCCGTTGGCATAATTTTTCGATGACGTACCGCCTGGCATCTTCACATTCCTGGGTCCAATTCCACGACACGCCATTTTTCATCAAATCGGTGATACACGCAGTGCGGGAGGCAAATTCCGGGATGAATTTCCTGAAATATCCCGCTAAGCTTAACAGCTGACGAACCTGCTTGATACTCTTCGGCACGGGGGAATACCGCAGCGCGATGAGTTTTCTTTCTCCGGATCTGATCCCTTCCACGGAAATACTCCGACCGAGATAGTCAATCGTTGTTTGAAGGAATCTACACTTTTTGATGTTCAATGAGAATCCGGCTTTGTCCAGGGCCGCCGACACTTGTTCCAAATGTTTTATTCCTTCATTCACTATATTAGTTGGAATAAGAATGTCGTCTAGATACATTAACGCAATGGTGTGTTTCAAATTTCTCAACGCTGCATTTATCGCTCATTGAAAGACTGTTGGTGCATTGCTTAACCCGAATGGCACTCGCGTATACTCGTAGTCTCCATCCGGCGTCACAAATGCGGTTTTTTCCATGGAATCGGGTTGTATTGGGATTTGGTGAGAACCCGAAGTCATATCTATGGTTGTAAAAAACTTTCCTGTACCGAGTCGATCGAGCTGGTCATCGATTAATGGCAGCGGGTAGCGGCCTTTGACGGTCACGCGATTCAAGGCGTGATAGTCGACACAAAGTATGTCGCTACCACCTTGTTTTTTTACTAGGATCATCGGACTTGCATAAGGTCATACAGTATGGCGTATTATTCCGTTTGCAAGCAGATCATCTGTAATATCTCGCAATTTCGCTCGTTCCGTCGGTGTAAGTCGATATGGGTGGTAAGTGACAGGTACATCGGTCGTAGTCCTTATCTGCATCGATCCGGTCTTTATTGCACGTACTTGATTGCCCATAGCGATGAGGGATGAATATTTTTTTAAGAGGCGCCGCAGAATATCCTGAACCTCGAGTGGGGCGGTGCTATGTACCTCGGTTAAAGGGTCGATAACCAGATTAGTCTCCAGGACAGTATTTGTTGTTTTTTTTTCGGACGATGCGGGTGCCGTCCCTCGATGTTTCAAACGGTGTCATTTGCAGTGACGGCATCCAGCCCGACAATAGCTCCATAAGACAAATCAAAGTCCGGAACCACATAGAACGAAACTTCCAAACAAATGACTTCAGTTTCTACTGTTACGGTTGTTTTTAGTTTGGCATGTAATATGCCTGCCGCAACACCGCGGATTGCGACGCCACAAGATTCACAGCGTCCACCGACGCGTTTTGGTATGTTCTCACGCGTTATTGAACACGAAGAACTACTGTCTATCAGCACTGAGACAACACACCCACGCACATGACAAACGTGGTCGGTAGACGACCTCCCTCAAGCATGTTCACTTCGCGTTTTCGGTCCACTCGTTGCTTAATCCAGCACTCACTCGAAGTATGTCCTAATTTTTGGCAGTGTTCGCACTGGATTCGCTTCGTCGTTTCACGTTTCGTGGCTGGATTATTCCGGGCTTCCGGTAACTTGTCGACACGAATACGGCAATCTTTACGTACATGTCCGACACGATTGCATCTGTGATAACGACGTGTCTCTTCCACCCGCCTGGAGCATTTCGCGACCGGCTCGTCAGAGGCACAGGCAGACGGTTTCTCAATAATCCCACATGTGGACAATAAATTATTTATCCTAGCGAGTGTTTTCGTCGCAAGTGTTTTGGTTCCCATCAGAACCCCGTCGTCGTGGATACCATGTATCACGAGTTCCACCATGTCTTTCTCGGAAATGGCGAGTCTCGTTTTTTCAAACAGTAGGACTTTGTCCATCGCATACTCTGCGTAGGTTTCGTACCCTTCGCTCGTCAAACTCACAGCCCTCAATAAATCCGCCCCCAGATTGCGGCATTTGGGGAATGTTGTTAGCAGCTTCGACTTGAGACTCTTCCAGGCACGAGAGTTGGGTGCCCATTTATCGAAAAGTTTCTGCACTGGGCCCGCAAGAAACCGGGAAGCCTTTCCAATTGTTTCATCGCGTATTGTAGGTAAAATCCCACTTCTGATGATAGGAAAGATGAATAAAAATAGCTGAGAAGGCAGGCACTTAGAAATATTTCTGTATAAACTATCGTTCGTTTATTCGTCTTAACACCCGAAGGTTACAGAATCGACTAACGCCCGGTCCTCCGGCCGCGTTATTCTTTTAACAAAATCACCTCGGGAGGGGATATATTGTTTATACTAGTGGCAACCTTCTATCGTGGATCCTCGACCAGCCAATCCATCGTCTTGTGAGAACCTTCAGTATCGTATTTCTCGGAACATAGTGGTCTCGCTGCATTCGCCGGCCGTATTGTAAATAATTATCTTTAGAAATGCCGATGCCGCTAACACGCGCGACTCGAAATGCCGCAACTCTCAAGGGTCCTAGCGCCACATGGGGGCGACTCCGAAACATCTTACATGACAATGGGTCGACTGAGAGCCGAGACGTTTCGACTGAACCAAAAGTAAAGAAATGTTAGAACCAGATGTGCGCATAGGCGATCGGAGCAGGAGATTTTTTTATACATAGTGTCTTGCATTCGGCGAGCCTTGACTAGGCACCGCCACACAGTGGTTCAGTTCACATAGAAAAGGAAGAATAAAACCTGATAATAGCGGAACTACGAAATCAAATTTGATGAAATTTTGAGGTTGTTTTTGAACTAAGATTTAGTTAGTTTATGTCAAGTTTCAATCAATTAAACACAATGTAAGTCGAGAAATTAAAATTTTTCTAATACAAAACTCTTTGGAGGGGGGCTACATTGTGTTTATGGAAACTTTTGTTTATATTCTTTTTCTTTAATGAAGAAACGGAAATAAACATATAAGGGACACTATTTAATTATTATTTTAACATTTTTTAAATACATGCTAATTTTAAATAAAATAATTTAAGACATAGGTAGTATTGAACAATGTGAGCCTGAAAAACAATAAACTTATAACGAATTAATTTCGTTATTATTATCAATAATTTTTACTATAATTGTTTAAGAAATTGATATTTTGAAAAACTGCTTCCACAATTAAATTTGTCATTAAAAATACACAACTTTTTTTCTAGAACGATTAGTTTCCGAAATATTGAGGAAAATATGTTTTTCATCCGCAACTTTGAGGACTGTTTTCACCCCTTAGGTATGAATGATTGGAGATAAAAAAAAATTGTCAAATATTTTTCTGAAACCTATCACATACGTAAATTTGATTAAAATCGGCATGTTACACTTAAGTGATATCCGTTGTTAGACCGGCTTTCTAACATCTTAAAATATATTCATAATAACCGTTAAATGAAATTGTGATCAAAGTTGTAGTATTGGTAGTTAAAAAATCTATTGCTTAGGAAGTTTAGCATTTATTATGATTAAGATTCTTTCTACGAACAAGTTATAAAATACGTTGCCGTAATAAGGTCGAATGAAAGAAATGGAAATTCTGCCATTGACTGTGGATTCGGTATACGGTATGAATGTCGTTGTTCTTAATTGTTTACTAAGTCGGTTTCGGATTGACTATATGTAGAAGATTTGATATTTTTTTATAAAACTTGTAACATAACATTTAAAAAGTAATCCTGTATAACACATTCAATATATAGCGTACACAAAAAATTCTAGAATTTTGCCAACTTTTCTGGGTTTCCGGAAAAGGACCCGCACGCGTGGATACCACGTGCAGTAGGCCCGACCGAAGGGGACAAGATTCACTCACGAACAGTAGCCAACCTTTCTCGGGTTTCTGAGGCACTGTGTGACATTCGGTCGCGATGAGTCCGCCTGCATTTTCCAGCCGCGCGCGACTCCAGTCGCAGCTGCGCATGTGGAAGTAGCCCCATAAGTCGCAATGTATTTTAAAGTCGCGCACGGCTAGTCGCAAGTGGAAATGAGCCCTAAGGTTATACTGGATGCGACTAACTTGCCATCCGTACACGTCCGAATTGGACGTCCGAAGGAGGTGGTTACATTGACTGCGTATTCTGGCGACCAATACGCATTTCTGTGACATATATCTTACGAAATGGATATAGATTTGGCTGATTGTTACTATTCCTTGGACAATATTTTATTAAGAATCTTACTAATAAATAAGAGATTGGAAAGGGAAAATGAAGTACTTGTTTCAAGAGAGGAAAATGGAGAATACCACACTTTCCTTCAAGATCTGTTGAAACAATCGAATAATAGAGTACCAACAAGGGACATTACCCAATTGAAACACGCCGATTTTGATGCAATTTTGATATGATATAGAACTCGAAAAAATATTTGACACGTGTTTTTTTATCGGCAATCATCCATGCTAAAAGGGTGAAAACATCCCTTAAAGTTGGGGTTGGGAAAGCTATTTTATTGAATATCTCGGGAACTATTAGGGGTAGACAAAAAATTCGAAAAGCAAATTATGCGCCTTTAAATAACAAATCTTACTGTGATAAAAGATTTTCGAAAAATTTATTTGTTTAAAAAGTGTATTAAAAATTATATTTTTGCAAATTTTGTAAATAAAACGTTGAGCTTTTTTATCAAAATTTGTGAACGTAAACTACATAGTTAGATAAAAAATGCGGACAAAATGGAATTTTTAGTTTCACTCTCGTAGTAGATATTATTACATTGCGAATTATACTCACGTTTCGTCTGCGCCGACCCTATTTGGTTATTCCTATGATCGGTTTTGATGTAAATATGTATGATGTTCTGGCAGTACACATTATTAATGGTCCTCTGTATGGTGAAAATTAACACAGGAGGTAAAAATACCCGATAAGGTAATCCCCGCTGTAAAAATTGTACGGTAAACGTATAGGTCGCAGGTTACGTTTGTGCGAGGCGCGATCGCCGTGCAACCGTAATTAAAAATTCACTCATAAGCCACAGTCATAAATAAGGCTAAAGGGAAATAGCATCGAGCTATCTGCCTTCGACCCCTCTTAAAATTTGGGTAACGCTAACATATACAATAGATTGTTCGCATCGTTCACATAGAATAAAGCGATGTGCTGGATACACTGCTTTTTTACAATTATCGCATCGTGCACTGTACACATTTACATTTGTCTTTATGCGAAAAAATAAAAATTCTACTGTACAATGTTTTGCTACGTTCAATTATTGTCGACACGGCTCCAGTGTGGTTCAACATTAAACCGCATCTGATGAAAAAAAGACCAGAGTTTGAGAAATACAGAGTCGATCATTCACAAGCCTTCCCAAAAAGGATCTCAAACAAAACTACATATTTATATTCACAGATAAAGCGTTCAGTTTTTGTGAGCCAATGTGTATTTTTCTGAACTACAATTTCAATGCTCTGCACAATGCGTTGTCGACACTACTTGTTAAAACACTGTAACGTCAGAATTAATAAGGGTGGTACGCATTTTCTTGCTTGTAAAGCTTTCCTTTCAAAACGTGGTCCAAGTGTGTTTCCCGAACTGAATGCATGAAGTGTGCACATGCGGAAATACAATTTTTGTGGTATGTGCATTTTGTAAAGTTTCTGTTGTCAGTGCTTTTATGATAAGTACCATCATAAACAATATCCTGCATCTGTAATCAATACATAATTTTAATAGTATATAATTTGTAAAACCTAATTTGCGGGTATATAATCAAGAAGTGCTTTTGTAGAATAGAATTTTTAAAATATAATTTGTGTACTCTGGTGCTTTAGGGGAAAAAATATGCATTATTCACAGGAAAAATGTTTTTTTTGAAAAATGTAAAGTCACGACCATCGAATTACTGGGAAACTACCGTAGCCACTCGGATACGTGGTACTTGTTCGTTGGATAGTTAAGTATTCAGACAATTAGGCGCTGCCCCAAAATTAATTGTTAAATAGCTTTGTCAATAAGGAGCAGTGTACGGAAATCCTGTAGGGTTTTACGGGGGGGGGGGGGGGGGGGGGGGCAAGTTCACAGTGTCATGTTTAAGAACACGGGTGTGCCGGCTCTAGGCCGGTGTGCGCGTGTATGAAGTGCTGCCGCTGGACAGGCGTTTTAGCCCGTTTTTTACACATCGATAACTCAACAATGAAGCCTCGGACGCGTTTTTTTATTCTTGATTTTCGTCTTATTTTGGCTTGTAGAATCACCCCTTAACATATTTGACAGGGGTGGTGAAACACCCTGTATGTGGCGGGTGGCTGCAGGATTTCAAAATAGAGGGAGAAGATAGAGAAGTGTTTCGTCCTGGGTCTGTTAGTTGGACTCATTAGTAAAGTACACTAATAGACCCGTGCCATGGACGCCATATAATTACAGAAAGCTTCGAAGATATATACATAGCAATTGAAAGTCAGGTGCGAACTTGTGAGAATGTCTTGTGCCACTGTCCCACTGACGGCGAGTGTAGGGAGTACCGCCACAAGTAACTTACCAATGTAAACCCAACCTAACATGACTGTGACTCCAAACCGTATGCAAAAATACATACAGATGAAAATGAAACGTCATCGACTAATCAAATTAATCATGAAGTAAGAAGTAAGACTGCGATCAAAGCAATGTTATATGGAACAGTTTTTGAAGTTGTACCTGAGAAATGTTCCTCAAAGTGTACAGTAATAACTGTATGTAAAAAATGCACCGATAATGTTGAAATTGAAGACAACTTTTCAGGTTTATTCAACTGTAGATCTCATTTAACACGTATCCATGGTAATGACGACCTGGGAAAATTTAAAAAAATACACGCTTACAAAGAAATTAAAATTGAGTAGTTCTACTAATTTGGAAACTGAAAATAATGACTTTGGTACAGTGAAAACCACTCAGGGAAAAATGCAAAAATAAAATAAAATATAAAATATAAATACTTTGTAGGGATCTTAAGTGATTAGAGATAGTTCTACTTTTTAAAACAATATATTTTAATAGTACATGTCAATTCGCTCTTTATGTACCACACTCTCTCTGAATAGATGCTTCTTTCACAATGTCTCACGGAAAACTCACGCTTTGCCATCCACTCGGCATTCGAAACTGACCTGTGACACACATACACATTCACACAAATAACACTCGTGCACTCTTTAGGGCCGTCATGGCCATCCGGAGCGCAGCACACCTCCGGCCTTCCCCCACTCTAGGTCCGTTCCCTTCGTATCAGTTCCCTCCGTATCAGTTCCCTCCAGTCTCCCCTCGGTCCATCGTCGTCACTAATCACAGCCTGTATGAGGAGAATGGACGCAGAGTGGGGGTAGGCCGTAGTGGGGCTGCGCTCCGGATGGCCATGTACACTTTAGGGCCTAGGAAGAGTTCGACGAACTCGTCGCACGCATCAAATTACATTCGCTTACGACAGTGATGGCCAGCGTATGGGCCCTTCACTGGTTTTACGACAAAGGCCTACAAATTTGAAAACAATTTGAAAGTGATGTATTACATTATAGAGGGTGGGCCACTAACTTTGTCCACCTGAAATATCTACGCTTTTTTTTAATATGAAAAAATGCTACTTACATTCACAAGTTGTATGCTTTCACGGGGGAGGTAATATGTCTCGAGCAGTATTCGTCTACGTGGAGGCGTAGTGGAGATTTTTTTCAATTTTTTTTCTTGCAATGTGATAACCTTTGTTGAGGCGATTCAGCGAGCTGTAATAGAAGTCACATAAGGTCACTGAGTGACTTATAAAAGACGTTTGAAATGATGGCCATTTGCATCAATGTAACGTTGTAATCTTTTAATTATTGAATCACGTGCACGTTTTGTCGTTTCTGGATTTATTTAAGTACATTCTGTAATCATTCGTAACCTCATATTTTCCGGTGTAGTTTGTTTTTTCCGATACACGATATTCTTAATTTGGATATAATTTCATTAAACGCAATTCTCACAATTCGAGCATAATGTGCCGCGCATTCGTCGTGCTGTAACCCCATTACCTAACGAATGTTCAGTTGCATTTCTTGTAGTAAAATGCCTAATGCATTTCGTACAAAACGTACATGCTTTTCGATAGAATGTATTCTATCGATAAAATATGGTCTAATTATTTCTTTTCCTACGATTCCGTATTACATATTACCTGACTATTGTTGTTGATGGTCAATTTTTCGTAGTGAGGAGTTCTGACTGACCAGTAGCACATGGTAGGCAAATTAACAATTCCATGATTAGTAAAAGTTGTCTCATTAGTGAATAGTATCGATATTTTGTAAGTAACAATTTTTCATATCATTAAAAATAGCAAAAATATTACAGGCGGACAAAGTTAGTGGCCCATCCTGTATAGTAACATCTGTGGTAGAAACCACATTTCGAAACGCAACAACGGGAAGAACATAACTGTATTCGCTGCTGTATACAGGGATATTAATAAAAAAAGGATAGTGATACCGAAAACGAGTTCCGTTTACTATTACTTCATTTGCGGATAGAGAACCCAGAAATTTAATTTAATGATATTTTCTCCTTTCGTTATCATGACAAAGCATATATTATAATTAGTTTATGTTTGCAACTCTGCAGTTACGATCATTGTATGGTAATTCCAAATTTTTCATCAAGAATATATGTCTGCATGTAACAAGATTAAATTGTTCATAAGAAATTTCGGTTTTGAAGTAACAAGTACTGATTAATAGAATTATAAAACAATTTCTTAAATTAATCTATTTTAGGTTTCAGTTGCTCCGTCAGTACAGGAATTTAGCATTCGAGTACCAAAGTATGTAAAAGTGGATATTCCTAAAAATATATTTTTTTAGTAAAAGAAAATTTAATCAGTCATTAACTTATTATATAAAATTTTTGATTTTTTTAGAAATAATAAGAAGAAACACAATGTAATGCGTTTTAATGCAACATTAAATGTTGATTTTTCAAAATGGACCCAAGTAAAGATGGAACGTGAAAATAACATGAAGGAATATAAAGGTATAGAAGAGGAAATGCCAAAATTTGGAGCCGGATCTGAATTCGGACGAGATGCAAGAGAAGAGGCTAGACGAAAAAAGTTTGGTATTACTAGCAGAAAATATAAACCGGAAGATCAGCCTTGGATTTTAAAATCTGGCGGAAAAACTGGAAAGAAATTCAAAGGCATAAGAGAAGGAGGTGTGAGTGAAAATGCTGCGTACTACGTTTTTACGCATGCTGCTGATGGAGCCATAGAAGCTTTTCCTTTACATGAATGGTAAGAAGACTGTTTTTGAATATTGAAAAGTGAATGTTTCAATGCAGAAAATTTGCATATTTAGGTATAACTTTCAACCCATTCAGAGATACAAAGCATTGAGTGCAGAGGAGGCAGAGCAAGAATTCAGTCGTAGAAATAAAGTAATGAATTATTTTTCGTTGATGTTACGCAAAAGACTTAGAAACGATGAAGAAGGTGCTGATGATGAAGAAGTAATAGAAGGTGGAAAAGGTAAGAGGCCTAATAAAAAAGAAAAGGAGTTAAAAATATCCGAAATGGATGAATGGATGGATAGCGATGACGACGACTCCCTTAGTGATGATAACGAGAATAAGAAAAACTCTGACGAAGAAGACGACAGTAAGAAGAAAAAGAAAGGCAAAGGTAGATTCTATACTGTATTATTAGTAAGTAACAGATCCATATACAGTGTTATATACTATTTTCTTGGGAAAGATGGGTTTTAAGGTTCAACGCTGAAGTCTTTTATGACATATGAGTTACTGTTACCGCGCCTCTATAGATGGGGCATCTATCTACTCTCTTTTAAAATTTGGAATGATACATACATTTTTACATGTTCAAATAACTCACTGATTGGTAAATAACATTTATTTAAAACATTTTTCTGTAACACATACTTTAAAAGGCGTGAAAAACACACTTTTTACGCGAAATACTTAATATTGAATCCGATGAAACGTCTTGATTACATTTTTTTAAACTTAAAGTTTGATTAAATATACAGTGTGTTGTCAATATGTTTTTAAACGCTTACTTATTTTTTCCTGCAAATTCTTTCGAGCCCTTAACAACAGGGGCTTGCGGGTTCCCGATATTTCGGGCTCGGATCGGATCGGGAAAAATTGGACGGGATCGGGCGGGCTCTCGGAAGTATGTTACGCATCGGGATCCCGAAAGTATCCTGCTACATAAGTCTTATCGGTATCCCCAAACTATCCGATCACGTACGAACGTATCGGGATCTCGAACTATCATACGACATACACGACAAGTGGATCGTATCATGTTCATAATATGGTCCATGTTGTACTCAGTTTCTTTAGGTAACCGAGTACATAGTACTTGGTAAACGTGTGCAGTCTTTATCTATGTCAAAGTGTAGAATAAAATAATTTTCACGTGGAAAAAATAAAACTTTTAATAGATTTATTCCGAATAAACCACTAATATGTTTAAATGAATATATTTTTTAACATATTTATTTTAAATTGGTATGTTGAAAACATAGTTATTCCACTTTCGGAATCCCGATATGTTCGTATGCAGTCGGATAGTTTCGGGATCCTGATACGTTTGTATGCAGACGGATACTTTCGGGTCTCGAAAGACTTGTATGTCGTATGGTATAACACTTTCGGGATCCCGATGCGTTACATATTTTCGAAAGCCCTCCCGATCCCGCCCGACTTTTGCCGACACGACTCGAGGTTCGAGAATCCCATGATTTCGGGAACCCGCACATCCCTACTTAATAATGATTGCAACGTATCAGAACCACATGCACTCATTGTTGGCAGTGGTGTAGATGATTATCAACTTTTTAAATTTCTTTTGTTTTACTTTTTGAACGAAATTATAATTTCCCCTCTAAAAATGTTTCGAAGGAAATGTTTCTAAAGAAAACAATTGTTAAAAGTACGAATTTTGCAAGCATGTGCTTTTGTTCCGATGGAAGTGTTGCCAAAGGTTTTAGAGAACTTTCAGGTAAAGGAGAAGGAGTGTAAATAATAAAGGGACAACACTTTGAGTATTCAATAATGCAACATTTTACTTTTACCTATTCACCGGTAAACAGTTTTTGGAAATGTACGTGTCTGGAAAGTAAGCTTTGTTTAGTAAGATGAAAAGGTCTTTATTATGTATAAAGGGTGTTTCACAACAGGTGGTAAATATTTTAGGGGGCGATTCTGCAAGTCAAAATAAGTCGAAAATCAAGAATAATGAAATTGCGGTGGAGGCTTCATGTCGTGTTCTGGGTAAGGGAACAAGGCATCGAATCAATTACATGTATATACACTACTCCACAAAATTAAAGGATCATTAACCGAAAAATTGTTGATTTTTGAACTGTTATAACTTCGCGAAGAAAACCGTACAACAGTCTCCCTGGGCTCATTTTAAAGGGTGACGTCTCTATTTTAATATCTCTGAACTAACATTTTACAAAGTCGTTCTAAACGAATCTCGAAAAAAATTGTTTGAACTCCGTAGAGTAGTTTAAATTTGTAAAATTTAAAAAAAAAGCAACTTCAATTTTCCACTTCGTTTTGTAATATAAAAGGGTCTGCAAAAAAATTCATTTCAGGGATATGAAAGTAGAGGCTTCACCCTTTAAAATGTACCTAGGTAGACTGTTGTCCGATTTTTTTTCACGAAATTACAGCAGTTCAAGAATCAACAATTTTTCGGTCAAAATTTAGCGACGTTTTAATTTTGTGGAGTAGTGTATATTTCGGTAACTATCCCTTAACTCTGTACTGTGCAGAGCTGGAATGTTGTCGTGCGAAAGGAATCCGGGTCTAATTGGTTAAAGCATAAACAAGCCCACCTAGTCGGACACAATCATAAAAACAGAGCACACGGATTTTCTTTATTGACCAAAATGGTCACATCTACTAATAAGGATCATATGGTATCGCGGCTCGAAAGCATAACAGACGGAGCGAGCGGTGTACCCTTCTTGCTCCTGTGCCGTCCCGCATGCAAACTTTGCAGCTCTATACAGTACACGGATTACAACTTTCGAAGATTCAACATAACAAGCTGTACGTGAAGTACTGATGTATTGAAATTGGAAGTCGGAGTTAAGTCAAAACGCAAGAAGAGTCTGTCAGACTTCGCAATTTCTTTGGTAGATATACAGTGTCGTAGGAAAACGGATGGAGCCATATCATCCAGGCTTTGGAATTAACTGCTCACTCGTATCCTGTGTCGCCCTAATGTGCCACGTGCGGTTCATATGGTACGGGCCTGAGACGAGTCGAGCACCAGGGCCGTCGCGGGGGCCAAGACGCGCGGTGGGAAAAAGTGGGCGTTGCTTCCGAAAATCGGCCGTCGTGAGCAGTTAATTCCAAAGCCTGATATCATCGATGACTAGCCTTTGATGACTAAGGGTAAACATTGTTTGTAGGAAGCCGATTTTGATGTAACTTTGCACAATTGTTCACTGGACAACCCTAATAACGTTGCCGTGTTTGGTTGGTGCTACTTTTGCACTTTAAGGGAGAAACCGCTTCTTTTATCCGAGTCGTCCCTTTTATTTATGCACTTACAACTCATAAATTACAAAAGTTATCGAAAAAACATTTAAATATATGTTATACCGTTTCTGAAGGCCTATGTAACTATAGGAAAGTATAAATAGAATTAGAAAAAAATATAAATACTTTCACCCTTCTTTTTTGGAAAGGGTATAGCCGGATAAGGGGGTCAAATGTGCCCTAATACCAAGTTGGACCATTTCACACCAATTTTCAACCGTCTATCTCGATGGGGGGGGGGGGGGGGGGGGGGTTAGTAACAGGGATAATTCGGATTATCGGTTTTTGCACTATTTTCCCTATTTAACCGCATGCGAAAATTCTGAAAAAAATGTAGCATATTCTGGATACGGAGGCATTGTTAGGGAATTTTTTCCGATTTTTTCGATGCAGATTCTAGTTGTAAAAAATTAAACACGTTCAAAAAATGCAAAAAATGCAGATTTGTTACTGAAGTTTTAAAGACACCACGGTTATATTTTTATGGTAGGAACACCTTATCATAACTATCATCCTCAAATTTTCAGATTTTTCGGTAGTGTGCCACAGTTAAAAAAAATTAAAAACCGATTTTTTCCACGAAAAAGTACCTTTTACTTTGAATTTTTATATTTTCTTTATTGAGTAGGTATATTAAGCGATATTAAATATTGCTATGTTCGAAAAAATAGTATGATTAGTTCAGTGTGTACTACTACAACTCGGCCGCATGCAGCGTCCGCATATGGTTAATAATTACATTAATTTAAATATCTCGCGAACTAATTGTTTTTCAACCATGTTACCCTAACACTTTTTTTACGTCGAATAATGAGAGGATTTGACATATGTAACAGGAAAAGAAGGTTTCCATTTAAAAAACTAGTTGAACTGCAAAATTCACATGCATTATTGGACTTGCGAAAAAAATATGACCGTGAATATGTTGTCCACCTTGAACCATTCATTTTCTTCCTCTACCATTTTTTTGTAACTTCAACCAAAAAGAAGATATGGCTTGTTACAGTTGCGCGAATCATCCTGTATACCGCACGGCTCGGCCGAACGAACCTGTGTGCTTCGACACAGCGTTACATTCAATTAATTTTCATATGGTCAATTTTAATGTGTCCGTATTTTTTCAAATTGGTCCGTAAAGAGGATATATCGGACTATATCCTTACTTTTTTTCAAATTTTTCAATCTACCCTTGCTACTATAAAATCGCATTTGTTAAAAGCAATTGCAAAATAAATGGTTAAAAAATATTTTTTTTAACCGAAATAAGTTTTATTAGGTACTCTTATGTCTCCAGTGTAAGCACCCAAAAGCTCATTTTTATCAGTTTGTTAGTTCAACAGCTATAATTTATTGAAAAAAGGCTAACACCATACTTCAAACAGCTGTAAAATCAGCAGTTTTTAAAATTTTGAAAAATCCTTCGAGATACGTTTATATGACACTAAAGACTACAACATATCCGAAGTTGAGCAAAATCCGAAATGGTACTCCAAAAGGTGTCCGACTTCGCGTGGAATGACCCTTTACTAATAATTTTTTCTAAAGTATGTTGTCGCATATTGCCGGGCAATCGTCTTAGTGGGTCGCAATAAGGGACACCTGAAATAAAGCTAGAAGTTCCAGGTTGTGACCTTTGTTCTTTTTCTTCTGACTTTTCATTTGCCCAGTTTTTCGCCATTCAAGCAGGAATTTTTGATATCTAAGTTTTCTTGTAGGGTTTAGCTTCTTATATACCACGAATGAATTGTACAATGCACAATTGATTATCCAAAAAGCTACTTTCTTTGACCATTTGTCCGTTTTCCGAAGAATGGAGTAGAAGGACAAATACTGATCGGCTCTATCCACACCCTTCATGTAATTATTATATTTAGCGATGCAAACAGGTATTTTCTTTATGGTGCCATTACGACGTACTTTATCGATTGTGCTAACATTGTGAATTGTTGAAATCATATGTATTAGTTGTGTATCTTCCCAAGATTGGAGGAGAATTTCACCATTTCTTCTGGAAGTTGTTTCAAATCTATTTAACTTTTGTTCTTCCGATTTTAGATCTGATGGAAGTCCTCTGTTTATCTTGATGGTTCCGCATACTCTCACAATTCTTTTTAAAAGATTTCCAGCAATTTTAACGCTGTTATAAGTCCTCTGTTTATCTTGATGGTTCCGCATACTCTTACAATTCTTTTTAAAAGATTTCCAGCAATTTTGTACGCTGTTATAATAATTATCTTGATAAACATGGTAACCTTGATCAAGATATGGTTTCATCACTGAAAAAATTGTTTCTTCTAATTTTTTTTTCTTGCCCTGAGTAAATTTCAGTATTTCCAATGTACGTACCCTGTTGTACTTTCGCATACTGCTCTAACAAGAAGACCATGTTTCACAATGTTTCCCGGGTTATACGTTCAAATTTTTAATCTTCCTCCCCAGGGAATCATAGCTTCTAAATATCTAGTGATATTTCTTGGTTGGGTTTGTATATTATTTGAAATTTTTTAACAAAATAGCCTAGTACTGACTTCACTTTGAAAAGTTGATGTGTAGAATCATTTTGAATTCGTTATTATTGCTCATTATTTTCGCAAAAATTGGAGTTTCCAAAAATGGATCTCTAGACCAATAATCCCTGATATGATCTCTTTTCATATGTGGCATAAAGATAATAAGTGAAAAAAGTTTTTTCAGTTCCTTTATCCCTACATCTACCCATTTTACTGTTCTGGAACTTTTCTTCCATTTGTGTTGATTTTTATGATAGAATGAGATTGTTTTATCGCACAACATTTGAAAGAAATCATCGCCAAAGAACATGCCTGCGACTTCAGAAATGCTTTTAGGATCGAAAGGAATTTCTTTTATGCCTGAATTTCCTATAAATACGTCCAGGGCAGGAATTTTGTCTTGTTTAATCCATGAATCTGTTCCTGTACTTGTCTCTATAATATCTTTATCCTCAAGATCTTCACCACCGCTACTGTCTTTATCACTTAGCAAAGGGCGAATATTCCTTTTCTTACGACGTTGTTCAGGAAAAAAGTCGCTATTATATCAGAACTACTATCATTTTTGTTAGCAGTCTCAACATCATTTGGTACATCTGAAAACACATCTGCGAAAAATTCTTCACTATATTGTTCAGATTGATGCTCCATTTGCGATTAATTGTTCAAAACTGAATTGAGGGTCTATAAAGCTATTATGTTACAAACACAAAATCAAATAAATATAATGATTATTATTCACACAATAACGGTTTGGTACGCACAGGATGTGAATTGTTGTCTCGCGTCTTCAGCGTCTGAAAACTGAATAACGCCGATTTGCGCCTTTCGTCTTCGACGCTTGAGAAGTGAAAAACACCGATTCGCGTAGGTTTTTATTTTTCTTCTTTTCATTTTACAGTGATGCTGTCAACTTTACCTTACTAAAATTTACTCTAACAAGGAATGTTATGGAGTTGACACACGCCGATTTTTATGAAATTTAGATATGATATAGATCTCGAAAAAATATTCGACACGAATTTTTTTTATATCGGCTCTTATTCACTTTGAAGGGGTGAAAACAGCCCTCGAAGTAGAGGGTGAGAACCCTATTTCGCAGTATATCTCGAAAACTATGAGAGATAGAAAGAAAGTTTAAATGTACGGTTTGTCTATTTTTTAATGCCGAATCTGCCTATGTAAATAGTTTTTAAAAAAATTAATTTGTTTAAAAAATATATTAAAAATTTACATATTTTTGCAAATTTTTCTGGCTAAATGTTAATTAATTTTGATGAAGCTTTGTACATATAAACTTTGAATCAGTACCAAAAATACGGATAAATTGAAATTTTTAATCTCGACCTTGCAATAAATCTTATTACATGCGCAATATAAGCGCATTTTGTGCCTCACGAAAGTTTTTAGATTCATATGATTGAGGTTCCAGTACATTTTTATGGCGTTTTAGGTAATTACATTACCCTACGTGTTATTATTGTGTTTGCAAGGGTAAATTTCGCCAGAGCCGATAAAAGACTCATTGCCGTAATTCCCTCCGTAAGGGGTATGGCAGGTCTGCGCGGCGCTGGTAACGCAAGTACAGGCCGCGATCAGAAGAAGACCGTAATTAAAAAAGGAATCGAGTTTGAAACGTTGATTGTCCGAAGATGTCCTACGTTAATAAGTATGTGGTAGCCCTAAAAAGAGCTGTTTATTTTATGGAATTCCAGTGTCTCCAATATCGAACGAGTAACAGTGCACCAACGGGTTCAAACAGCAGCCATCTACATATAAAACAAATTTTTATGAAAACTATTATATGTAATCATTGCAGTAATGATAATTTTCCAAGAAATGGTTGAAACACAAGTGTTTCTGGCACCAAGAACATTTCAAAGCAACGATTTCTGCGCATTCGGAACAAATAATGGTGTCAATGTGGTGAAAACAGAATTCAACTGGATTTTCAAAATTTTCTGGTCTATTACGTAACCACACCTAAACCAGGCATATTTAAATAATTCCTTACATCGGGGAGCTCCTAACTGATTGTGAATTAGTGATTACATTTTAATAATTGTATTTCTGGCATGTAAATTAGTATTTAGATTTAATGTTATTACCAAATCGGAGATCTTTCTTGCGAAATTTTTCCAAATACGAAATCTATACACGTCTAATGGTTGTATAAATCCAGTTGTGTGCTTTGGAATTTTTAAAACTTCCAGGTTCTTCTCCCTTCGAATTATGCTTCTTATTATGTGCTCATCGTGTCCTGTCCAGAAGTCCAATAGTAATACTGCGTTTGTGAGTAGATTTGGCAAAAACAGTCTTTCGACCAACATTTTGAAGAGATCTTCATTTTTTTTACTTCCCCACTCTATTAGCAACGTCGCAGGTAGTATATAAGGAAAGAAAACAACACGATTAGCTGCAGTCGGAGACTAACGCTACATGCGACAAACAGCTCTTTTCAAGGCTACCGTATACTTATTAACGTGGGACGTTTTCGGACAATCAACATTTCAAACTCGATTCCTTTTTTAATTACGGTCTTCTTCTGATCGCGGCCTGCACGAGCGTTACCAGCGCCGCGCAGACCTGCCATACCCCTTACGGAGGGAATTCCGGCAATGAGTCTTTTATCGGCTCTGGCGAAATCTACCCTTGCAAACACAATAATAACACGTAGGGTAATGTAATTACCTAAAACGCCATAAAAATGTACTGGAACCTCAATCATATGAATCTAAAAACTTTCATCAGGCACAAAATGCGCTTATATTGCGCATGTAATAATATTTATTGCAAGGTCGAAATTAAAAATTTCAATTTATCCGTATTTTTGGTACTGATTCAAAGTTTATATATACAAAGTTTCATCAAAATTAATTAACATTTAGCCAGAAAAATTTGCAAAAATATGTAAATTTTTAATATATTTTTTAAAAAAATTAATTTTTTTAAAAACTATTTACATAGGCAGATTCGGCATTAAAAAATAGACAAACCGTACATTTAAACTTTCTTTCTATCTCTCATAGTTTTCGAGATATACTGCGAAATAGGATTCTCACCCTCTACTTCGAGGGCTGTTTTCACCCCTTCAAACTAAATAAGTGCCGATATAAAAAAATACGTGTCGAATATTTTTTCGAAATCTATATTATGTCTAAATTTCATCAAAATCGGCGTGTGTCAACTCCGTAACATTCCTTGTAAGTCCTAAACCTATGGAGATAAACCTTTTTGAGCTTAACGACATGGCTTATTTCTCAACATACCCCTCTAAGCTCAAAACGGTTTTTCCTTTCTAATAAATATAAAGTCGCGATAAATATAAATATAAAGACGGTCTATCGTCGTCACAGATCACAGCCTGTATGAGGAGAATGGAGGAGGTACACAGCACAAATGTGACTGAAGTCATTCACTATTGTCAAGGAATACTCTTTCTTATCATGAGTGGGACGATCAATCTGCCCACACAAGTCAGTATGTATTATTTGGAGGAGTCTGATGGCTTTAGTTTTCACAGTATTAAACGGATTTCTAACTTGTTTACCATGAGCACAAGCTTTGCAGTTTCCCTTGTCCTTACATTTCCCCACACTCACAGATACACCATCACACAGTTCAGGTATTTTCCTTAAATTGTTATTACTTATATGTCCCAATTTTCTGTGCCACTTGTTATCTTCTTCCCTTTGCGTTACAAGTGCGGCTTTTTCATCAGTTAAGTTAACATAAAACAGACCATTTTCATTTTTCCCTTTTACAACAATCATATCACCAGGAACTTCTAGTTCTCCTTTTATCACTGAAACTCCATTCTTAGAGAACAATACAAAGCCATTTCGTTCAGTTATCCTGTTAACAGACATTAAGTTTTTAGTTAGGTCTGGAACATAAAATACATCAGTTAGATTACACTCTGTTGCTCGTAAAGTCCCCACATTAGGCACATCCATGCATTCACCCCTTTTAGCTACATTAATTTCCATTTCACATTTCCTGATGTCTGACAATTTGTCTAAGTCATTTGTCAGATGATCTGTAGCCCCACTATCTACTATCAATTTAATTTCTTCTTTTGTTGCAGTAGCCTTTAAGCACACATGTTTCTTTTTCTCATTCAATTCAGCCAGAAAACTCACCGTTTGTTCCTTCCTATTATTTGCAGCTGTGTTTGACTTATTGTATTTGCAATCGTTTGTTTCATGGTTTGTCTTTTCACAGCTTTTACAAATTTGACTTAGAAATTTACAATCACTCTCTTCATGGGTGTTATTCTTGTAGATACCACAGTACTTGTTTTTGCACTCAGCTTTGAAGTGTCCTGGTTGTTTGCATTTGTAGCAGACGGATTTGTTGTTGTTTGAGTTGCTGTTCATTTTGTGAAGAGTCGTTTTAAAGGATACAGGTTGATCTTCCATTCGGAGACTTATCTTCCATTCTTCTAACTGCAGCCTGGAGCACAGGTTGTCGAGCGTCCTTTGGGACAACTCTTTAGAGTACCAAGCACTGGAGAAGTTCCTGTACTCAGCTGGGAGCACAGTCATGATCATGAATGTAACCATTGCATCGGTCACAGATTCTTGCAGCTGTTTGAGCTTGTATGTACACATTGTTCGTGATGTGGCTTATGTTCCCCATCATATCTTTCGAGCGGTCAAACATGAAATTGAAAAACTCTTGCATAAATAAGCATCTTGTTTGTTCAGCGTCCTTTTTGTAGATATTCACCAAAGTATCGTACATTGATTTTGAGGTTTCACATGTTAATATGTGTGACTTAACCTCTCTATCTATGGACGAGTTGATCATGTACTTCGCCTTACTGTCCTTGCTTTTCCACTTGCTGACTTTTTTTGGCTCGTTTCCTTGTTGTTCTAGCGTTTTGCTTCTGTCCGAGACACTGATCAGATTTTTGGCCTTCAGCACAATTTTTAAGTCGAAATTCCACATGGCGAAACTGCCGGTCCCGCAGAATGGCGATGCTGGCTTCTAAGTCTTCTCGGAGGGCCACTTCTCAAGTTTCTTGTTTTGCTTGACCTTTTCTCGCTTGTTCTCACTTTTTGTACTCGTTATAGCCTTCCTGACCCCAAAACCTGTTGGATTTTCTCGGATTAAACTGATTTTTAAGGCAGGAGAGAAAATTGGCACACACTGGTTGTTAGTCGGAACAGGAAATAGGATTTTTATATTTCTTCTTCTTTCTGTTAGAGATGTTATATCTTAAGCATTAATTGCGGGTACCAACGCATTAGATTGCATTTCATAATACATCAATTGAATTTTTGTACATTGATACTGATGAATCACCAACAGCAAGATCATTACATGAAAATAGTAAAGACAGTTCTCGCGAAAAGGCACTTACTCATATCATTTCCGTAAAATGCTGCCTATTTCGTTTTGTAATAGTAAAAGATTTCAAGAGTTTATTACTACATACATTGAAATTACACATTTGAACCCGGGATATCGGTATCTTTGTCCTGAAGTATTATAAAACCATCGCGATTTTTATGTATTGAAAGACGAAATAGAAAAAAAAAAACATTCTACGGCGTTTCATATGGCCGTTACCAATAATGGATGATCCTTGAGATTACAAAATTCGTACATTGCTACAGCTGCAAATTTTATAAATAAGGATCCTGAAAAATTATGCACTTTGCACGCAGTTCATGGGAAATCGTTATTTGCGAGAGAATTAAGCTATTATGTTTAATATGATTAACGAAGATTAGGATATCAGTAACAAAGTGCTAACAGAACCCAACGGTCCATGATAACGCATACAACATAAGTACCGCTGCGAATCTGTCAGCTAATGCCCGATACATCATGTCATGTGCCGCACACAATGTACAATTGTGTCTGAAAGATGCTCTAAATCCAGTAACCAAAATCAAAGAAGTTGTACAAAAGGGTAGTAAAATTATATAATACTTAGCCATTCTAATGTAACTTTGACCGAAAAGCAGAAGCAGATAAGTTTAAGCAAACAAAAAATAAGTTGCCCTACAAAGTGGAGTTATTATTATTATATGTGCGAAAGACTTAACAGAAACGCAATTGTGTCTGTTTTAGCAGATAGAGCAATTACTAAAGTAAGTATTGCCTTAAAAGTTTAATAGTAATTCTGAATTACAAATGTATTTACAAGAGACACAAGTAAATCATAATTTATGTCCACTAGAATAGTGGAAAACGCGTGAAAAGAAATATTCTAGACTGACAGAAATTGCTAAGATGTATTTACATACAGTGACTCTTATTAATATTCGGACACTATAGTACTGTAGCCATTATTGCTTTGTATATTTGACCATAATTAAATTAACAAATTTTTTGTTTTTTGTTACATTAAAGCATGTATTCCACTTAACAAAAATGCAAATTTTATTTATTTAAACTATTTAATTTGTAGTATAACGAACAATATATTGAAAAATGTATTATTCTTACGTCGCAAAAATATTCGGACACGTAACGATCTATAATGTTTGTACATAACAAATACATGTGTGTTAGATGAAATTATTAACATGTTAATATTTTGTCGGATAACCCTTTTGTTTAATTACGTGTCGCAATCCATTGGGCATGTTAGTAATATTTTTTTATCGTTGCTTTAATTCTTCCATTGATGTGATTGGTGTTGTTCGAATCTTCCTGTCTAAATAATCCCATAAATTTTCTATCGGATTTAAATCCGGCGATTGTGGTGGTGGATGTTACGCCACTATATTGGCTTACCGCTGAGTCCTCTTTGTGAACGATATGCCACTATAGAGGCTCGCTTATTTTTGAAAATCTTGTACATTACTTATATGCCATATAAATAATTTCATAATTTTATCGATGCAATCTACATTGCTTGTTAATTATGACATTTATACGTCGTTTGCGCACAGTCTGCGGAGGAGCTCTCCGTACAGGGGTACAGCTCCGCGGCCAGTCCGCCGTAGCGAAAAGGTTAAGTGTGCGTTCTACATGATAAATCTGTCGTGCATTGACCACCACTGAACGTACCGTGGCCGACCTAACACATGTATCGCTTTGTGACAGGCGTTCCAGAGCTCAACTTTTAAACATCAGTAGCTAAAAAACAGTACCTCTACCGTAATTTCGTCGTTCTTGATTTACGACTTACTTTTGCCTGTAGAATTACCCCCTAATATACATATGTACTGTCTGTTGTAAAACAGCTGGTATGTATTTGATTCGATGATTTGTATTCCATATTAATAAAAAATTGTTCTATTGTTACGAGCCGGAGGGGGCGGCTAGCGCAGCCGGGGTTTTATAGGCTAACGCCGGGAGCCGCAGGAAATGTTAGTTGTAGGCCTCGTAACTTTTATTAATAATTTGGTATAGTTCGAGCAGCAAAAGTATACCGTTGTGAGTTCTCTGGATGTTGCATATTATAATTGAATAGATAATGGTTTTAATATAAGTAAATGTATGTATATATTCTTCAAAGTCAGGACGTTACAAATGTGAGTGTAAGGTCGCGGTGGCTAATATTTGACTCTACGTTACAAGAGTGAATGTTAAAGATTGTGATTAAATGACTTGAATTTAGTTTCGATTCCGACGAAGCTAGAATCTAATCCTTCTCGATGTTCACGCAAGTGAGTAAACGGGGGCTCGAAGAAAAATTGTTAAGTTGTTGCTTAACATTAATTTGACGTACTGTATGGCTAGGTAGCTCGATAGGGACTTAGATACCCGATCTTGCAGAGTTTCCTCGTTCAAAGACTCTTCTTCAACTGAATCTGACTAGTCGTTCACACCTGATTTTTAGTGATTTTCGAGATACTGCGCTTACAAATTTAAAGATTTTCAACGGAAGAAACCCGGCCGAATGGAAATTACCAGTAGTGGTCTTGTTCGCACTTTAAGTTCCACGTGTTAGACATTGCCTCTTGAAACAGATACGAAGGGTCGAATACAACGGGTTTCTTCCGTTGAAAATCAGTAAATTTGTAGGCGCAATATCTCGAAAACCACTAAAAATCGGGTGTATACATTAAAGGTCAGTGAGTTCGTCTTGAAAAGCACTATCGAATGATCTGAACAAAAATACATAGTTCCATTTAAAAAAACGAACTTGACCATCATACCTCTTAAACTAATAATGTAAAAAAGAGTTCATCTACGTTAAAAAATGTGCCCCCTTGTACCATGCAATTTTCATATAAACAATTTTTTTGTATCTTTAATATTTGATAAATTACGGGCCTGTATCACTTTGGCGCGGACACACTGTATGGTGTTTGTGTTTCAATAAGCTATTCAGAAATGCAAAAATGTATGTATCATTCCATTTTTAGAAACTGAACGGCTTAACGAACTCTTAGAAACTCCCTTGTCCGAGAAAACAGCTTTTGGATCAGTCACCCTATATGCGATAATTATAACCGGTAATCTTCTGGTTATATTCCCCCTTTATTGGTATAGTGTTCGATGGTTGGCTGGAAGAGCATTCCGGACTGAAAACTTCCAGGCAACCTAAGTAAGGCAAGGGGTGTTCGCCTTCTCGAGTGCAATATTTATGAGCGTAGTTCGAGAAGGCAATAACAAGTTGCCCTACCTCGATTGACTGGAACTTCTCGGTCCCAAATACTCTTCCAGCCAACCGTGGTACATTGTAGGAACTTATTATTGTTGTATTTATCGTTTATTTACAAGGAAGTAATTTTAAATCTGTTAAAATACAAAAATGTATTGTAATTAAACATGATTAGAAAATCTCATGACTTTTATTATGATAAAAGAATTATTTTTTCACGTGTTTAATTTATACTTGATTATATAATACAATATAAATAATTCTATTAGTCAATAATCAGAAAAAGAAAAAGAAGAAAAATACCTCAGACGACGAAGCATTTGAAGAAAGTGATGATGGAGATGAAGAAGGAAGGGAATGTGATTATATTTCTGATTCTTCCGATTCTGAGTCAGAGTTAGAACAACAGAAAGAAATTAAGTCCGTTGCGGAGGAAGACGCTTTAAGAAAGTTACTGGCGTCCGATGAAGATGAAGATGATGAAGAACAAGCAGATAAAAAAGATGGTGATGATGATAAAGACGAAGATGATGAAAATAAAGAAAAAGATGACAAGGTAAAATAATATAAATTATATTATAATACAGTATACAGTTTGCCTAAAGAACTATGCATAGTAGTGTCCGGTTATTGTTCGCAAATTCTGCCCGCATATTGTTCGAGTAGTCATCCCCACCAGTTCCTGGAACTGGTCGCGCAGAGCTCCGAGCTCGCCGAAGGGTCCACGTTATCTACATCTTTCATCAACGATGACACAGTGCTAATGACTCACCGAAATATAACATTTCAAAGTTTTATGTTTTCCATATTGTAAATTTGAGATTGCTTCAATCAAATTACAGAGATCCATGCGATTAAAATGATACCAAACACCGTAATATTTAAATAATTTATTTGGACTTTATATTGTGATTTCATCTGTTGTACTTTGAATTGAGTGAATTTTTATACACTGTAAATCTCTTGGACTTTGAATTGTAAATTTATGTGGACTTTGTATTATTTCGTGGACCTTCAAATTGTTGTGGACTTCAACATTTGAATCGTTGAATTTCGTCGTTTTTTTTGTGTACAACAATTTATTATAAGACTATAAAGGAATAACGCAAGACTGTCTTAACCCTTTCAGACCTGAATTTTCTTTTAAGAGTAAAAAAATATTTGATTACATATTTTAACTCAGTAGACTGTTTAGATGATATTTGTTTAAAAAAAATGTTGATGTGTCCCACAGTTTTGTAGATATTAAATGTACACACATGTGTACATTAGGACTCAAGTATCGCATGGCACCTAAGAGAGCACAAATGAGGAAAGAAACATACACAGCACTTTATAACATTTAATACTAATGTATTAACACTTGAAACTGAAGAAGACATGTGGAAAATTGTACTGCTTCCAGGTTCCTACTATTAGCTGTCACTGCACAGTATGTAATCAATGTTAGTCAATTCTGAATTGACTAGACCTACTAAAAAAAATTCAGAACATGAAAAAATTCAAATTTATAAGAAAAATATGTTGATGGATGTGTACAAACGGTTTGAATTTCCGAAACATTCATCCTCAACGAAATATCAGCGTAGAAACTTCATGTACACAATTGTGACCACCAGGTCTGAAAGCGTTAAAGAGGTATACATTTTTAGGTTCGTTCAATTTAGTGGTTCGAAATAGAATGTCTCTTGACTCTTCCTAAACCATTTCCGTCGACTTGACTAGTATGGTCTTTAGGCCCGGGGTTGGATTTTTGAAGGGCTCCGGAGGTGGTGTCAAGAGACAAACACCAGATGCTTTCGCCTAGGGCCTAGAGCGGAGCTGCATATAACCTAACCGTTTGCTCACGAGCATCGGCACGCCGGCTCGAACTTCTCCTCCCGAGGTACCCCCACTATGGGGCTCACAAGGGGAACCCGCGGAGTGTTACGCTCGGATTTTGATGAAATTTTGCAGGTAGGCCGGGAACGAAAAAATTTTAGACACATATTCTGCCGTAGGTGTAGACACTCAATAGTTTATGAAATATTTAACAATAAATATCGCGTTTTTTAACCCAAAGAATTGAGGATCGGGTCCCGATTTGGTGAAATATCTTTTTTTTCAGTAATCCATTTCTACTATTGTTTTATAATGTTTATACAAGTAATTGCACATAAAAACATAATTATTAAAAATATATAAAAAATGAAATTTCTTAAACTCAGAATAAGTTCCACGAATTTAGTCACTTCGTCATAGCAGTCAGTGGCGGAGCGAGTAGGTGCCTAGTCTCGTAGCGCGTACGTTCTTTTTGTCGCGAGTTCAACTCCGCACTAGGCGAATAATTTTTTTTCTTTTTTCATAAAAATTCTAATACGTAATAATAATAATAGTAACTGACACGCAACATATAAAAATATAGAAAAATGGACCTTCACGAGTCGTCGTTGTAAACTTTACACTCTCGCGGATGGTATTCGTCGTAAAAATATTTGAAACATAATAATCCCATACACCATGAACACTTACTAAAAGCTGGAATACCGCAATCACAACGATTTCTACAAACATTATTGGGAAACGCAACTTGATTGATGTTACAAAATATTTCACAGTCTAAAATTAATTTTGATGCAAACCATGCGTATTTTATCATGTTTTTAAATATAGGTGCAGATCTACTTGTTATTTCTCGATTTTCTGCTATTAAGTAATCCGCGTTCTGTAATCTTGCTATATAAACGGCTACATACATTGTAGCGCTTCTCGTCGCGCAATCGGCAACCGCTGGTTGTCGCCGGCTTATAACGCACCTGTGTCCGTATAAAATGCCTACAAATATTATTTCGTATTAGAATTTTTATGAAAAAAGAAAAAAAATTATTCGCCTAGTGCGGAGTTGAACTCGCGACAAAAAGAACGTACGCGCTACGAGACTAGGCACCTACTCGCTCCGTCATTGACTGCTATGACGAAGTAACTAAATTCATGGAACTTACTTTGAGTCTAAGAAATTTCATTTTTTATATATTTTTAATAATTATGTTTTTATGTGCAATTACTTGTATAAACATTATAAAACAATAGTAGAAATGGATTACTGAAAAAAAAGATATTTCACCAAATCGGGACCCGATCCTCAATTCTTCGGGTTAAAAAACGCGATATTTATTGTTAAATATTTCATAAACTATTGAGTGTCTACACCTACGGCAAAATGTGTGTCTAAAATTTTTTCGTTCCCGACCTACCTGCAAAATTTCATCAAAATCCGAGCGTATCACTCCGCGGGTTCCCCTTGTCAGATTAACTCATGCGGGCCGCAACCCGAAGATGCGGGAACGTGTGGATCATCTTGAGCCCCATAGTGGGAGTATAGTTGATGGAAGATATATAGCGCGCTTGTAAATTAAGCACTCGAGCGACGGCGGTCTTCGACGCAATGACGCCCAAGATCGCATGCAGCATGCTATTGTAGGTTCAACGTAAAAAAGAGGTTACTACTTACAATTAGTGAACACGTAGGTCACATTTCTAGATGAGCGGCTCTGAGCGAAGCCCGAGTCCCTTAACCTTTTAACTGAGTCGTTCTGTGATCATGAGTATCTATTATAGGAGTAATTAAAAACGAGTAAATATGAGGTAAATTGTCTTGTCCATCACAGAGACACTTTGAAATTACAAGATAAAGCGTCTTCTTCCACCAACTGGTTTAAATATTTGTCAGCAAATATTGTGAGAACAATTAACAGGCGTCTTGCTTATGCCGGAGCAATTTTCACAGGACGAGTTAACTGGTCTTCCCCAGTTAAAAGGTTAACTGCCGATACTTGTGTTAAGTCGCTTGTTCCGACGCCCGAAACATGTAAAAACTTAAGGGCTACCGATTTTACAAGCGCGCTATATCTCTTCCACCTACTATACTTGGTGCGAAGAGTCGGTCGTCCAATATACGGAAATAGAAAAGTTTTTCTTTTTCATTGTACAGGGTGTATAAAAAGTACACATATGTCATGGTTTACACAGGTGATTCCTCATTGTCGGATCGGTGGAGATCTGTTAAAAAAATGTTCCGCAAAATTGACCTCGACCTTGAATTTCAAGGTCAAACTTTTTTTCTATCGTATTGTGTTGTTCCCGCCGTTAGGATAAAAAGTGTTAAAGGAACCATATGTCGCAACCCAACCGCTCTCTTAGCAAATTATGTTAAAGTTGAATAAAAATTAAACGAGTTTCTTTTTAACGTGACTGATTTAGAATTTTAATATTGTGTTTATGATATACCCGTCTAATGTCTTCGCCTTCTATTTCTCCTTGGAACCCATAAAGTAGTACCATTCTCACAAATGACCCTTAACAAACGAGCCTATGCACGTACTTCTATGTGGCCGCCATTATTGCGCAAACATTCTTTCAATCTAATTTCTAAGTTCTTATGAACTCTTTCGCGAAAATTTGGTCCTAATTGAAGTCTTTGAAAAGCTTGCTCAATTTTATTTTTGAATTGCTGCACACATGTAAACGCTTGTCCTGAACTTACCATTTCTTTAACTGTGCCCCAAAGAAAAAAGTCCAACGATGTTAAGTTTGGTGAATGAGGAGGCCACATAAGCAGAGCAGGGCTGGGTCCTATCGAACGTATTCCAGACATGTCACTTAGAAATTCTCTAACTGGCCAACTGAAATGAGATCGGGCACCACCGTGCATGAAATAGATGGTGTAACGTCTATGTCGTAATGCACTTAGAAGATGAGTACGTAGAAATTGTAGATAATCCTGACTTATCAGTGGTGCATGGAAGTCAATAGGGCCGAGAGACAAAGCTATAGAAAACACCATAGGCACGCGACAACTGCCAGGGGAATCAAATTACACCAGCCGAATTAAATTAATTTTTTAAACCACCTTTATTGGAATTCCATTGCGCTGCTCCGAAAACAAGCCAGAACACAATATTTACACGAATATAATGTCTTTTTACTAAACGGAAACTATAACACCATTTTCTAAGAGAACGGTTGTGTTGCGACACATGGTTCCTTTGACACTTTTTATCCTAACGGCGAGAGCTATACAATACGATAGAACAAAATTTGGATCTTGAAACTCAAGGTCAAGGTCAATTTTGCGGAACATTTTTTTAACAGATCTCCACCAATCCAAAGATGTGGAATCACCTGTGTAAACCATGACATATACTTTTTATACACTGTACATTCATGAGTAGCGACACCACCCCTTTGAGCTGGAGCCTGGTAGAGTGACGCACCCGTGTCGATTAGAAGGTGTACCAGCACTTTGACTGGCAGCAGGTTGTGATAAGTGGCCTGCGAAAGTGCGGCCAGTGCGACCATTTGAGGTTGGTCTCGTGGTGGTATGTGGCTAGCCTGTATCGCGGGCCAGTGTTCGCTGGTGCAGCTCGGCGGGTGACCAGCGGTTTCTGTTCGATCACTAGCCTGCAGAGCTAACAGAGGTTTAGAAAGGTCTCACCTCGACCAGAGGACGATTCTCCGGCTGGAATCCGGTGTCGAATTGGTAGTTCTTGTATAGGCCCTATACTCGACCGCGCTGATTGAGCGTATCACAATCCTGCGCCCATGAGACTCGTGCTTGTTGGGACCACTGGCCGGAAGCAAGTGCGTTAAATATCCGGACCTACATGAACATTCATGAGAATATTAATAATAGATCGATGAAGTTTTCCCAATTAAAATGCGTCCAACCACGATCTCATTCGGTCTATTTGTTATCAAAGATATTCCGACTATCGAATATTACCTTATGCAAAGTTTTAATAACAAATGAACTGAATGAGCTCGTGTTTGGACTCATTTTCATTGGAAAAACCTCCACTATTCATTCGTAATATTTTCATCAGTGTATTATAAAAAATAGAACATTTTTTATTTTCATTATACGAAGACTCATCTGTATTGACCAAAAAAACTGCTCGTCGATGTTCTATCTCTTTCCCTCCCAGAGTATCGTTTCTCAAGTTACACTCGTAAATATTTTCCTCGAGACGGCGATGACAATTCGCCTTATCACGGTTTGCTGGAATTTCTCGATCCTGAACGCCGTTCCAGTGTGCCCTGGTACACTGTACATTGGAATTGGTCTTTTTGGACTTGTTGAACCATTTGATATCAAATATTTATTGTTTGCAAAAGCTTTATAAAACTGCTGATGTTCTTTTGAACAATTCCTAAAATCTTGTCCACATATAACGTATCTAAAATATATTTATTTGCTTTTCAATTTTTGCAGGATAAAGATAAGGGTAACAAAGATGCTGATAAAAAGAAAGATAGAAAGAAAAAGAAAAAACAATCAAAAAAGAAGGATGTCAAAAAAACTGGAAAAGATTCTTCGAGTGATTTTTCTAGTGACTCAGGGTCAGAATCAGATACAGTAAAAGAAAAAGATAATAAGAAGTCAAATAGTGCACACAGCTCGAGGTCTGCAACACCTACACCGGTTACTACAGCACTATCTGATCCCCTGAAAAGAAAGCAAAGTGGATCTCCAGATTTGTCACATGCGAAGAAATTGAAGTTGGATAATTTTAATTTAGTAGCAGTGACGTCTTACATAGCAGGAGCTAAGTATGTTTTTTCTATGATTATGAAAAATTATTTGCAGTGTCGTGTCGTCATCGAACTCACAACTTACAAAATATAAAAAAATGGCATTCTTCCTTCTTTAAAAAATCCCCCAGAATTATTTATTGTTGTTTATATTTCTAAAATTAGAATTATATTCGAAACTTTACTTTATTCAATAGGAAGGTTTAAGGAATGTAGTGTTCTGTAGTCAATACTTAACCCGCCCATTACTGACGGTTCGGGCAAATGTACGGATGTCGCCTGCGTCCATTCGGACTCGTAGCCCGTTCTCGCTTGTATAAGCATTTTCAACTGAGTTGCTATTACTATAGAGTCATTCCACGCCAAATCGATCACTTTTTTGACATCGATGTCAGGGATTTTGTTCAAAATGAAATATGATGAAATGTCCATGAAATTAGGAGGGGTTTAAGTCATCATTTTGCTGGTTTCGAAATTGTTTAAAAAATTCGGACCTTTGAATTTTGCAATTTTTGCCTATTTTCACGAAAACCGGCTGTACTTATGAATTTTTATCTCGGAAACTGTTTGTCCGCTTGAGTTCGTTTTTTCTTTATTTTAATCGGGAAGGTTTGGCTTATTGTAATAATATTCTATTGAATTAAAAAATTAATTTTGTAACATAAAAATTATAAACAAATTCTTATTTTGTGAATTTCTCCTTGAAGGCCAATAGTTTTTAAATTTCCAAAAAGAATATGACCATATTCCTTGAAATCTTACCTACAAAATGAGCCCTCGATCAGGATGGAGTCTTTAAAATTAACGACGCAATGAGCTGTTAAAGATCGGTGAGACCCCGTTTCAGGTGTCTCTGACTCAAGCGAGCAGCGCGCTCCGCCGCACAGTGGTCCGGATCGAAGAATTTAGTGACATTTTTATATAACTTTTGAACTATAAGGAATATCGAAATGAAGTTTTCACTGAAAAATATGAAAAAATAATTACTTTCTAATTATATACAATGCAATATATTTTATGTTTGTTTAATAGTTATTTTCTTAATTTTTTAAATTTTATTATCATAAAATATTATTAAATCTTCACTTTAATTAAATATATATTGCGAATAAAAAATAACGCTAACATTATATTCAGTCATTATTATCAAACATAAAAGAATAAGCTAATTAACATACCATTATGTGTCTTTCGTGATAACCCATGATGAAGGATGACCGATTGATTTTGTTTAATTAATAACTCTGCTGCATCAGGATCCAGTATATTAGATTTCTTTTTTACATGGTTTTAATCTTAATTGTGATATATACTGGTCAGATGTTAGCAATAATCTAAAAAATTTATCATTCTCATTTGTGCATGATCTTGAAATTTTTCTGGTATTTTTGTTTCTAATCTGATTAAAATCTTTGTGTCTGCTTTCCTGAGCTTCCTCAGAGATTTGACCAATAGGAAGCAATGCATGTTTTATAACTTTTTGGCTATGCATGAGTATTTTATGCACAGAGGCTGGCATATAATACCAGCCATAGTGAGTAACAAAATACTTCGCTGTGTCTTGAGTGTATCTTTGAAATTTTTCATAATGTATTTCATAAGTGGAGGAAATCACTTGTAATATTATGTATATGGAATCTTTTGATTAGTACTATATCTATTCCTGTAATTTCGGCCGAGACTGCTGCATTCTGAAAAAATCGTTTAGCGGTATTTCCGTCATTGGATGACCCCCAAACTTGTTTGACAAAATCAATTAGAAATCCTGTTTTCTCCCGAAACTGTTTTTTAATGTACTCTTTTTTTCGTGGTCCTATAATCGAAACAGTTCGTTAGAAGAGTTTCTGAACACTTCACTATGTTTTAACGATAGACATAAATGCAGCGAAAACACCAAGAACCTCTCATCGTTCGTTTCGTTATATTTTTTTAAATAATTTTTGCTATTTAAGTTTCCGTACGTATATATTTACTCTATTTATCTTTTTTAATATTACTGCAAAAACGTACATATTAGGAAGACATTTGATCAGTCATACCAGTCCACTATACGCAAGGAAGACGCGTCGCGAAGTCAGATTGACAGTTTTAAAGAATAATAATTTGCGAAGTAGGACGAGGGGGGAAATGATTCTTGCATAATTACATAGGAGAAAGTATGCTGAAAATGTTCCAATTTGTCCGAAGTTGGGACTCTTTGGGACTTGAAAGATATTCTCTGCCAATTGTAAAAAATGTTGACAATTTTTTTATTTCCTTGAATATTAATTTTTAACATATTGTGAGCAATAACTTATAGTGTCGGTGTTAGTTTTTAACATACAAGAATGTTCTTCATTGTAAAAGAAAGAATAAATAAGAAATATTCAGTGGTTTCATCAGGGCATCTCGAAGAAGAGAAGCAATTTTTTTGGTGAAAAGTGCTATCTTCAAAATGTCCATCTTTAAGTATTCGTTCTAATTACAATTTTAATTCACTTGAATTAACTTTCTCATTTTCGATGTCGATGGACATTTAGGAAGTAATACAAATTTTTTAGAAATCAATATGAGAAAGTTGACTTTTCAGCAAAATGTCACGAAATTCTTCGATCCGGACCACTGTGCGCCGTTACGGTTGGCCGACCGTACTACTCGTACCCTATATTACCTCCAATGTGGACTAAAAATGCTCATTGCGACGTTAATTTTAAAGACTCTATCCTGATCGAGGGCTTATTTTGTAGGTAAGATTTCGAGGAATATGATCATATCTTTTTTGAACTTTAAAACCTACTGATCTTCAAGGAGAAATTTACAAAATAAGAAGTTGTTTACAACTTTTAATGATACAAAATTAATTGTTTAATTAAAAAAATATTATTACAATAAGCCAAACCGTCTCGATTAAAATAAAAGAAAAACGAACTCAATCCGACTGCCAGTCGCGCGACTTTAAAATACATTGTGGCATATGGGGCTATTTCCACACGCGCGACTGCGACTGCCTGTCGCGCCCGACTTTTAAGTCTAGGACCCTCTTTAGGGCTCATTTCCACTTGCGACTAGCCGCGCGTGACTCTCGAGTGCTCGCGACTCGAAATGCCGCGACTCAACCGTGCGCGACTCTCAAGTGGCTTAACGCCACATGGGGGTGACTCCGAAACATCTTTAGTGCCAGATGGGCGCATAGGCGAGCGGAGCAGGAGATTTTTTATACATAGTGTCTTGCATTCGGCGAGCCTTGGCCAGGCACCGTCACGGCAATACCTATTGCGTCGCACCGCTACACGTACTCTGCCGACACCAGCAGTATTTTCTGTATAAGCGTTTATGGTACTTTTAACACATTTGAATACTTAAACGATGCGTATTCATTAAGGCATTTTTATTAATACTTTCATTGGTTCGACTAAACTTACTTAGAAAGGACATTACCCATGTTTCAATCGCCAATTTTAATGAAATTTTTGTGGGTGATAGTTCTCAAAAAAATGCTTAACTCATATTTTTTTATATCGGCAATCGTCCATATCTAGGGGGTGAAAATAGCCCCTGAAGTTGTGGTTGAAAAACAAATTTTACGGTATATCTCAGAAAGTATTGGTCCTAGAAAAAAAGTTTAAATGTACGGTATGCCTATTTTTTAATGCTGAATCGAGCTGTATAATTACTTAGTTCAAACGGTTTACGACCTGGCTGGTCCTCTTATTTAAAGAACGTGTATATTGGTAGTTAACAAATCTATTGCTTAGGAAGTTTAGCATTTATTATGATTGAGATTCTTTTTACGATCAAGTTATAAAATACGTTGCCTTAATAAGGTCGAATGAAAGAATTGGAAATTCTGCTATCGACCGTGGATTCGGTATACGGTATAAATTGCGTTGTTCTTAATTGTTTACTAAGTTGGTTACGGATTGACTAAATGTAGTAAATTTGATCTTTTTTTATAAAACTTCTAACATAACATTTAAAAAGTAATCCTGTATAACATATTCGATATATAGCGTACACAAAAAATTCTAGAATTTTGCCAACTTCTCTCGGTTTCCGGAAAAGGACCCGCACATGTGGATACCCCGTGCAGTAGGCCCAACCGAAGAGGACAAGGTTCACCCACGAACAATAGCCAACCTTTCTCGGGTTTCTGAAGCACTGTGTGACTTTCGGTCGCGATGAGAGTCGCGCCTGTATTTTCCAGCCGCGCGCGGCTCGAGTCGCAGCCGCGCCTGTGGAAATAGCCCCATAAGCCGCAATGTATTTCATAGTGGCGCGATCGAGAGTCGCGCGCGGCTAGTCGCAAGTGGAAATGAGCCCTTACACTCGACCAGTTGCACGTGACTGCCAGTCGCGCGACTTCAAAATGCATTACTGCTTATGGGGCTATTTCCACACGCACGGCTGCGACTGGAGTCTTCGTCCTTTTCGGTTGGGTCTACTGCACGTGGTATCCACGCGTGCGGGTCGTTTTCCGGAAACCCGGAAAAGTTGGCGAAATTCTAGAATTTTTTGTGTACGCTATATATTGTATGTGTTATACAGAATTACTTTTTAAATGTTATGTTATATGTTTTATAAAAAAAGATCAAATTTTCTACATATAGTCAATCCGAAACCGACTTAGTAAACAATTAAGAACAACGCCATTTATACCGTATACCGAATCCACAGTCAATGGCAGAGTTTCCATTTCTTTTATTCGACCTTATTACGGCAACGTATTTTATAACTTGTTCGTAGAAAGAATCTTAATCATAATAAATGCTAAACTTCCTAAGCAATAGATTTTTTAACTACCAATACTACAACTTTGATCACAATTTCATTTAACGGTTATTATGAATATATTTTGAGACGTTAGAAAGCCGGTCTAACAACGGATATCACTTAAGTGTAAAACGCCGATTTTAATCAAATTTACATATGTGATAGGTTTTAGAAAAATATTTGACAATTTTTTTTGATCTGGAATCATTCATACCTAAGGGGTGAAAACAGTCCTCAAAGTTGGGGATGAAAAACATATTTTCCTCAATATTTCGGGAACTAGTCGTTCTAGAAAAAAAATTGTGTATTTTTAATGACAAACTTAATTGTGGAAGCAGTTTTTCAAAATATCAATTTCTTAAACAATTATACTAAACATTATTAATAATAATAATGAAATTAATTCGTTATAAGTTTATTATATACTGTTCAATACTACTTATGTTTTAAATTATTTTATTTAAAATTTTTGTATTTAAAAAATGTTAAAATAATAATTAAATAGTTTCCCTTATATGTTTATTTCCATTTCTTCGTTAAAGAAAGAAAATATAAACAAAAGTTTCCATAAACACGATGTAGCCCTCCTCCAAAGAGTTTTGTATTAGGAAAATTTTAATTTCTCGACTTACATTGTTTTTAATTGATTGAAACTTGGCATAAACTAACTAAATCTTAGTTCAAAAACAACCTCAAAATTTTATCAAATTTGATTTCGTAGTTCCGCTATTATCAGGTTTTTTTCTTCCTTTTCTATGTGAACTGAACCACTGTGTGGCGGTGCCTGGCCAAGGCTCGCCAAATGCAAGACATTATGTATAAAAAATCTCCTGCTCCGATCGCCTATGCGCCCATCTGGTGCTAACAATAAGATGTTTCGGAGTCGCCTCCATACGACGAAATGAGCCCTAGTGACGCTTGTCACGCGGCAACTTGACCTACATGTTGTAAGTCAGGCGGGTCCCGTTCAGTGGAGGTCAACGCACGACAAATTCACCCTATAGAACGCACACTTACCGACGTAACAGGAACAATGACCTGTTACGATACCATGCGATACGATACTATCATCGACAAACTACAGAATAGACCTATCATCCAATGTATTTTTGTGTCACAGGGATTTAGGGCTCTAGAGCCGTCTTACCATTTTCGTGTCACACCCAACGTTACCGATTCAGTCTAAAATAAGATTACAACGCTGCGACTGGTAGGGATTAAAATTAAATATCTCAGGGAACATTTAAAATCTAAAACGATATGAATATTACGACTAGCCTCCAAAAATATGCTGCATAATTCAGTTTACTTATACATTTTCATAGAAAAACAATTTGTACTTATTTCCATAAATATTATATAAACAAAATTGAAGTACCCATATTTTTTAAAATGTAAAATATTAAAAATTATGTATTAATCGTCCAAATATGCTTTTTGATGTTCATTCTTTCATAAAATATGGTAAGATCGGATGTTTCAAGACAGTCTTATAAACGTTCTACAATATTTGCTCATAAAACTTTGGGCCTGTTTAAATAAACTGCAATATAATATTTCCTCGATTCCTATCTCTCTTCTAAATATGGAAACACAGGTATCACTATTCACATTTAACAATTAACAATTAAAATGAACTAATATTCTTAAATACGTACATAATTCATTTTTCAATTTATATGAGAATATTGACGTATATTTGGAGACTACTCATTTTGTGTCCCGTACGAATGGCATTAAAAAATACATTAATGTTTTTTGTCGACATACGTTGAAAAAATAATTAAAACATAAAAAAAGTTAGCTTAAGGAGAAAAACTAATGAAAAAAATTAAACGTTCATCAGAGACTTGATGTGGCTCTAAAAAACACGTAGCTAGAATTTCGCAGTTCAGCGCTGAAGTGCTGCATCAAAACGATTTGCATCTGAAAGATACGGAGTGTGTAGCGGACAGGACCGGGAGTGGAAATTTTTTTCTTCTTTCGAGAAAAACTTTCCTCTTCCGAAGATTTCAGGCCCGAGCAGCAGAGTCCTTAGCTTAGACAAAAGGAATGTAACATCTGCATCGCAGGCCCACGGGGGTCCTGTCCAGTTGCGCTGTTGCGTACATTGGCGAGCACCCTAGGCGTCCCTCTGCTCAGAAGCGGTACAGGAGAAAGAGCATCCTACCACTCGCTTAACTCGTTCTTGTTCCTTGCGTGCGAAAACAGGAAACGAGAGTGAATTAGGTGAGTGGTGGGAGGCTCCTTCTCCTGTACCGCCCGTGAGCAAAGAGTCGCCTAGGATACTTGCCAGTCCGCATAATTTTCGCTTTTCGAGAAAAGGTTTTTCCTTTTAACATTCATATTGGACGAAGTATTTTGGTTTATTTCCCGTGTTGTTGCGAAAAAAATCCAAAATGGTTTACTCAAGATGAATGTGCTGTACATCGTAAACAAGTGGTTTAAACTTTAAAGAGTAGCCCAGCAGGCTGCTAAGCTGTTCTGCACGGCAGACTGCATAGGCCGCATCCCTACTAAATATCCCCCCTTGCTCTTTCGGAGCCGGGCCGAGAAGTTGTGCGGCTGGCGGCGGCGTTTGAGAAACAAGATACATTTTTTGAAGATTGTTCGTTTTGCATTGTAGATTCATAAGAATATTATTAATAGATAGATGAAGTTTTCCGAATTAAAATGAGTCCAAACACGATATCATTCGGACTATTTGTAATCAGAGACATTCCGACTATCGAATCTTGTCTTAAGCAAAATTTTAATAAAAAATGAACCGAACGACATCGTGTTTGGATTCATTTTTATTGAAAAAACCTCACCTATTCATTTGTACTATTTTCATCAATGTATTATAAGAAATAGACAAATTTTATTTCTCGTTATACGCTGACTCATTTGCGTCAACGGAAAAACTGTTTGGCAGCGGCCAACTGAAACCTCGCCGGTGCTCTATCTCTCTCCCTCCCAGAGAGGGATGACAACTTGCTCTAGCACGGTTGGCCGAAAATTCTCGGTCCTGAATGCTCTTTCAAGCAAGCATGGAACTCTCTATTGGTTTTGGAAAATCTGTTGCATAAAAGCGAATTCTGCTTCAGTACAGACATTTGAGCATAGCTCTTACGCGAGCCGAACTTGTGAAAATCGGGCGCACGATAAACAAAGTGAGACAAAGTATCAAACTTTGTTGTCTCTGTCAGAATGATTTTCGCGTAAAGGACCTCGTGCCGTTTCTCGCTTGTGCCAGAGAAGCCAAGAATTGGGATACACGAGATGCAAGGGCCAGAGCGTCGCGTGCCACTTGACGGGGACCCTGCCGTAAATTAGGAAGGGGCCAAGCGTGTATGTCCCAGATTCCCTTAGCAAGAGGATTTTTCACGAAGAAAAGCCTCAAAAATGTAGCGAGTGTTGCGAGAGAATAAATACCGATTTCTTGTATTTAAATTTGGCGTGAATTGTATGTTTTATGTTTCACGTTCATTTTACATCTGCTTTCATTCGCTCTTTTTTTCAATTGTGCTGTAAAAAGTAAGATAACTCTTTCCTTATATCTAGGAATAATGAAAACAGTGCCATTGGATCTCTATCTTTCTCATTTTACTATTTATGCACTCAAGGAGTAGTTATACTGTGTGTATCTAACTTCTAACCTCTTCGTTATAATTTCTTGTATACTTCGTTATAATGTGTTTGTACACGTGCTTAAGTTAACAGGAGGAAAAAAATATAAATTAACTAATTACAAATTCAATAATTCTTCAAAGGTAAATTATTAGATCGATGAATGTCAAAGAGTTCCCCAATTCCTTCAGCTTCATTAAAGTTACCAACGCAATAAGATGTATTTCAGTATTTAGAATATATTTTATTATAATACAGGGTTAAATCCTTTTCCTTGTTTAGGAGGCGAGTACGAATTTAGTGACGTTACCGTCTTTGGTGGTTGGAATGTATTTGATTCCCAAAATCACCACCCCTAGACGCAGAGGGCGCAAGAAAACCTGTGGTTTTTCGAGTAGTCGGTATTTCAGAACATGTGACACGAAGTCCCATAAGATGATAGGTCTATTCTGTAGTTTGTCGATGATACTATGCTCTTGCTACAATTTTTGAAAAAATATACGCACGTTGTACGACATTAAACCTGCCTACTTGTAAAAATCCATAAGAGCATGTCAAAACTCGCCCGATGAGTTTCTCAAGTGAATGCTACTTCCAGTGCACAATTTTGTCTTCAAAAATCACTCACGCGCCCACCCCCGCACTGCTATTGTCCCGTTCGCAAATGCACACTTAATCACACACACACACGCACTGCTTTTCATTGTTTGATTAAAAACTGTGATAAACGATGCTTGAGGTTTTTATTTTTTAAATTGTAACTGCACCTGCATGAATAATCAGCTTCATATGCGGATAGCTTGCATTCGCTTTTCATTCGATGTATCCATCGTTCTTATTTTGCTTTGTAATTTGAAATTAAAGAATTAAAATGATTATATAAATGTAGGATAGGAGTGAAACGGGTTATTTAAAAAATACTAGATCTCCGAAAACGGAATGTAATTAGAAAAACGCTTTTGTCGCCGATTACGCTTATTCAGTCGCTTGCTCACAAAAATGATGCCGCTCCACCTTTTCTCGCACCTTATGTACATCCGCTCCACTCTCTCTCTCTCTCTCTTTCTCTCCTCAACTCGCTCTCTCTCACTCTACCACGCTCTTTGTCTCTCGCACCCGTTGCTCGCATTCGCATAGCTACGCTCGTCACTTGTCTGTTGTCAACAAATTCGGCCTTCCGAGTTTGTTGCCCTCGCTTCTCGCGGTTTTTCACGGCCTTAGCCATATGATCGGCCTGCTCCGGTCATTGACTCCTACATAAATAATTCAGTGGTAATACTATAAACAACATAGAATACAATTTTGATTCGTCGCCTTCTTAATTGCTTTAGACGTGGTGTAAAAATTCACATTTCTTCACAAAATTTGTTTTTGCGATTACCTGTTGCAAAATATATTTCTTGAGTGTCGAATTTTATTATATTACATATTATAATTTCTGATATTATTATCCTCACTCAAAGGTTGTTGAATATAAGTACAGTGGAAGATTTATGAAATGCGCATTAGGTTTTAAAACATTTTTCCGTGAATTAATAAAAAAAAGGAATACATACAAGCATTTGTTTTCGTGCAGAGTATTTACGAAGTATCAATGCATAATATTATATAAGTTTTTACGACATTTAACGTTAACTTTTTTATCTGTTAATAATAAATGCAATATTCCATTCTGTCAACGTCGTGTGACGGAAGAGTAAGGGAGTAATAGGTGTAATAGAAAAAGAACGAATAGAGTATACCTCGACTGGCTAAGAAGATGGCGTGTTAAAGCGACATACTGAATCATGTCGGCAATTGTCTTTCAACACATGAAAATATGTAGAGTGCGGACAGAATATTCACTCTAAGTTGTGGGTGTACGGTAGGGCTGATACAATTAGTACTTGGGTATCCGGTTAGTTACTTGCGTTGAAATGGCGTACTATGAAGTATATCATCCTTTTATTGTGTTGAAACTGAAAACGGCTGTGGAGTAGCGAGTATTGATGATATCTCGGCTGAAAAGTGGTATAGGAGAAGGAGCCAATCACCTGATTGCTACAGCGCGCCGAATTCTTAAGACCGAAAGCGAGGAGCGAGTGGTGGGAGGGTTCCTGCTTCTATAGTGCTTTTCAACCGAGACTTCATCAATGCTCGTGACTGTGCGGTTAGTCGAGTGAGCAACCGAGTGATATGATTAACCAAATACACATACTACTTGGTTAATAGAGTTAATCACGCTAAATATTACGTTACTTATGTATACTTGAATTCCATTAAAAAAGTATGTATCTGAAATTAACTTCGAAAATCATATAAATAATGTTTGCTGTTAAGATTTCTCCTGTAAGCATCTCGCAGGTGCATTTAATTATTCTAGAAATATCAGGACGGACGCCAAGTAGATTCTAAGTATAAAGTATTGTTTATAGCAGGTGCATGCCTTCGTTGAACTTATACCTGCTAAGTTCAAGAAAATAGAGTTAGCTATAGAAGAGATATTGGTTGCATTTCCCTCGTCATTGAGAATGCAAGAAAATGATACAGTTGAATTGTTTAATCAGTTCTACTTTTGCTGGCACTGGACTTTTTTGTAAGTGCACAATTATTTTTTTTTAAATATACTCACATGTTTGGGTACGTAAATCGATTCTTCTATAATTTTGCACAAAACAATATTACAATAAGATACTCACAATATCTAATAATGTTTACAATTTTTTAGTGAGACACATGGCTTATTTAAAATGTACTCATTAATAAACTATAAATCTATACGTTGGAGACTATTTATTTTCCGACGTACTGTCCGTAATATATTTTACTCAGAGTGATCTCAAGAATTGACTTCTGTCAGAAAATTTGATTCTGTTCATAAAAAATAATGAAATTACACTTACAGAAGAGTGGAGTATCTAGAAAAATACATCTCATTACATCGTTCAACTTTCCCGCCAACACTTTCCCATTTTCAATGAAATATAACCGACAACCAATTTTGATTGTGATACATTTTGTATTTTCGTAAATGTAGTGTGTACGAGTGCGGCTAATTTGAAATCCGCTTATTATTCCACTTTAATGCTCGTGAGTAATTAAATCACAGTACAGAGTCCTTATAGAAAACATTTCAATGAGAAACAATACATACTTACCTTTTTATTTTTTATATTTGTAAGAAAAAAAACATTGTTTATATGAGTTCAGAAGTTTATCTTGGACACATTGTATTTTTTAAAATGTGTTTCGAGTTTGAAGAGAAAAAACTCTGTTCCTCCTATGTTGGTATCTATATTAGCTTCGAACAGATGATCTTTTAAAATCCTTGACCCTCAACGTTTAACATTCATACCTTAAACAGTTTCATGAATTTGAATGCAAGGAAGAGCTTTTTTTGATATTCTTTCTGAAGGTTGGACGCCAACAAAATTTTATTAAAAAATCAGAGATAGTGTATCTGAAGTCAGTGATCTCTTAGCATGGAATTGTTTATAGATAGGCAAATATTTTAAGACACTATTTATTTTTCATGATTAATTCAAAGTATTATTATATTACAGTGAATCTGGAATCACAGAAGATGCAGTGAGGCGTTACCTTATGCGAAAACCAATGACAACAACAGAACTTTTACAAAAGTTTAAGTCGAAGAAAACTGGCCTGACTTCAGAACAGTTAGTCAATGTAATGACGCAAATATTGAAGAAGATTAATCCAACTAAACAGACTATAAAAAATAAAATGTATTTGTCTATCAAAATATAAATCTAATTAATATTGATTAATATTTGTATTAAATAGAACATGATTGTAATACCTTATTTCATTACTGACATTGCATTGTATTATATAAAAATAGTTCTCTCTGTTATAATAAAATAAATTCATTAAGAAAGTTTATTTTATCTTTATTTGTGCACTCTGACTTTATTTTATGAATATGATATGACATGGGAATGCAGTAAGTTAATAATTTTTAATTTATGATACTGATTTAATTTCGTGTTCGTTTTTGTATTATGCTTCCAAATAAAACAAGATCACAACTGCATGAAATTTTCTTGAGATAAGTTATTTGCACTGCATGATTAAAGAAGGTCACATCATTCTGATAAGAGTGTAACTTCGAGTTTATCTGTTATCTACTAATGTATTTAGACTTTTGCATTAACCTCTTTGACCCATGTGGTATTAAGACAGTAATATAATAGCTTTAATTCAAAATACGAGTAAGCACATTATATTATCGTACACGTTAGCTTTCTGCTGATTTACTGTTGCAACTTTAATGACATCAGTGAATAGTGAATGTAGCGTTTTATAAAAGTTTTCCAAAACGTGTTATTCAAATTTATGAAGACTTATCATTGCCTAAGAGTGAATTTACTGCACGTTTTTTGTTCAGAATACATACAATTATGTCAACTCGTTTGATCAGTGTAAGATATAGATATAAACACCTACATACGTAAATGCATATACAATTATTTAAATACATACAGTACATTATAATTTATTACATACACGATTTTTGCAGTAATAGCATATTCAAGTATATATTTTTACATTCACTGTTTAATCAAGGATATAGTTGAAAATAAACTTCAAGACTCTTCAAAATAGAACGGTTTAAATAATTAAAAGTAAACTTTTCAGACCTTGAAACATAAAATAATAGCAATTAGGAGAGAAGATCAATCAGTATGGGAGAGAAGAGCTCCTCTAGCACCTGCAAATGTTCGACAATTAATTAGAGAGGGAGTAAAGGTGATTGTACAGCCTAGTAATAGAAGAGCTTATCCTGTACAGTCTTATCAAGCTGCAGGTGCCTTCCTACAAGAAGATATTAGTTCTGCTTCTGTTATCTTCGGAGTGAAACAAGTTCCTGTGGACCAACTTATATCCAATAAAACTTATTGCTTCTTTTCTCATACCATTAAAGGACAAGAGAGCAATATGCCTCTCCTGGATGCTATTTTAGAAAAGAATATACGTCTGATTGATTATGAAAAATTAACAGACGTTAATGGGCAAAGGGTAGTTGCCTTTGGAAAATACGCTGGTGTTGCCGGTATGGTAAATATATTACACGGACTTGGATTACGGCTATTGGCTTTGGGACATCATACACCATTTATGGTAAGACAGACTCAATAATATTAAATTTAGATTATGCAGACATAAGGCTGTTCCAAAAGTGATGTGCACCGTGCAAACTGTAAATTCTTCAGGGTATAACAAACCGAAAAAACCTTTACCATTGTGCAATATAAGCCTCACTTTTTAGATTAAAGAATTAAAAATCACAGGTCTGATTTTTGGGCGCTCTATCAAAATCTCATAAACACACATTCTACTATCGATACCAAGCGTTTTAGCACATCACTGAGATCTGCGTTTTGATTACTTCTTTTGACAATACAATGCATTTTCTCACTCGATTTAACAATACGACGCATTTTGTTACTTGTTTTAAGGATACAATACATTTTTTCATTCATTTTATTAATATGTCACACATTTAAATCATAAATTTGTCCTTATTAGTCTTATGAACTTTATCCTGTTGACATTTTCACACACGCGTACCATAGAAATATTTATATTTTAGGCAATTTCACATAAAAATGATGCATATTACCCCAATGAATAGTAATTTTGGTATAGTCGCGGCTACGATATAGCGAGGTTGTTCATTAAAGCATCGAGAAGCGGTACTGATTGACGTCGCGGCATTCAGGATTGTATACTGCCTTCTACTTTAGGGTTCCGTACAATAAAAGAGTGATGACTTATGATTAACTGTATTAATAAATCGAAAAATGTTAATTATTATTTGGAATATATAGAATGCTTTCCTGTATGCAAATAACCATTGATGTTTCATAAAATTCATTTCAATTGCGAAGCTAAAGTATATTAACACCCTACTAAACATTTCATTGTACGGCATTGGTCGAAGTTTCAGGTACTTATCTCCTCAAATATCTGCTAAACTGTTGTTTCGGCGATCAGATTTCGTGTACTTCATCGCCTGGCCAATTTTACGGCCTCGCTGTATCGTGTCTCCGGCTACATACAATACACACAGCAGATATTGCATTTTGTAATCATAGAATCCCATGCTTTAAAGTTGGAGTTCACTCACTCAAATTTTAATTTTATTCATTATTCGGATAAAAACTGTATCAGAAATCTTTCCGTACACAGTTCGTTTCGTTTTCACTGTCGAAGGAACACTAATTTATCTACGTTTTTTCGACATATTTTCGCAATGCATGCGTAATTATCTGACAATGATCACTGTCATTTGCAGAACAACATTGAAATGCCTTTCCAATAGATATATTTTTTAACTTTTCTTCTCTCTGCTTTCTGAAATATGTTGTATTCATTTCCTGCCGTTTCACTAAACGCTAATACTGACCTGCAGAATAGATACACTGCGAACTTATGCCCATATTCCGTTATAAATTTTATATGAAAGGCACCAAGACATTTACATTTGTAACACTGACTAATTTTCTTATGACTTTTAACATCATGCCATACGTTTCGTGTTGGTTTCAAGAAATGAAAAGAAGAAAGAGAGAGAAAGAGAGAGAATGTACAAAGAAAGTAGAAAGGATAATGTTAGTTCTGCAGTGAAGACAAAATTAATTATTTATGGAAATATTCCCGTTCGAGTTTTGACTTAAATAAAGATTAAAATTAAAATGTAAGTGGAATTGCGAATAACATAAAGTTTGTTTTTGTGTGTTAACGCTTAACAATCATTATCGATACATGAAATTGTATAAAACATATAAATTTGTATGGTCCTTGTGTTGGAAAATGTCAAAGCAGAATACAATTAGTAAGACTAATAATAAGGATAAGTTTATGATTCAAATGTGTGGCGCATTAATAAAATGAGTGAAAAAATGCAGTGTATTCTTAAGACAACTGACAAAATGTCTCATGTTGTTAAATCGAGTGAGGAAGCGCATTGTATTACCAAGAATAGTGAACCAAACGCAAATCTTAGTGATGTGTTTAACACTTGGTGTCGATAGTGGAATGTGTGTGAATGCGTGTCTACGAGTGTTCTTTTGTATGAGTGCGGGGAATTGCCGTCGCGCGGTGAGGTGCTCGCTGAAGGCCATGGGGTTTCAATTTACGCATTCGGAAGTCAGAATCGTGATTTTTAAATGCTTATATTTTGAAAACGAAGCTTCAGACTTTGAAATGGTAAAGGAATTTTCGATATGTGTTCGCTTGGAAAATTAGTAATTTTCACGGTGTACACTGGCGAGCATCCTAATCGACCCTCTGTTCAGAAGCTGTATGAGAGGAAGAGCCTGCCTACCACTCGTCTAACATGCTCTTGTTTCTTGCGTGTGAGAAGAGGAAACAAGAGCGAGCCATTCCACGCCAAATCGATCACTTTCTGGCAGTATGTCCTCCGATTTTTATGAAACTCTAATATGTTGTAGTTTATGTGAAATAATGGTGGGTTTATGTCATCATTTTGTTAGCTTCAAAGTTATTAACAAACCATAACATGTTGAAAATCGCGAAAAAGTGGATGTTTAGCCAAACATGTCTGTATAAATGGATTTTTATTTCGGAAACTATTACACCTAGAAAGAAATTTTTTTCTCTAATTTGCATCGCAAAAGATGGAGCTTTCAAAATATATTTTTAATTTTGTTGTATGTATTCCTTTTAAATATGAAAATTAATTTTTATTTCGCAAAAACGAACCCTTACTCACGTTTTTAAGAATCTGAAAAAAAAATATATGTTGTTTCTTGAATATTTCTCGATACGCATACCAAATTTCATTAGTATCATTTCGTAATTACAGTCAGGACGAAGCTTCGTTGCGTAAAACACCGGGGAAGTTTCTTTCGTTGAATGCGAATATCGCGAGAAATACGTGGTTGATACTACTATACTATACTATAGACACTAACTATTTTCTAACAGTGTTCTTAATCCCTTCGTTCATTACAATATCTGACAAGCGTGAATCAGACCGAGCGCGGCGGTGAATTGCTGGCCGCGCGACGCATTGGGACGGTACCTGGATGTCTTTGAAGCTTCGTCCTGACTGTAATTATGAAATGATACTAATGAAATTTGGTATGCGTATCGAGAAATATTCAAGAAACAACATACTTTTTTCAGATTTTTAAAAACGTAAGTAAGGGTTCGTTTTTGCAAAATAAAAATTTATTTATAATTTTCATATTGAAAAGGAATACATACAACAAAATTAAAAATATATTTTGAAAGCTCCATCTTTTGCGATGCAAATTAGAGAACAAAATTTCTTTCTAGGTGTAATAGTTTCCGAAATAAAAAACCATTTATACAGCCATGTTTGGCTAAACATCCACTTTTTCGCGATTTTCAACATGTTATGGTTTGTTAATAACTTTGAAGCTAACAAAATGATGACATAAACCCATCATTATTTCACATAAACTACAACATATTAGAGTTTCATCAAAATCAGAGGATATGCTGCAAAAAGTGATCGATTTGGCATGGAATGGCCCGAGCGAGTTAAGCGAGCTATAGAAGGGCTCCTTCTCCTACACCGCTTCTTATTGTTACCCGACGACGCACAGTGTGACGAGCAATGGACAAAAGTAAAAAAAACTGAAGTTTAGAATTTATAGCTTATTATATCTTAAAGTACTAATAAATGAACGTAGATTTTAGTACTACCCATAATTTTTTACCGAATTTTCCAATTTGTTGTAAAAAATGATGCTTGAAATTTATTCTAATTTTCGGTGCATTTTTTTAAACACGTGCCATTTGCTGAACGTTTGTCTCATTAATTTAATTTTTATAACTTATGTTTAGTATTATAAGACCTTCCAAACTGTAGAATAACTTTTTACAATATTAACAATTTGTCCCAATTCTTTATGTTAAATGTTTATCAACTATGACTTGAGTTTTAAAAAAAGTACCAAAAAGTACATACGTGATTTTTTTTGTATATTAATTGGGGGCATATTAAACTTCACATTCACGTCAAATTCAACTGCACAGAATTGCACAAAATGGAGAAACATGGTTTAAGAGACATAAAGCAATATTTAATAATAGATGAATCACGCCTTGAATCATGAAGTGCGAACGCCGATTCATGTTCTGATTCAGATGTAGGCATCATATAGCTTATAATCGATTTAGAAAATATATTAAGAAAAATTTCAAACAGGGGTTAATTTTTTATCCTTTATCCTTAAAATCCATATGCTCTAAATCCGTCATGGCCATCCGGAGCGCAGCTCCACTCCGGCCTACCCCCACTCTATGTCCATTCTCCTCATACAGGCTGTGATTAGTGACGACGATGAACCGAGGGGGAACTGGAGGGAACTGAAATGAAGGGAACGGACCTAGAGTGGGGGACGGCCGGAGTAGGGCTGCGCTCCGGATGGCCATGACGGCTTTAAACGATCGTTTCATTTTTCACGCATTCCCGATAAACTGATAAAAAAGTTTTTGAAACAAAAGTTAGTCAGTAATCATGTGACAACAAATTGCAATCGAGTAAATGGGCAAAAAACTTTTTATTTAATAAAAAATTAAGATCACCTTATTTTTTTTAATCAAATTGTATTTTTTTTTCATAAATCGATGCATCTTTGTATCCTCTTTAAAAAAGTATTATGGGTCTAAGGTCGAAAATGGATTAGTTTAGAAGTTATGAATTTTGTTCCGAACGCCTACACATATACTTGTCACACTGTGCGACGTCTAGGATGCTCGTCAGTGTCTTGTGCAGAGATGAGAAATTGACTAGCGGAACGGCATAGGGGCAAGAAGGGTACACTGCTCACTCTGCCTTTGATGCTTCCAAAACCCTCACATTTAGGTTCTTGGTGGAACACTATGATATAGTAGTAGAATTCCCATACCCGAGGGAGGATACACGAAATACATACATATTAATGGTTAACATTTTGAAATGTTACTACCTACGCTATCTATGTCGCTGTCTACGTCTACGCTATCGCTTTAAAATTGGTCACTTCTCTCTATCCCACTCAGTCGCGATATGTCCCCTTCGCTCTCTTTGTCACGCGGGGCTATATGATCCGATTAGTAGATGTGACCGTTTCGGCCAATGAAGAAAATGTGTGTGCTCTGGTTTGATGATTGTGTCGATTAGGTGGGCCTATCATGCAACCAATCAGACCCTTATTCCTTCTGCTTGTCATCTTTCCAGTAACGCGCACAGTATATACATCATTGGGTAGATACCCTATGCATATACTGATATACGGTGTCAACGCTTACTACCTTTTGTACGGTTAAATTATTTGTAAGAAAAACCGTAATGCCGAACAACGGTCGTTAATGTAAGACTATAGTAAGAAATGACAACAGAATATTCTGCTAAAGCCGCGTCCCCACTGCGTCGACATTTGCCAATCGGTACTGATTGGTGCCGCCAAACAATTTAGCCGATCGGCTTTGCCAATATTTGTGGTACGTCCCCATTTCATCGGCATCGTAGTGAACATCTACCTCGTCAGTACGACAAAATGTTCGGTGTCGATGTGGTGATAATTGCAGCAGATGCATTTGTAGTAATATATGTTTTATGTGTGACCGGCAATGTCTGTACATACCACAAAACAACATAGGAATTAAATAAAACTAAATAAATACAGCCAATTGAAATTATACCGTGCTCATTTGCCTCTAAAGTCTAAAGAATCTACCATTTCTTCAACAGCGTCGGTGGCGCAGCGGTAAGGTTTCAAACTGTTGAATCGCTGCAAACTTATTGGACGTAAGTTCGAGCCTCCTTCGAACTTATTATTTTTTTACATTGATTATATATTTTTTCAATTCCTAACTATAAATAATAATAACATTCCTAAGTATATGACAATGATCAATATGTATTTACAATTGTTTTAATAATATTTTAAAAGTATTTTATCCCGAAGTATGCATAAAAATGATTTTTATGTGCTTTTTGTGCACTCCAAAATAGTTGAAAACATTATTATTATTTACAGTTAGTAACTGAAAAAAATATACAGGACGTTACATTTAAACGAAAGGGTGGAATATCTCACGAGGGATTGAAGCTATCAAAAAAATGATCGTACAAGAGTTGTATGATGTAAAGGGGGACATTATGTGGTACAAATAATTTTTGTGTGGGTGGAGTAGTGGAGGAGATTGCAAGGTCAAGTTAATTTTTTTAAACGAAACCCTATATTTCTTTATTCATAGTATGATGTTGGGTGTTGAGACAAATTCAACGACCTGCGATATCATATGATTCCGTGTTGTCGTCTCTATCTTCCGACTTTTCGGCGCCATGCGCCAAGTAGCGCACCCTTCCTACAATATTTGCCCACCTGAACCTTTTACAAACTCCTGGACACAGTATCCTGCTATCGCGACATCCGTGCGATACCATACCTGGGAAAAGACCCCTTTTTCCGATCCCTTACCGATAGCCATAATCCTATCGTCCCTCTGGCGCGACTTTTGGGCGCCACATCTTATCCTAACAGTCCCACGATCTCCTAAGGACCCTTTCCGAATTTCGGGACTTAGGCGCCTCCCACACTTACCCCTCCAAAAAGGGAACAGATATAAATACAGGTTCCGAACGAGGAAAACACAGTCTTCTAAGCAAAAAGCAACAGTTAGGAGTATAAGCACGTTCCTTGTAAAAACTATTGTATTTATTTTCGAATAAACTTATACAAGTAAACCAGAAGAGCAATCTTTGGAGCACCTCGACAACAGTGTAGAAAGGCCATAAATTAGTGGGATCGGATACACGTCAATGCGTATTGTACGTGACTTTATCAATCGGCAGCATCGAATGACACCGAGTAAACTGTAAGTATGCTGTAAACATAAACAAAGATCGTCTTCTTATCTTCCCTGATAGGAAGTCAAAAAGTCGAGAGAGCAATAATTTCAGTTTGTAAGCGAACTGCGTATTTCATATTTTTTATCGATCGATTATTATAGTAATCGATTATAGTCGATTATTAATGCCATTTGAAATACTGCTTAATTTTTTATGTTTGCTACAGCATTAGCATTTTTTCCATACCGAGCACATTTGGTTAACCCTTCTACTGTGTTCGGGTCTATGTGACCCGATTATGTTTTTAGGTTTATACAACTTTTTCATTTACTATCTTATTGGATATAGACTTATTGACTTTGTTTATTTTTATGCATGTTTCAAAGTACTGAATAAATTTTTTTGCAAAATTGAGTACATAAGTGTAAAATCAAAATTGTTACATTTATTACGTTCAGATCATTATGACCCGTAACTAGGGACTCAACTTATAAAACCATTGATTCAAAGCAGAAAACGTTATCAGGGACATTAGAAGCTATACAAATAGTGCAATCATCAAGGCAACAACTATCCGATGAAGTGGGTCCTGTACCTCAACAAACCAACTAGAGAGCAAGATGTAAATATTGCCCACCATCCAGTGATAACAAAACAAATACAATGTGCATAAATTGCAAAAAACACATATGTAAAAACACGTATTATTATTTGTACTAACTGTAAAAAATTAGAATATCGTATATTTTATTATTTTTAAATTTATTATTTCTATCTTACTTATTTTAGTAATTCTGCAAATAAATTTTCATTTTATTAAATATTTTCCAATTAGTTGTACCCTTATATAACAAGCATAAAAATATATAACCCGAACACAATTAGTGTAAGTTTTGGTGAACACAGTAGAAGGATTAAAAACTGAATTGGTCTGGCAAGAGAAGACAGCACAGTCACGGGACGTTCACTTTACCGACACCTTTCGATATGCGTTGACGTGAATCCTATTCCACAAATTTATGACTTTACACTACACGGAATGATATGATATATCAGGTCGTTGAATTTGTCTCAATACTCGCTATCATACTATGAATAAAAAAATATAGGGTACCATTTAAAAAGATTAAACTGACCTTGAAATCTCCTCCATTACTCTACTCACACAAAAATTATTTATACCACATAATATTCCTCTTTATATTATACAACTTTTGTACGAACGTTTTTTTGATATCTTCAATCCCTCGTGAGATATTCCACCGTTCTCGTTTAAATGTAACACCCTGTATAATTAATGTAAAAAAATAATAAGTCCGAAGGGGGCTACTTCAACCTACCTATGTTCAAAAAGTTTGCAGCGATTCAGCAGTTCGAAACCTTACCGCTGCGCCACCGACGCTGTTGAAGAAATGGTAGATTCTTTAGAATTTAGAGGTAAATGAGCACAGCATAATTTGAATTTGTTGGACTTATTTAGTTTTATTTAATTCCTATGATATTTTGCTGTATGTACAGACATCGAAGATCACATAAAACACTTATCTGAAAAAGAACGTGCGAAAGTTCGACGTATAAGTTACTCTGACACGTAAAAACCGACGAAAAATCGGTTTTTAATTCTTTCAACTACAGCGCACCAGACCAAAAAATCTGAAAAAAGTTCAGGATATTATCAATAATATGTACTGACAATAAAAATATAAATGCGGTTCCGCGACTGCTTCGATACAAAACCGGCATTTTTCAGCATTTTTTTGCGTTTTTTATTTTTTACAACTTGAATTTTTAATTTAAAAATCTGAGATAGTTCCATAATATGTGCCTCGATATTTAAAATGTCTCTGAATTTTTTCAAAATTTTTCATGCAATAGAATAGGAGAAATTGGGCAAAAACGCGATTTTCAATTTTTGCATTTTACTACCCCCCAAGTCGAGATACAAAGTTGAAACTTAGCACAAATAGGTCTTTTTTGATAAGCTGTCGAATGGCAATCCCAAATCGAATTGGGTTTAGGGGCAGTTTTGACCATCTTATTCGGCTAGACCCTTTGGGGCTGCAAAACCTATTTTGCCGTTTATCTCGGAAACTATTCGTTGTAGAGAAAATATTGAATCCTTCTCGAACGTCAGAGCATCGGACCTGTCTTGCTGCTAGGTCCTCGCTTTATCTGGTGTTTACGTGAAAAGTGTCGCACTGACATTACTTGACATGAAAAGACATGTTAGTGCAGAAAACATATATTTTACCACCTTAACGACGAATCACTCAAAATCGCGTCAAATGGAAAACTTTTATCTGTTACGAATCATGCAAAAGTATGTCAAACGAACATCTCGTTTATATGGACAATTTTTATAACAGTGTAAAAATTGTGAGAACTTTGCTCCATCACAAAAATCATATGTGTGGAACAATACGATGTGATCAAGGATTGCCAAAAAATTTAAAAAATCTGAAACTTAAACCAGGGGAATTGATATACTGCCGTAAAAACGAAATTTTTCTACGAACCTGCAATAATTATAAAAAGCGAAATATAAGTATGATTACCACTATTTGTAATTCTGAAAAAATGATGTCGTGTATGTTACGTTAAAAAGAAAAGGAGGGACATTAAATATGTGTAGCTTTTGTAGAGTCCCATTATATGTAGAAAATTGGGTAATTATTGACAAAGCGGACGACCTCACCGATTTGAATGACCTGGAAATATGTTATCAAGGTTAACATTCTGAACAACTTTTTCCTAAAAATATAACCGCCGCTCGCCCTTAGTTTCCGAGATATCAGCAAAAATGTGCGTGTTATCATATGTATATTATGACAAGTTGTTAGATTTCATGGAAAGATGAAACAGAAGGTCTCATCCTAGGTCTTAGATCATCTTTACTGAATTGGTGTTGATTGGGTAGGACTGAATTGCGACCGCCGCACAGTGGAGTATTTGGCCCGAAAAGCTGGCTAAAATTATTTTATTCGTTTTAATGCAGCCAAATGCATTTAGAAATGACGTAATGTTATTACTTGTTACAATTTTACAAAAAAATGCACAGGAAAAAAAATTTAGAAATATGTCGATTTATTTATATGATTTACTTTACTTTATATCAATGCACTGACGTATTGAGATTTTCGTATTGAGAATTGCATATGTATCAAGAAATACATGGTTTTGATGTGAAGAAATGGTGTGATCATTTAATATAATTAACAATTAACATATAATGTAAATAAACATTTAAGAAAGTCCGTAGGATTAAAAAGGAAGCTGGAAAAAGAGCTGATAGATAGAGCTTAATCTGATTCTTCCGCGCCTGCAAAAGCTGCAAAGCTTCACTTGAAAATGGCTTGCTTTTTTTGTATTTTAGGTCGGGAGGTAGTTATTAATGGGTCCGCAGATAATAAAAGTCTGTTTAATATATCTCTGTTGCAGGCTTCTCTTGAAAGTTTCCTTACAAAGTTTTGTCTATATAAACGGAAGTGTTTATTCCTAATTTTAGCAGCTTCCTCAGATAACTGGCTATTTGGTACCATAGTATGTGAAATTATTGTTGCTCCATGCATACAAATTTTGTGCACTGTCGGTGACATTGGGTGCCAGCCATACAGTTTCGCATAGAGCTTACCTGTTTCTGATGCACACATTGAAAATTTGTTCACGTCAATATGTATTTTTAATAACTATATTTTTATGTGCAATTACTTCTATGAATATTATAAAAGAATAATAGATATGAATTACTGAAAAGAAAGACATTTCACCAAATCGGGGCTCGATCTCCAATTCTTCGGCTCGCAAGACGCGACAATTATTGTTAAATATTTTATAAAGTATTGAACGTCTACGCCTCGGCAAAATTTTTCGTTCCTGAACTACCTGCAAAATTTCAACAAAATTGGAGCCTAAAACTCCGTAGGTTCTCTTTGCTAGTATAAGGTTTTGAGGTTTGCGAATATTTATGGGTGTTAGTAGGAAAGCAGATGCTTAAAAGTTTTGCAACAAAGAAAATATAGTATAGGCACGTGTTGGCAGCCAATTCTTTTTGTATTATAAACAGAAACCTTTACTGATTTTAATGACGCAAAAATAAGTATTGAGACTCACTTGGAAGTATAACAAAATCATTCATGAAATGTTCGAACTGTAATATACCTCACTGAATTATTGGTTATTTCCAAATATCAATAATCGCAAAAAGATAGGTAATAAGAAAGTAAAAATTATTCAAAAGTGTAGTAGACACCTACCTGAAAAGCTTCTGTAAGGAAAAAATTGACACAATTTCTTTACGACATATACAAATTGCTAATAAGTGAACGGTGTTTCAGAGATCAAGTAAGAGAGAAACGTGTACCATAAAAACTTTTCACTTTGGACAAAGCATAACGCTTCATGAGTGAATAAACAAAAAAAAATATTGGTACGCTGTTTTTCATATATTTAACTATCTCAAGAAACAAAAATTTGACAGCTTAACAAGATTTCTAAAATCGACTTTTGGCCAGCTTTTTGGGCCAAATACTCTACGGCGCGCCGTGAGGACGGACAGGACACATAGTTCTGCTCAGGAATCCCTCCACGCATCTGGATAATGTCCTAAATGGTTCTCTTTTGAAACTCCACAAATTACGGAAGCCCTACAAAAATAGCCTTCAACGAACGCTTCGTAAAGGAGGATGGTAGAAAATGCTCAAAATGTTGGTAGCTCCGGCACCTAAAATATTGATAAGGCATCATTCTATAGGTCCAAAGGAACTGTAATAGTATAATTATATACTACCAATATAATGGGTAAGTTATAAAAAATGCAGTTGAAGTGAAACCTGCACAGAGCGAAAAATTAGATATCGTTGCCTAGAAATGATCATAACTTCGGAACGAATACATGAAATGCAAAAATTCAAACGCTATTTTGTAGATAAAAGTCGATATTTATATCAGATGTGGAAAAACACTTCCAAAAATAGTAATTGACAACCATGGGAAACGTCAAATCAAGATAATAACTAACGATGCATTTATTTGAGGACATATGTTTGTAATCCTACTATAACATACTTGTAAAACAAAACGTATTGTAATATAGTGTATTACATAATGTAATGTGATATTTCTTTAGTAAACTAGTCCTTAACGTCGATATACAGGGTGACTCAGCTAAATGGGGCGACCTAAATATCTTCCTCGTTTTTCACAATATAAAAAATGTTTATAGCACAATTTGAATGGCTTCAATGAAGGAATAGGGGCGACCGGGGCTAGTTGATTAATGGGGTTACTTGACTAATTCCCTCTAACTGTTGAATTATAGATTTGATGGTGTTTCTATTCGAGATATTGAAATGTATGAACGACTAGATCGCCATTTAATGTGTCCTCGTGACAGAAACTCGCGTGTTATATCAGTGAGAATAAAAAAGCTAAAAACATCGGTGGTAAGTAAATATTTTTATTTGGACTATTTATGAATTTTTGTCTACTAAATACTGCTTCATATTGTTTCATGAATATTTTGTGGAAATGTGATACATTGACTATAATTTACGGTATTTTATTGTATCCGGTGTGTGGAGATTTTGTATGTGCAGCCCCTAACATATTAAAAATATCGAATGGGGTTACTTGACTGAGCATAGGCGAGGTCGAGAAAGATCATGTCATTCAAGAAAGATTCTTCGTCCTCAGAGTCAGAAGATGATGTAGAATGCTTGGTATGCAATGAACCTTATAGTGATAGCGTTCCTGATGAAAACTCGGTGCAGTGCTCACGTTGCAGCAGATGGACACTCGAAAACTGCATCAGTTCTAATATAGTGTTTTATGTATGCATTAACTGTGACTTGCATGATGATTTGTAGGCCTAATTTCGCTTACAAATCATCATCTGATTCATTACAATAAGTACGTATGAGCAAATAAATGTTGAATTTTTGTTAATACCGCTATTTTTTCTTAAGTACTTAAAAGTCAATGTCAAGTTAACTAATCCCACAGCCGGGTTTGTTGACTTATTGCTCCTACTAATATAAATATGATAAAAACTGCAACCTAGGCTCAATTATAGCGATTTTCAAAATTAAGCCTGTACACCTAAGTAAATGTACAAACTTTTGGTATGCAACAAGTCAACAAAATACCAATGATTTATTTATAAAAATTAGACATGTTAAAAATTAGTCAACTAGCCCCGGTCTCTTCTGCCCTGAAAAACAAATTTTTTTGTCAGGTCATTTTTTCTACGTTTTTCAAGGTCATTGGTATTTTTTATCTGGGAACCGTATATTTTTTTCTATTGCATCTTGTAGCGGATAAAAAAATACATTTGAGTATGCCTGAATTATGACCTTTAGATGAAAACCAATAATGTGATGAAATTGTTGCGATGGTACGTGAACTTACTGCTTATGTTATGAATGTTCAAAGTGCTCTTTCTAATGTTTTCGGTGGGATAGCAGCACAAGCACTAATTATGCGATTTATCATGTCACTGGAATAGTAGTTTGATGTTGATAAACTTCTTCCCTTAGTTTTCCCCAAAGAAAAAAGTCAAGTGGGGTCAGATCTGGTGACCATGCTGGCCAACCTATGCTTCTTTGAACTTTTTAATCAATTTAGCATACGACGAGCGCGATGGACAGTTGCGATTAGGAAATCGTTCTTTGTACAGCCGCATCGCTTGTCTTACGCACTTATTAGCTGCACCATAAATGTAAATCAGTTCGATTCGTTTCTACTTTGAATAATTGTAAGCCATCGTGAGACGTTTACCGGTACACGAATGATCTCTTCGCAGTGAGGTAATAACCAAATCTTATGTTCATAAACAAACACAATTGAGAGAGCAGCACAACCCGTAATTACTCGTGTCAATTTCATCACATAATTGGTTTTCAAGGTCATCTGAAGGTCATTATTCAGGCATACACAAATGTATTTTTTCATCCGCTACAAGATGCAATAGAAAAAAATACATGTTTCCCAAATAAAACTTTCGGTGCCAGCACGCTCCAACAGACCTAAAACGGCAGAGCGTACCATAAAACTCAGAAACTGCGAAGGTATACGTGGTCACCTCCCTGCAGCAGTTCACGAGACGGCTGCAACGTTTTCCAACACGGGAAATTCCCTGGCGTTGCCGAGTCTCCGTTCACCGAGAACCAGAGTCCTAGAGCCACGTCACTCTCACTCCAAAGGGACCGCAATCAGGGCGCAGTAGAAAGGAGGTGCGAGGCTTCTATATTTTTAGTAATTTACAAAACGATCAGATTCACCTGAGAGATTCACTCGAACACACGTTTAATACACTTGGCTTCGGCTCATACACTCGTGCATTAGCATCAAATCGTTACAAACACATTTGGCTTCGGCTCATTAAATCAAGCAACACAGCTTGTAATTAGTGTAATATACTTATAAAAAACTCAACACGCTATCTCTTTCCTCCAACCTGGAGGTGGTCCTTCGAGCATACACGTAATTATTGTGGCATTCTGCGTGTAAACAACAAGGCTTAAACGATCCCTTGGATCAACCACGAGCAATTACCAACCAATGACCTTGAAAAACTACAGAAAAAATGACCTGACAAAAAAAAAATTTGTTTTTCAGGGTATTGCTTCATTGAAGCTATTCAAATTGTGCCATGAAAATTTTTCATGTTATGAAAAACGAAGGAGATATTTTGGTGGCCTCTTTTAGTTGAGACACCCTGTACAAGAGTCGCGTGAGCGATCGGTTTTAAGGGTGTAACTCTCATGCGTTGACGATTTCTTCTCTACGAGAAACGAAATGTTTATTACGATAAGATAATCCCTCCTTTGTCCTCTGATTTTTTCTTTCGCTTTCATTTAAATTGGGTACACGATATCAGTTTTAGCCGAAGCGGTGACAAATGCAGAGCAGACGAGTTATATGTTTTCAAAGTCGTAAACAGTTAGTGTTGTTGGAAAAAAGTGCAGTGTATTGTATAATTGATGTTTTTTAAGTTTTTACTCTCCATAAATCTGTAAACAGTTCATTTTTGGGACAGACACAGTGAATCAATAAAAAATGGAAAAAATCTGCATTAATTGGGGAAAATCAATTGCAAAGTTGGTGCGTAACATGTACCACAACTTTAACGATAGCTGGTACTGTCCGCCATCCTATCGAAATAGTGATGTCGGTGGTACCAGTACCTTTACCCAAGAGTGTATTGCAGGACAAAACAGTGCAGAGAATTTGACAGTATTTTTACATATATATCAAGGTAATTTGTTGACGACAACTTCTATCTTCGGTTGCAGAAGGAAGAGTGTATTGAGACAGTTTACAAGGAAAGAGTGCGTAGAAATATACATAGAAAAAGATATTTTTGTATGTCATGGTGTTCGACCCTTCTCCTCGCATGGAAAAACTGAATCATTTAAAGATCCTGAAGATTTTACTACATTTAATGTGACTGCTCAACTAAAAATTGAAGAAATAGTTGACGTATTGAAAGGTCTGAAAGACATGATTTTGGAAGAACGAAATAAAAAGACGGAGATATGATTTTTAAAAATGACAGAAGCTCAGTTTTTTTGTGATATTGGGTTATATAATCAACAACTTTCTTTCAATTTTCAAGAACTGTCATCCGATGTAGAAGACAACGAAGCATAACGACTATTCTTTGCATTCAATACATTACATTTTATTTTGCGAGAAAGTTATAGTATAACTACAAACATATTTCCTCGAACAAATGCATCATTATTTATTATCTCAGTTTATCGTTTTCTGTGGTTCTTAATTAATATTTTAGGTAAGTTTTTTTTACGTACGATATCAATATCGACTTTTATCTACAAAACAGCGTTTGAATTGTTGCATTTCATGCATACATTTCAGAGTTATGATCATTTGTATGCAACGATATCCAATTTTTCGCTCTGTGCACCTTTCACTTCAATTGCATTTTTTTATAACTTTCTCGTTATATTGAAGGTAAATAATTGTACTTTTACAGTTCCTTTGGATCTATAGAATAATGCCTTATCAATATTTTAAGTGCCGGAGCTACTCAGATTTTGACCATTTTGTACCATCCTAGTTTTCTGAGCGAATGACACTCATCTCACAGTTATTAATACGTAGAGTGTTATAACTTACAACCGTTATTTTTGTAAACCTAATTTAACATCTGGGTCACTTCCCTTGTAAGTATAATTTCATGTACCTTGGATCGTTTAATCCACTATATTTGGTGCAAAAAAGAATTTTGTACTTTTGCTTTTACAGTCTATAACATCATTTCAAACTGAAATATTTTCCCACTTTTTAGGACACGCAAAGCATTGATATTCACTTGTTTATGATAGCGTGCCCTTTGTTTGTTCTTTGCAATGTAACTCAGAAAACCGTTATGAAACGATGGCCGCCGATAAAGTGAATAATCATCATTGGATTCTCTTCACGTTTCAGTTTAAGAAAAACGCTGTTCAAGCTGCTGACATAATTTGTATTGGTCTTGATGCGAATGTCGTAACTCATACTACGTGTAAGATATGTTATCAAAGGTTTGGTAATGAAGATTTTGAGTTTGAAACCACTGGTTGTACAAAGTTTTCGAATCGATTTGTTGTATGGAATTGCGTTTTTGCTGACACTGCTCGTAGTTCTTTACGACCGCGTGTCTGCTGTAACCTATGAGCTACTTCTAAGCGAGATTAGCGTGATAAGAGTCTTCGAACTCCATACGCTCAGTGAGTCACGATTCATATTAGTGTCCGAAGCAATAAGTTTGAGCGCGGTTTGAATAAACTCGTAGGATTCGAACTCTGGTTCTATTTTTGTGATCCTATCTTGTAGTTGAAGGACGATTGCTGGGTTTTGCTGCATCGAATCTGTTCACGAATTTTATGATCCTAGTTAATTTTGATTTAATCGCGCCGCGTTTCCTAATGTGGTCGCTTTCAGTGTTAATGTGACTTTCAGAAGCCATTCTTTTGTCTACCGACGCTGGGTCGAGGGAGATGAGAGATTGTATAGGATGGCGATATAACAAATGTGATCACTTACGGTTTCAATCAGTTTCACCGACGACATCTAGTCCTACGATGATGCTGTGAGTTCGTCCTCTGGTTGTGAGGCGATGCGGTTTGAATCAGCTTCATCGACGACGTCTGGTCCTACGGTGATGCTGCGAGATGCGATGTATCCAAGGATGATGCATTGTCTGCACAGCCGAATCGTTCCTTGGTTGACGCTTGTGATGTTGGTTGGCAGATGTGACGCTCGTAACGTCACCGAATCTGCCGACTGGTTGAGGATGCTGCACTTCCTGTGCAATCGAATCCTGCCGCGATGATGTTGTAATGTTCGGATGTAGTGCTCCTGACGCTACCGAATCCGAATGTGGAGGATGCTGCACTTCCTGTGCAACCGAATCCTATCAGGATGATATGATGCGACCTGATGTGGGAATGCTGCAATTTGGGCAGAGCCGATTTCTCAGTTGATGTGGTATCGGACCAGGTTGCTCCAACGCTGATCGAAGGACCAAAATGTGACTCTTCTTCGTTGTATAGAGTGTTAGACCAAGTGTTTCCAACGCTGATCCGGCTCGAAGGACCAAAATGTTGCTGGCCTTCGTTGTGCTGGAGTGTTGGACCAAGTGTTTCCAACGCTGATCCGGCTCGAAGGACCACAAAATGTTACGTCCCGCAGACCGCAATTCAATGTAGAATTTCGCGGGGTCGTAAATCCCGCTTACGCTCGATCGTGACGATGTTCTTGGGACGTTGCCTGATATAAAATTAATTATAATCAGCCTAGATCAGAATAAAATGGATAGGTGAACACTCGATGTAAATTTAAACTGTATATTCAAAGTTAACAAGAAGTGCACGTATGTTGTAATGTTACAATGATGTGTGTATGGTCACGTGTATGGTCACGTGTAAAATGTGAGATTCTCGATGTGTATGTAATGTCCCGGCTTGATTGAAAATCTGACTGTTGTGTCTGTGTTGGCCGTTCATATTTGGCTGGTTTGCCTGTGATTGGCTGTGTATGAAGTGTACGTGGTGGATGCTGATGTTTTTCTATTGGTTAGTGTGAGTGGTAGGTGTGTCTGCGAGTTTGCAGAGTGGGAATTTAATTCAGACATTCCCCGGTATTGTCTTCGGCTTCGGTCATCGAAGACGGTTGTCCTTGCTCTTGGCCTGGCGCATGTGGCGTCCTGATGTCCAGGTCTTCAGATCAGGACAGTCATAAAATAATTTGTCCGACCGCGCCGGCACACAGTGGTCCGGATCGAAGAATTTAGTGACATTTTTGTATAACTTTTGAACTATAAGGAATATCAAAATGAAGTTTTCACTAAAAAATATTAAAAAATAATTACTTTCTAATTATATACAATGCAATATATTTTATGTTTGTTTAATAGTTATTTTCTTAATTTTCTAAATTTTATTATCATAAAATATTATTAAATCTTCACTTTAATTAAATATATATTGCGAATAAAAAATAACGCTAACATTATATTCAGTCATTATTATCAAACATAAAAGAATAAGCAAATTAACATACCATTATGTGTCTTTCGTGATAACCCATGATGAAGGATGACCGATTGTTTTTGTTTAATTAATAACTCTGCTGCATCAGGATCCAGTATATTAGATTTCTTTTTTACATGGTTTTAATCTTAATTGTGATATATACTGGTCAGATGTTAGCAATAATCTAAAAAATTTATCATTCTCATTTGTGCATGATCTTGAAATTTTTCTGGTATTTTTGTTTCTAATCTGATTAAAATCTTTGTGTCTGCTTTCCTGAGCTTCCTCAGAGATTTGACCAATAGGAAGCAATGCATGTTTTATAACTTTTTGGCTATGCATGAGTATTTTATGCACAGAGGCTGGCATATAATACCAGCCATAGTGAGTAACAAAATACTTCGCTGTGTCTTGAGTGTATCTTTGAAATTTTTCATAATGTATTTCATAAGTGGAGGAAATCACTTGTAATATTATGTATATGGAATCTTTTGATTAGTACTATATCTATTCCTGTAATTTCGGCCGAGACTGCTGCATTCTGAAAAAATCGTTTAGCGGTATTTCCGTCATTGGATGACCCCCAAACTTGTTTGACAAAATCAATTAGAAATCCTGTTTTCTCCCGAAACTGTTTTTTAATGTACTCTTTTTTTCGTGGTCCTATAATCGAAACAGTTCGTTAGAAGAGTTTCTGAACACTTCACTATGTTTTAACGATAGATATCAATGCAGCGAAAACACCAAGAACCTCTCATCGTTCGTTTCGTTATATTTTTTTAAATAATTTTTGCTATTTAAGTTTCCGTACGTATATATTTACTCTATTTATCTTTTTTAATATTACTGCAAAAACGTACATATTAGGAAGACATTTGATCAGTCATACCAGTCCACTATACGCAAGGAAGACGCGTCGCGAAGTCAGATTGACAGTTTTAAAGAATAATAATTTGCGAAGTAGGACGAGGGGGGAAATGATTCTTGCATAATTACATAGGAGAAAGTATGCTGAAAATGTTCCAATTTGTCCGAAATTGGGACTCTTTGGGACTTGAAAGATATTCTCTGCCAATTGTAAAAAATGTTGACAATTTTTTTATTTCCTTGAATATTAATTTTTAACATATTGTGAGCAATAACTTATAGTGTCGGTGTTAGCTTTTAACATACAAGAATGTTCTTCATTGTAAAAGAAAGAATAAATAAGAAATATTCAGTGGTTTCATCAGGGCATCTCGAAGAACAGAAGCAATTTTTTTGGTGAAAAGTGCTATCTTCAAAATGTCCGTCTTTAAGTATTCGCCCTAATTACAATTTTTATTCAATTGAATTAATTTTTTCATTTTCGATGTCGATGGACATTTAGGAAGCAATACAAATTTATTAGAAATCGATATGAGAAAGTTGACTTTTCAGCAAAATGTCACGAGATTCTTCGATCCGGACCACTGTGCGGCAGGTGTATGGCGCCTAAGATAGGTTTAAAGAAATTCGGTCTTTGGGACCGAACAGAGCTTAAAGAGCGGCCACAGTCCGGAGGTCTTAGGAAATTCCAAAATGAGGAATTGTAAGAATTATTGCTTGAAAACGCAAAACAGACCCAAAAGGAACGTGCGGAACAATTCGATGTGGATCAATCTGCAATCATTCGCATGGAATGGGGAAAATTCATAAAGAAGACAGGTGGATTCCGCACGAGCTCACTGCGGACAAGAAAAATCGACGTTTGAAAATATGTCCCTCTTCGATTACAAGACACCCTAAAAAGGGGTTTTTGAAAAAAATCATACTGGAGACGAGGAATGAATTTTATATGATAATATTAATAATATTAATTAACATCATTGACAACTAGATCTAATACTCACGCAAAATATGTGTCTCAGTATATGTTGAGATATGAAAGGTGTGTTATATGCATGTTGAACTATTAAACCCAGGTGAAACAATAACTGTAGATCGATATCAACAGCAGTTGATTGATTTAAGCGAGGAATTCGAGAAGAAGAGAGCATTTAACCCTTCCGACGTGACGACGTTTCAAGTATTCTCTCCTTACGGCGATGGCTAAGAACAAATTAAAAGCACATGGTCGTCGAAAACCAAAAACTGTGTCTGTAGAAATAAAGAAGGTATCCTGCTGCGATATCGTGTGAAGAAAACATTGACGCATTCTATGTACGAATCGGTTACGGCGTACCGATGTCGGCCACATACGACGGCTGATGGGTCGGTACGGCGTACCGATATCGTGTCGGAAGGGTTAATAGTCTGGAAAGTTGCAGTCATGTTGCTAACTGACAGTGCTCGTCCGCGTATTGCTCAACACCATTTTGTTGATACCTACTTCAGCAACGGAATTCGGGTGCAGCTCAAAAGATGGAAGAAAGTCATTAACAACAACAGAGAATATTTCAACGATTGAGTTTAATTCAATTTTTTAAAAATAAACATTGAATTTTGCTGTGAAAAGCACAGAACTCGTTTCTACACCTAATAGAATTAGGAAAGTGTGTTTTTTTATAGACGCGGAACATTTCTCCCCGGAAAAACTTAAATTTACTGTTACACCGCAACGTGTGATGATAGATTTAAAAGAAGATGACTCTCGAGTTGTTCGAAGGAACACAACTTATACTCTTCATCACGTCTGGAATCTTGTACAAGAACTAACTCAAAATACTTAATCGCAGATTAAAATTATCGAACGGAGCCACAATAGAACGAATGGCACATTTAGCTCGACGAAATTAATTTCTCAAAATCTATTATAGGTAAAGTCAAAATTATTATTGTCCACTTTATGATTCGAAGATGCCTTCTTTATGACACATTGTGCACCCCTCCAGGCACTCGGGGGGTTGCTGAGAGCGCTCATCCCCTACTTTTTTGACGAAATACTATAGAAATTTTGATGACATTGAATAGCTTGAATAAAAAGAAATAAACATTATCTGAAACATTTTTTCATATTTTGCGTAATTAAAAAAGTGTTTAAGACTGCCGTTGCGTGGATCGAATGAGTGGTGTTACGTAGAAAAAAATCACTTTCAAAATTGCGATGAATAACAAGCGAACATCCATCACAGACACTTTTACGACAATATTTTCAGTCTTATATTGATACAATGCATCATAGGTTTAAATTCCAACACCAAACATGTGTACAATTGAAGGTGTTATAACATTGTTATGAAGACAGCAGTACAGTTCATTTCGGTTCAGTATACTTCACAGTTTTATGTGCCAGCTGTTCAGTACCCAAACAGTATTCAGAAATTAGTAGACGACTTGCGTTTATGACACAGTATTTGTATCCACCAAATTGGCACCATCAGCCGTTTACCATCATATTAGTCATTGATCTGATTACATATTTTTATAATATTTATAATATTTTTTTAGTTATGCATTATACGAACAAATTTTTCAAACAATGTTCGTTTTTTTATTAAAACTATTCAGTGTCAGCAAAATTTCTATATTATTTCGTTAAAAAAATAGGGGATGCGCACCCCTGCAATCTCCCAGGTGCCTGGAAGAGTGCACAATGTGTCATAAATGAAGCATGATTGAACGATAAAGTGCGCGGAAAGAATTTTGTCTTACCTATAATAGTTTTTGAGAAATTAACTTTGTCCAGCTGAATGTGCTATTCGTTCCACTGTGCGACACTCGAATCAAGTGTTAAACACACCGTCTTGAAAGAGATAGTGCGACCTAAACAGGCACAGCAGAGCCAAGTATTGAGGATGTTTTGAATGGGAGTGCTACTTACTTTGTACTACTGTGTCAACTAAGTGAATTGATTATCTTCAATATTGAATTGTAATATTGTGAAACTATTTTGGGGATTAGTTCTAAAAGAATATATTATATTCTGTATATAGTCAGGACTTCCTTATGGGTAAACGTAGTTATGTCACGGTAGATAAAATTTGACTTCATGTTAAACCTGACAGAATATAATTTGAATTTTGATTCTGACTGGGGTAACAACATATGAGTCTTGGCTTTGGTGCAGACAGAAATACCGGATGGAATGCGAGTTTGGTTTATATCAATGGCAATTTGCGATTCATTTTGCCGAGCACTTGCATTATTAGTGATGTTTGCTTTTGGCTGTTGATCTTCCACATTTATAGAGGCACCAAAACTTGCCAACATGTTTTTAAATTTCTCCGGATCTATTGGATAAATTCCTGCAGACTTGAATCCGTTTATAGCTTGTTCAATATTCGTAGTCCGATTAAAAGCTTTTGTATAAAGCCCCACAATTTCATTATAGTTATTTTGGCCCTGGGATTATTGACCATATAGGATTCACATTCCTTATTAGAGGCGGTCTGTAAGGGTCCAAAGAACGTTAAGTCCAGGGGCTGCATTCTATGAGATGCATGAGGAGGTAGTGTCAGAACATGAATAAAATTTTCTCGGCAGAACTCATAAGCTTTCGAACTTATATGGCCCACATGATTATCGAGAACTAACAAAATTGGGTTTTCAGCAGAGGGTCTTGCAAAAGCTTCGAAATGGTGGAGCCAGTCGATGAATATTGCTTCGGTTATCCAACCAGAATCAGACACGCACGCCGCTCGCTCCGCCTTTGTCACACGGTGCTATATGATCCGATTAGTATTTGTGACCGTTCGGCCAATAAAGAAAATGCATGTGTTTTGTTTTTATGATTGTGTTCGATTAGGCCTGCTGTAACCAATCAGAGCGGCATTCCTTCCGTCTGCCAACTTACCAGCCGCATACAGTACTAGCTCGTTCTCTTGTGCTACACTAAAAACGGGTTTCTTGCCTCGTTGAGGATTGGTGATATTTTCTTTTTTTACTTGACTAAAAAGCATAGCCCGTGGAATATTGTACTTTTCTTCAGCCTGGCGAAATATAATTTTCTTTTCCTTTATTTCTTTTACAGCTGCCTTTAGAGATTATAAGGTGTACGCTCGCTCTTTCTTTCTAATATGTTTTCAAGGCATCTGCAAATATTTTCATTCAAAGTGGCGGTAACATTGTGTAAGGGGTAATTGTGGATGTCGGCATGTACCCCATATGCAATGTCCGCAAATGCCCCAAACGGACTTTACATTCTAAAATTAAAAAATAATAGACAAATATAGGTGTGTAGTGGATGCATTTAGCTAGCTCCGGCCGTTGAATTGTCGGGCCGAAGCGAAAACAAACATCTGGCACTTCAAGAACCTAGCGAGTGACCGTTCCCAGAACCAGGGAAAATCTACCCTGGGCGTGGGGGGTCACGAGCATTTTCTTGGCTGGAGTCAAGGGCTCAATAGAGCAGAACCTTCACGACTTTCGAACCGTTAGCATCCATTACAGTTACGCGCATTTTATACAGTAGTTACTTTATTACCTTTTACTTAGTATATTGTTATTGTTATTTGTCAAATGTATTATTATTATTGTTATTACGGCGTTTATTACACTCACCCACGTCTATCCTAAAGGTGTTTTCTCATTGAAAATCATTACATTATTATCTTTAGGGTATGCACTGAAGCTTGAATAAATTTAAATATTAGTTTCCACTGTTTAAATGGACATGACACTGTAAAAACTATACCATAAAAATTATAAGAAAAGAGTCGTATATATTCTACGAAACTTTTTTTTTTAATTTATTTATTTAGAGTCACATGCACCTCGTCGGTTATTAGAGACTACTATATTACATTGTTTACATTATATTAGATTTATATACAGTACTATACTACGCTTATATGCTATAATTTGAACATATGATATATACAGTGCTCATTGTTATACTATGATATATACATTAGATATAATGAATATAGTGTGTTAGTTGTACTATAGATTAATTCATAATTGCCGATTGGTGTGTCGCAGTTAGATAAATTGTAGAAGGTTGGTGAAGAGACGACTTGTAAGGTGTCAAGTAAGGGACTGTATATTCTTTCGTCTCCACAATTTTATTATTATAACCACACTTATTATTGTGACACAAGCGAGAAGTGACAATGTCCTGAGTATTTAAGAGTTCGCTTAATTCTGTCCGAAATTCTCCGGGACGCTACCTTTATCATTTTCGGTATTTCCCTCTCCTAGACCTTTAATACTTCGTGAGGGTGGAGAATGTGTCCTGGAGGGTCCAGGGACCACCAAGGTTCGAACTGCGTGTCAGGGCTGAGATGGAGTGCGCGCTGAAATTTGAGATTTCGAGACATCGAAGCATCGGGAAGTAATAAATAACTATATACAACTTAGTTACCCAATGCTCAAGACGCCTGGCGTCGTCCCATGTCGCCCAGCCACAGATGGCCCTCAGATCCTTCCTGAGAGACCTTATTGTTTGGAAATTCAAACACACTTCTTCCTCCTTCATTGCTCGCTCGAACTGTAGCCGCTCATCGGTAAACATGTCCGCACTCAGCGATAGTTAACCGAATAGTGTCTACGAAACTTACCTCTGTAACTATGTGTGACTTTCCGTCGTAACTGTTTTTTCGGCACTAAATATGGTGAAAACAATCGAGAAAACATGGCATGGAGAAAGGCAGGTGCGTGGAAGAAGTGAATATCACTATGTCCGGGATTACCCCGCGTCAGTATTTCCCCCACCGTCCCCTATCTGATATGTCCGAAAACCTTTTAATAATACTACGAATCGTAAAACGGATTCTTTGCCCTATTTTTTTAATTTCTGTATATAATTTATCTTGTTTATTCAAGTTCAATATCTTTTCTCTTTCTTCGGGTGTAGTTTCTTCTTCATTCCTTAGCATTTTTAATATATCTTGGAAATTACTCACTAAATCAGCTTCAGATTGGCACAAAATCAACGGAAATAACTATCGGGACATTCTTCGTTTGTTTTAACAAATGAAAGGCAACATTTCCGTGAAACAATATATGTAAATAAACATTTTCAAGTGTGTGCCAATACTTTTGTCCAAGCATAAGATGGTGGTAAAACACATTCTTATTAGTTATGTGATCCCTGTTTTATTGATATAGTTTTGTTTTTATATACAGGGTGTTTCACCACCCCTGTCAAAAATTTTAAGGGGTGATTCTACAAGCCAAAGTAAGACGAAAATCAAGAATAAAAAAATCGCGCCCGAGGCTTCATTTTCAAAAACGTCTGTCCAGCGGCAGCACTCCATACACGCGCAGTGTCTGTCATCGCGCTCCAAGTTCCCCGTACAGAGTGCTCGCTTACCGATGTAACAGAAACTATGACATTCCATATGATGCGATAAGACGCTACATTCTTGCGACAATATATGAAGCAGCACACACCTTTCGTTGACGGCATTAAAGCTGCCTACTTGAAAAAATCCACAAGGGCATTTCAAAACCCGCCTCACGGGATTCTCAAGCAGAGAGGGTGAATGCAATTTCTAATTGACGATTTTGTCCATAAAAATCACCTACACGCGCTTACATACGCACCGCGATTATTGTATTCGCAAGTGTTCATGTGTACACGCACCACGATCGTCCATTTCATCACACACACGCATCGCGATTATTCCATTCGCAAGTGTCCATGAGAATTACACGCACTATAATTGTTCCGTCTGCGAATGTCCATAAGAAAATGTTCAAAGCATGCACAAAATTTTGCACGTGAAAACACACGCCAGGCGATTGTCCCGTTCGCGATTGTCCACTGAATCACACACATACGCATTGCGATTACTTTACCCACGAATGTGAGATTACTTTACTCACGCACAGAAAATACTACAAACGAAAAAACTCTAAAAAGCTAAAGCTAAGCCTGACACTGAAAGTAAAATTAAGTTGCAAAAGAGACTGCTTTCTACGCGAGAAATATTTCCTGCCGATTACAGCTTGTAAGACTATATAAAACAATGACGCAAGGCGAGTTTTAACAGAATATATATTCGAGGTCCGTTCAATCCAGCGGTTCGGAATAGAATGCCTTGACTTTTTCTTAAACTGCCTCCCTCGACTTTTTGTACGATCCTTAGGCCCGGAGTTGAATTTGGAAGGGCCCAAGGAGGTGGTGTTAAGAGGCAAACTCCAGATGTCTTTGCCTGGATCATGCTTTCGTCCTTGGTCTTAGTCACGTTGCTTAGGCTACGTTATAGCATGTGACGTCTTATAAGCTGTTTTCTCGTTCGCAATAGCCACCAAACTGAGGAGACCTTGGACATATTCCATTCGAAAGACTAAAAACTGTGTCGATGCTTTGTTATTAATCGGTGTGTCCTTATTTATCCCTTGCACGCTCGAGATCCGAGCAGCGGTAACTCGATCTCGAGAGTCGAAACTGTTTATACTTTGTAGTTACCGCGACGAGTGTCGTTGAACTGATCGCTTTCATTTCTTTCCAACGATGCAGTATTCTTCCAAACTTCGAGGTAGAAAGAAGTGTTCGTGTCTGATACTGTGCGGTTTATTTTATAAAAAGAATAAAATTAGAATGTCTGGAGAATTAAAGAATTCTTAGCACCGATGCTGAAGTTTCTTCCATCGTGACGGTTCACCGTTGAACAGCAACAATGTGTTGTGCGTGTGATCAGTAATTTGAACGCAGAACCTGGAGCTGATCTCGTGTCATCGTTCGTCGTCAACGGCCTCAGATGCGTAAATTTCATTTATCCGCAGACTCTAGTGTGTGTAATTCATATGGACAGCTGCAAGTCAAATAATCGCGGTGTGTATGCAAGTGAAGTGCGCAGTTGCACGCATCGGAAGGATCACCTTTTACAGAGATGACAGAACGATAGATAGAGGAGACGTTGGTTAAATTTCGACGCGAGATATATATACTATTTACCACACAGTCAAGAGCGTTGTTAGGGCAGATGTTGTGTGTCCGACTTTGGAATCTTTACAAACTTTTTTGACGCAGGTTCGATCCCCACCGAGACATATTTTTTTTAATTTTGTTATGTTACAAAAAAGCACTGTGATGAGACTAATTGTGAGGTGTTAGTAAGGACTGTATATTCCTCTGTCTCCACAAATTTATTATAAAATACAAGTGACAAGTGATTATGTGCTGAGTAGTTAAGAGTACGCTTACTTCTCCTCAACTTCTCCTGGTGGCATACCTTTATAATTTCGGTATTTCCCTTTCCTAGACCTCGGATATTTCGTGAGGGTGGAGAATGCGTCAATTCTCGAAACTGATTGGTTTTTACATTTTGACCCTCCACCCTCTCGAGGTGTCTAGGAAAGGGCAATGGAAGGCGTTCTGGAGGATCTGAGGACCACCAAGGTTTGAAGTACTTGTCAAAGCTAACATGGAACGCGCGCTGAAATTAGAGATTTCTAGACATCCAGGCATCGGGAAGTAATAAATAACTATATACAACTGTAGGTTCCTGATGCTCAGGATGCCTGGAGTCGTCCCATGCTGCCCAGCCACAGATGGCCCTCAGACCCTTCCTGAGAGGCCTTATTGTTTGGAAAGTCGAAACACACTGTATTCTCATAACCGTAATTAAGAGGATACATGACTAGAGAAATGATTCAGCGAAGAGTGCTTCAAAATTATTTTTGTGAATTTTTTTAGTATAAAGTATGCTTAACATATATTTAAAATGTTTTTATATAAATACTACTTTCATTTTATGTAATTAGAAATGCAAAAAACATAATTAATGTATTAAAAAAAATAATTAATGTACTAAAAAGAAATAAGTCCGGGCGAGAATCGAACCTGTGTCAAAAAGTTCGTCCCCACTTCCACCGTCGGATACACAACCGCTGCACCAACGACACGTTTGAAATTGTAGTAAATAGTTTGAAATATAACGCACGCAGCACAGTTTCAATGGATCGAGTTAATTTTATTTCTTTAACACTAAGTTATGTACTGTTTTTCTGAATATAGCAATGTTTAATATCGCATAATACACCCACAGAATAAAGAAAATATAAAAATTCAAAGTAAATGGTACTTTTTCGTGCGTAATACCTGGAAAAAATCGGTTTTTAATTTTTTTAACTACAGCGCACCTTACCGAAAAATCTGAAAAAATTTGAGGATGATTGCTATGATAAGATGTCCTTACCATAACAATATAAATGTGCCGTCTTTGACACTTCAATAAAAAATCCGCATTTCTTTAATTTTGTACAACTAGAATGTGCAACGAAAAAATCGGAGAAAATTCCCTAATATATGCCACCATATCCAGAATATGTTACATTTTTTTCAGAATTTTCGGATGCGACTAAATAGGGAAAATAGTGCAAAACCGGATATCCCGAATTTTCCCTGTTAGTACCCCCCGGTCGGGATACAGTGTTGAAAATTTGTGTAAAATGGTTTCTTTTGGTAAGCTATCGAATGGTCCATTGCAAATCAAATTTAGTTTAAGGGCCCATATGACCCCCTTATCCGGCTATACCCTTTCTCGCAGCACTCAATTGAATACATAATCAATTTTTGTCCGCCGCAAGCATGCGAGGCGTCGTCACAGCTTTGCTCGTTCGTCTGTTTCTTTATATGTATGCGGCTGTATTCAATATTCACACATACATACTAATGAAGCAACCGAGGAAACTCGCGCGACACAAATCGTCGCTGTATCGAGTCGACAAATGCCTATCAAACGTCTCCCCTCTCTACAGGCTCACACGCATTTACACGAGTGCTGCTTGGCTCTTACTAACACTTCTTTAATGAATACTTTATCAAGTGGCCGTCGTTGATGAGGAGAGGACGCTAAAATCAGTGTCGAATTTCTAAGTCGGTATGACAGTCACGTTGGGCCACGAAAGTCCATAAGGTGATTGGTCTATTCTTATATCTCGTCTGTGAACTTGACACGCGATGGCAGACACTGTGCGTGTATGGAATGCTGCCGCTGGACAGGCGTTTTTGGCCCGTTTTTTACACATCGATACCTCAAAAATGAAGCCTTGGACTCGATTTTTTTATTCTTGATTTTCGTCTTATTTTGGCTTGTAGAATCACCCCCTGAAATATTTGACAGGGGTGGTGAAACATCTTGTATATATTCTCGTTACATAATTGACATCTGAATAACAGAAGCGGAAAATATATAGCTCATGCGACAAATGTTTAAATCTACTTACCAAGTATAAGTAAAATGAAATTTAATCCTCTACTGCAGAGGTGGAGACTTATCTTGCAAAAAGAAAGCTGATATGTCTGCGGCGGAGTCTGTAAGACTCTACCTCTGCAGTAGAGGATTAATATAAATGTAAAACAAGCAGCACCTAAATACAGTAAATTCTTCATAAACGCTCGAAAAGTTCCCTCTATAAGCGCTCGTGGTTCATCTCCACTACGCTCCTTGTATTTTGCCGATAGCGACGAACGTAGAAAAGGACAGTGAATGAAAAAGAAAGAGGGCCTGAAAATCGAGGCGGGCGATAAGATTAAAGGCCTCCGTATTGATGAGACAATACTAATATAACGATAAAACTTTTTCATTTTTGGTTATTTTGTTATCAAAATGTTCTTAACATATTGGTGAGATTTTTCTGATTAAAATGAGACCAAACACGACACAATTAGGTCATATTTACTTATTTGATGTGTCGGCTCATTTCCTTTCATAATTCCTTTCGTAACCGTTTTTTGCTTATTCCCTCCACGTTATCTGTAACAGTGTAATGCACTCGTAAAATTGTAACGTGCAAATGCATATATCTATATTTATTAGGTACCGGAAAAAGTTCGTGCGCATTTTTAGATCAAAATTCAAACACTCTGAACTTTTTTGGAAAGTAATTTTATTTGGCGAAGTAATCACCATTTATTTCTATAACCTTTTTCCAGGATTCTACAACCTTATACATTCCTTTATAGTAAAAATTTCGAGTTTTACTCGCAAAGAATGATTTAATTGCCGATATTAGTTCGGCATCATTTTTAAAATTGCTATTTGCAAGGAAGTTTGACATTGATAAAAAAAGGTGGTAGTCAGGAGGAGACAGATCAGGACTGTAAGGAGGATGTGGTGAACATTTCCATCCGATATCCTTCATTTTTTGGCGAGTCGTAGAAGCAACGCGAGGCCGTACGTTGGCGTGTAAAAGGAGTACACCTTTCCTGTTCACAAGTGCCGGATGGATTTTTATCAGTTCGGAATGGACTTTATCGATTTCTTCGCAATAAATATCTGCAGTACTTGTTCGTCCACGTGGAAGAAAGTCGACGTGAACAATACCATGTGCTGTCCACCAAACTGTGATTAAGATCTTCTTCGGATGAAGGTTCGGTTGCGGTACTATTTCTAGGTCTGAACCCCGCTCACAGCATTGGCCAGATCGTCGTGTGTTTTCGTAAAGAATCCATTTTTCGTCGCAAGTTAAAATTCGATCAATAAACGGATCATTTTCAAAGCGTGAGAGTAAGTTATTGCATATTGTTAGTCTACAGTACTTGTTCTCCTCTGTCAATCGATGCGGTATTCATTTGCCAATATTTTATGGAAATCAAGTGAGTGGTGTCTCATTCTAGCCGTAGATTCATCACATTGGAATACACGTGAGACATTTGCACATCTTTTTCGTGAGTTTAAATGTATATATTCACACAGTTCATCATCTTCGATAAGAGATGGACGTCCCGAACGCGGCTCATCCTCTAGCGCAGGTGTTCCCAAAGTGCGGCCCGCAAACCCTAGAAGTGCGGCCCGCGATGTGAGATCATCCACGATCTTGAATTTATAGAGATAATTTACATTTTTACAAAAAAATAAATAAATTTTATCATATTATAATTAAAAATTGTTCAGTTAAAAAAAATACTAAATTTTATATGTAATATATCTTGTTATTATATAGATTGTATGTACAGTATTGTCCGGATATATGGCCACGAATCTGTCCACTTTTTATCGACTTGAACGTATTTTTCCATAACACTTTTTTTTTGGCCCGCCAAATATTTTGGAATTTACAATTTGGCCCACCTAGGTAAAACTTTAGGAACCCCTGCTCTAGCGATTCATTCCCTTCCTTAAATCGCTTAAACCATTGTTCAGCTGTTCTTTTGTTAGCAAAACCGTCGCTACACACAGTACAGATGCGTTTTGCTGCATTTGCTGCTGTATTTCCAAGTTTGAACTCATAGAGCATAAAAGCACGAATTTTTAACTTTTCGGTATCCATCTTTAACCTCACATAAACACCGGAATATTGAAACAATTTAAAACTATGCATCATGCATACTGTTGTGTTTCCGATCTCTTATATTGTGGATGTATTTCCAATCTCTTATATTGTGAAAGCATAGGTCGTATGGTGTCGCCACGTGTATGTTCCAATTTGGAGGGAAATTTAAACAGGACAAATTGTACTTCGCGATATTTAATTGTTTCTTTTCCATAAATAACTATGTGTAAAACTCGTAATATTCATGGCTAGGTAGACATACACTTGGTATAATTGTAATTTAACTGTTTTTCCTTTAATATTTGTAAAGCGCTCGTTTTTATAAACAACAGTGTTATTAATGTTTTTAACACCTGAAATTGTAATTTAAGGCATTCAATTACCAGAAGTCTTATTGAACTGACGTGTTATACAATAAACATTTAATTTGAATATAATACTTTCAATAATTTAATTCTTGCGCATCGTACAAGCAGAGTGCTTTAGCAATCCACGGGCAGTAACCCATACTAAATAAAAATCCCCAAACGGACACGCAACAATACCACCTACATACATGTAACTTTTCTGTCTTTTAAAACCTGCGAATTACTAATTGTAATCTGACTTCTGTTCATTGCTAACAAGAAAAGCGTACAAACTTTTTCCGGTACCTTATAGCTTACCGTATATAGAAGGGTGGGGCAATATTTTTGATCACCTGGAATATCTCTGTTATTTTTAGAGCAGCGAAAAACCTTTATTTACAAGACTTATATGGTACTCAGGAGGCAATAATATTCCAGTTGTAATTTTTTTATAGGTGGAGGGATAAGTCTTTGGAGATTGCAAGGTCAACTCTATCTTTTTAAATAGTATGCTATACTTTTTGGCTCCTAGAAGAATAGTATATGTTATAAGAATAAATATGTCGATGTTAAATAAAGAAATAAAATAACCATTTTTAAGCCATAAGAGGTGCTCAAAGTTGTCTCCGTTTGTGTCGACACTACACTGCAATCGTCGAACTGCTGAGGTTCATATACTCCTTATCACTTCCGGATTGATTGAAGCACATGTTCCAATGATTCTTTGCTTTATATCTTCTGGCGTTGTCGGCTTTTCTCGGTACAAAATATTTTTTAATGTTCCCCAAAGAAAGAAATCAAGCGATCTTAAGTCGGGCGGACGAGTTAGCAACGAAATTGGCTTTTTTTGTGAGAGGAGGGGAAATGCCTACTTAAGCACACCTAGACCTGGTGTGCAGGTATTGTAGGACTCACCGCTACAGCACGTCTGAGAGGAAGCCGGCGCCAGTATACCCACTAAAACCCCTCCTCGTGCAGATCCTCTTTTAACACTTCTTCGGTGAACTCCCCGGCTATGCCACCGGCCTTACTACGTTTAGTTGACCCGTGTACCTTCTCCCTTATCAGCTTCTGTCCTTCCCTCGTACCGTGGTCCTTGGCCGCAACAGCTTATCACTCATCAGGTGGATTTAAATCCACCATCCTATTCAGACACAACTATATCACTTTTCTTCACTTTACTTGCCAATTCATTGGCTACCAACCACTATGTACTGTCACACATTCTTGACTCACACAAGCATACATATCATACTTCACTCTCACTTACACACTATTCACATTTTTTACATTATTCATTTTTCACTGGCACACACTTCACCTGATATGTTCATTCAAATTTCCTGTCATATTCTTCCTTCTTCACGAGGATCTTATTCATTGTTCCCACTATTACACTCCTATACGTTGACACCTTCATTCTGCTCAGCAAGTGTCCGGTTGCTGTCCATCTCAACCTCGTGCCTCCTTTTCACCTATCTTGGACAACTGTAACGCCTTGAAACACCTGTGACCGCTCAAGAATTGAGTCACATGGTATTCGAGTACCTTCGACTCAATATCCTGAATGTCCATCTCCCATGAACTGACTATTCTCAGCCGTCCTGTCATTCTTTCGATACTTTTTTCCCTTCTTCATACTCCAGCTTCTGCCTCGCCTCATCGTACGGCGCGTTCTGCATCCCTCGTTGATTTGGCTTCTCTCTTCTGCCACTAACAGCAGTGAGGGGTATTCGGCCAGCACACATAGTGCCTGCCCCGACACCGTTCTGTATACTCGGCAGATTATGCCGAGCTCCGCACGCTGTACAAATATCAGTGTTTGTCTGTTGTGACAATGAAAATGAAAAAAAAAACAAAGGGCCGGGGTCAACGACCGAGAGATGAGGCAATGTAAAGACATTGACATGTAAACAAAACAGTGCCGATATTTGCATGTGCCGGCAGGAATGCACACGTGTCCTACACAAACGTATTTGCGTAACATTTCTGTCTTTCGTGTGAGATTTAACCAACGTCACATTAGTGGCTGAAGGTGGTGGCATGAGGAGATGAGCACTAGCTGACTGAAGGGATGAATCTTTATCTTCAGACGTAGTTGGACTGGAGTTCGAAATGTCGCCCTTGTCACATGATAAGATTGTAGCAGAGTTATCTTCATTTGTATGCCTCGCTAAGTTTGAAGAGTACTGAGGAGAGGGGTTAGTATTTTTACAAAATTTGCGTAAGTATCCCTCTTCTTTGCAGAGAAAAGAGGAAAGTTTTTCAGTGCATAGGTAAATACAATAGTTAATATTGTCGAAGTTTATCTGCAACATATCGGGGAGGTTTATAACATCCTCAGAGTGGATATACACCTATCTTCGAAAGCTTAGGACGTGAGCATAACTAGGGTCGTTAATGCCGGCTCTGATGAAAGTGGTTTGGGAAGACAGACGAATATTATGCTTGGCAAGTTCTTCTTGAACAATATGATGCGGAATTATAGGACACCCGTTAGAGAGAATGATACGTTTGGCCTTCGAGATAAGAGGACGGATTTCCAAAACATGTTGACCAATAGTGACTTTCTTGTGTGCATCAGTGAGCTTGTCTGCGTTGTCCTTGCTATTTAAATATAAACAGACACGACCATGATAAATTCTTGAGACGAACCTGATGCTCTTCGGATCAATAATTTTTCCTATTACCACGGTATACTCTTGAATCGAGATACTTTCAATTGAATCAAGAACAATAGCCTGTTCTTTAGTGGGGAACTGCGTCTGTTGTGCTATTTAAGCATAAGACAGCATGGTAGAAGTTTTCTGTATCGATGAATTCATGATGAGAAAAATATAACTTTATAATTTTATAGAAGCAAGGGCCCCTGTTAACAGAAACACTAGCCACGTTCCGCAAAAGCTTGTTTGCAAGCCTACATCTGTGGCGGAAAACAATTGTCCAGATTTGGGGCTGTCGTTCCTGGTGCAGTCCCTGTGTATCTGTTTCAAGAGGTGATGTCTAACACGTGGCACTTCAGGCGCGGACAAAACTACCACCGGTATTTCCTGGTCGGTCGAATTTCTTCCGTTGAAAATCAGTAAACTAGTAAGCGTAATATCTGTAAAACCACTAAAAATCGGGTGTATACATTAACCCCTTGCCGTACTTTGACAACTCTGACTCGTGATACAAATTTTGTACCAAACATGAATATCATGAGTCAGACTCGTGGAATGAAAATTAGGCCAAACGTAAACATCACGAGTCAGACGCGTGGACTGAAGATCGGGCCAAACGTAAACATCATGAGTCAGACTTGTGGCATGATTTTTTGTCAGTTACAATCGTGGTTTAGTTCTTACCTATGCAGGACTATTAATTTTTATAGTTGTAAGTATTTTCCTATTAGATATTGATTCAAGGTGAGCATTTCTTATAATTAAATTTTTCGTTTACAATATGCTATTTATTTTTAGGCGTCGTATTATTACATTCTTTCGGACAAAGGCACACTTGAAGACGCTCAGAAGACTGTAATTTCTATTAGAATATTGTTTATTTATGAAATATAGTTTGGAAACTGTTATTTGTCATCTATTATAAAATATATTAAATTTATATTATATATATAAAAGGAAAAAGAATTAAATTAGTGTTGACGTCCACAAGAGCTGTATCGCGTAAAGCAAATGGCTATATCACAGGTATTCACATTTCGGCTCTTATTGCGAGCGTTCTCGTGCATCGCTTTGGCCCGTTTAGCGAGCGTCGTCCCCTACCGGTTGGGCCCGGATTTCGTCGAGCGAAATAGTACGGCAAGGGGTTAAGGTCAGCGAATTCCTCTTGAGAAGCACTATTAAATGACCTGAAGCTAAACATGTAGTTCCATTTAAAAAAACAAACTTGACCTTCATATCTCTTAAAATAACAATGTAAAAAAGAATTTGTCTTCGTCAAAAAATGTGCCCCCTCGTATCATACAAACTCCACATAAAACATTTTTTGTATCTTAAATAAGTTAGGGAATATGAATTTGAAACAGATAAGCTGGGACACCCTGTATATACGAATCGCAGAACGGTCGAGGACTTGCGGGAAAGTCATGCGCTGCTGATCCCTCTGCTGGCGAGGTCGGGAAGTGCCGCTACACCATTTTGTTTGTGCAATATTGGGAGCTGTTTTAGGACCTATCTTGCACAAACTGTATTTTAAAACCGAGTCTATTGTGGTTGATTTCATACGCAGAACCATGACTAATTTGCAGACGATTTGCCAGTTCAACAATAGTCACTCGCCTGTGTAGCAAAATCATGTCGCGTGCTCGTTCGATGTTGTCGTCAGTAGTTGATGTGGACAGGCGTCCTGCACCTTCCCCATGCGTGATACTTGTGTGACTACTTTGCGGAAGATCACTGTCCCCATATTATGCTGAAAGTCTTCGATGGATTATGGCACGTGATACACCTTCAGATCAGAAGGAACGGATAACTGCACGCTGCTGTTCTGTGGTACGAACGTAGAGCGAAGTGGCCATTGTTAAAGTCACGGTAAACAAAGTGGAACTTACCTAGCGTGTTCAAACCTGCACAATTGCAATTGAAGGAAAATCACAAATATTGATACATGAGCATGTGACAGTACAATCAATGCGAAGAAAAATACCGCAACATTGCGGATAATTATTGACTTACCCTCGTAGATATTTCGCGGGCAGTTCCTTTCCTTGAGGCGGTGGAGTATATACGGCCACCATACATGATCAAACGGTCCACAGATGTCGAATAGTATTGCAATTACATACTTCTTTCTGCTTTCTACGGCAAGATCTTTCATTTTTATTATAGCCTCTTCGGTTGATTTGCCTCTCTTGAATCTGTATTGTCAGTCACCAGAGTATTCTGTATGCTAAAAAGTGGGTTCTAGTTGCTTAGCTATGAGTTTTTCGAGCATCTTTCCTATTATGGACAGGACGCTTCACTGCTTTAAATTTAGCGCTTTCGTCGCTAACTAAATTATTTTTTATTGTAATTGACTTTCAACAACGTTAAATGACCTTCAACAATACGTCATTGTACGCGTCTTGAAACACTCGTTTGGAAGATAAGTAAAACAAATAAAGTTGATTTTCCTATGTCCTTTACGCCTCCATTTATAAAAACACATTGATATGAGATGATGTCACCTTTAAAATTAAACAACATTTTTCTGAAGCATTTTGTTCTTTCATGAAAAGTAGATGTCTTATTCAGGTGGTCTATCTTAAATGCTTCACTCTGTATACTATTCTAAAAACTCAAAGATACATATGTGTGATAAGTACTAATATTTCCTAGCATATTGGGCCAGCACACAATTATAGAGATTCTGCAATGGCACGGCAAGCGATACGAGATGCGGGATATGAAATAGCATTAGGTGCTATGCCAAAGTCTATTGGTCCATTAACATTTATTTTCACCGGTAGTGGCAATGTCAGTCAAGGTGGCCAGGAGCTCTTTCAGGAACTTCCTCACGAATACGTACCCCCAGAAATGTTAAGGAAAGTTTCTGAACATGGCGGTAAGTTATAATTATCTTATTAAAATTTAAATTATTACAGGAGTGCCCAATTAATTTCGCTTTTCATATCTATTCATGTTATTGTTATTGAAGATACGATAATTTTTGTTATAGTTGAAGTATTTTTTGTTACTGTCCACTATTTTCTATCATTTCTCACGAAAAAAATAAATCCTACGTCGAAACGTGGCTTTATCTCTCGGATGCGACGTCCGAAATGACGTATGTGCCAGTACTTCCATCGATACGGTCGCCTGTGCAGGGGGTCTCGAAACCCTATCTGTTGGTTGAGTATAAACAGGGCGTTCTATCAGAATAAATCTCCACTTGATTGAGCTAAACCTGGAAGGACGGACTCCTAGTGATGGATATTTGATACTCTTTCTTGCAAGTTTTCAAGCAATTCATTTACATTCGAGTTTCGAATTACTTCAATAATTATTGGGCCCTTTCACGCCAAAACGATCACTTTTTGACGTCGATGTTAGGGATTCTGTTCAAAACGAAATATGATGTAATGCAAGTGAAACTAGGGGGGGGTTAAGTCATCATGTTGCTGGTTTCGAATTTGTTTAAAAAATACGAACCTTTGAATTTTTCAATTTTTGCCTATTTTCACGAAAACAGGTTATACTTATGAATTTTTATCTCGGAAACTATTTGTCTGACTGAGTTCATCTTTTTTTTATTTTAATCGAGAAGGTTTGTCTTATTGTAATAATATTTTTTTGAACTAAAAAATTAGTTGCGTAATATTAAAAATTATAAACAAATTCTTAGTTGGAAAATTTCACCTTGAAGGCTACGAGATTTTAAATTTACAAAAAAATATGACCATATTCCTTGAAATTTTACCTACAAAATAATCCCTCGATCAGGATGGAGTCTTTAACACTAACGTCGTAATGAGCTGTTAAAGACCGGGGAGCCTCCGCTTCAGGCAAGCGAGCTGCGCGCTCCGCTATAACGGTCGACCGACCGTACCACTCATACCTTATATTACCTCCAAAGTGGACTAAAAACAATATCGATAGGTCTCGTACCTGTTTCAGTGGTTTCATTTATACCGACAGAAGGGTTTCTTTAATCTGTTTCATATGAATGTAAACAAGGGATATAATCAACATTTTCTGTACCACTTAATGTTGTGGTTCAGCATAAATGTACTCTGTATTCATTTTATTACCTTTTTACTTGGAGTCTTCAAAATATTAGCAATAAACGGAAGGCTTGGTAGGATTTCGCACATTTTTAAGGTATTTTTGGCTTTCAATATTCACCTAAAATAATGGTCAATTTATAAGGTGCTATATTTATTTGTGCATCGTTTTTTCAAGCGTTCAATCTCCCAACGATTTCCCTATAGCGCACTATTTGTTGTAAAAGTGTGAATGGATTTTCGAATATGGTACATCACCGGTATTGTAATCCCTTTAATGGAAGTCGACACAACCGTTGCTACAAAAGATTCCGTAAGGTATTGTTGAAAATGCATCGATCATTTCCAAATCTTCCCGAAAGGTGGTTCGTTTGCAACAGTCGTTGCTTAAAATTATATCGGGAAAACAATGGCGATCAAATTGAAACGGCAGTAGCTGAATCAGGGCCATCTCGAGTATCACATACAGGAATATGTAATACTAGTAGTGACATTTAGTATAACCGGTCGCAAGCGACTAGTCGCTCCTGAGGGTTTCCCCTATATCGGCATCGGTTGGTTTACCACCAGCGAAACCGCCTCGGGACGAGAGCAGAAAAATCCAGAAGTGCCGCAGAGCGTTTTCTGCGGATAAGTCTTTTAGGTACTTCGTGGCCAAGGGAGGGTAGCTCCTCCAATGGTCAGCGCCGTATCCACGGGGAAGCACAGGGCGGCGAACTCACTGCGTACACGCCTGTGCGCTCACTCTGCCCCCGACCAAAACTGAAGAGATGACCGGTAGGCAGTTGAAGGCTGCCGCTGTTCGAAACGGTCTCCATTCGACTCTTCAGCCCCATTCAATTGATCGGAGATTCATTTCGAATCCTGAGAGCCTTGAGACTCTTTGAATGTTCACAGGCTGGCGATCAGATGGGGGATACGCTATGGCACTCCTCAGAAACCGAACACTAGCGCTGCTTTCGCGCAGCCGTAGCTCCCGAAGGTTCCAGTTTGAGCCTCACTGGTCACACTTTTTGAGGACATTTGTCCGCTACCCATGAAGGAGCACCCGACCTTCTAAATGATATGGGCCGTCATAGGCATGGGATATAACTCGGGTTCGGGGGTGTCGTTACTTACCCAATGGTGGCCTAGCACCTACCATACCCTGCCGGGAGTAGTAGTGACAGTTCAAGTAACGCTTCAACGTCAATAGATCCGTCTGTTGTGGTGAGTTCCACAAATGCTTTAATCGTTTGAGTGCTAAGGAGCGCTATCGCGCTCTTCTTGTGTTATGCCAAAACTGCGGGCAGCGCAATAGCGCTCCTGTTTATGAGTATCAATATTGCGTTCGTTGAAGCTGGTTGCATTTTCGGAGCGTACGATTAATTTGCTCTATTTGTAAAAAAGGACTTCACGTGCTTCGCATAGCAAACCATTATTATAAGAAAAATTCCAGTGAATTATAATTTTCTTACTATGTTTTCCAAGAAATAAATCAAAGGAAATTTAAGTGAATAAATGCTATTTTTTTTGTAATAACGCAATATTTGTAATCTAATTAGATGACTACTTTTATTCATTTTTTTTCCATACACGCGCAATCAGTTTCGCATTTTGGTATATATCCAAAAAACTTGTTCAGCACTCAAACGGTTAATATCGTTTGTAGGAGATGCTTCAATAACAAATAAAACTTTAAGGTCCGGCAAGTAAACATTCGAGAAAATAGATTGCATCCATAATATACTAAGAACAAGTTTATTAAACGTACAAAGTAGCTCAAGTAGTGCTGCGGAAGATACTGAAATAGTTAAAGAATTATAAGATAAATTTAATTTGGAGTCTAATAATAAGGAAACCTGTGCGAGACCCGTCGATATTATTTTTAATCCACATTAGAGGTAATATAGGGTACAGGACAACCGACTGTAATATCAGAGTGCGCGGTTGGCTTACCTGAAACGGAAGCTCACCAGTCTTTAACAGCTCATTGCGATGTTAGTTTTAAAGACTCCATCCTGAACGAGGGCTTAATTTGTAGGTAAAATTTCAAGGAATATGGTCATATTTTTTTTTACATTTAAAACCTCGTGGCCTTCAAGGTGAAATTTACAAAATAAGAATTTATTTATAATTTTTAATATTACAAAATTAATTGTTTAATTAAAAAAATATTATTAAAATAAGCCAAACCTTCTCGCTTAAAATAAAAAAAAAGAAGAACTCAATCTGACAAATAGTTTCCGAGATCAAAATTCATAAGTACAGACTGTTTTCGTGAAAATAGGAAAAAAATTGCAGAATTAAATGGTCCGTATTTTTTAAACAAATTCGAAACCAGCAAAATGATTACATAAACGCCCCCTAATTTCACAGGCATTATATAAAATTTCATTTTGAACAAAATCCCTGACATCGACGTCAAAAAGTGATCGATTCGGCGTGGAATGACCCTATTCAGAGCCAAAAATTCTTAAAAATCATGGAAGTCTTGAAAGTTTTGAAAATCTGGAAAGTCTTGAAATATTACCGATTCATGAAAATGAAGAATTTGGATATTACAGGAAAATTGTTCAGACTTTATGTAAGATTAAATATAAAATATAATATTATTTATTGATGAATCGTTTAGGTTATGACAAAATTGACAAAGGATAAGCGAGAAACGTTCTGTCGCGGTACGATGCAGAGAAAGACCGTCTTTGTTCGTCAGATAGAATCATTTCTGAGGGTAATATTCAGTAAAGACACTGGAGGGTCTGCCGTAAACTGACGGGTGCGGTGATAGTCTTCGGGTCCGTCGCTGGCCAAAATCCTTGGCTTGCGACGTATCTGTCAAGGGCCCATGAACGGTACCCGCAATGGCGATGATAGGCGACGCTTTCCAGATGACCTGAGCGTCACATTTTCTTATAGTTATGGTAATTATATTGTTGTGCGACAAGACTTTAAAGATTTTCAAGACTTTCTATACATTTACATCATTCAAGAATTTCAACACTTTTATACTTTTTCAAAATTGTCAAGTTTTATAAGACATTCAGAGTTCGAATGAGATTCGAAATGATTCGAAACTTTTGCTATATAGGGTGTTTCACCACCCCTGTCAAATATTTTAAGGGGTGATTCTACAAGCCAAAATAAGACGAAAATGAAGAATAAAAAAATCGCGTCGGAGGCTTCATTTTTAAATTATCGATGTGTAAAAAACGGGCTAAAAACGCCTGTCCAGCGGTAGCACTCTATACACGCACAATGTCTGTCATCGCGCGCCAAGTTCCCCGTACAGAGCGCTCGTTTACCAACGTAACAGAAACTATGACATACCATACGATGCGATAAGACACTACATTCTTGCGACAATTTATGAAGAAGCACACACTTTTCGTTGACGGCATTGAACCTGCCTACTTGAAAAAATCCACAAGGGCATATCAAAACCCGCCTCACGGGATTCTCAAGCAGAGAGGGTGAATGCAATGTCTAATTGACGATTTTGTCCAAAAAAATCACCCACACGCGCGTACACACGCACCGCGATTATTTCATTCGCAAGTGTCCATGAGAATTACACGCACTATGATTGTCCTGTCCGCGAATGTCCACAAAAAGATGTTCAAAGCATTCACAAAATTTTGCACCTGTAAACACAGACGCCAGGCGATTGTCCCGTTCGCGAGTGTCCACTTAATCACACACGTACGCACTACGGTTACTTTACCTACGAATGCGAGATTACTTTACTCACGCACAGAAAAATTCTAGAAATAAAAAAATCTAAAAAGCTAAGACTAAGCCTAACACTGAAAGGAAAATTAAATTGAAAAAGAGACTGCTTTCTACGCGAGAAATATTTCCTGCCGATTACAGCTGTTTTCTCGTTCGCAACAGCCACCAAACTAAGGAGACCTTGGACAAATTCCATTCGAGAGACTAAAAACTGTGTCGATGCTTTGTTATTAATCGGTGTGTCCTTATTTATCCCTTGCACGCTCGAGATCCAGGCAGCGGTAACTCGATTCCGAGAGTCGAAACTGTTTATACTTTGTAGTACCGCGACGAATGTCGTTGAACCGATCGCTTTCATTTCTTTCCAACGATGCAGTATTCTTCCAAACTTCGAGGTAGAAAGAAGTGTTCGTGTCTGATACTGTGCCGTTTATTTTATAAAAAGTATAAAAATAGAATGTCTGAAGAATTAGAATTCTTAGCACCGATGCTGAAGTTTCTTCCGTCGTGACGGTCCACCGTTGAACAGCGACAACGTGTTGTGCGTGCGATCAGTAATTTGAACGCAGAACCTGCAGCTGATCTCGTGTCATCGTTCGACGACATCGGCCTCAGATGCGTAAATTTCATTTATCCGCACACTTTAGTGTGTGTAATTCATATGGACAGAACCAAGTCAAATAATCGCGGTGTGTGTGTTTCAGTGAAGTGCGCAGTTGCACGCGTCGGAAAGATCACTTTTTACAGAGATGCTAGAACGATAAGCACGCTATTGACAAATTTTCCTTACAGAGGAGATGTTGGTTAAATTTCACGCGAGACTGAAAAATGTTACGCAAATGTGTTAGTGTAGAACATGTGTGCGGTCCTGCAGAGTTGGGCATTATTCGAATTATTTCGAATAAATGTTTATCTCAAATAATTATCTCAGTAATTTATTCGAATACCGACTGCAAATGTATTCGAATAATCTATTCGAACAACGACTGATAAATTATTCGAACAATAATACGAATATTTGTTGATTGTTTTAAATCAAAAGAAAAAATCAATCAATTTTTATCCGAATAAATTCTACTACAAATAAGTTCCTATTCGAATAAATTCTTCTACGAATAAATTCTTATTTGAATAAATTCTAATTCGTTAGTGACGAATAAAATTTTATTTGTTACTCTTATTCATTATCTGTTATCTGAATAAAATTTTGCCCAACACTGCATTCATGCCGGCAAATATCGACGCTTTTCTGTTTACATGCCAATGCCCTTACATTGTCTCATCTCTCGGTCGTTGACCTCGGCCTCTCGAACAGCTGTACTCGGCAGGAAATATTTCTCGCGTAGAAAGCAGTTTCTTTTTCAATTTAATTTTACTTTCAGTATTAGGCTTAGTTTTAGTGTTTTAGATTTTCTTCGTTTGTAGTATTTTTCTGTGCGAGAGTAAAGTAATCTCGCAGTCGTGGGTAAAGTAATCGAAGTGCGTATGTGTGTGACTAAGTGGACACTCGCGAACGGGACAATCGCCTGGCGTGTGTTTTCAGGTGGAAAATTTTGTGCATGGTTTGAACATTTTTTTGTGGACATTCGCGGAGGGGACAATCATAGTGCGTATAATTCTCATGGACACTTGCGAATGAAATAATCGCGATGCGTGTGTGTGATGAAATGGACGATCGTGGTGCGTGTACACATGAACACTTGCGAATACAATAATCGCGGTGCGTGTGTACGTGCGTGTGGGTGATTTTTTTGGACAAAATCGTCAATTAGACATTGCATTCACCCTCTCTGCTTGAGAATCCCGTGAGGCGGGTTTTGATATGCCCTTGTGGATTTTTTCAAGTAGGCAGGTTCAATGCCGTCAACGAAAAGTGTGTGCTTCTTCATAAATTGTCGCAAGAATGTAGTGTCTTATCGCATCGTATGGTATGTCATAGTTTCTGTTACATCGGTAAGCGAACACTCTATACGGAGAACTTGGCGCGCGATGACAGACACTGCGCGTGTGTGGAGTGCTGCCGCTGGACAGGCGTTTTTAGCCCGTTTTTCACACATCGATAACTCAAAAATGAAGCCTCGGACGCGATTTTGTTATTCTTGATTTTCGTCTTTTTTGGCTTGTGTATCACCCCTTAAAATTTTTGACAGGGGTGGTGAAACAGCCTGTATAGTGCGGTATCAGTTAACATTGTTGTGTCATGCAAATAGAAATAGGGAAGAATTTTTTCTTCCTGAGAGCAGTGTTTGGACAGGTGTAATTTAAGACGTAGAAATATATTCTCCATGTTTTCTGTTTTTGTTATAACAGTAAAAATCGAATGTTACAGATACAACAAAAATATATGGGTGCGAAGTAAGACGAAGGCATCATTTAGAAAGAAAAGAAGGAGGTGGTTTCGATTCTGAAGAATATGATAAACACCCTGAGAAATATATTTCCACGTTCAGTAAAAAAATTGCACCGTATGCGTCAGTATTAATTAATGGTATATATTGGGCAATTGATTCACCAAAATTATTAACTATACCAGACGCAAAATACTTATTAAGACCAGCTCACACTCCCTGGTTGCCAATTAGTGTTGGTGCTCCAGCTTTACCTCACAGAATGTTAGCCATTTGTGATATATCGGCAGATCCTGGAGGTAGTATTGAGTAAGTTTAATACAAACATAATTTTCTATTAAATGAACATTTTAATAACTGTCTGATCTAACCATAGAGCCTAGAGTATATTTCACGCTGTTAATGGTGTAAAAGAAAGTCTGGGAATAACACCAGGTGATCTTTGTAAGGTGATCGATTGAGTTACTTTCAATACTAAAAGAAATATGAAGCAACTGTTCATATAAGAAATATCCTGCTCGAAGAGGCGCATCTTATTGTTTGTAGGTGACAATGTCGCGTATATTTTAAGCTTAACTCAATTTTTTCAAAAGGATCCCCATAGTTTTCTTTCCATAAGCAGATAGAGATTTTTAAGACAAGTTCACACCTATGATACAACGTTACAGAAGAAGATTAACCCCTTGTCTTACATGTAATATCGAGTGACATCGGGGTGCGGATTTCGCACCAAACATGACAAGCACGAGTGACACTCGTGGTATGGATTTCGGGCCAAAGATAAGAATTACGAGCTGGACTCGTGGTTCAATTGTTACGGGTTTACTTGTTTCATTTTTGTAGCGTTCTTTAGTCTTTGTTCGGACAAGCTTGTGAACGGTATTGCTTGTGATTCCGTACGTTTGTCTTCAATTTCTTATATTAATTTATAAAAGTCCCTTACATGACGTTTAAGAAAAGAAGGGTTAATGTAAAAGATAATAGCCGTTTCTCACTGTCTAGAAATAATATGGAGTGTGGTGACATGTAAACAGACAATGAAACTGTTGATAATATTGATGGTGAGTGCTCAATAGAATGGAACTAAATAATGGCGTAATTTCTGACGATTGTGAAGATAATGATATGTTATTGCCAATGAGAAAAAAGAAGACAAATTGACGAATTATGGATTCCTGTCAATTTCGATGAAATGAAAGCTTTCTACGCATTATGTATTATAATGGCACAAGTTAGAAAGCCAAACATTCAAATGTATTGATCGAAAAAAGCCACGATAGTAACACCGATATTTGGAAGAGTTATACCGTATACGAGATTTGTGCAAATTTCAAGGTGTTTGCATTTTGCAAATAATATTACAGCAGACAGTACAGATCGGTTAAATAAAATTGAAATTCAAGGTCAAATTTTTTTTAATGGTATCGTATTCTACTCGTCGCGAGAACAAAAATTATTAAGGAACCATGGGTCGCAACTCAACCGTTCCCTTGAAAAATGATGTTAAAGTTCGAATAATTATTACAGCTACTTTATTTACAATGGGCTTTTATTTCATAGTCAGATGCAATAGTGATGATTCTGTCTGTTGGTAACACTTTGTGTGCGGGCGATGTAGTATGCAGTACGTATTTACTTTTACAATGCTTATCTGCGGCCAACGGAAAATTCCGTTTTTACTTTATTTTACACATCTCAACCTACGTGCCGCGGGCTATTTTTGGCGATTTTTGTGAAGACATTACACTAGGCACCACTGAAAGTCACATAACATTTGAAGTTTTTGTTGGGATTTAATGCAATTCTTTTCTTTACACTCGCCATTATCAGCAATTTAAATTTATTGGCATCCTCACATAAAAAAGTTTTAATTCAACTTGAGCGCGTCAAATCGTGCTGACTCCCAGAAAACGCATAGACGAAATAAAAACGGAATTTTCCGTTGGCCTGAGCTAAGCGTTGTAAAAGTAAACACGTACTACATATGTTAGATTCCGATGTTTAGTATTTTAAAATAAAAAAACAATTCTACTAAACTTTTGTACACGAAATCTTACAAGTTTGTAAAAGCACTTAGAGTATAGTTTCTAGAAACTATTTGGATGTAGCAATTCTTCTGTGTGTCTGTCTGAGGATCTTAGACGTAACTGAATATTAATGTTAGCGTATCCTTAATGAAGGTTCGGAGGTTTGATTTAGGAGGTAGTGGGAGAACGAAAAGGTCCAATAGGCATTCTTGGATATTACTAGGAGTTGATGAGTAAGATGTTCAAGCGTATGATTCGGGGTTGATGAGTAATTGTGTACGGAAGATAGAAGGAAATTTTGGGGTGACTTATCTTAAACTAAATGATAAATATGAAAATATGTCCTAGCTTAGAGCGGTATCCAACACATATTACGTCGCCGGCATACAAAGTGTTAGCAACAGACAGAATCATCACTATTGGAGTATCTACGAGCGGCAGTAAATTATGAGAGACACGACACGGCTATTTACCCTACATCTGACTATGAAATAAAAGCACATTGTAAATAAAGTAGCTGTAAGAATTATTGGAACTTTAACATCATTTTTCAAGAGAACGGTTGAGTTGCGACCCATGGTTCCTTTGTCATCTTTTGTCCTCGCAACGAATAGAATACGTCATTAAAAAAAAATTTGACCATGAATTTCAAGGTTAAGGTCAATTTTGCACGTACTTTTTTTTACAAATGTCCATCGATCCGAAGGTGTAGAATCGCGCTGTGGTGGTCTTTACACATAATTGTTGTACACCCTGTATAATTTAATCCATCAAAAATATCCGGATTCGGCATCAAAATATATAAATTATGTGAGTCAAATACCGGTTTTTACCATTACTTCAAAATATATGCAGGACAAGATAAAATTAATTCTACTGGGGCATTTTCCTATGATGTGTTTCCTGTTTTCTTCTTCTCCTGTTTTGCACATTCGACATGTTAGGTTTTTGTCTATCTTGTAGCTCATTCCATTTCCGAGTGTCGTTGTCCATCCTATTTTCCCGGCTAGTCTTATTTGTGTTATAATCCTTTTAATTGGTAGTGGAATATTCAAATTCAGGTATTTTGTCTTTTCTAGTACTGTCATATCTTTGATGTCCTTTAACATTTCGCTATATGTGGATTTTATTGTTCTCTTTCTGTCCTCTTCAAGTAGCTATCTACTTATTTCTTGTATTATTTCTTATTGTATGTTGTCCTGTTCTATGGTTTCTAATGAGTTGGTGTTTTCATATTCGCATTGGCGTATTTTATTTCTTAGCTGCGTAACCCAATTTCTCTTTGCGTCCGGTATTCTTCTATCCAAAGCCTTCAGTTTCTCCCAGTATCTCCTTGGGAACCTTTGCTCTCTCATACATGTTAGTCTTTTCCAATAACTTAGTGACCCTTTTATTACCTCTGTGTCTAAGTGTGTTCTCTCTGTTTCCATTCTTATCATATATCCCGGAGTGCTTCTGGGTACGTATAGCGTTCTTTTTATAAAGTCTGATTGTACTTTGTCCACTATTGCCGTATGATTTAAACCCCAGATTCCCGTAGTATATAATATAGGATTTGGGATTAATCGAGGGTGACGATTAATTTGGAAAATAGACTTTATAATAATGGTAAAATTTAATAACACAAAAATAATCACATGGAAAGAAAATAATACGGAAACGGAACAGTAAAAATTAAAGCGATTAGTGACTTATTTTACAACTTTCGATGTTCAACCTGCGACTTTCGACTAACGACTGACGACTCGCACTCCCGACCCTCGACATCCGATCTCAATGTTTATTCAGTCGCCCCTATCCTTATTTTTACAGCTGACTCGACTTTTTCTTCTATCTTCAGTTTTTCTTGTAATAGATGTTCTACCTTCTCTTCCATATTACCTTCCTTCAATTGTGCTCCTTTAATAATAATATTCTATCTCCTATCTCTTCTTTCATTCATTTACAACACTTTTTTTATCTCGTTTAACTTTTTAATTTCTCCTCCTCTTTCTTCTCTCTTCTCCATTGACTCTATCCTTCCTTCCATGTCTTTTTTCCACTCTTCCTCTTGTTGCTCCTTCCTCTTTAATTTTTCTTCCCACTTCTCTGGTTTCTCATTCAGGAGTACCTTCTCTCTTCCCCATTTTTCCTCCTTCTGTCTCATTTCCCTTCTCAACTCTTCTATTTCCTTTCTTAATATCTCTTTGCAATATGATATCTCTTTCCTGATATCCGTTCTTATCTCCCTTCCTTGGTTTTGAATACCTTCCAGAATCCTTTTCTCCATTCCGATCATGTCATCGTTCCCCTTTATGGCTATTTCTCTGCAGTCCTCTTCTTCTCTTCCACTGAAGTACTCTATTTCTTCTTCCCCCATATTTTCCATTAGTTCCCGACTGTCCTCTGTATTATTATCTTCTTCCCTTAACGTCTGTTGACTGTCTTCTTGTTTTCTCCTCTGTCCAACTTTCCCTGATAATATCATTCTCCCTGTTTTTCCTCCCTTTCCACCTGTGGTATCCCGCAGTTTCTTACTGTATCAGGTTTGCTTCTCATTTTCCCCGTTGTTGTTGGTCTTCCTCTACTCCTTTTCGCCTCCTCTCCTTCCTTCCCCTTCTCTCCTCCTACTTTACCGATCTTACTTTCTGCCTTTGACATTTTCCTCGCGTCGCCGCTGTTGTCTCTCGTGTCGCTGTATTTTGGCCGGTGTTTTTTTAACCTCTACCACCTTCTAATTTTTTCCACTTATATTTCGTATATTACTTCACCACTGCCTCCACCCACACTGTCACTCACTGTTCGCTACTTCTACTTTCCAATTTTCCTACTTTTGCCACTTGTTCTTATTTCCTCACTTTCCTTTCTTAAGTCTTAGAACTCCCTTTCTTTGCACGTCTGTCTCAATCTCACTCCGCACTAGTTCCCCTCTGTGTCTTTTTTATATATTTGCTTGTAACAGTTCTCCCAATCTTCTGCATTTATCTTACATTCTGGGTATTTTTTGGCGTTCAACTTCTTTACCAATTTCCAAAAGGTTGTTGCGTCTTTTATATTTGCTATGTCTGGCTGTAGTTTCTTGTAGTATGCATTTTTTGCATTGATTATAGTGGATCGATATTGCTTTCTTGCCTCTATGTATTTTTCCCTTTCCTGGCTTACTCCTTTTTTTCTAAATGTTTTTGCTGCCTCCTTTAGTTTCTTTCTGGTTTTGTGACATTCTTCATTGTACCATGGTATATTTACTGTGACTTCTGTTTTTTCCTGTATTGCCATTCCCAGTGTACTGTCGGCGTCTTTTATTGTTGTTGCTATTACGTTGTGTAGTTTATTTTCTGTTAATTCTATTTATACTTCCTGATTTTGTAGTATTTCCTGGTACCTGCCGTGTTTATCGTTATCCCAGATTAATTTATTTTCTATTTTTACTTCTTCGTTTACTACTTTTCTTAGAAGTAGTAATACGTTTATTTGATATGCCTTTCGGCCTTTGAAAGGGGGTTTACCCTTATCCTCTTACATTACCAGATTTAAATGTTAACAGATATTAATAGCTATTACACATTTTCTTAAATCACCCCACTATGCTACCTCACAATCCAGTTGTCTTCTTTTGCTTATGATTTGCCTCATCCATTCCAGCCCTTCTCTGGTATCACCTAACAGCACCTCTCGTGTTCTTGTTGTTCTAGTTATACCGCTACAATCTTCCATCATATGTTCAACCGTTTTTCTATGACCATGACATAGCCTACAGCAGTTATCTTCGTCCTTCTTCCAGTATCTGTTTCCTCTTTCCTCATTTCCACATCTGAACCTCGCTATCAGTTTTTTGTCTTTTCCTCCAAGTTCCATGGTTAGATATATTGGTACGTCTTCTGTACGCAAAACTCTGTATCTATAGTTGTATTTACTTTCCGTTATTCCTTCACACTGCTCCTGCCTTTGTTCTTCTATGGCCGCAATTATCAAAGTACGTCCTATTTCTTTTCTCTTGTTCCTTGCTTCTTCTACCTCGTCCATCTCCATCCCGTTTCTTCTGTAGTACTGCTCTCTTTCTTTCTCCCATATTGATTTTTTACATTCATCTTTGCATTTCACTTGTTTCCAGCATTCTGTTATAATTTTATTTCTCATTTCTGTTCTCGTTCTTTCCTCATATTTTTGTGCTCTCCTGCCTGCTTCTATCCCAATTTTCTGCTCTTTTATTTCTTCTAGAATAATGTATGCCGGCGTGTTGTAGTCGACTCCTAGGGTCCACCTCATATACTTTTCCTGTATTTTTTCAAACTTTTCAGTTCCCTTCCCACTCTATATTTCCGCTGAATGTAGCAGAATGCTTCCTCCTAAAGCTCGGAACAACATCATCCTTCTTTTCATATTTTCTTTAAATTTTCTTTCTCCTATTCCCCACACTTAAGTCATGGATATTCTCGCCTTCTTAGCTGTTTCTCTTATGTGCGTATCATAATTTCCATCTTTTTGAAAATGAAACCCGAGATATTTAAATTCCTTGATTTCTTCTATTCTGCCCTGATCCCATAACCACTCTTCTTTTCTTTTTGTCCCTCTTCCATTCCCGAAGACTAGTACTTTTGACTTCTCTGCGTTCAAAGTTAGTTCTTTTTTCTTTAAGTATTTTCTTAAGCCGCCTATCATTTCTTTCAGCTCTGCCGGTGATTTGGCTATCAATACTATGTCATCTGCGTATGGCAGTGACCAAATCTTCGTATTCCTTATCACTATCCCACCAGCTTGAGCCTTTTGTAGTACATTCTCTAGGTCTGCTATGTATAGGTTGAATAAGGTTGGGTTTAGAGGGCATTCTTGCCTTACCCCTTTCGTCGCCCAAAATTTGTCTGACAGGTCTCCGTTCACTTTTATCAAATTTCTTGTATCTTTATATATTTCGTTGATCCTTTCTCTCAGGTTCTTACTTATTCCCCCTCTTTCCATTATTTTCTGAAGCTCTTCTCTATTTATCTTGTCAAAGGCCGCTTTTAAATCTGCAAAGAAGGTATATACTTTTCCACTTTTCGCCTGCAGTTCTGTATTCACTATGTAATTTAATATGAAAATATTGTCTATCGTACTTCTTCCGCTTCTAAAACCTGCTTGTGTTTCTGGTATCATTCTTTTTTCTTCCAATTCCCTCTTCAGTCTCTCTTCGATGCACATTGCGTACACTGTATAAGCAGAGTTCAGTAGAGTGATCCCTCTATAATTGTTAATTACCTCCTTATCACCTTTTTTATAGATTGGTGTTATAATCCCTTCTTTCCAGCTTTCCGGTAATCCCTCCCCTTTCCATATTTTGTTAATAAGCTCTTTTAGTCTTCCCATTATTTTGCCATTCCCATACTTCCAAACTTCGTTTTCCAATCCGTCTAGACCCGTAGCTTTCCGGTTTTTCAGTTTCTTTATCTGTTTCATCATTTCTTCTTCCGTAATTACCGTCATTTGTCTTTCTGTTTCTGCACCTTCTCCTACTCTGTTAGTTTCCTGAGACCTCCATACTTCGGTCCCCTCTAGCAGGCATTTAAAGTGTCTCTTCCGATCATTTATTTTAATGCTCCTTGATATTTCTTCTCTTTTTCTTCGTTCCTTATTTATGTATTTCCAAACCTGATCTTCCCTCTTTATTTGCCGTAATTCCCTTTCTTCTACTTCCTGGTAAGCTTTTTTCTTTCTGTCACATTCTTCTCTATACTCTCTCTTTCTTTGTTCATATTCTTGCTTTTGACCGTCTCCTTTCCTCCACATCCTTAGCGCTTTTCTGGCCTCTTTTTTCTTTGATTTGCATTCTTCATCCCACTATTTACTAAATCCCAATTTCCATTCTTTAATCTTAATCTTTTTCTTTGGAACCGCACTATTTATCTTTACTTTCAGGTCCTCCATTATTTCGTTACCGTCATCTCCATAAAAATTCTGGCTTTCAGATTCTTGTGCATACTCCTTGATCGTTTCTTCCGTCTATATTCTTCTCTCTGCCCAACTCGCAAACTCTAGTTGACTTCCATTTCGACATTCTTGTATCTCTATCGTGATTGGCATATGGTCTGATTCGATTCTCTCTTCTACTTTGATATTCCTAATATCATCTCTTGCTTCTTCATTTACTATGATATAGTCTATCACGGAGCTACCCTTAGCTCCTACGTGTGTATATGCTCCCTCTTCATCCATTTCTAAATTCCCATTTAGTATACACCAACCGTTTTCTTCTACCAATTCAATAAGCCCGTTCCCTTCTTCGTTTATCGTTTTATCTTTCGATCTTCTTCGTCTTTTTTTTATTTTATCTTCGTCTCTATTATTTCTTCAAGCGCTTTCCTCTTGTCTCGAGTATCTTTATTATATATCGTCAAAATCCTCCACTCTTCCTTGTCTATCACCGGCCTCCTTTCTTGAATTCCCTCTTCATTAGCATTCGCTGCCTTCTCTTCAATATTGTTCCTTATGCCTGTTATTATGCCGCCCATTGCTCTTCCTTTTGTTTTTTCTCTCCTTGCTGGTTAACATTTCCATCTAAAGTTTTTTAGTAGCTTTCCTTTTATTTCTTCCCATTGTTTCTTTTCTGCCCACGTTTCAATTAAACCTATTATATCAAATTCTTCGATGAACTCCAAGAATTGTTGGTCTTTATTTGACACTCCCGTGACGTTCCAAAAACCTGTCTTAAAATGCCTTCTTTAATGACCCAGATCTTGGTATCTCCCAACCTTTTATCACTATGTTGTTCTTTTTCTCTCTTTTTTCTCTTGCTTCTTCCTTTATTTCTAAGATTTTAATTTTTTCTTTTAGTTGTTTGATTTCATCATCTTTATTCTTCGATTCTTCCTTCCATTCGTTCAACTCTTATCTGATTCTAGGTATTTTTTTCATTTTTTTTTGAATGTCTATCACTAAAATTCATATTCTATGATACTGTTCTTCCTGCATTTTCCTTTGTCCTCTTCTCGGATCACTTTCTTTTTTCTTCTTCGTTGCCCTCTTTTTGGACTGGCGAATTAATGATTCTTCCGGATTTCTCAAGCTTTCCCTTTAAATCTTCCTCCGGCTTCTCTTCCTCACTTTCTCTTTTTCTCTTAAATAAATCCCTTATTGATCGGTCTACCTCGTCCGTGGTCTGTAGTTGTTTCTTTCTGTCTAAGCCACCCATCCTTATCCATTCGCTTGTTGTTCTATATTTGACCTAGATTCCGACAGATGTCGCTGTTCTCTCTTATCGATCCACTTTATCGATCGACAGGTTCTAACCTCACTATTCTTTTCCATTCTGCAGCTCGCGGCCGTTTGCGTCTTCCATGTGTCTGATATTTCTGTCTTTGACTTCTCCCCACTCTCTTCATCTACCCTTTTGCCTTCACTTGCCCTCACTCCTCTTGAATTCTCCTTCCTATTTTCTTCTGTCAACCTCTATCAATCCACAAAAATGTGCATCTATACTTTACACGTCCTATCACTTCAACACATCACGTGACCCCCCACTACTTTTCTTAGTTCTTCCATTTATTTTAGGCTGCCCTTTATTGGTAGGTGAGGTGATGTTCTCATTCTCATAACCTCAAAGTCTTCAATTTCATGTAGGATATTTATATGTACCCATGCCATGTCAATTGTGTTGAGTCCTTTTGTGTCAATATATGTATATTGTCCGTCTTTATCTGAGTTTCTTCTACCATTTAGTACTATTATTCTTGCTTCTTCCATGATTTCATATAGTATCCTCCCTGCCTTGTTTGTTGGTTTGTCCTTTGGTTTCTGTAATGTGAGAATCCTATTCTTTCTGTAATGGCTTCTTCTACTTGGTTGTTTTCTCCTATTTGTGCATTAAGATCTCCTCCAACAATTACTGAGGAAGATGTGCTTTCTTGAATACCTGCTATCATACCTTCTAGTGTTCTTAGTATCTGCTCGTTCTTGCTATTTATGTAGGTATTGGATATTAAGTATTCTTTTTGCTTTATCTTGATTTTTGCACAGATCCATGACTCGGTTGTTGATATTATTTCTACTATTTCTATTAAGTTTTCTCTATCAATTATGCACAGGCCCCCACTGGCTCTTCCTACTGACTTATCCCTATTTGCTTTACTTATTATACACTTATAGTTTTTTAAAAAAGGTGGTACCCTTATTTTTTCATCCATTTTAAATGTCTAGCATAGACATATTATTGCACTTCCCGCTATATGCTCTTTATAGTCTTCTACATTTAATTTGTTTAAGTTTGCCAATCCATGTACGTTCCACAATACTATTTCTATCTGCCCCTCCTTTTCCTCTATATTATTATTTTTAATTTTTTCCTTGCCGAAACCACTGGGTTTTCACCAGATCTATGTCTTCCCTCCACATGTACATCTCATTATCTATGTATACTCTTTGGTATCCTATGTTTACCCTCTTGCCAAATTCCCTTTGTGCCAGTGCATATTTACTTATTTCCTTTTGTATCTGCATCTGTGTAACTGTTAGGTCATCATCAATATATATTTTCTCTCCTTTTAGTAGCTTCTTGTTTTCCTGTAGAAAGCTCTTTATTTCTTCTGTTTTCCCCTCGATATTTAGTCCTTTGATGATGATATTGTTCTTTTTTTTCTTCTTTTGGTTTTTTCTATTCTTTCTAATATTTTGATTCTATAATTCAAGCTCTTCTTTCCTTCTGCCCATTTTAGTTCCTTTTCTTGCATTTTTCTTTTATTTTTACAATCTCCTTAATTACGTTCATTACCTCTGCATACTTGTTCCGTCCTACGGAACAAAAGCACGTGAGAATTTCTTAGTACGTTTATGACAGGTTCGCGACGAAAAGGCTATTTTTGAGTAAAGACGTTTTAGCGTACTACCGGCAACACAAATTGACTTTTTCCTAACAAAGTACTTAGAATTTCTGTTCCATTGCATCCTCAATGGCCAATCCAGGTCATAAAACTCGGCGATTTCGAAGGGTAAATTAAAAACGGTACATCAAGACGGTACACGTGCTCGAGCATTTTACCTGGACGAAAGACCGCGGCGTTGCCAAACCTTCGACGCCCTCACGTCCTTGCAAGGGTCATCCCAACAAACAGTCTGTCTTCGACCGTCGCAAGAGACAATACAAGTCAATCACACATCGTTCGACAAATTCAACGAATCAGTCTATCGAATCAGGTTTATCGTTCGGAATCAAATTCAGATCAAGACCATTTAGCGCTCATATATTGAAACAGTTGTTCAAAATTAATTTGGCGGACAACGCGTCGCGAAGACCGTATACCAGATTTTTAATCCGCGCGACCCTCTCGTGACGCAACACACTCTTTCCTTGTTTGTTTCAATTCTTCTTTTACTTTTTTCAATTCTCCTGTGACAGTGTCCATCTTTTCCATCATCTTATTTAGTATCGATGACATATTTTGGTCTGTTATAACGTCTTGATTGTTTGCGGCTAGCTCCTTATTTGAAGTTAATTTCGTCTGTTTGTCGTCTTCTGTTGCTATTTTGCATATTGATGTACTTTTTGTAGGTCTTCCTCTCATGGTTTTTCCATCGTTGGACATTTTTCCTTTTTCTGTTGGCCTGTTGCTCTTATTCGATTCTTGCTTGTGGTTTTTCCTCATTTTTGAGGTTATCTGTTGCAAATTTTCCTCTTTTACCTTCTTATTTTTATGTCTATATCCGAAGTTCTTGCCTCTGCGAATCTCTTCGGCTATTTTAACACCTTTACATTAAAATTTTGTGCCTGATGTGTAACTATATTTCTGTAAAACCGATTTTTCTAATTCACGCGTGCACGAGCTATGTTCTCAACTGAAATCTTCTATTCGAATCCATCTATATTACATGAAGGGTATACTTTATTTTTAGATAAGTGGTATTCTTCGCCTAAATAATTTTTAACGTTACTCAAAAATCAAGCAAACGTTATCGGTACTGTACGCTGTAATAGACGTAAAATGCCAAAATAATTTATTATAAACAAATTTCGGAAACGGAAGTACATTATCAGAAGCTGTAATGACTTGCTAGCCTTGAAATGAAAAGACAAGCGAGGTGTACACCTTCTTTCTTCGAAACACGAAAGAGTAGTAATGACACAAGAGCCTTTGCATTCAACAAAGTTTTAAAACCAGACTGTGTTATGGAATATAATAAAGGCATGGGAGGGGTTGATCATCAAGACCAAATGTGTTTTCCGATTATGAGAAAACTTATGAAAAGATACAGTAAAATGTACTTTTATGTCTGATGTGGCACTTTTTAACACATTCATATTGCATAACAAAATACATGGTGAAAATAAACAGACTTATGTTGATTATAGAATAGATGTAGTAGAGTTGTTACTGCAAAATATACAGTTGCAGGATTATAAAAGACGCGGAAGATCATCGTACGGAGATACGCCCCTTCGATTTCAGCATTTGGCTCATTTTCCGAAGTATATAGATTCAACGCCATCAAAAAATAAGCCACCAAGAGCTTGTAAGGTTTGCACTAAAATTAAGAAACGAAGTGAAACAGGATGGGAGTGCAAGACATGCCAAGTGGCTTTAAACGTACCAAATTGCTTCAAAAGATACCATACAGTTGAAGACTATTAATTTTTATATTCTTTTTATAGTATTTTCTTATTAAACTGTTGGTTGTTTCATTATATTATATTTTATCATATCATTAAATTTATGAAAATTATATATGATATATCCATAAAACAATGATCACATTTGACGTTTTATAAAAGAATTAATGCACAAAAAGTCTCTCATTATCCTATCGTTGCCTTTTACATGATCACCCTAGGGAGGTCGAGCATATGGCCACTTGCTTTTTATCCCATCACGCCAGAGACCTCTGATTTCACTACTGCATGCGCTGACGCGAATTCAATCATAAGGCAAGGGGTTAGAAACACCGAGTGCCATGATTTTGGAAGTGTTTTGCATTTAAAATTTTTACAATGAATTCTCAGAACTGTGCCCTTGATTTTGTAAGCAAAAGTCTACTATGGTAGATAAGTAGCTTACCGCTCTCAGAAATGGAACACATACACTATCGACAAAAGTTCAGGAGCAGTATTTTATTCAAGCGAAAAACTGTGTAAAATCGGATAGTTCTCTCGAATAATAAAAGAATGCAAATAAAACAGAAGCTCATTGCAAAGATAAGTGGCCACAATTAGATTGGATGGATTGCTGCGTGAGCTTTAGAGTTAAAGACTGCGTATGGATGTTATAGACAAATAAATAAATTAATTATTTTCTGTTATGGACGTGGATATATTAGGCCATTGGCCCACTGGACAAATACATCGCCTAGTTTAATAAAAAGTAACTCTGATAATGTTTATCAGCAGCTGGAAAAACTATTAAACATTTATCGGACAGAAATTCATTTTAAAAATTATTATTTGTTACGTAATTTAAGGAGCAAAGTGTTAATTTGTAAGACTACTGTATCTTCTACGTATTATTACTAGTATCTGTATACAGTACAGTGTAGCCCGGCAGGCTGCTATGCTTTTCTGCACGGCAGGCTGCATAGACCGCATCCCTACCACATATCCCTCCTTACTCCTTTGCAGCCGGGCCGAGAAGTCGTGCGGTTGGCAGCGGCGTTTGAGAAACATGATACATTGTACGAAGAGTGAACCATCCTTTAACGGAAATAAATAATTTTTTGTTTTTCGTTGTACAGGGTGCGTGGAAATTGTATGTCACGACCATCACAGCGTGATTCTACACCTTTGGATGGGTGGACATTTGTTAAAAAAAGTTGCCGCAAAATTGACCTTGACCTTGAAATTCAAGATCAATTTTTTTTGCGTGCATCGTATTCTACTCATTAGGAGGACCAGTCTTGACAAAGGAACCGTGGGTCACAACTCAACCTTTCTCTTGAAAAATGATGTCAAAGTTCCAATAATTCTTACAGCTACTTTGTTTACAATGTATTTACATCTACAGTGAGAGACAAAGTAAATAGCTTGTTATGGACGAAGCAGCAGGAAACTGTACCTTAGGTCAGAGAACATGTAGAAAATCAATAAGAAATAATGGAAGACCACTGCGTCCACGAGAAATTCCAGATCGACACGATTTTCAGCGGCTAGATCAACAATTTGGTAATCAAGAATTAATATTGCGACATCTCAATCCACATTGAGAGCGATAACGTGCTCTTCTTCCCGTCAATGGATGCTGGGTAGGCCTGCTCCATGATGTGGATTGAGATGCCGCAATATTCATTCTTGATTACCAAATTGTTGATCTAGCCGCTGAAAATCGCGTCGATGTGGTTAAGGTACAGTTTCCTGCTGCTTCGTTAATAGCACGCTGTTTACTTTGTATCTCACTGTAAATGTACACACATTGTAAACAAAGTAGCTGTAAGAATTATTGGAACTTCAGCAACATTTTTCAAGGGAACGGTTGAGTTGCGACAATGGTTCCTTTGACAAAGTTGGCCCTCGTGTTGAGTAGAATACAATGCAAGCAAAAAGAAACTTGACCTCGAATTTCAAGGTCAAGGACATTTATCCGGCAACTTTTGTTAACAAATCTCTACCGCTCCAAAGGCGTAGAATCACGCTATGATGTTCGTGACAAATAATTTCCTCGCACCCTATACATGTATGTATATGGTGCATCTCTGACGTTACGTATGTACGCATAAAATTGGTTAAAGTGGTTAATTGAGCATTTCAATTAACATGCCACACATATGTGATCTCTATGAACGTATGCGTGACATGTTCTGTTTCTAGAATTGGTACATTCATTGTCATCACACCTATATCAGACTTTCATGTGAATCAGTGTGTCACGCGTATGAAACACAAGATACCGAATGTATTTTATATCTTCAAAAAAACACTCTTTACCTAAGTATTAATTCCAAACTGTTTGCATTACTTTTAAAATGTTAATAGATTCATGAACGAATGCACCACGATTGACACACCGTTTTGTTTATACGACGCCGATCGCAACAAGGACACGAAGTCTTTCAAAGGACCAGGGGTGTTGGTTTGTTCCATTGACAATATGCCAACACAGCTTCCAAAAGAATCTACAGATTTCTTTGGAAACCTTCTGTATCCTTATGCGCTGGACATTATTCAGTCGGACGCAAGAATGCCATTGGAAGAGCATAACTTCAGTTCAGCAGTGTATGGTGCAATAATTGCATCTAATGGGCGATTAACTCCTAATTTCGAATACATCCATGATCTGAGGTTGCTAAATCAACGTAGTAAACATAAGGCAGATATTAGGGAAACACAGAACAAAACGGTATGGAAATTATATGTATGTGTAGTAAATTTTTATTTACAGATTATAATCATTATTATTCACGTGTCTGAAATTGATATGATCCGGAAAATTAATTGGGACTGTAGACGCAGCCCTCCGATCATTCGCTTTTTGATTTTCAGAGCGTTCATCACTTTCGTGTACGTACATGTATGTAATTATGTTTATTATGTTCGCGATGTTATTTTCAGGTATAACAATATATTTTTATCATATTAAAACTTTCTAGCCGTTTTGTTGATTCCATTCAGTCTACCAGTCTTGATGAACCTCTACAGATGAGAGACCTGGGCAAGCCAGAATCAGATTTGGAACAAACGACTCGAGTTTACATGGCAATTTTATGATTAAATAACAAGAACATTTAAACAAAACCATGATTAGAGTAACACAAATTCTATGCGATGAGACATAAGCATCTAAAGTAACTGGGACGCATTGAGAATAATGGTAGAAGCTCATTTAGTAACATATAAATAGTAGGGATATATTGGTGGTACACAGGAAAAACAGTCGCTTGTGATAAGTGATGCGACATTCAAAGCATTCGCCGACGCATGGATTGAGGCTGACAATTCAAGGCAAAATCAAATTCGACATGATTCTGCAGATACTAAAATTAATGAGAAGCTACAAAACCTTGTAAAAAATTTTGCTACAATAGACAAACGTATTAGCACATACGTGTTTTTCCTACCAGGTATGGTAATTTCATGTGTGCCATAGAGTTCTGTGACAGTTTAACTGATTCACATTTAGAGGAGTAAAGTTTCTGAAAACAACTTGGATGTTGCATTATACAATGTACGACGGAAACCCCGACACAAATAATCACGAGGTGATTCTACACTAAAAACTAAGTGAAAAGAGTAGACTATTTTTCTCGTATTGAGCATTTCTCTTGATAAAAGTGGTTTTAAAAGTTCGACAAATACGCATGTACAGGGTTCATGGAAATTGTATGTCACGACTACCATAGCGTGATTCTACACCTTTGGATCGGTGGACATTTATTAAAAAAAGTTGCCGCAAAATTGACTTTGACCTTGAAATTGAAGGTCAACATTTTTTTTAATTGTATCGTATTCTACTAGTCGCGAGGACAGAAAGTCTGAAAGGAATCATTGATCGCAACTCAACCGTTCTCTTGAAAAATGATGTTAAAGTTCCAATAACTGGTAATTATTTACAAAGCAGACGACCTCGCCGATTTTTATGAAATTGAAATATGTTGTCAAGGTCAACATTCTAAACAACTTTTCTTTATACATGTAACCGCCAGTCGGCTTTAGTTTTCCAAGTATTAGCAAAAATATGTTCGATACTATACAGGGTGTCCCACCTAACTTTATCACCTGGAATATCTCGCTTGTTTTTGATAATATTAAAAAATATTTCCGGAATAAGTTGAATGGTTTCGTGGGAGACATCATTTGATATGAATAATTTTTCCGTAAGTGAATGCGTAGAGGACACATGAAGGTCAGCGGTGGTTTTTTAAACATAATCATATATTTTTTAATCCATTATTCGATCTAGCTGGTCATTCCCTACAAAATAAGTATTAACCTATTTATACCGAAAGACCATTAGTTTAGGAGATATTTACATGTAATAATTGTTTTTGATAATTGCATCTGATAATTTATTATGAGGTAAGGTACACAAAAATTCAAAGAAGCTGTTCAAAATGTTCGCCATTAACTTCTATACATTTTGAAAATCGCTTAATCATTGAATTTGTAACACGTTGCATTATTTCAGAACGTTACAATCGTGCACAAGCAGCGATAATTCGTTCTATCCATATCTTGCAGTGTAGTACAAGATTTTTGATATACTATATCTTTTATAGCACCCCAAGGAAAAGTTGTTTAGAATGTTGACCTTGGCAACATATTTCAATTTCATAAAAATTGGTGAGGTCTTCTGCTTTGTAAATAATTACTAATTATTGGAACTTTAACATCATTTTTCAAGAGAACGGTTGAGTTGCGACTCATGGTTCCTTTCAGACTTTTGTCCTCGCGACTAGTAGAATACGATACAATTAAAAAAAATGTTGACCTTCAATTTCAAGGTCAAAGTCAATTTTGCGGCAACTTTTTTTAATAAATCTCCACCGATCCAAAGGTGTAGAATCACGCTCCGTTGATCGTGACATAATTTTCACGCACCTTGTACATATTTGTATTCAGTCAGTGTAAAAATTATTCGTACAATCGCTAACTTAAAATCATATTTTATATAATTGTATTATTAATCAGTGTTACGGCCCTGGCGCTCCAGGCCCGTTGGACCTTGCGGTAAAAGCGTCGCCTCCACGGTTCGTGGGTCCAACACTAGATGGCCACCCTTCTCGGAAGTAACTTTCCTCTCCTCAACCATATATATTCCAAATCCTTTCATTCTAACCCCAAGCGTCTGGGGCAGGGGCGTCAGCAGTAGCCCTACTGGTGAGTCTTGCTGGCGACCCCGAGACGAAACGCTTGCTGTTTGGGAATATCTCGGTATGCCTTCTCTCTCTGTGTAGTGCTCGGTGCTAGACCGGAGACGGGGCAAGAACCCATTTTGTTATGGTACCTGGTATATCAGGCACAGACCTCGCCAGGACGTAACAATCAGTTTTACCAAAAAGTTATGTGTGATGTTCTTAGATGTTTTTAGAATAGATTTTGTATAAATCAAATTTTATTGCTCTTGATCTTTACGATAATATCAATAAACAGACCCAAGTGTGCAGAAACAGACGCGTAGAAAGTATTCGTAAAACTCTTATATCTTGTAGTAGTTTGTGATGTAAATGCAATATGAGCTACCGTGTACAGCGAATAACAAAACCGGTCAGTTTTAAGACAGTCTTCGAAAAATCACTACTGAAATTAAATTTATTTCTCAATGTGAGTCCAAAAAGTTCCGAAACAGTGAAGGATGAACGAAAAATTATTGTTCGCTTACATTATCAATACATTCTAAACAGACCAAACTTTACTATTCAAAGTTCCCATTATTGATGGGATCAGAGTAAAAAAAAAAAATAGAACATAATAAACGAAGATCTGAACATCTTCACGGAAGATTAATGAATGTAGGAAATCGTGAAAAATAGGGACCGTGGCACCGGGATTCTAACCCAGATCACTGCGTCGCACAGTGGTTTGGAAAGCGGCACTTCGTGGCCAAAATTAAAAGCATGTTTACATCCATGTTTTTCTACAAACATTGACTTCCTGATATAATTCGATTATTTACAGTAACATATTTCAGAAAAACAATTATTCTACACAAAAAAAAAGGAATTCCGTAGTAAAAATTAAGAACAACTTTATGTCGATTATTCTAAATAAAAATCCATTTTTATGATGAAAGTCTATTATTTACATATTTGGTATTATATTTGAAAAAGGCATAATTATTTTATATCTATAAACAAAGAAAAAAGGAACCGCGTTAACAGTATCTTTACCAGTAAACTAACAAGGAAAATCACCCAATTGACACACGCTGATTTTGATGAAACTTTGCACACAGCTAAAGCATTCGAAAATATTTAGGACTTATAGTTTTTATCGGCGGATATTCATGTTTAGGGGGTAAACATCCCTTCAAGGTTGGGGTATGAAAACTTTTTGAGCCGAATAACTCAGAATCTAACAAACATAAAAAAATGATCCAGAGAAAAATTACTTGACGTTTTATGTCGAATTATATGACGTAACAGAAATGCGAACGACATTGTAGGTGGCGCCACAGTAGGCAAAAAATCACATTTTTTCTGAATATTTTTTGTACAATATATTTTTTTTAAATCAAATGCATTAATGTGACTACAAAATCCGCCTAATACATACAGGGTGTTTCACCACCACTGTCACATATGTTAAGGCGGAATTCTACAAGCCAAAATAAGACGAAAATCTAGAATGACAAAATCGCGTCCCAGGATTCACTTTTTAGTTATCGATGTGTAAAAGAAGGGCTAAAAACGCCTGTCCCGTGGCAGCATTCCATACACGCCCATTGTCCGTCATCGCGCGCCAAGTTCTCCGTACAGACCGCTGGCTTACCGATGTAATAGAAACTATGACCTACCATACGATACGATAAGACACTACATTCTTGCGACAATTTATGAAGAAGCACACACCTTTCGTTGACAGCATTAACTCTGCTTACTTGAAAAAATCCACAAGGGCATATCAAAACCCGCCTCACGAGATTCTCAAGCAGAGAGGGTGAATGCAATTTCTAATTGACGATTTTGTCCAAAAAAATCACCCACACGCGCTTACAGACGCACCGCGATTATTGTATTCGCAAGTGTCATGTGTACACGCACCACGATTGTCCATTTCATCACACACACGCATCGCGATTATTTCATTCGCAAGTGTCCATGAGAATTACACGCACTATGATTGTCCCGTCCGCGAATGTCCACAAAAAGATGTTCAAAGCATGCACAAAATTTTGCACCTGAAAACACACACGCCTGGCGATTGTCCCGTTCGCGAGTATCCACTTAATCACACACGTACGCACTGCGATTACTTTATCCACGAATGCGAGATTACTTTACTCGCTGGAGCCACATGTAAACATAGAATCGACACATCGACTGGATATATGCAACGTTTGGGTCCCAATCTCTATTGCATTTATCCAGCTTTTACTGTACATGGTAATGGGTAGCCCTCTAACGAAAAGATATCACAGTACGCTAAAATTATTTTCTGTATGCCTTCTCTGTATCGCGGTCCTATATGGTCTGTGCGAGTATTCTGTTGTAACAATTTTAATCGCTTTGTTTTTGGAAGTTTTTCGTCGCGGACTAAATGCTAATACGCGAGATGTATCGTTAATGAAATTTACGGATGTCAGTTTATATTTATTATGATTGTTGCGGTGGTAACGGAATTTGTGGGCAGGTAAATTGCGTCTCTAAGCGGAATACTGAAATCGTTGAATGTTAGGACTTCGTTATCAATGGTGTAGCGGTATTTCGAAAGATACAGTAGTCCAATTATTCAGTGTTCGTGTGAAGGGAAATCGTTGCGTACAATTGAAAATTCGTGTAGCTATCCTAAAGATCTAAGGGTCGCGGTGCCTAATGAGGTGTGTTTATCGTCTCCCGTAAGGAACGATCGTGTCTTATTTGTTTGTGGTACGTCGGGTTCGAGGATCGATACTTTGATGAGGTTTATTCCTGCCCCAGTGTCCAATAGCAGTCGTCCTCCGCTTCGCATTCCTCCCAGCTGTGTTTCTATGTGTTGTAGTTCTCCCCTTCGTATGTTGAATATTCAGGGTGCTCTGTCATCATCTCTTCTAGGTCGTTCAGATTCTGTCCGTCTTGGATTGTGTTCACTTTCGGTGGGATTTTCCCGGTCTGGCCGTTGGGGAAATTTATTCGGAAACACTGATTTTACGTGTGTTCCTTGACCCCACATTTGTAATAGGTGAGCTGTAATCTCTGTTGTACTGGTAACGAGTGATTAGGCACTGAGTTGCCTTGGTCTGCTGCCTGTAATGGTCGCAGCGTGGTCCAGATATCAGCTGTCAAGCTGGCAGTCGGCTCGGCAGAGGATTTCTGGAGAACCGTAATGATATCAAGTCGGTGGTATGCAATTCTCTCATCCATTGTTCAATTTCATGTGCTGCTAGCTGCGCTTCCGTGAGAGTTGTTGGGTCGCGTGCAAAAAGAATTTTCGCTAATTGCGGTGCCGACTGCTTGATACACGCGTGCTTGGCCGATTCTTCTACCTCTCGTAGGGCGATGTCTCGCATTTGTGGTTGGGCATACCTGTTCTGTACGGCGTACTCCAATTCATTTAGTTTCTGACGAAATTTAACGTTGTACATTCTTATACTTCCTCTTCTTTGGGTGGCTCGTTCTAAAGCTGTGCTACAGCCATATAGGATCTGCCATCTTGGATTTGTAGAGGACACACGCGAGTCACGTCACTCCGTAGTATTTTTCGCTTTCGGTCGGGAAAAATGCAGAGAAAAATTGTGAAGCGTATCTCTACGCGTGCAGGAAGTGGAAGTGAACATTTTGAGATATTAGAATTGAATGTAAGTGGCAAACTGTGGAAATTATCAACGAAAATCGATCCGCGTGCTTGTCGACGCGATGCGTGACACGACTCGGACGGTCTATCGCTGTTTTCCGGACTTTACAGTCAGCCATCGATTCTCCCTCGATACAGCGCGATAGTGAAGTGCTCTAATCGGTTCCTGGAAAGAATCTGTGCTCAGTAGTTCTCGGCGTAGCCGAAGGTGACGCGTCGGTGCGCATCGTGGCCTGTGATTGGTCCCGCGCTGCAGCGGTCGAGCGCTATTGACTGGCGCGACCAGGCAAGTGACTTGCGATTGTCAGATTCCAGTGGGAGAACGCACAGGATTGGACGGAGACAATCCCGCCGGCCAACGTGGTTAATCAGACACCCAACAACCAGGAATTGGAGCGCCACCTCGCCAACGAGAGAACAACCGCAACAACGCAGGCCGCCATGGAGGACGATCCATCGGACCCCGATTTCACCACGATCACGCACAAGAAGACAAAGCAGAGGCTGAAAAGAAGAATATCATCCTCCGACTCAGACTCAGACCCTCATGAGTGTATCAGCTCGCACGCCATGGTAAAACCTACCCCGAAGAAGAAGACTGAATCTACGTCCAGCAACGAACCAAATAATGGATCGTCCGAGGACAAACAAAAGACTAGGGCGACAGACCTCAAAGAAAGAGTCGCACACATTCAGAAATGTTTACTAAACCACCTCACCAACCTCGATAACGGTGTCGACCTCAACACGACGAAATACGTGCTGACAAAGGCAGCCAAGCTGCAAAATATCTTGCAAGAGGCATTACTGGTCAGCAGCCACTTGCAAGATCAAATTACTGCCCTGAAAACAATGAGACAGGAAAACACAAAGCCACACAGAACAACGACAACAACAAACACTCCACAGAGGCAAACCGGAGAGATGACATGTGCACAGCGCATGGGAATCAGGGCTAATGCTGCAACCGTCTCAAACCTGAGACAGAACCCCGCAAACGTCGTTGTGATCCGCCCAAAGGGCACGACAATTTTTGGATTGAGTGACAAAACAAAGGCGGCACTTTAAAAACTAATTTCTCCGACGGAACAAAACATGCAGGTGAAAAGTATAAGGAAAATACAAGGCAACGGCATACTCGTCGAAACCGCGAGAAACAGCGACGTTAAGAATCTCATATCCAAGGATAAATTAAAGGCTGCTGGACTTGTCGTAGGAGTTCCACCAAAGAAGAACCCGAGGATTATCCTGTACGAAGTTCCCAGGACCGAAAAAGAGGAAGCCATGCTACAACATATCATAGAGCAAAATATGGAATCGTGAGAGAAGGAAAAATACAAACAACAGGACCAACTATCCTTCAAAACAGGCGATAAAAACAAAGACAGCTGCAACTGGGTCCTGGAGACTTCGCGCGAAGCCCGGGGAATTCTAATAAAAAAGGAATGACTCTACGTAGGCTTGCAGTGCTGCAGAGTGCAGGATTACGTCGCAGCAACATGGTGCTACAAGTGCCAAAGCTATGGCCACACAATGAAATACTGCAAGAGTAATAAGAACGTATGCGGGCACCGTGCATCTAGCGACCACACTTACAAGAACTGCACAATCAAAAGCAAACAGGCAGTGTGCACCAACTGTAAAAAATCTAGCAAACCATGCAGCCACAGTGTAACAGATAGGGAATGTCCCTACTACGTCGCTGCTATAAACCAGGTATTTTCGCGAACAGACTATGGATTGTAACACCTATATCAACAACCAACATGGATTAAAAATAGTACAACTAAACATGCGAAGGTCACAGATGGTCAACATCGAAACAAGCAGACTTATGGAAAGAAAAGGCATAAACATAATGTGACCGCCTGCCGGAGCGGGTACCGGTGGGGCGGAGAAGGTGGTCTTGTCGACTCAGTCGGTTGACCAGGGCTCGTGAGAATGAGTGGGGGCGTTGGCTTGGTTTGACTGGTTTTATTCAGTAGGGCTATCGCGGCGTACTCTCTACTATTTGCGGGGTAGTGTCGCGGCTTACAAATTTTCGCGGTATAGAACTAAGAGTCGCGGTGTGGCGACAGGAGGCGGGGAAGTGTGAAGGAGACCTTGCGCCGGGGGAGATCGTCCAGCCCTGGTGGCGGGAGGCAACGGTTGGGCTTTGATACAGATGGCCGACTATTATTGACTGCCGGCGGTCTCTGCAGCTGGGATGCACAAGCGAGTGGTCCGATGGACGACTGTCGATGTGCGAGGATAAGGGCAAAAAGGCGGCGAGGCGATCGACCTGCTCTCGACCCGGACCTTCAGGAGGTTAGGCGAGCTGCGCTACTTACAAAAATGGCGTCGGTGTTGTGAGCTGGGGGGGGGGGGGGGGGGGGGGGGGGCTCAGTGACTTCGTCACAATACTTCTGATGCAGGAGCCGTACAAAGGCAAAATCACAGGTTTTGGGCTAAACACTGCAATAGTCACAGGCGAGAAACCAAACTCAAGAGTACAGGCAGCCATTGTCATCAGAAACAAGAACCTAAGTATCCTAAAAATAGCACAACTAAGCAAATGAACACTATAACTGCATAGAAGTAATGTGCGAGCTACGCCGGGTCTACCTTGTCAGTATATACTTTCCATATTCCCACAGCATCGAGCCCTACATCAAACAGACCGAGACAATAACCAAGCAATTGCGACACGAAAAACTAATAACAGGAGCAGACACAAACGCTAGATCACCGCTGTGGCACAGCGACAGATTTGACGCGCGCAGAGAAAGACTGGAACAAGCCATCGTACAAAACGACTTAACACTTTGATGGCCGCTGTCACGTACACGTGAGTTCGCGAACCCATCGGTTATCAGCCGCTATCACACTCACGTGATTTCACTCTGCCGCCTGCTGTTGGCCGGCGTCGTATATGCATGATTTTATTTTGTGCTAATCGCGACAATTGTTACAGATGGCGCAAACAATCTGATTTCCTGTTGTTTCCTTATTATATAACAATTTTCCTTCCTTTTCTTCTTCTTTTTTCAGCGCAGTTTTTTCATAAAGTACCGAGAAAAATTAAGAAAAAAGTGCCGGCGTTAGGCGGGTAGGATTTACGCGAGATATACTTATGTCAAGTGACAGTCAACGAGCAAAATGTGCGGCCATCAAAGTGTTAAAAGTACTGAACGAACCCAGCAACTCTTCAACCTATAGCTCACCTACAGGAAAGTCGAATATCGATGTTACCCCATCCTCAAACACCGCCCTGAAGCTAGTCGTGTCATGGGCGGTAAAAGAAGGATGGACCACCAGTGACCATAATGAAATAGTCTTCCAACTCAAAACTACCACACATCATACACGACCGCGACCAGAACCACGTTTCAATACCAAATTCGCAGATTGGGAAAAATTCACTAAAGCTCTGACAATACAGAGGAACGCACACCGAACAGATTTGCAATTCAACTACAAACATGACGTTGAACAAGCGACGCAGTTGATACGTAACTGCATAACAAGTGAGTGCAAATCTGCTCTCAAACACAAGACAGGCCATAGGAATCCCGCACCTTGGTGAACTAGAAACCTTCCCATCTTGAGGAAACAAACCTATAGATCACGAAAACAGTTCTAGTAAGAGGAAGACCCTGCCAGAAGAATAGAAAAGAGACACAAGTACCTCTGGACCAAAAACAAATATACAGCCGAAATAAAAAGAGCCAAAAAACATAGCTGGGAAAGCTTCGCCACAACCGAAGGCAACGGCAATCCGTGGGAAAGAATATACAAAATATGCATGCAAAAAATCGCTGCTGAAAAAACCATAATAACCTGTAAAAGCAGAACAGAACACTCTACAACTTGGGAAGAAACAGCCAGAAGGTTTCTACAATCTCTTGACCCAGACGACAGTGAAGACACCACTGAATTCCAACGCAACATTAGAACATCATGCCCCGAACCACCTAACACCCCAGACACGCTGGACTTCACCACGGAGGAAATCGCTGCGGCCGTACTCCAACTCAAAAACGGACAGGCTCCGGGCCCAGACCGTATTGAGCTCGAAGTCCTAAAAGCTTCCTTAGGACCATTAACACAGGAAATAACTGAATTATACAACGCATGCCTGAAGCACGACTCCTTTCCCAGCCTATGGAAACCAGGTTCGATTCGAGTTCTCTTGAAAAATGCCGACAATGATGACACACTGTCCTCATCCTGCAGACCAATTTGCCTTCTATCCGTAAGTGGCAAAGCTCTCGAGAAGTTAATAGCTAAAGATTTGTATCTCTTTTCGAACATTCCGAGCACTCTTCGGAACGTCAATACGGTTTTTGAAAGGGCAAATCCACAGAACACGCATTAGTTTTCATGCGACAACTCATCGAGCGGAACAACAAAAAATACTCACTTGCAATATTATTCGACATGTCTGGAGCTTTTGATCACGTGTTGTGGCCAATCGTCCTACACCGTCTAAAAGAAAGAAACTGCCCGAAAAACATATTTTTCCTGATAAAGAATTATCTCAACGACCGAAAACTCAAACTCTGTGGAAAGCTCGAAGAAACAACCAAAAACGTTACAAGAGGATGCCTGCAAGGGCCAATTTTGGGCCCACACATCTGGAACTTAGTTTTCGATGATCTACTGAACACACTTAGGAACAGTCAGATAGAAGCTATAGCCTACGCAAATGACCTCATGATCCTTACCTTCGGAAACAGCCGATTCGAACTAGAGAAGCTCGGGCAAGGAGCAGCTACAATAGTACAAAACTGGTGCACCAGCATGAAGTTACAACTATCCACCTGAAAGACTGAAACGATATTGCTCAAGGGAAACCGAAACAAAAACAGACCACCAAGTATCCAAATAGAAAACAAACCAATTCGCTCACAAGACCACGTCAGATACTTAGGAATTCACTTTGACCGAGGCTTAAACGTAAGGACACATGTTGCAAAGCTTAAAGCAAAATGCTTCGAAAAATTCAACAGCCTCGCCAGAGTTGCACGTAAGGACTGCGGCCTAAAACATAAAAGCCTTGCCATCTTATACAAGGGTGTGTTCGAGCCAATAGTAACCTACGGAGCAGCAGGATGGAGCGACAGACTGAAGAAAGCAAACAGAGAGTCTCGAATGAAAGCACAAAGACGAGCCTTACTGTGTGTAACAAAGGCGTACAGAACCTCTCCAACAATCGCACTTCCGGTTATAGCCGGAGTGCTACCCATAGATTTAAAAATCCAGGAGATGTTGTTTAGACATAAACTCAGGAAATCAATACCATTTACAATCGGGAACTATAGTTATTCAGGCAGCAGCACAGCAGAGCCGATACAGAAAATAATACGAGCACACCTGTAAGAAGAAATGACAAGGTCGATGGTCAGCTGCAAACAAAGGTATACACACATACAGTATTATACCTAATGTCGTGCAAAGACTGGAAATTGCAAAGACTGATGCAATAGCTGCATCAGCTAGCGCTAGCGAACGACTACCATTGCATCTGCGTATGAATGGACACAGCAACTCATACACTACTGGAATGTCCGAGTTACAACCAAGGAAGAGAAGAATGCAAGAAGAAAGTAGGAGAACTCAACCTGCACTGGCCATTGGACCCGCACGAGCTACTGGATCAACGCACATACTCCGCACTACGAACAACAGCCGAAGAAATCCTGCGGAAAAAAGAAGAACTGTCCCACAGTTCATCTGTTCACTGTTAAACATACAGAACAGTAGACGACGCACCAACACACGACGATAAGGGTTATGCGTAAGTAAACTTCGATCAGCACACTTATCTGTGCTGGACAGGAATGTGCTCATACGGCAAACGTGAGAACAGAACAGCAAACGCCAACCTGCACGGAGTCGGCCGAAAAGCCGGCTTTACCTCCACGTGGTCCCCACTGGACAACGCTTCACGCTGCGCCGCAACGATGAGGGCGGGGTTTTTCCAAGCCACGTACACCTGGTACAACAACTACACTGGGCGCTCCCTTTGCGGGGGTTTTGCAGAAAATTCTATATTATGCACACAACATCTCGCAGGAAAAGAGCCGATTTCGAGAAAACTCATAGGTGCGATGCGTTGCATTCAGCGACCAGCATTGCCACATTAACTGTCCTACAGCTATTCACTGATGATGGCGGTACAACGTGGTGGGGTAGCGCGGCGTGCAAAGGACCCTATTCAAAAACCATATGTTTTCACCCCCAATTAGTTTTGATGAAAGTTTGCGTATTTGTAGATCCATATACGGGTCATCCATTCCCAGCGTAACTTTTTTGTAGGACCTTAGAAAATGGAGGGGGAAGGGGTCAAAGTACGGATTTAGCGAAATCTTTCGGAGGCTATAACTTTTGACTGAAACAAAATATCGACTTGATTCTTGCGGAAAAATATTCCAAAAAATTCAAGCATTCGAACGATGTACATTTTTTACTTTTTCGATTTTTTGAAGCTAATTTTTACGCATTTTTCTGGTTTTCATGTTTGTAAAAAATTCAGAAAGATTGGAATATCCGAAAAATGTATCTCCACATTTTAACAAAAAACTCAGTATAAGAAGCTTATTTTATGCTCTTTAAATGATATACGCCACATCTTGAGGAAACTTTTCGTTTCAAAGTTATAACAAAATTCAACTTAATGCTCAAGCTGTGGATGCAATGTTCGAACAAAATAAATGGTTTCTTTAACATATTATGGCTTAATTTTACTCGAAATGTATTTAGAGGGAGAGGGAGAGGGAGAGGGAGAGGGCGGGGGAGAGGGAGAGGTCTACCAAAGTGTAGTATTTGTTTGCAACTCGCACTACCGTCCTCACCACTGCGTGGATGTAAATCGAACTTTTAAACAAACTTGATTCCGTTCATAAATCCGAGAATATTCTGTTTCGGAAACATTCACAACGGATTTTCATTTTTCACCCTTCTTTATATCCATGACCTTCAGTGACTATGGTCATTGTCAATCATTGTCCTCAAGTCGTCTTGAGGAGGGCTACAATTGTAAGTGTTTAAAAATTTATGGTACAATTTCAAAAAATTAATGTGACCTTCAAATCTGCTAAGCATCTCCACTTGGAAAAAAGTTTTTGCCGCCTATATAATGGTCCCTCAGCAACCAAGCAACTTTTGTTTCAAACATTTCTTCCTATCTCCGAAACTCTAGGAATTATTCAGGTGGCTTGTCATAGCTGACTCACCCTGTATATTAGAGCTATTAAGAGAATTTAAAGTTCGTTTAAGAGGTTGTGTGTGTGCGTGTGTGTGTGTGTGCGCGCGCGTGTGTGTCAAGCGTCAGGTTCTTGTGGCGAGTGAATGGCAGAGCGAGAGTTTTACGTGGGACATTGTAGGAGAAAGATCTATTGAGAGAGCGAGAGTTTTACCATCGACAAACTACAGAATAGACCTATCATCTTATGGGACTTGGTGTCACATGTTCTGAAATACCGACTCCTCGAAGAACCACAGGTTTTCTTGCGCCCTCTGCGTTTAAGAGTGGTGATTTTGGGAATCAAATAGATTCCTTTAACTCTACATTATAATAAAATATATTCTAAATACTGAAATACATCTTATTACGTTGATAACTTTAATGAAGATGAAGGAGCTGGGGAACTCTTTGACATTCATCGGTCTAATAATTTTTCTTTTAAGAATTATTGAACTTGTAATGAGTGAGTTTACATTTTTTTTCCTTTTTCTACCTTATGCACGTATATTGTAACAAAAGTTATAACGCAAGATGTTAAAAGTCAAATACGTATGTAATTATTTCTTGATTCCATAAATAGTAAAGTCAAACGATTGAGACACAATGGCACTGTTTTCATTATTCCAAGATATAAGAAATCAATTACTTTAATTTTTAAAGCACGAGTGAAAAAATGTTTTTGCCATACGTAAGTCGTGAGTTTGATCAAATTAGGGAAGTGAGAAGGAAGGAAAGCATATGTAAGATAAACGTGAAATACAAAATGTATATTCACGCCAAATTTATATATGAGAAATCGGTATTTATTCTCTCGCAACGTTCGCTACATTTTGGAGGCTTTTCCTCGTGAAAAATTCTCTTGCTACGGAGTCCTGGGACATACACGCTTAGCCCCTTCCTAATTCATGGCAGGGTTTCCGTCAAGTGGCACGCGACACCAGGCGTGCCCTGCATCTTGTGCATCCCGATTCTCGACTTTTCTGACACAGCGAGAAACCGCACGAGATCCTTTACGCGAAAATCATTCTGACAGAGACAAGAAAGTATGATACTTTGTCTGACTTTGTTCTTCGTGCGTCCGCCTTTCACATGTTCGGCTCGCGTAAGAGCTATGCTCAAATGTTTGTATTGAAGATGAATTCGCTTTTATGCATCAGATTTTCCAAAACCAATAGAATGTTCCATGCTTGCCTGAAAGAGCATTCAGGACCGAGAATTTTTGGCCAACCGTGCTAGAGCAAGTTGTCATCCCTCTCTGAGAGGGAGAGAGATAGAGCACCGGCGAGGTTTCAGTCGGCCGCTGCCAAACAGTTTTTCCGTTGACGCAAATGAGTCATCGTATAATGAAAAATAAAATTTTTCTATTTTTTATAATACATTGATGAAAATAGTACAAATGAATAAGTGAGGTTTTTTCAATAAAAATGATTCCAAACATGATGTCATTCGGTTCATTTTTTATTAAAATTTTGCATAAGACAGGATTCAATAGTCGGAATGTCTCTGATTCAAATAGTCCGAATGAGATCGTGTTTGGACTCATTTTAATTGGGAAAACTTCATCTACCTATTAATAATATTCTCATGAATGTACAATGTAAAACAAACAATTTTTTATTTCCGTTAAAGGATGGCTCACTTTTCGAAAAATGTATCATGTTTCTCAAACGCCGCAGTCAGCCGCACAACTTTTCGGCCCGGCTCCGAAGGAGCAAGGGAGGATATCTAGTAGGGATGCGACGTATGCAGCCTGCCGTGCAAATAAGCATCGCAGTCTACCACGCTACTCTATATACCATTTGTTTACGATGTACAGCACATTCATCTTGAGTAAACCATTTTCGATATATTTTCTCAACAACACGGGAAAAAATCGAAAATAATTTGTCCAATATGAATGTTAAAAGGGAAAACCATTTCTCGCAATGCGAAATTTATGTAGACTGGCGAGCATCCTGGGTGACCCTTTGCTCACGAGCGGTATAGGAGAAGGAGCCTTCCACCACTCACCTAATTCACTCTTGTTTCCTGTTCTCGCATGCAAGAAACAAGAGCGAGTTAGGCAAGTGGTGGGAGGCTCCTTCTCCTATAGCGCTTCTGAGCAGAGGGTCGCCTAGGGTGCTCACCAATGTACGTATATACGCGACAGTGCAACTGGACAGGACCCCCGTGGGCCTGCGATGCAGATGTTATTTCCCTTTTGTCTAAGGACTCTGCTGCTCAGGCCTGAAATTTTCGGAAGAAGAAAAATTTTCTCGAAAGAAGAAAAAAATTTCCTCCCCGGTTCTGTCTGCTAAACACTCCGTACCTTTCAGATCAAATCGTTTTGATGCAGCGGTTCAGCGCTGAACTGCGAAATTCTAGCTACGTGTTTTTGAGGATGACATCAAGTCTCTGATGAACGTTTAATTTTTTTCATTAGTTTTTCTCCTTAAGCTAAGTTTTTCTTTATAATTATTTTTTCAACGTATGTCAACAAAAAACATTCATGTATTTTTTAAATGCCATTTGTACGGGACACAAAATGACTAGTCTCCAAATATATGTTAATATTCTAATATAAATTGAAAAGTGAATTACATATTTAAGAATGTTAAGCGTTAATTTTAATTGTTAACATCTTATTAACGACTACCCATCTGCTTTTACACGGGAATATTTTCATACATGGTTTTGCAAGTGCTGAAAAATTAATAAAAGTTTGTTAAAGAGTACACGTCATGTTAACATCTCGAGCCGCATCGATTTTTGCCTTCAGGCGCATCGCATTTCCGTCAACGGCATTTGTTTAAAGAAAAGACGAGGTTCTCAAGGGCCTTGACCCCAACAATTGATAAGAAAGGGGCCACACTTCGATAAAACGTATGCAATTGTATTATACGTCGGGCTTTAAAGAAGTATATCATTTATATTAGTTTTCTCTGTCGCAATTTTTGCCGTATCTTCCTCATACTAAATTACGTCGTATTTGGTTTCATGTTATGAGAAAGACCTTACAAATACATTATACATGTTTGCAAAATGATAGAACAAAAAAATATTGAAAAGTTCATTTTTCATTAGCGAATACTGCATATTAATGCCTTCTTTACGCCTTTAAAGTCCTGACTAACGGATTTTCATAAGGGATCGGTATCTTCTAAACAATTTCAGAAACAATGTGAATAGTGATACCTGTGTTTTCATATTTAGAAGAGGGATAAGAATAGAGGAAATATTATACTGCAGTATATTTAAAAATAAGCCTAAAGTTATATGGGCAAATGTAGAACGTTTATAAAACTGGCTTGAAAAATCAGATCTTACCATATTTTATGAAAGAATGAAAATCAGAAAACATATTTCGACGATTAATACATAATTTTTAATAGTTTACATTTTAAAAAATATGGGTACTTCAATTTTGTTTATATAATATTTGTGGAAATAAGTACAAATTGTTTTTCTACGGAAAGGTATTAGTAAACGGAATTATGCAACATATTTTTGGAGGTTACTCGTAATATTCAGATTGTGTTAGATTTGAAATGTTCCCCGTGATATTTAATTTTAATTCCTACCAGTCGTTGAGCGTTGTAATCTTATTTTAGACTGAATCGGTGACGTTGGGTGTGACACGAAAATGGTAAGAGGGCTCTAGAGCCCTAAATCCGTGTGACACAAAAATAAATTGGATGATAGGTCTATTCTGTAGTTTGTCGATGGTTTTACGTGAGACATTGCGAGAGAAAGATCTACTGAGAGAGCGTGTAGAGTATAAAGAGTGAATTTACATTTGTTATTAAATATTACTGTTTTAAAAAGCAAAATATCTCTAGTTTCTTAAAATCCCTACAGTATTAAACACAGAGAAAAATATCCACAATTTTGTAAATTCGGTTTGAAAATATACTCTGTTTGCTTCCACGTATATCTGTGAAAGCTGTTTTTCGGTTATGAATTATTATTCAATAATTCATATGAAGACTGACAAGTGCTCTAGATTAAAAGACCAACTTATCAAGCGCATTGCGTATTGCAATAACTAAATTTGAATTAGACATTCCGGACCTTCTTAAACATAAATAATATTCTAATTAATTGTTCAACTATGAAACAGGAACGAATAAGTGAGTGTATATGGTGTCCGCTAAGTTTCTATATGACAAATGATGTATATCAAATTAGAGATGTAATCTCTGGATAAAATTGGTGTCATATATAAAAAATAATTATTCTTATTACGTAACCGTTTCTTCAGAAATCGTACTTACCGACAGTTACCGACGTACCCAGACCACAACCTGCGTGAGGAGAAATGGACGCAGAGTGGGGGTAGGCCGGAGCGAGACTGCGAGGTCTCATTTTAATCAGAAAAATCTCACCAGTATCTTGACAAGATTTTCATAACAAAATCATTAAAAATAAAAAAGTGTTGTCGATACATTAGTATTGTCTCACCGATACACAGACTCTTGATGTTACTGGCTATCTCGATTCTCAGGCTCTCTTTCTTTTTCACTCATTCTCCTTTTCTGTAGTCATCGCTTTCGACAAAATATAAAGAGGTGCGAAAACGTTTTCCCTATTCCATAACTGTAGCTAGCCGGTCTAACTGTATTGCGAAGGATAAGGGTGGGGAAGTCCATCCTGAGCAGGGGTTGAAACGGTTCCGAAAATAACTGTTTCAAATTGTTATATATTGGTTCTGACTGTAACAGTTATGAGAACCGAAACAATGTTATAACTGTTATGGATATAACGGTTTTCGCTCATATCGGTTTCGGTTTCGGTTCTTCAGAACCGATATTATATCGGTTTCATAACTGTTATTTTTCGGTTCTAGGTATATCGGTTCCAAAACGGTTCTGAAATAGATACTCATATCGATTTTGCAGTTACTGAAAACCTTAGATATTTAATATAACGGTTTTCAGTTCGAGACTTCTAAACCAAATAAAATCGTTCCCTAAGTTTTGTCCGGTGCGGACGTTTTTATATTATGTATTATATTGCCACGTTAAATATATTACTTATCTATTATAGTAAGATAAGTTTTTCTTTAATTTTTGGCTAAACGAAATAAAAAATAGATTACTTTAAATTAGAAAAAATAAACATTAGAATATTGAAAAATGTAAACTTTGTAAAATTGTAAAATTGTAAAATTGTAAAATTGTAAAATTGTAAAATTGTAAAATTGTAAAATTGCAAAATTGTAAAATTGTAAAATTGTAAAATTGTAAAATTGTAAAGTTACAAGCTTGTACAGGGTGCGTGGAAATTGTATGTCATGACCATCATAGCGTAATTATATACCTTCGGATCGGTGGACATTTGTTAAAAAAAGTTGCCGCAAAATTGACCTTGACTTTGAAATTCAAGATCAAATTTTTTTTAATCGTATCGTATTCTACTCGCCGCGAGAACAAAAAGTCTGAAAGGAACCATGGGTCGCAACTCGACCGTTCTCCTGAAAAATGATGTTAAAGTTCCAATAATTGGTAATTATTTACAAAGCAGACGACCTCACCGATTTTTATGAAATTGAAATATGTTGTTCTTTTAACGGTGTTCTTTTAACTATAATTATATATTTTTTAATACATTATTCGACCCAGCTGGGCATTCCCTACAAAAAAGTATTAATCTCTTTATACCGAAAAACCATAAGTTTAGGACATATTTATAATAAATTATCTGAAGCAATTATATCAGAAACCATTAGTAAATGTAAATATCTCGTAAACTAATGATTTTTCGGAATAAATAGGTTAATACTTTTTTATAGGGAATGCCTAGCTGGATCGAATAATGGATTAAAAAATATATGATTATGTTTAAAAAACCACCGCTGACCTTCATGTGTCCTCTACGCATTTACTTACGGAAAAATTATTCATATCAAATGATGTCTCCCACGAAACCATTCAACTTATTCCGAAAATATTTTTTAATATTATCAAAAACAAGCGAGATATTTCAGGTGATAAAGTAAGGAGCGACACTATGTATAGTATCGAATATATTTTTGCGAATATCTGGGAAACTAAAGGCGAGCGGCGATTACATGTATAAGGAAAAGTTGTTTAGAATGTTGACCCTGACAACATATTTCAATTTCATAAAAATCGGTGAGGTCCTCTGCTTTGAAAATGATAATCAGTTATTGGAACTTTAACGTCATTTTTCAAGAGAACGGTTGAGTTGCGACACATGGTTCCTTTCGGACTTTTTGTCCTTGCGGCGAGTAGAATACGATACGATCAAAAAAAAATTTGACCTAGAATTTCAAGGTCAAGGTCAATTCTGCGGCAACTTTTTTTAACAAATGTCCACCCATTCAAAGGTGTAGAATTACGCTGTGATGGTTGTGACATATAATTTCCACGCACCTTGTACATAATCTGCAACAGTAATATTTAAGGTTTTTAGTAACTGCAAAGTCGAAATGAGCATCGATTCCAGAACCGATATAGAACCGAAAAATAACAGTTATGTAACCGATATGAAGAACCGAAACCGAAACCGATGTAGGCCAGAACCGTTATACCCATAACAGTTATAACATTATTTCGGTTCTCATAACAGTTTCAAGAACCGAAACCGATATAACTGTTTTCAATCCCTGATCCTGAGACTATGTCAGCCCGCTTCGTATCAATACTAGCGGCATTACTTGTCACCCGCCTCAGAGGCTAACCTCTTTACGATGGGAGGATTACGAAATCCTGTTCTTACTGCAGCACGGGAAGTAACAGAACGACAGTCAGAAAGTAAACAACGAAAGAATAATTCAATTCAATAATCGAATTCGCAGATGATGTAAGAGAAAACTAACAAAAGTAGAATAAGATTGTGTTCATATTTAACATTACGTGTATGTCCGACCTTGAAATTCAATCCGGTACTGCAATAGATTTATACAATTATACAATTGTTTGTTTGGATTACTCTTCAAATAAGTTAGTTTTTGCGATTCTGAGCACTGTTAATTTCAGTAGAATTTGAACTCGAATGTTTATATTTCACACTGTCAAACATATAAAGAAATGTTACGCCATTATCCCGATATCAACATTCTGATATTATTTACTTAACTGGTGTATTGGAGTATTGCACATTCTAAATTTAAATCTCTTAAAAGGAAGACGTACTCGACAAAAATTCATTAGAGTTTTGCAACACTGTGTATGTAGCATAAAAAAAGTAGCATTTTAAGGGTTTTCACATTTAACATGATTTCGCTAACAGAATTGCAGAAGCAGAAGAGTTCTCATATGGAGAGTCCAGTATTTTCTTGTTCATGGTTCTCTATTAGCTATTCGTAATTTTTTCCATAGTTGGTCACTTTCACACGTTTGCGTTGGTCTGTAAGAGGCCTTATATAACTTTCATAATTCTTTAGTTGGTTTGTTTTAACAATTATTTTTACGGTACAAAGGAATTCTTACAATACACGGTATTCTGTAATTAATGCTTCAAATGAGGAAGTGACAATTCTATGTAAAATAATAAGACAAAAAATGATAACCGATTGATAAGTGTTGCGCTTTAAATGATAATGTACCTGGGTAACTCACTGTTAAAGCACTTGTTTCGGACCGACTTTTTTATTGCTCTTTACTTATTAGTATAAGTTTCACGTTTTCACAAGAATTTCAGTTTTTTAAAGAAAATAACATTGTTATTTCATTTGGTACGCGCGTTGTTCTTGGTTCTCACTGTATGTACGCTTTGCTCACGATCAAATCTGTCTTAATGAGTTGCTTTTTGTAACTTATCACTAGTATATTTTCTATTGCTCTATAGTAAATTCTCTGTTAAAAAACTTAAGGCCACTTTAAAGTTATAAAGTCTGTTCCAAACTTTTCCAGTTCTTGTTGTATCATGGTATGTACCGGAGCTGCATAACTGGATGCTCACGGCTCGAATTTTTCCTTCCGAGGTACCCCCACTATGGGGTTCAAGTCGACTCGCTCGTTCCTGAGTCTTCCCGTTGCGGCCCAAGCGATTCAACCTGAGCCCCATAGTAGGGGTACCTCTGGAGGCGATGTTCGAGCCGTGAGCACCCAGTTGTGTAGCTCTGATGTACATGTTATATGTATTAGTTTCAGAAACAAACAAGTACACCATTGTCGTATCATTAAGTAGAGACTTACATGAAACTTGAAAATACGAATTATAAATAAAATAACAAAACAATACATAATATTTTAATTTCATGCGAATATATCTTTTGTTCACACAGGTTGTTGTTTTGGGCGCAGGACATGTCTCCGCTCCATTGGTTGAGTATTTACACAGAGATAGTAACATACGGTTAATTGTTGCGTCTCAATTAAAAGAGGAAGCTGATGTTTTGGCAAATCAATTTTCTGGCGTGGAACCAGTTTTTCTAAATGTATTGGAACGACCTGACACATTACAAGATGTGGTTAAATTCGCAGACGTTGTAGTTTCACTATTACCCTACTCTCTACATCACATTGTTGCAAAAGCATGTATAGGCGCCAAGACTCATTTAGTAACAGCAAGTTATTTAAATGAAAACGTTAAGGCTTTACACACAGAGTGAGTATTAAATTTATTCTTATGCATTTTAACATATCACTATCGCTACCAATAATACCAATAATTAAGTTCGTATTTTTATAAGAATAACAATAAAGCTAAAAATAACGATTTCGAATGCGAATAAAATAAAGATAAGAATAGGAACAATATATATGACAAGGCTTTTAAAGAAATACAAATTTAGTTACTATACTGTTCAACAAATTTTGACCATTTGTCGAATTTTTTTACATGGAATAGAAGATTCTCATCGATTTTTGAGCTCTGAATACGAATCTGCAAACCGTCTGTTTCCATCACTGTCAGTTTTTGAAATAAATGCAGGTTTACAAATTCCTAGATGTTTTGTGCTTGAACGGTAACAATTATTTAGTTGCTCTTTACTCGGAATGATTCTTTGGGTTCTCTCGAATAAAATGTTATTAATTATTATAATAGTATAAAGACTTAAACCTCTTTAAACAGTGATCAAAGTGAAAAGGACACCGAAAACGCACCAATTCTTGCAGATATTTTTCAATTTATATTGAAAAGTATGGGTCTAGTAGAAAATCTAACTATACCATGTGATAGACCAGGCCCTTTTCCTACGGGCTGCAGAAGAAAAGGTATAAGTTGTAGGATGGTAAGCGGTGAAGATTTATTTAATATGATAAATGGGCGCAATTACGATGGTATCTCCTTCGTCAAACCTCGTCGCGAACTGTCGCGTCCGGTAAACAACACAGGTGAACGATCGGGAAAAAACAAAAACGCGGCGACAGACGCCAACGACATGCCGACGACCACGCCGACGAATATTCTCCTACGAAGTTGTGGCTGTTGCGCTGCGGAGGAAATTGAAAAAAGAATGAACGGAGGAAAGAGGATAGAGTGTTTCGTCCGGGAGCTGCTAGTGGACTCGGCAGTTAGACTACCTAGCAAGCCCGTGCTCTAAACACCCCACACACGATGAGGCTTGTCTCGCCGTATGACACGAGGCAAGCTCTCAAACGCCTTATATACGATGATACTTGCCTCGAGGTCAGGTGCTACTGATACAGTATCAAGTGTGAGAGTAGGTAGCATGAGCCTGACACCGTCCCACATGAGACCTGGCCGCGAGGCAAGTCTGATCGTGTGTAGGGCGTTTTAGACGTGGGATACTGAAGCTCAGGTCGAAGGTGTACGTACAGGGTGTTTCACCACCCCTGTCAAATATTTTAAGAGATGATGTTACAAGCCAAAATAAGACGAAAATTAAGAATAACAAAATCGCGTTCGAGGCTTCATTTTGTAGTTATCGACTCTTAAAAAGTGGGCTAAAGACACCTGTCCAGCGGCAGCACTCCGTACACGCGCAGTGGCTGTCATCGCACCACAAGTTCACCGTTTCTCACTTACAGCTATAACAGAAACAATGACCTACGATAAGATGCGATAAGACACTACGTTCTTGCAACAATTTATGAAGAAGCACACACCTTTCATTAACGGCGTTAAACCTCCCTACTTGAAAAATTCCACAAGGGCATATCAAAATCCGTCCGACGGGATTCTCAAGTAGACAGAGTGAATGCTACTTCCAATACACGATCTTGTCATAAAAAATTACACCAAAACGCGCATAAGTACACACGGCAATTCTTCATTTCCAAGTGTAAACACACCACGATTGTTCCATCCGCGACTGTTAATTCCACATTCTGTGAGTTATGTACAATCGGAACTGTAATATGTAGTCTGTAGACAAATTAAATTTATGCGCCTGGGACCGTTAATGGCGAACGATGTCACAAAACTAGCTGCAAATTCTGCGTTCTCGACCGAAGTCGTTCCACAAAACAAATGTCGACTAGTTCAAATCATTACCCATTGTCCGATGCCCACCCGGAAAGGTACACGGCTTACTTCAGTCCCTTTACTGGTCCTTCCCGAGTTATAAACTCTCCGAAAGCGAAATAGTGTCGGGCTTCCTGCCTTCGAGTATCTTTGGAACATGTGTTTGCAAATGTATGGGAGGTCATTCCACGCGATATCGAACACTTTTTGGGGTAACATTTCGGATTTTGCTGAAACTTGGATATGTTGTAGTCTTTAGTGATGTACAAACGTATCTTGAAGGATTTTTCAAAATTTTCAAAATTATAGGTTTTACAACTGTTTGAAATACAGTGTTAATCTCTTTTCAATCAATTATAACTGTTGAAGTAACAAACTGATAAAAATGAGCTTATGGATGCTTACAGTGGAGACATAAGAGTACCTAATAAAAATTATTTCAGTTAAAAAAAATTTTTTAACCATTTATTTTGCAATTGTTTTTAACAAATGTGATTTTATAAGCTGGGGAATATTGAAAAAATTGAAAAAAAGTGTGGATATAGTCCTATTTATCCTCTTTACGGACTAATTTGAAAAAATACGGACACTTTAAAATTGGCCATATGAAAATTAATTGAATTTAACGTTGCGTCGAAGCACACCGGCTCGACCGGCCGAGCCATGAGGTATACAGGAGGATTCACGCAACCGTGACACGCCATAACTTTTTCTTGGTTAAAGTTACAGAGAAATGTTAGAGGAAAAAGATGAATATAAAGGGGTTAAAGGGAGATAACGAAGACATAGGTAATGAAGAATGTATTACTGTCGGCATTTTTCTGCGTGAAATTTTTTACCAATGTTACCTCAGTTTGGTGGCTTTTGCCAGCGGGAGAACAGTCTGTAATCGGCAGGAAATATTTCTAGCATAGAAAGCAGTTTATGTTTTCAATTTAGCTGTAGTTTAGTTTAGTTTTTTTCTTCTTTTTAGTATTTTTCTGTGTGTGATGCGTAGCGTGAGTGTGAAATAATCACGCACTCGGTAAGGTAATCGCAGTGCGTGTGTGTTTTCGGGTGGAGAATGTTGTGCATGTCTGTGAACATTTCTTTGTGGACACTTCAGGGCGGAACAATCGCAATGCGTGTAATTCACATGTACACGTGCGAATTAAATAATCGCAGTGCGTGTGAGTGATTTTTAAAGACAAAATCGTGTATTGAAAGTAGCATTCACCCTCTCTACTTGAGAATGCCGTCAGGCGGATTTTTACAAGTACGCAGGTTTAATGTTGTGAAGCGTGACCTGTGTGCTTTTTTAAAATTTATTGCAAGAACGTAGTATCGTATCGCATGGTATCGTTGGTCATCGTTCCTCTTACACCGGTAAGTGTGCGTTCTACAAGCCGAATTTGTCGCGCGTTGACCCCCAATGAACGGGTCCTCCCTGACCTGCAATATGTAGGCCAAGTTTCCGTGCAACAGGCGTTTAGAACCCAATTTTTAAACATCTGTTACTAACAAATGAAGCTTCCTCCACAATTTCGTCATTCTTGATTTTCGATTTATTTTGGTATGTAGAATCACCGCTTAAAATATTGACCACCAGTAATGAAACAGCCTGTATATAGGGTATCCTATTTGAAAATTACACGCAATTATCTCCCCAAGTATTCACTATTCCATAAAATCTATGCAGTAGAATTTACTTTGTTTCGAGGGGGGCATCTTATGATTGTCGAAAATCTTATCTAGGTGGACGTGCCTCCGAGATTTTAAGGTGACCTTTGTTTTTTTAAATGAAACTATGTGTTTCCATTTAGGTAGACGTGTAGATCATTCTGCGTTGAATTCAGTGACCTGTAATATGTTGGTCTTTCATGGTCTTTCAAGGTCATTTATTGCCGCTAAAAACTTACCTTCGTTGCACGCCCGCAAGATTATTTTTACCGGAGTATTTCGTCGATTCGGTCGCAAACACGGTTCGAAATCTCACTTATGATGTGATTTAACGTTACTTATGTTCACAAGCAGAGGATATCTGCTACTAAGCAGTTTGTGTTATTCTTGCTTCGAAGGAATTAGTGTGATTGTGATTAGCATTACGCGTTTTCCTTTCGGTAACGACTTAATTTACGATGGTTCATTATACGCTTAAGGAAATTGTTGATATGCTTTCGGTTTTGGTAGGGTGTTGACAAAATTATAGAGCAGCTGCACTGTTGTATCGCGAGAGACTTAACAACTCTATTTTTTCTTATGGGGCTTTGTAAGAGATTAAGTTTTTCGGAGGGGGCTCACTACCCTTCATAATATGAAGAATCGGATTACGGATGCCTGCCAATAAATTAGTTGTGCAACTTTCGAGAGAATGGAACTATCATTTACGGATAGAATAAAGCACTGTATTGATGTCAAAGGTTCTGCATTTGAATACAGGAAATAAGGAACAATTTCTGGATAATCAACGAAGTTAAGTTTTGAGCTGCAATAAATGACCTTGAATGACCTTGAATGACCAACTTATTAGGTCAATGAATTCATTACGGAATGGGCTATGCGTCTACCTGAATGGAAACATATAGTTCCACTTGAAAAAGCAGAGGTCTCTTTGAAATCTCGGAGGCACGTCCACTTAGATAAGATTTGCAATCATCGTACATGATACGTCCCCCTAGGAACAAAGTAAGTTCTGCTTGAAACATCTTTTGGAATAACGAATAGTTCGGCGGGAAATTGTGTGTAAAGGTTTTTGTTGGTACATGAAATTAAAGATTGTTAAAAATATAAAACAGTACAGGGTGTCCCAGCTTATCTGTTACAAGCTCATATTTCCTAACTTATTGAAGATACAAAAAATGTTTCATACGGAATTTGCATGGTACGAGGGGGCACATCTTTTGGCGAAAACGAATTTGTTTTTACATTATTATTTTAAGAGATATGAAGGTCAAGTTCGTTTTTTTAAATGGAACTACATATTTTTCTTCAGGTTATTTAATAGTGCTTCTCAAGACGAATTCACTGACCGTTAATGTAGATTTTTAACGGAAGAAATTCGGCCAAACAGAAAGTACCGATGGTGGTCCTGTTCGCGTCTGAAGTGTCGTGTGTTAATCATTGCCTCTTGAAACACATACGAAGGGTCTGCACCAGGAACGGCGGACCCAAACTTTGGAGAATAGTTTTCCATTGCAAAATATCAACGATATCTTTCTTGACACTGCAAATGCAACATCTGTGGCAGAAAACTATTGTCCAGATTTGGTCCTGCCGTTCCTGATTCAAACTCTTCGTATCTGTTTCAAGAGGCAATGTCTAACACGTGGAACTTCAGACGCGGACAAATCTACCACCGGTATTTCCTATTCGGCCTGATTTCTTCCGTTGAAAATCAATAAATTTGTAAGCGTAAAATCTCGAAAACCAGTTAAAATCAGGTGTATATATTAAACGCCAGTGAATTCGTCTTGAAAAGCACTATCAAATGATCTGAACAAAAATACATAGTTCCATTTAAAAAAAAAAACTTGACCATCAGATCTCTTAAAATAATAATGTAAACAAAAATTCGTTTTGGCCAAAAGATGTGCCTCCTCGTACCATGCAAATTCCATATGAAACATTTTTTGTATATTCAATAAGATAGGAAATATGAGCTTGTAACAGATAAGCTGGGGCACCCTGTATATTATCTTACATTACATTCTTCACATTGATATTTCCACTATTTTTTCTTTTTTTTACAATCTACACATCTATGCATTGGTAATTTCGCCATACTGTGTTTATTTTTTTTATTTCATCGCTACATATTTATTCATAAAATTCCTGAATTTATGTCAAATGCAGAATTGAAACTCTTTTTGTTTAAGTAAATGAATGAAATTTTCTCGTGTTTTTACAGTGTCACCTTCCTGTATTATACCATCATTTAATTAATTTTTATATTTTTGTCTTGATACTTTCATAGTCTCTGTCGAAACGAATTTAATAACCCAAAGTGCTATGAAATTTACATGACCTTGAGTTTAGTAATTTAGCGTCGAACAGTAGAAAGTTCATAATATTAATTTTGTTTTCTCATGCTGTTAGCTATTAGACGTTGCGGCTCAATGATATTGGTAGCATCGCAATATAGTGTGACATCCCCTAGCGTCTTGGATCCGGGACGAGTGCTACCTAACCCATCTGGATTGGCTCTAGGGTCACTAGATGCCTCTTCGTTTCAACTTTCAATTTAGTCTTTTGTAAGCGCTCAATCTCGACGTCCTTTCTATACAGGGTGTTTTACCACCCCTGTCACAAATTTTAAGGGGTGATTCTACAAGCCAAAATGAGACGAAAATGAAGAATAAAAAAATCGCGTCCGAGGCTTCATCTTTGAGTTATCGATGTGTAAAAAACGGGCTAAAAGCGCCTGTCCAGCGGCAGCACTCCATACACGCACAGTGTCTGTCATCGCGCGCCAAGTTCCCCGTACAGAGCGCTCGTTTACCAACGTAACAGAAACTACGACCTACCATACGATGCGATAAGACACTACATTCTTGCGACAATTTATGAAGAAGCACACACCTTTCGTTGGCGGCATTAAACCTGCCTACTTGAAAAAATCCAGAAGGGCATATCAAAACCCGCCTCACGGAATTCTCAAGCAGAGAGGGTGAATGCAATTTCTAATTGACGATTTTGTTAAAAAAAATCACCCACACGCACTTACACACGCACCGCGATTATTGTATTCGCAAGTGTTATGTGTACACACACCACGATTGTCCATTTCATCACATACACGCATCGCGATTATTTCATTCACAAGTGTCCATGAGGAGTACACACACCATGATTGTCATGTTCGCGAATGTCCACATAAAAATGTTCAAAGCATGCACAAAGTTTGGCACCTGAAAACACACGACACGCGATTGTCCCGTTCGCGAATGTCCACTTAATCACACACATACGCATTGCAATTACTTTACCCACGAATGCGAGATCACTTTACTTACGCACAGAAAAGTACTACAAACGAAAAAAATCTAAAAAGCAAAAGAATTATTTCGAATAAATGTTTATCTCAAATAATTATCTCAACAATTTATTCGAATACCGATTGCAAATGTATTCGAATAATCTACTCGAGTAACGATTGATAAATTATTCGAATAATAATACGAATAATTGTTGGTTGCTTTAACACTAACGAAAAATTAAATAAATTTTTATCTGAATAAATTCTTTTATAAATAAGTTCCTATTCGAGTAAATTCTTCTACGAATAAATTCTTATTCGGATAAATTCTTATTCGAATAAATTCTAATTCGTTAGTGGCGAATAAAATTTTATTTGTTACTCTTATTCATTATCTGTTATCTGAATAAAATTTTGCCCAACGCTGCATTCCTGCCGGCACCTGCAAATATAGACATTTTTTTGTTTAAATGCCAGTGCCTTTACATTGTCTCATCTCTCGGTCGTTGACCTCGGCCTCTCGAACAGCTGTAATCGGCAGGAAATATTTCTCGCGTAGAAAGCAGTCTCTTTTTCAATTTAATTTACTTGCAGTGTTAGGCTTAGTTTTAGCTTTTTAGATTTTTTTCGTTTGTAGAGTTTTTCTGTGCGTGAGTAAAGTAATCTCGCATTCATGGGTAAAGTAATCGCAGTGCGTATGTGTGTGATTAAGTGGACACTCGCGAACGGGACAATCGCCTGGCGTGTGTTTTCAGATGCAAAATTTTGTGCATGCTTTGAACATTTTCTTATGGACATTCGCAGACGGGACAATCATAGTGCGTGTAATTCTCATGGACACTTGTGAATGAAATAATCGCGATGCGTGTGTGTGATGAAATTGACAATCGTGGTGCATGTACACATGACACTTGCGAATACAATAATCGCAGTGCGTGTGTAAGCGCGTGTGGGTGATTTTTTTTGGACAAAATCGTCAATTAGAAATTGCATTCACCCTCTCTGCTTGAGAATCTCGTGAGGCGGATTTTGATATGCCCTTGCGGATTTTTTCAAGTAGGCAGGTTCAATGCCGTCGACGAAAAGAGTGTGCTCTTCATAAATTGTCGCAAGAATCTAGAGTCTTATCGCATCGTATGTTATATCATTGTTTCTGTTACATCGGTAAGAGAGCACTCTGTACGAGGAACTTGGCGCGCGATGGCAGACACTGCGCGTGTGTAGTGTGCTGCCGCTGGACAGGCGTTTTTAGCCCGTTTTTTACACATCGATAACTCAAAGATGAAGCCTCGAACGCGATTTTTTTATTCTTCATTTTCGTCTTATTTTGGCTTGTAGAATCACCCCTTAAAATTTGTGACAGGGGTGGTGAAACACCCTGTATACCTAAGTTCCAACTTCCCTACATTCCAACCGTCTAGGGCAGGGGTCGCCAGTATCAGCCGTACTGATGAGTTTAGCTGGCGATCCCGAGACGAAACGTTCTGCTTCTTTTTTCCATTACACCTCAGTTCCTTCCTCAGTATGTCTTCCCTCACCGTTAAATTCACGCTGACGGGTCAAAATCCCTAGGTTGCGCTCCCTCCTTAGGGCTGGGGCATAACAATAGTACACAGGGTGTCTCGTAACATGATGACCTCAAATAACTCGTAAGTTATTACTTGTACGAAAAAGTTGTTCAAACAAAGTTGCATGGTTTCCAGGGGGACATACAGTGCTGTAATCTGTTCTTTATCACTTTGCTTTTTCATCGAGATATGAGGGTCACCTGCAGTTTCTTTAAATGGAATGCCCAATATTTTTTCTCGAATTCGGATAAAGCATTAAATTCTGCATAAAAAAGTATTATATAAATAGGGCTTAAAATGAATAATTCATGAAATATTTGTAAAACGAATTTAATTTCAAGCGGTGTTTGAAGTGTTGTCCATTACAATCAATGCACTTGCGTAATCGGATTATGGGTGAACGAAGAACTTTTTCTAGTGTTTCTGCAGATATTGCGGCACATGCACTAATAATACGTTTTCGCATATCTTCGGCCGCCGTTGGTGGCTCGCGATAAACTACATTTTTTAATGTCCCCCAAAGGAAATAATCGAGCGGCGTTAAATCAATCGAGCGAGCTGGCCAAGCAATGTTACTCCTACGTCTGATCCGACGATTAGGAAACATCCTATTTAATATTTGCCCCGATTGCCGAGCATAATGTGCTGGCCAGCTGTCCTATTGATACCACATTATTTAACGTATTAGACACTGTACATTTTCTAATAGGCCTGGTAATGTTTCGGACAAAAATGTGGAGTATGTCTGACCTGTTAGTGATCCTTCAATGAAGTACGGTCCAATGATCTGGTACCAATTATGCCGCACCAAACATTCACTTTCCACCGATGCTGGTGGTCAATTTCACGAATCTAATGTGGATCTTCGCAATTTGTGAACGTGGCTTCGTCAGTCCATAAAACAGTTTGTACAAATGTACCAGTCGAATCTTGCATCTGGTGCAAAAAAAAATCACAGGATTGTACGCATTTCTCAAAATGTCGTCCATATAGCTCCTGATGTACTGACAGGTGATACGGATGAAAGTTATCCGTATGAAGAATACGCATAACACTACATTGACTAATGCACAAACCACGCGAAATCTTCCGTGTACTGATACGTGCATTATGGGCAATAGCTGCTAAGGTAGAAGTACGACATCCTTCATCATTTACAATTTTACAACAGTTACGTTTCTGTGCGTTAAAACTGCCATGTTCTTGGAGCCTTTTACTAAGCCTTAAAAAGGTAGAATGCGATGGCTGATTTCGTTCAGGATACTTAGCCTGGTATAACATCTTAGCTCTCATAGCATTTTCATCACAAGTACTATAAACAGTTATCATATCGTACTTTTCTCTGTTACTGAACATCTTACGTTTACGTTTACTGAGCTACGAAACAGCTACTAAATTGAGCTACATCTCATATTGATGATGTCTCACATGTAACAAAGAACGTGTTTACAAACATGACTTGCCGTCGTAAACGAAGTCGTGTTAATAATCATGTTGACTGAGCATATGAAATATTTCCTAATAGAAGATTATTAATTTGAGAATATCTCAGTAATTATTAGTTTTAAGCCCTATTTGATATAATACTTTTTTACGCAGAATTTGGTGCTTTATCCGAATTCGAGAAGAAATATTAGGCATTCTATTTAAAAAACTGAAGGTCACCCTTATATCTCGATAAAAAAGCAAAATAACAAAAAAACAGATTACAACACTGTATGTCCCCCTGGAAACCATGCAGCATTTGTTTGAAAAATTTTTTCGTACAACAAATAACTTACGAGTTATTTGAAATCGTCATGTTACGAGACTCACCCTCTATACGCAGCAAATTACAGAGAGATTTAGGTGTTTTGTTTTAAATGCTACACCCTGTACTGATAAAGCGAGGTCATGTTCGTGTTAGGAGATAATTGATACAGCTTGTAGTGAATAACCACCTAGGACAAGTAGGAAAAATTCAGCAACTGTAAACGATGCGACGAATGCTGTCGCGAAGGAAGTTTGCCCTTTTCTGTACATCCCGGAAAGCGATTGCGGGAGACGAGAATTGACGAGGTCAGAAAAATATGTAATTTTGTTCTGTTATAATTTTTGTAATGTTGAGCGGTTCAGTGCGATCAAGTTGATACGAATTTGTTGAGAACTTTTTGAGTCAATAAGGTTATTATTATTAAGAATCATCATTCTGTGTAGAGCCTCTCACCCATAAAGCTAAATTGAGGAGGCGCAAGGTCGTAGGATTTGCTAAAATGAAGATTCTGATCGCCTTTGATGCATGATAAGCAAAAGAGTTTAGAGAGTTAATGCACCCCGTCCATGACACCAATAACACGAAGTTTGAGTCAAAATAGATGTGCATGATTTGCATCAAGCCAATGATGAAGGTAGAAAATAACAGCTAGTCAGAAGCTCAATTTCACTAAATTAGATATAATGGTCAAGAACCGAGTGCAAGTACTCGTCTTGCGCCACGTTCATTCGCTGAAAAGCACAATCGACTTAAGACAGCCTAAGGTTTGGCAGAGAAGTACACAAATTATTTCGAGTATTTTATACAGGGGTTATTATTATTTATTCATATAAAAAAACGAACGATTTTAAATTAGCACTGACGCCAAAATTTTATTTAAACTTTTCTGTTGGTGTCAATGATTTTTTATTGAAGCTCTTGTTTGTTCAGCATAATTGAAATTCTATTTGATTATTCTTTTTATGAACATTTTGTATTGAGACTATTCTGAATTTTGAAAGAAAAACTTTTGTAATACATTTAGTTTGTAAAGCAAACCTAAAAATTATTTTAACTTTTGTGGGTGAAACGTGTGAGTGTTCATTAAGAATGAATAATTAAATTTTCTGTGTAAATCATATTGTAAGACAAACGTCTCATGTCGCGCACTGAAACAGTAAAAACTATTCCTTATATTCATCCTCGTCAGTCTCATGTCTGTTTATATTGTAGTAAATAAGTGTGACGCTGTCGTATGTTCCTACGTACCTTTGGTTAATTTGCCGGATGCCCTTATACTGCTGATCCTTGTTTCCCTATGTCATTTCCTTTCGTATCTTAAATTATTGCCGATTTAAGTCAGTGGCCCAAAAACAGCTGTTGCGCCGAACGTAATGCCAACTCCTGCCCTGCTACCGACATGTCGGTGACCTTACCTATTATTATCTCTTCTTACTTGCTACAACGTCTATAGAGCGTTAGCCTGACATCGTTCCGTTCCTTCTGCCTGGTTGGCCTAATTTACAACTGCTAATGAAATACGCCGCTTTATTTGTCTAAAAATAACTATTTTTTGTATCTTTCCGCTAAATCTCGTGCAAATGAAGCTATTTTCAAGTCACCAGTATTCTTCCCTTGTTATCCTTGTCCTCCTATACTATTTTTGTTAGTGACATTTTAGGATTTTCAATATTGCAGTCAGTACAATTTTAAGATAATTAGGTCGTGATTTGTTAAACGTATTCGCAAAAAAAAAGAGAAAGACCATTGGAATATGAACATGCAATATGTGTGACTTTGTTTAACATATCAAACTTCATTAATTTTTATAAAATCGTTAAAGTTATGATACTTCAAAATGTAATTTATATAAATATTTTGAGGTGTGCTATTATTTTGTTGTGGACTGTAGAATGTTATAAATGCAAACTGTATTGAATATGCATCGCCACAGTAATCGATTCCAAGAGTTAAAGCTATGATTTATTTTAATGTTATTAGGGCCGCAGCTGCAGAAGTCACTATACTTAACGAAGTGGGACTAGACCCTGGTATTGATCATTTACTAGCTTTGGAGTGTTTTGACAATGTAAAGCAAGCTGGTGGAAAAATCGAGTCCTTTATATCTTGGTGCGGGGGATTACCAGCTCCAGAATGCTCTTGCAATCCCTTACGTTATAAATTCAGTTGGTCTCCCCGAGGAGTACTACTGAATACTTTGGCGCCAGCGAAGTACTGTTATAAACAAGAAGTAAGTTAAATATTAACCATGTACTGATTTTTTATTTAAACAGTAATTAAATTGTCATTAACTTCATTTTTCGCAATAATATTTTCTAAAAGGCTTATTATATAAATCGTTAATGTTGAGAAAAGCCGTGATTAAATCCTGCAACTTGTGTAAATGTAACTATATTTTCTGCTTACATGATATAAATTTCACTAGTACTAAAATTTATTAATTTTTGTGCGAAATTTACTTGTTTTCCGGAGCATGGAGAATGAGTATTTCAGTGATTAGCAACGAATCGCTTACGAGATACTTGTTAACATTTTCAACAAAGATTATTAGAACTAAATAAGAAATTGAAACAAAAGATAGCAAATAAAGGCAACAAATTAGATAACAGAAAATAGCACGTGTTGCTCACGGATCTTTGCACGTCGAAATAGCGGACGGTTAGGACGGTTAAGACGGTTAAAGCGTGTCGTCAGTCATTTATAGGTAAATAGATCAATGCTCTCAGGAATTTAGGAGGGAGAGTGAGAAGAAAAGGAAGCGATACTAACAAGCGACGTTTTCCAAGTGACTCCTCCGATTTTGATGAAACGTTGGGATAATGTAGATCTCGAGCAAAAATATTTGACACGCATTTTTTTTGTCGGCAATCATCTATAACGAAAGGGTGAAAACAGCCATCAAAGTTGGAATTGTAAAACCTATTTTGCCATTTATCTCGGAAACTATTCGTTGTGGATAAAATATTTAAAAATACGATTTGTGTATTTTTTAATGCTAAATCTGACTATGTAAACAGAATTCTAAAAAAATCATTTGTTAAAAAAATATATTAAAAATTAACATTTTTTTGCAATTTTTTTTAATATAATGCTGATGTATTTTCATGAAAATTTATATACGTCTACTATAGACCAATGTAAAAAATACGGATAAATTGGAATTTTTAATTTCACTTTGGTAATAAATATTCTTCCATGCGCTGCATACTCATGTTTTAACTCGACAACTGTCTGTAGGTTTGTAAAACCAAAGGAATTGAAAATTGTTATGTTTTAACTAATTTACATTACCTTAGGAGTAAATGTTCTGTTTGGAAGTGTGAAAATTACGAAAGCAGATTAGAAAACCCGTTGCGGCAAACCTCGTCGTAGACAATATGGTAGGCTTCAGCAGCGCGAATCATGCTCGAGTTGTTCACCATCGAAGAGAGATTATAAGTAAAAATATAATTCAGTAAGACACGGGGTTTGCCCGTAACAGGTTTAGCTCAAGTTGTCCCACGTTTTGAAAACTTTGATAAGTCTGAAAATAGTTGTCCTCTGTGTGCATACCTGTCATCCTCTGACGTTTTCTGTAAAATATCTGGTTTTCGTCGATGAGTAGTTCCTATTTAGAACTTGTATTGACCATAAGGCAGTGTGGTCGTCTGGTGGACCTTTGCGTCTTAGCCATTGTAAACGAAATAGCTCTGTTTACCTTTTCAAATTTACCACGTCTGGAAGGTTTCACTCTGATTGTGTTTTCTGTTCGTATGTTAATGTATAGGAAAGAAATTGTATGAATAATGTACAGAAAATACCATCAGATAGTGGATATTTAGGATCTGTAATTAATAAAGAGAAAGAAATTTTGAAATTTAATTTCGTGCAAGTATATGGTGTGTTTTAATTAATGATGTTTCGGCGGAAATTAGAAATTTGGAAAATTTCAAAAAATACAACAGGCCTCGTTCAACAACTGGATGATTATGGATTTAGAATTCGGAATAATTATGCACGGCTGATCTCAAATTTTGTAATTATTTTGCACCTGGCAAATAAATTATTTGCTACAGATTCGATTATAAAAATGCAGTCAGTAATCCACAACCACCTGTCAGCACCTAGATACCGGAATTTATTTTCTAACGTCGGAAAAACGTTCAACGTCGAAGAAACGTTTTAACCCCACCAAGACTTTGCGATACGGGAACTTACATAAGGAGCCTGAGGGAGCGACGCATCGGGCTTTAGTGGACTTTAGTGATTGATTCTTTATCGATCGTGGATTCTCCATCGATTCAACAGTCTTTACGTATTTCAAGTCGTCTTAATGTTGCGTTCTGTTAACGATTCATTTACGTTTTATTAACGTTTCATTTCTATTGTGTATTACGTTGTAATCGCGTCGGAATGAAAGTTAATTTTGTTTAAAAACAAGTCTCCTGTCTCCCGCTGCGTAACAATTTAAATATGCATGGTTTGGATGTGGCTATGTAGATGACAAGCCGGAAGAGTTTGAGAATCCCGTCAACTTCTGTTTCAATCAAATAGATCAGGCATTCGAATTAACTGCTCGCTTCGGCCGATTTTCAGAAGCAACGCCCTCTTTTTCCCGCCGTGCGTTTTGGTCCCCGCGACGGCCGTAGTGCTCGACACGTCTCAGGCGCGTATCACATGGACCGCGCGTGGCGCATTAGGGCGACACTCGTATCCTATCGTGTAAATAGGTTTCCACATCACCCATAGGGTATAATGCTTCTGGTACGCGCCTGAGACGTGTCGAGCACTAGGGCCGTCGCGGGGGCCAAGACGCACAGCGGGAGAAAGAGGGCGTTGCTTCTGAAAATCGGCCGAAGCGAGCAGTTAATTCCAATGCCTGAAATAGATATAATAAATTGCTACGACTTGTCACAACAGCACACAAGTATTTGCGTTGAAATGCTCGTGGTGCCAGCGTCAACGGTTTTATTCACTTTTGTTAAACATACCGTTATTGCTGTAATTACATAGTACATAATTTTTCAAAAGTAATATTTTATATATTTATAACTTTGTACTACATACATCCCAGAGGCATTTAAGATATTGTCACTACCTCACCGTTCAAGAGTTCAGGATTGCAAAACACAATTAGCTCTTTTCAGACTTATCAAATTTTTCAAAACGTGGGACAACTTGAACTGAACCTGTTAAGGGCAAACAACGACTCTTGCTGAATTATATTTTTACTTATAATCTCTCTTCGATGGTGAACAACTCGAGCATGATTCGCGCTGCTCAAGCCTACCGTATTGCCTACGGCGAGGTTTGCCGCAACGGGTTTTCTAATTTGCTTTTTTAATTCTCACATTCCTAAACAGAACATTTACTCGTAAGGTAATGTAAATGACTTAAAACATAACAATTTTTAACGCCTTTGGCTTTTCAAACCTACAGACCGTTGTCGAGTATAAAACATGAGTATGCAGCGCATGAAAGAATATTTATTACCAAAGTGAAATTAAACATTCCAATTTATACGTATTTTTTACATTGGTCCATAGTAGACGTATATAAATTTTCATGAAAATACATCAGCATTTTACTAAAAAAAATTGCAAAAAAATGTTAATTTTTAATATATTTTTTAAACAAATCATTTGTTTAGAATTCTGTTTACATAGTCAGATTTAGCATTAAAAAATAGACAAATCGTGTTTTTAAATATTTTATCCACAAGGAATAGTTTTCGAGATAAATAGCAAAATAGGTTTTGCAACTCCAACTTTGATGGCTGTTTTCACCCTTTAATTATGGATGATTGCAGACAAAAAAAGTACGTGTCAAATATTTTTTCGAGATCTACATTATCCGAAAGTTTCATAAAAATTGGAAAGGGCCACTTGAGAAACGTCCGTTGTAAGTGTTTCTGAGTCGAAGTTATCGAGAATCGCGAGGCTGTCGCCCGACAGCAAGTAACACTCCGAACACTCCGGACAATTGCTCACGGGTCAGGCAGAGGTTATCGGACCTTCGCAGACTGAACAGGCGTCAAAATGGTTGGCCCTGAGGTATGCGTGGATCCTGTAAATTTCCACTACCTCCGTCGTTCTCGCGAGACGGCAGTCGGGGCAAACGTCGGATCCGTCGGCGAGGGTATTAATTGATCCTAATGCGTATGTCAGATTGTAGGTAGGTGGTGATGCTCCGTATGCTATGAGTAGAGTGGGTGCGAAGGTCCGGACCCAGTCGTCGATGGCATATCGCAGGTTAGTTGGACCAGGGATTGCGTTGGGGGAGAGAAAAAGGGTAGAAGGTCCTTCGAGCGGAGGCGTATCCAGGCCGCTTCCTCTCCCGAAGGGTGCCAGAGGTAGGTCCGGTGTCCGGACCGATACGCGGTATTGTAGGATTGCAAGCACCGCTCACCCGAAAGTGCGAACGTTGATAAGTCCAGTCGGTCTTGATCAACGGAGAAGTAGGTTGAGTTGAACAATTGTTTTAATGTCATCAGTTCGGCGCACACGTATCATAAATTGGATATCGCAATACTATTCTTTAACGAAATCAAGTCCCCTTATAATATTTTAACACAAATTGTTTGCGCAACTAAGTTCTTTTATGAATTCTTAATACAAATTGTTCGCGCGACTAAATCCTTGTATGAATTCTTAATACAAACTGTTCGCGCGAGTAAGTCTCTTCGTCGGCCGCGGTACAGTAATTCATGCGACTAAGTTCCGTTTAGGATGTTTTGGATTTAATTGCATACGCTTACTAGTGTCGGTCTTTATCTGTCTATGCTCGGCGCAGAAATGATGATAAGCGGCGCGGTTCGCCGGCTTTTATACCCGCTCATGAGGAGTGGGGGTAACTTAAATGGTGGAGGTTTGCCTGATGGTTGGGGATATGCTCACCAGGGAACTCCCCACCTTTGTACTTGACTATTCTACACTTGTATTGGAGGGGCTAGGCTTTGCGAAGTGAATGGTACGATGCGTATGGATAAAATGCTTCCTCCGCAGCGGTACGCTCAGGCACCTTAGTTTTTGCGTAACCAGTCCTGCGCAACAGCGCGGTACCGCCTGAAGGTGGCGCCCGAGAGAACCGCTCAGTGTCGGGTTGTCGGGGTGCCGGTGTCCCAATATTGTAAGTCTTATTAAAGGTCGGTCGTGCAAATCGGCACTGTCACAGTTTCATCGGTAGTGTTTAATTTTACCGCAGTGTTTATATTCTGAGTATACAGGGTGGGACACCTTATCTGTTACAAGCTCATATTTCCTAACTTTTTGAAAATACAAAAAGTACTTTATATGGAATTTGCATGGCATGAGGGGGCACATCTTTTGGCGAAGACAGATTTTTTTTACATTATTATTTTAAGAGATATGAAGGTCAAGTTCGTTTTTTTAAATGGAACTACATATTTTTCTTCAGGTCGTTTAATAGTGATTCTCAAGACGAATTCACTGACTCTTAATGTATATACTCATTTTTTAGTGGTTTTCGAGATATTGCGCTTAGAAATTTACTGATTTTCAACGGAAGAAATCCGGCCGAATAGGAAATACCAGTAGTGGTTTTGATCGCGCCTTAAGTTCCACGTCTTAGACATTGCCTCTTGAAATAGATACGAAGGGTCTGCATCAGAAACGGCAGACCCAAACTCTGGATAAAAATTTGCCATTGTAAAGTATCAAAGATACCTTTCTCGACACTGCGAATGCTACATCTGTGGCGGAAAACAATTGTCCAGATTTGGGCCTGCCGTTCCTGGTGCAGACCTTTCGTATCTGTTTCAAAAGGCAATGTCTAACAAGTGGCACTTCAGGCGCGGACAAAACTACCACCGGTATTTCCTATTCGGCCGGATTTCTTCCGTTGAAAACTAATAAATTTCTAAGCGCAATATCTCGAAAACCACTAAAAATCGGGTGCAAATATTAAGGGTCAGTGAATTCGTCTTGAGGAGCACTATTAAATGACCTGAAAAAAAATATGTAGTTCCATTTAAAAAAACGAACTTGACCTTCATATCTCTTAAAATAATAGTGTAAAAAACATTTGTCTTGACCAAAAGATGTGCCCCCTCGTACCCTGCGAATTCCATATAGAGCATTTTTTGTATCTTCAATAAATTAAGAAATATGAGCTTGTAACAGATAAGGTGGGACACCCTGTATGTTATTTGTTATTTTGTAATATTATTTGAAATAACCAAATATTTGGGAAATAGATCATTTGAAAATACTTTATTTCTCAAATGATATTTTGGAATTTATTTTTATGCATCCGTATTTTCAAGTAAACTTATTTGTTATTTTATTGGGAATAAGTGTTTGTTCTTTTTATTTGTTATTTTCTGTTAGAGTCTTGGGTTCCCTTTGAATGAGATACCATTTATAAAGTATTATATTTTTTATTCCTTATCGTCTACATTACATACCGCTGGATTTGAGAAGAAGCCGAACAGAACAAGAAGGATTTCGGCCTCGTCGGAACAAAACAAAAAACAATCAGTTTTCATTATCGACGCAGCGCGCACATCTTGAAAAACTAACAATAAGAACGATCAGTGGTTGATCGATAAAATGGTTACTCTTCATGTACCAACATTTTCATTTCTCTTAGAAAACTAAATGCCGTGAAAGTGAACAATGGTTGCTTAATACAAATGTATGGATGTATCTTTTTAATGATAATAAATTACATTTAGTACATCATGTAGTGCAGAAAATAACACATCATGTAGATGGATTCAGCTCGCGTGACGATACTTAACCTTGAGAAGAGAGAAATAGTGTTTTCCCCTGTTCCAAAGTTTCTCGCGTTGCTACTCTGTTCCTTTTCTCTATTTTACCTCCTCTGATCACCCTGCCGTGCATCTCATATACTCATAACTTTATATAATCTTAGGTTCTATATTTGGTTTATAACAGCCCCCTTTAAGACGTCGTTCACTATATTCGATACTGTGACGACGTTCGCCAAACTTGAGCGACGTTTGCTACGCTTTAAAACCTACTATATGCGGCTGGTAAGTTTGCCGCCGGGACGGCACAGGGGCAATAGGAGTACGCCGATCGCTCCGCCTTTGTCACACGGTGCTATATAATTCGATTAGTATATGTGACCGTTCGGCCAATAAAGAAAATCCGTGTGTTTTGTTTTTATGATTGTGTTCAACTAGGCCTGCTGTAACTAATCAGACCCGCATTCCTTCCGTCTACCAACTTACCAGCCGCATACAGTACGGTGAGTTCGCCCCATGTTCGGTATCGAGATTGCATTAAATCCTTTGGTTGGTAGCGCGGTCGTTGAGTGTGGCGATTCCATGCATTTTTTGAATAATTGGCTCCATCTATGAAACAGTCGGTGCGTTAATGACCAGGAGGAGGAGGAGTCGCTTGACCAGGGGGCGAAAAAGAAAGAAATAGATTCTAACGGTAATTCACGCAATATTCACGAAAAAGAAGGACGAGATTATAGATCACACACAATACAATTAATCTCGCGTAATAATCAAACACTAGATATTAAGAGGTTAGACTACTGTGACGGCCCGAAATAGTCGGTGATCTTCCGATGCAAATTAAAAAAATTAAACATCCTATTGAAGGGATTTCTTTCCTAGAAAAATGTTAAAGGAGAAAGATGATTGGTTCAAAGAGTACTACATCCATAGGAGCATGTTTTTTTCAGAAGTGCAATGGTGCATGTGTAACCAACAATTGCATTATTTTTTTAAGTGGAAATGCATACTTTTTTCACGTGGATAGATTCCTCTCATCATTCTACGTAAAAAAGTATTGGGGTGCGAAAGTAAAGAAATTATTAGTTATCGAGATATTTTAAAAAAATATCTTTATTGAAGAAGATGCTCAAACGCTTCTCCATTACACTGTATACATTGCAGACAACGCTTTTCAGTTGTTTTCATAACTGAGTCAAGGTGATCTCTGGTTATTGTTGCACATTGCAGTATTATCCGTTCTTTTAGATCCTCTACAGAATTTATAGGATTTGAGTAAATCCTATCTTTTGAATAATCTTATAGAAAATAGTCAAGGGGACTTAAATCGACTGAGCGGGCTGGTAAAGATAAGTCTGAAATGTGTACAGTGTAATGGAGAAGCGTTTGAGGATCGTCTTCAATAAAGACATTTTTTTTAAAATATCTCGACAACTAATAATTTTTTTACCTTTATACCTCAATACTGTTTCACGTATAATGACGAGAGGGATCTATCTATGTAAAAAAAGTACGCATTTTCACTTAAAAGAATAATATAATTGTTAATTGCACATGGACTATTGCACTTCCAAAAAGAATATGGTCCTACGGATGTAGTACTCTTTAAACCATTCATCTGTCTTCTTTCACATTTTTCTGTGACTGCACTGGTAACGGAGTTATAACCTGAAACAATTGCGTGTACCATCCTGTACATACAGGGTGTTCCGCCTAACTCGAGCAGTTAAAATATCGCGGTTGTTTTTCATGATACGCAAAAAATGTTCAGAGAAAGAATGAATGGTGCATAGGGACAAATATTCTGATTGATAGACCTCTTTTTTACTTAATTATTTTAGGAGATTTCAAGGTCAAGGACGTTTTTTTCAAATGGATCGATATATTTTCATTACCGCACTGTTGTAACTCATAAAAAAACGAATTCAACGGTATGTAATATGTTGACCTTCACATGACCTTGAACGAGAAAAATCATGATTGTTTGCGATATAATCTATCCCCTAATCAGCCCCTTCATTTGTTTTAGTTTTATTACGATTTCTTGTTGATGAACCTACACTGCCTGCTTCACTAAATAATTTCACTATGCGATCAAAACTCTGCCTGGAAGGACATCAACGATGTGGATGTCTTTCTGCAAACAACTGTTGTGCATGCGTAGAGTTTCTCCCAGCTTCTCCGTAAATCAGAATCATTTTGACTTTCTCTGCTTGACTGTACATAATGATGAGCTTCTGATAAACTTCTAATACTGACGATGAATCGTCTGCTACTATTATCGATTGACATGGTTCTTGTAAACGTGCATCAAAAGAACAAAAGATACCTTTGTTTACAAACATTACGTATCACACGAAACACTGTCCCAGTGAAATTGAAATTCATTCGTTTACTATTTTCACATAAGTATTGAAATTAGTCCCAAACAACCATGATTTTCTCGTTCAAGGTCATGCGAAGGTTAACATATTATATACCATTGAATTAGTTTTTTTATGAGCTACAATAGTGCGCTAATGAAAATATATTGATCTATTTAAAAAAACGTCGGTGACCTTGAAATCTCGTAAAAAAAATAAGTAAAAAAAAGGTCTGTCAATCAGAATATTTGTTCCTTTGCACCATTCACTTTCTCTCTGAACATTCTTCCGTATCATGAAAAGCAACCGAGATATTTTAACTGCTCGAGTTAGGCGGAACATCCTGTACATATAGAATGAGTCACGTAAAATAGAACACCTGAATATCTCTGTTGGTGTTAAAGATAGAAAAAAATGTCACAAGAGAAAGTTATACTGTTCAAAGGGGCAAATATGATGATAATAACAGATCTTCGGATTAAGGTTTTTTTTCAAGGTTATTTGAAGGTCATCAGTGTTTTTTTAAATGGCACTATGTATTTTTAATGTCATTATGTGGTAGCTAATGCCAATATGAGTTCAACAACCTAGGACATTATGATCTAGAAATGACCTTGAGCTCAGAAATCTGAGTTTCATTACGGAAAACGTTAACGTCTAAAATTTGGATTCCCAGGCCGTTAGCAAAAGGTAATCTCTATCTAAATGTACGCAAACATGATATGTGCTGTGTGTTATTGTCATCAAATTATTACAGTAGTGTATCAGTTTATCGATATACGTTTAACAATGCGTTACTCGAAGGAAGAGAAGATTGTGAAGCTGCCCGTCTGTACCAAGGGCGGTTTCCTGACCGCAATTGTCCATCCCTTTCGACTTATTTAAATTTAATTAAAAAATTTCGTGAAACTGATTATGTCGGAAATAAAAAAGGTGTGAAAGTGAAGACTGTAATACATACAGCAAATGTGGTAAATGTTCTAAGTGCAGTAAATGTAAATCCGCATATTAGCACTATATAGATAGTTCGCTCGAGAAAGTGGCATTGGCCAATCAAGTATTGTGTGAATATTACATTCTCAAAAATTGCATCCCTATCACGTGTCACTCGAGCAAGAACTCCACGGAAGAGATTTTGAAAAACCGCGTGAATTTTTGTGATTGGGACCTAAGACAAATTAGGAATGATAGGCGATTTTTTCATGAAGTATTCTTTACTGATAAAGCTTCATTCTGAAATCATGGCAAAGTAAAGTTAAGAAATATGCATTACTGGAGCAACAATAATCCGCGATGGTTACGAGAAATTGATCAGCAACAGTCCTGTACTATCAAGGTGTGGTGTGGAATTGTAAACAGTAAAATAATTGGACCTTTTTTTTCCCCAGTACATTAAACGCAGCAATATATGTTACGTTTCTACAATATTTTTTGCCGGTTTTTTTAGAAGATGTTTCATTAGATATTCGTCCAGACATGTGGTACCAGCACGATGGCTGTCCATTTCACTCTCCACGTGCTGCAAGAGAATTGTTGAACAATAAATTCCCAAATCGTTTGGGATCGGACGTGGCGGACAAGTTCCATGGCAACCTCGTTCACCTGACTTAACTCTCCTCGATTTCTTTCTGTGGAGTAAAGTAAAAGATGATGTTTATAGCGAACAAACAACAACGCCCGAAAACATGCAAGAAGAAATTATTCAGTCTTGTGTATCCATCTCATCCGAAACGATTGGAGGGGTACTTCAAAGTCTTGCAGAACGTTTCAATTCATGTACATATTATTGCTGAAGGTCACCACTTTGAACGTTTAATAATGCAATTCAAATAAATTAATCGCATCCTTTAAACTAGGCGTTGTTTTATTATAATTTCTGTACTCCAAGGTTATTTCAAGGTCATAATATCCTAGGTCGTTGAACTCGTCTTGGCATTAGCTACCATACAGTGACATAAAAAATACAGTGCCGTTTAAAAAAAACCGATGACCTTCAAGTGATCTTGAAAAACCGTTAATCAGATGATCTGTTGATATTATCATATTTGCCCCTTTAAACAGTATAACTTTCCCTTTTGTCATTTTTTTCTATCTTTAACAACAGCAGAGATATTCCGGTGTTCTGTTCAACGTGACTCACCTCGTCCTAGTACATATGTACGTCATAAAACGGCTCCGAACTGAAGGTCCTTTTTTGCGGAGGGTAAAACGGTGTACCTCCTAACTCAATCTTGGATTACTTGAAACAAAGAACAAAATTTTTCCATTAATTATATTGTAATGCCTAAGCATTAACGGAGCCATTTTTTAATTTTTTGAAAATCCACTGAATACCAGTGTATTGAAAAGAAAATGCTGATTTTCGCGAAAAATTTGTCCCTAAGTTGCATATAAATCCCACAAAAAATAAAATTTGCCAAAAACCATCCGTTAATGCCCAAAGAATGTAATAACAAAGATATCTGCTAAATTTTGTCGTAATCACATCAATACAGATTGAGAAATAGTGTACACCGGTTTGACAAGTGTCATACTGAGAAAATCGCGTTAAAAAAACGTATTATTTCTACGCTATACGGGTGTGCGTTAGGGTGGTCCTTAGCTATATGAGCCAAAGTTTTATTTAAGATTTATTTTGTCTTACCCCCCTAAATTGTGACATTTGATGAGAAAATGATATGTGTAAAATTTCAAAGTGATTGGACAACGGAAACTCGTGTCGCATTTGAGTTAAAGTTTTCAAATTTTAATGATTTCACATCAACTTCGGACATAATTGTCTTCCGCCATTTTAGAAAGACTAGAGAATATTTTTTAATAAAAATGCAATTTATTAGGCGTATAATAATAATATTTATCTATTACTTCCAAATATATATACGGAATCTTAGAGTTTGACTATCTCTAAAATTAGTGTGCAACGCAGCGTCTAAGCTGCTGTAAGCAGCTACGGGTGTCATAATCTACAATAGTTTTTATTTACAAAAATTTTCCTATTTGCTATTTACTTATAATTATATAAATATTTATTAATTAAAGTTGTAATTGTTCGTATAGTGATTAACAAAGTATTATTAACCCTTTGCGGACGACAGACGCATACAGGATGTTTCACCACTCTCGTCAAAAATTTTAAGGGGTGATTCTACAAGGCAAAATAAGACGAAAAGCAAGAATAAAAAAATCGCGTCCGAGGCTTCATTTTTGAGTTATCGATGTGCTAAAAACGGGCCAAAAACGCCTGTCCATCGGCAGCACTCCATACACGCGCAGCGTCTGGCATCGCGCGCCAAGTTCTCCGTACAGAGTGCTCGCTTACCGATGTAACAGAAACTATGACATACCATACGATGCGACAAGACACTGCATTCTTGCGACAATTTATGAAGAAACACACACCTTTCGTTGGCGGCATTAAACCTGCCTACTTGAAAAAATCCACAAGGGCATATCAAAACCCGCCTCACGGGATTCTCAAGCAGAGAGGGTGAATGCAATTTCTAATTGACGATTTTGTCCAAAAAAATCACCCACACGCACGTACACACGCACCGCGATTATTGTATTCGCAAGTGTCATGTGTACACGCACCACGATTGTCCATTTCATCACACACACGCATCGCGATTATTTCATTCGCAAGTGTCCATGAGAATTACACGCACTATGATTGTCCCGTCCGCGAATGTCCACAAAAAAATGTTCAAAGCAGGCACAAAATTTTGCACCTGAAAACACACGCCAGGCGATTGTCCCGTTCGCGAATGTCCACTTAATCACACACGTACGCACTACGATTACTTTACCTACGAATGCGAGATTACTTGACTCACGCACAGAAAAATTCTAGAAATAAAAAAATCTAAAAAGCTAAGACTAAGCCTAACACTGAATGGAAAATTAAATTGAAAAAGAGACTGCTTTCTACGCGAGAAATATTTCCTGCCGATTACACCTGTTTTCTCGTTCGCAACAGCCACCAAACTGAGGAGACCTTGGACAAATTCCATTCGAGAGACTAAAAACTGTGTCGATGCTTTGTTATTAATCGGTGTGTCCTTATTTATCCCCTGCACGCTCGAGATCCAGGCAGCGGTAACTCGATTCCGAGAGTCGAAACTGTTTATACTTTGTAGTACCGCGACGAATGTCGTTGAACCGATCGCTTTCATTTCTTTCCAACGATGCAGTATTCTTCCAAACTTCGAGGTAGAAAGAAGTGTTCGTGTCTGATACTGTGCCGTTTATTTGATAAAAAGTATAAAAATAGAATGTCTGAAGAATTAGAATTCTTAGCACCGATGCTGAAGTTTCTTCCGTCGTGACGGTTCACCGTTGAACAGCGACAATGTGTTGTGCGTGCGATCAGTACTTTGAACGCAGAACCTGCAGCTGATCTCGTGTCATCGTTCGACGACAACGGCCTCAGATGCGTAAATTTCATTTATCCGCAGACTCTAGTGTGTGTAATTTATATGGACACTACCAAGTCAAATAATCGCGGTGTGTGTGTATCAGTGAAGTGCGTAGTTGCATGCGTCGGAAAGATCACTTTTTACAGAGATGATAGAACGATGAGCACGCTATTGACAAATTTTCCTTACAGAGGAGACGTTGGTTAAATTTCACGCGAGACTGAAAAATGTTACGCAAATGTGTTAGTGTAGAACATGTATGCCTTCCTGCAGAGTTGGGCATTATTCGAATTATTTCGAATAAATGTTTATCTCAAATAATTATCTCAGTAATTTATTCGAATACCGAGTGCAAATGTATTCGAATAATCTATTCGACTAATGACTGATAAATTATTCGAACAATAATACGAATATTTGTTGATTGTTTTAAATCAAAAGAAAAAATCAATCAATTTTTATCCGAATAAATTCTACCACAAATAAGTTCCTATTCGAATAAATTCTTCTACAAATAAATTCTTATTTGAATAAATTCTAATTCGTTAGTGACGAATAAAATTTTATTTGTTACTCTTATTCATTATCTGTTATCTGAATAAAATTTTGCCCAACACTGTATTCATGTCGGCAAATATCGACGCTTTTCTGTTTACATGCCAGTGCCCTTACATTGTCTCATCTCTCGGTCGTTGACCTCGGCCTCTCGAACAGCTGTAATCGGCAGGAAATATTTCTCGCGTAGAAAGCAGTCTCTTTTTCAATTTAATGTTACATTCAGTGTAAGGATTAGTTTTAGCTTTTTTGATTTTTTTCGTTTGTACTATTTTTCTGTGCGTGAGTAAAGTAGTCTCGCATTCGTGGGTAAAGTAATCGCAGTGCGTATGTGTGTGATTAAGTGGACACTCGCGAACGGGACAATCGCCTGGCGTGTGTTTTCATGTGCAAAATTTTGTGCATGCTTTGAACATTTTTTTGTGGACCTCGCGGACGGGACAATCATAGTGCGTGTAATTCTCATGGACACTTGCGAATGAAATAATCGCGATGCGTGTGTGTGATGAAATGGACAATCGTGGTGCGTGTACACATGACACTTGCGAATACAATAATCGCGGTGTGTGTGTACGTGCGTGTGGGTGATTTTTTTGGACAAAATCGTCAATTAGAAATTGCATTCACCCTCTCTGCTTGAGAATCCCGTGAGGCGGGTTTTGATATGCCCTTGTGGATTTTTTCAAGTAGGCAGGTTTAATGCCGCCAACAAAAGGTGTGTGTTTCTTCATAAATTGTTGCAAGAATGTAGTGTCTTGTCGCATCGTATGGTATGTCATAGTTTCTGTTACATCGGTAAGCGAGCACTCTGTACGAGCAACTTGGCGCGCGATGCCAGACGCTGCGCGTGTATGGAGTGCTGCCGATGGACAGGCGTTTTTGGCCCGTTTTTTGCACATCGATAACTCAAAAATGAAGCCTCGGACGCGATTTTTTTATTCTTGATTTTCGTCTTATTTTGGCTTGTAGAATCACCCCTTGAAATTTTTGACGAGGGTGGTGAAACACCCTGTATTGGTAAGTGAAAGACGGTGAACTTGTCATGTGATGACAGCCACTGCGCGTGTATGGAATGCTGCCGCGGGACAGGCGTTCTTAGCCCATTTTTTACACATCGATAACTAAAAAATGAAGCCTTGGACGCGACTTTGTTATTCTTGATTTTCGTCTTATTGTGACCTGTAGAATCGCCCCTTAACCCTTTCGGGCCTGAATTTTCTTTTAAGAGTAAACAAAATATTTGATTACACATTTTAACTCAGTAGACTCTTTAGATAATATTTTGTTTAAAAAAAATGTTTATATGTCCCATAGTTTTACAGGTGTTAAATGTACACACATGTGTACATACATTAGGACTCAAGTATCGCATGACACGTAGGAGAGCACAAATGAGGAAAGAAACATACACAACACTTTATGACATTTAATACTAATGTATTAACACTTGAAACTGAAGAAGACATGTGGAAAATTGTACTACTTTCAGGTTCCTACTATTACCTGTCACTGCACAATATGTAATCAATGTTAGTCAACTCTGAATTCACTAGACCTACTAAAAACATTCAGAGTATGAAAAAATTCAAATTTATAAGAAAAATTTGTTCAAGAATGTGTACAAACGGTTTGAACTTCCGAAACATTCATTCTCACCGAAATATCAGCGTAGAAACTTCATGTACATAAATGTGGCTGCCAGGTCTGAAAGGGTTAAAATATTTGACAGGGGTGGTGACACACCCTGTATGTGGATGTCAAGAACATTTTTCATCAAAGTATCGTCCAAGTAATTTGATTTTATTTCCAGTTTTAATAATTGAGTCGCTGAGATATAGTTTTGGTGCAGTTTGGATTTTGTTATTTCCTTTAAAGTTTACTGCAACTGTTTCGTATTGAGATATTTTAAATGCTGTATTTTTAGTCGATTTTGTTAGGTTGTTTAAGGTTTGTTGCAGTAAAGATCAGTCGACTTAAGGGTTTTACCTGCACAGAAACGTATAAAATCATCTGCAAAAAGGAGAATACCGAACCTTGTGGTGCGCCGTTGGTTAGTATGAATTCTTGGGATGTCTCGTCGTTGATTTTCGTTTTTATGACTCTATTCTTCAAAAAATTATAAATAAAAGCTAGCATTTTACCCCTAATGTTATTTTTATACAGTATTTCGATTATTCTGTCTTTTCTAATCATGTCGTAGGCTTTTTCGATGTCAATGGTAACTGCTATTAAGTGGAATTTTTTAGCTAAAGCTTCACAAATTTCAGCATGGAAGTTCACTAAATGACCTAAGGTAGACCTAAATTGTTTAAAACCTGATTGTTCATCTGCAATTAGTGTATTTTTTTCAAGGATCCACCTCCTTCTATTGTTAACAATTTTTTACAATAGCTTACAAAGGGTACAAGTTAAAGAAATGGTCCTATAGCTATCTGCGGATTGTTTATTTTTCCCTGGTTTAAGTATCGAGACTACTAAGGCTTTTCTCTATTCGTTCGGGAAAGTTTTAGTGTTCCAAATTTAGTTATATAGTTTTATTAGATATTGAAGTTCTACTTCGGGTAAATGAATTAGGATAGCATTCGGAATATTTTCTGGGCCTGGATTAGTATTTTTACAGTTATACAGTACGTTTTTAAGTTCGGATACAATTATTTCTCTGTTAAAGGGTTTGTCACAATCCTGAATAATTTGATTTTTTGCTATACTTTTAAACATGGATTTTTTTTTTAATAAATTCTCGGTCAAAATTGGAGTCACTGGAGTTTTTCGCAAATACAGTTCCTAATTCTTTTGTTGGCGTATGAACTGTAATGGAAGTTACATATTTTTTCGAGGATTCTCTTTTGCTCTCTTTTATTATTCTCCGTGCTATGGCCCTGAGTCTTTTCTAGTTTATTAGATTTTCAGGTGTTGGATGTTTGCGAAATTTATAAAAAGCTTGTTTATAGTTTTTAGTTGCTTCGGCGCATTCATTGTTCCACCTGGAACATTTCGCTTTTTTGAACTATTAAAAGTATTGTTAGTTTTTAGAATTAAGTGGTGGACAGACTCTACAATTATGTTACTGAATTTTTCTGCTAGTTCATCTACTTTATCATTTGTTTCCCTTAATGGATCCTTTAGAGTTTGAATATTTTTTGTAATTTCAGTGTGATATGTTGGCCAGTTAATTTTTTCGGTTATCCATTTCTGTTGTACCGGTCTATCTATGGGTTGTGTTGAAGTGTGGTGTGGGGCGTGTTTAGTCAGGAATATGGGAAAGTGGTCACCGTCGCATGGTGTGGACAAGGTTTCCCATTTCCAAAAGTGTGCTATTCGGCTAGAGCATAGGGCTAGATCGATTGCAGTTAAAAGACCACTAGTAGTATTAAAGTGAGTAGGTGAACCAGAATTTAGTAAAACAAGGTCTGAATTATCGATTAGTTTTTCAATGACGTCACCTCTCTGATCTTTTTTGTATGAACCCCATAGAGTACTATGTGCGTTAAAGTCACCGACGAGTATCAATGGTTTTGGAAGTTGACTAAGAATGTCTGTAAGTTCTATTGGATTTAGGTTGTAGCTATTTGGTAAATAAAGATTGCAAATTGTTATTTTGATAGGAGTTGATATTTGGATGGCAACAGCTTCCAGGTTCGTTTCGATTGAAATTACATGATAAGAGAAATTGTTTTTAACGTACATACATCGCGACTCCACTACTAGCTCTAGATGTGGTAACTCTATTTCTATAGTGTACTGTATAGCTTTTTATACTTTTAACAAAAGTGTTTTTAAAATTTGTTTCTTGTAGACATATAATGTCTGGGTTCTTAATGTTAATTCATAGTTCTAAGTTTTCGAGTCTTTGTATCATACTGTTTACATTCCATTGAATTATGGTAGTGTCCATTTTGCGTATATTCTTTATTCTTAGTGTCTTCTTTTCTAGCTATTTTTCCCTCGGTTTAGTGGGGGTCGTACTTAATTCCTTACGTGCACTATATATTATCCCTATCCCATTCGGTGGTCCAGCACGGGGAGGTGTCATGAGGGGAAATTTTCTTTTTACCTTCATTGTTTGTTGTGTGTTATTTCTTCTTTCAGCTTCTTGGTTAGTCGGTGCAGTCTGTTCTTGATACGTCTCTCCTTTAAGAGTGGGTATATTTCCGATATCATGTGTGTTAGGGCGTTTATGTCAGGTATATAGTGCTTTGCAATGTCTATAGGGTTTTCTACTCCAAATGAATTTTCTAGAAAACTTTTAAATTGTTCATAATTAAGTATGAAGTTGTTACTTGTGTCGTCCAAAACTGATTTTTCAGGTTTAAGTATATCTTCGATTTTATTGATCACCTTTGTTAACGATTGGCTGCGTTTCGGTTTCTTTTTCATTATGGTGGTAGTAGTACCCTTTCTCCGGTGAGTAGAATTGTCATTTGAGTTCTGTGTTAGTAATTTATCAGTATTGTAGGCGAATTTTAAGAATCGCGCTATATGTGATGGCGATGCGTTTTTGTTTATCGGAGGCGGGGGCCTCGGCACTCCACTAACTTGGCCACGCAGATCCTTTGTAACCTCGCGAGAGGAACGGCGTGCCCACAGTATCGAGGTCATTATCAGTAACGTTTCCTATAGTTGTGGACAGCGGCCTTTTTCCTGTAGTGGATACATGTTTTTCTACCATTATTTCATGTAGTTCGACGTTGGGGACAGCATTGTTGTTTTTTTCAGGGGTATTGTCAGATAGTTTGTTATTATTGTTGTCGTCGTTTTCATTTGCTTAACTGTTGTTATGTGTAGTTATTATTTCACTGTCTTGCCACATGGCCTTCTTCTTTGCACAAAAAGCATGATACTTTATCAGTAGAGATAAATATCCGATATTGGGTTTCATAGTAATTGATGGTAAAGGATTTCGGAATTTTAGAGGCATCATTTGGATTTACATAAATTTGTCTTCGAAAGCTTAGTACATGACTAAAATCTGGTTCGTGAATACCTACTCTAAGGAACGATAGTTTTGAAGTTATTCTTATATTATTTTTAATGAAGATTTGTTCAATGTGTTCATGCGGTGTTGTCGGTGATACATTGGAGAGTATTATTCTCTCCGTTGGGACGATGAGAGGTCCTACTATTACATGGACGTTGTTGACTGTAATAGACTTGTGTTTGGTCGTTAGGCTTTGTACCGTATCCTTGATGTCAAGATACAAACATATTTGGCCGTTTGAAATTCCAGAAATGAAACGAATAGCTTTAGGTCCAGTTATTTTACCTATTACAGTGGCATATTCTTTAATTGAAATTCCTTCAATGGCATCGACTATGATTCCCTGTTCTTTGGTGGGGAAGATCTTGTTCGTTATCGTAGATGTTCATAATGAACACTCTATGTATTTACAAGTTTAATTGCGGACACAGTTCACAGAACTTCACACAACAAAGTAGTATATAAATACACTGGGTATGACTTGGTACTCGCGAGCGATCTACAGTAAAAGCTGGATAAATGCAAGAGAGATTGGGACCCAAACATTGCATATATCCAGCCGAGGTGTCGATTCTATGTTTACATGCGGCTCCAGCCGAGCGTGAACGTAGAAAGGGACAGACAGTGGAGGAAAGAGAGAGAGGTCCAAGGAAACAGAGCGAGGGGCCGAAACGTATCGGTGAGACAATACTAATGCAACAATAAAACTTTTTATTTCTTAATTAAAAATAAGAGCAACGTGTTTGTGTACTTTGCGGTATGTATTTAATGAGTATCAACAAGTAAATATAATTCAAACTATATCGTGTTTGGTCCCATTTTAATCAGAAAAATCTCACAAGTACGTTAATAAAAGTTTCATTAAGAAAAAGTCAAAAATAAAGAAGTTTCATCGTTAAATTAGTTTAGTCACACCGATATTCCGGTTCGGCTCATATTGCACCGATCCCTCGTCGAGCGTCGTGGCTCGCCAAGGGGGATCCCCCCACGTGGAGGGGATAATCACCTTGCATATATCCAGCCAATCTTTTCTTGCATTTATCCAGCTTTTACTGTAATTCTACGTCCATTCAGTTTGACTGCTTAGACACGACTCGTATTCTATGTTATCGTCGAGCTTCTGTTTACTAAAAACACAATTAAGTATCATCCAAAATACTATCCTGACATTTTCTTAATGCGTTTCCTTATTACATTTGTTTAAAACATTCAATCTAGTTTATGAAAATATAAATTGTTTTTATTTAACTTGTAATAATTACTATATAATCGGTGTTAAACAAAAGTAAGTATAATTTGGACGTTACAATAATATTCGGACACACGTGTTTCAAACATTTCTTGCTCTAATACAGGTATTGGAATTAACTGTTCGTTTCGGCCGATTTTCAGAAGCAACGCCCTCTTTCTCCCGCCGTGCGTCTTGGCCCCCGCAACGGCCCTAGTGCTCGACACGTCTCAGGCGTGTACCAGAAGCATTATACCCTATGGGTGATGTGGAAACCTATTTACACGATAGGATACGAGTGTCGCCCTAATGCGCCACGCGCGCTTCATATGGTACGCGCCTGAGACATGTCGAGCACTACAGCCATCGCGGGGGCCAAGACGCACGGTAGGAGAACAGTCTCCTATAAAATTATATACGTATAAAGTACAGACCCCTTGTGTCTTTTTTATGTTTGATGCAAGTGTCATGTGCGTGCGTATAGGGTGTCCCAACTTATCCGTTACAAGCTCATATTTCGTAACATATTGAAGATGCAAAAAATGTTTTATATGGAAGTTGCATGGTATGAGGGGGTACATCTTTTGAAAAAGGCGATTGTTTTTTACATTATTATTTAAAGTAGAGCTCTTATTATCCGCATGTCTGAGTACTCGAAATACTCTTTATAATCCGAACTCGGATCCGAGTATCCGATTATCCGGATGGAACCTTCTTTGCTAATTACTCAAATATGAAGATTTCTTTATGTGGATTTAGATTAAAGAAATCAATTTTAGGTAATGGATTACGACTGAAGAATGTGAATATTAGTACGTATATTTACATTTTATTCCAAAGAGTCTAGCCGAAAGATGGTCAAAAGAGCACCTAAACTAAATTCGATTTGCGATAGGCGATTCGATAGCTTATGAAAAAAGACTAATTTCTGCCAAGTTTCAACTTTGTATCTCGATTTGGGGGGTAGTCATGGGCAAAAGTTGAAAATCACGTTTTTGTGGAATTTCACCTATACTATTGCATGAGAAATTTAAAAAAAAAACGAGGACATTTTAAGTATCGAGGCACATATTATAGAATTTTTTCAGATTTTTAAATTGCAAATCCAAGTTGCAAAAAATAAAAAACCCCAAAAAAGCAGGAAAATGCCGGTCGTGTATTAAAGCAGTCGTGGAACCAGATTTATATTTTTACTGTAAGTACATATTATTATTACTATTATCCTGAATTTTTTTTCAGATTTTTCGGTTTGGTCCGCCGTAGTTAAAAACAATTAAAAACCGATTTCTTCGTCGTTTTTACGTGTCAGGGTAACTTATACGTCGAATTTTCGCACGTTCTTTTTCAGATAAGTGTTTTATGCGATGTTCAATGTCTATACATACATCGACAGCACAGGTATTAAATACACTAAATAAATCCAACCAATGGAAATTATGCCGTGCCCGTGTACCCCTAAAGTCTAAAGAATCTACTAGATTTTTAACAACGTCGATGGCGCAGCGATAGTTTCGAACTGCTAAATATCGCAGCGATCTTTTTGAACGTAGGATCGAGCCGCCTCTGCACTCATTTTTTCTGACGTTAATTACATATTTTTTAAATTCCTAACTATAAGTAATAATAACTTTCCTAACTGTATGGCAATAATCAATACGTATTTACAAATGTTTTAAGAATATTCTCAAAATATTTTATCCTGAAATATACATAAAAATGATTTGGAGTGTTTTTTATGCACTCCAAAATAGTTAAGAACGGTTAATATTGGCTATACCACCACTCCACGCGTCCCCTACCTAACAGCGCGTAGCGTCACCGACGCCCCAAGATCCACAGTTCGTAGTGGCGTACCCAGTGGTCGTATTTGTTTGAAAGTGTGAAATTTAGAAATTCTGAATTAATATAAATATGGTCATATTTTTTTGAATTTAAAAACACGTTGCCATTAAGGAGAAATGTCTAAAATAAGAATTTGTTTATAATTTTTAATACTACAATATTAATTTTTTAATTAAAAAAATATATCATTACAATATCCTTCCAGATGAAAGTAAAAAAAAAGAACTCAATCTGACAAATAGTTTCCAAGATAAAAATTCATAAGTACAGCTCGTTTTCATGAAAATAGTAAAAAGTTGCAAAATTCAAAGGTTCGTGTTTTTTAAATAAATTCGAAACCAGCAAAATGATGACCCTAATTTCACGTGAACCACATCATAAAGTGATCGATTTGGCGTGGAATGACCTCACCGTAGAATTTTGTTCTGTAGTACGTTCTTTCCGGACAAAAAAAATCGTTGTAAGTATTTACAAAAGGATAAAAAAGGATACTGGAAAAGAAGTCTCGCGATGTGATGAAGACGGTGTCAAGGGACAGTAGAATAGACTAGTTATCGATTCCGCAAACATTATCGGAATATAAAAAAGGTTTGGCAGAATTTTATTCACCACACAAACAAAGAAGAAGCAAAGTTTGCGAAAATTTACAATTTAACTGATGAAATAATGAATAATCTACTACTAATAATAATATACGTTTTATTCAGCCTCACAGCTAAGAATTGGACTTGGTTTACATTATTCTATTTTGTACAAAGCTAACTTACCCACGCATTCGATTCATTCACTCTCATTCTTTCTGTCCCTCTCTTTTGTTCACACTTCGTCCTACCCTACTGACTAACTACCCTATTTGTTGCACCTCCTCATTGTTCTCTGACACTCTCTTTGGTTTTATTATCCACTCCCTCTTTTTTCTTTTCTTTTCGTTTGTAGCTCCTCGAGCCATCGTACAATCTTTCTGTCCTGTCTCCCGCTCACTGCGTCTTCAATCCTGATACCTCGTTTGGCTTCTCTGCAGTCTCTTGTCATGTGCTCTAACTTTCCAAATCTATCTCCCCACAGATCACACCTTTTTTCTTCCTCCTCTTCCCAGTACCTGTTCCAGTTTTCTAAGCTTCCGCATCTTGCTTGGGCAATTAGCTTTTGACCTCTTCCTTCTTTGCTTAAATATTCTGGCAGTCTTATTGTTCTAATGTACTTGTACCAATTGTCGTGTTTGTGTTGCTCTATTTTTATATATTGCCTTTGTTGTTGCACTTCTCCTTAAATTCTCCGTGACCTCCATCCCTTCACTTCTCATCTCTTCCACCCCCGCTTGCCTCAATCCATTTCTTTTTAGGTATTCCTCCCTCTCATTTCTGTTTCTAGTCTGTTCTGTAGGCCTTGGTTGTACGCAAATGCGGACTGATGCGTGCGGCGAGATTATCGAACTGTTCCTAGGCCCTAAAGAGTGCATGCGTGTTACCTGTGTGAATATGTGTGTGACAAGAGTCAGTTTCGGGTGTCGAGTGGTGTCGAAAGATATGATTGAGAGTTTTACGCGAGATATTGCGAGAGAAAAATCTGATTGGGAGCGTATAGAATATAAAGAGCGAATTTACCTTTGTTATTAAATATTACTGTTTCAAAAAGCAAAATATCTCTGTTCACTGAAAATCCCAACAGTTCTTTGTTTATTTCCTTTTCCTTTAGGCACTTTTTAACTAACTTTCTCCCTTCACTACTCCTCACTCATTCCTCAAATTTCCAGGATCTTGTCCCTGCTTTTACTCTTAGCTTCACTCTCGTTGTTTCCTCCAGCACCAGGTAATCTATGGTGCGTATGTCTATTCCGAGCGTTAACTTTATATACAGGGTGTTTCACCACCCCTGTCAAATAATTTAAGAGGCGATTCTACAACTCAAAATAAGACGAAAATCAAAATTAAAAAAATCGCGTCCGAGGCTTCATTTTTAAGTTACACGCGCAGTGTCTGTCATCGCGCGCCAAGTGCTCCGTACAGAGCGCACGTTTACAGATGTAACAATTCTCCCTTTCCTGAAAACCATTATCTTCATCTTTTCCGCGTTCAACACTAATTCTTTCTTATCTAAGTACTTTTCCAATCTTTTCATCATTTCTCTCAACTCTTCCTCTCTGTTTGCTATTACAACCACGTCGTTTGCATAAGCTAGTGACCAAAATTTCTCGCTTTCCGCTCTAATCCCTCCTACTTGTTCTCTTTTCAGTCCTCCTTCCCAGTCTGCGATAAATATTGTGAGCAGGGTTGGGCTGAGCGGGCATCCCTGCCTCAGTCATTCCCCCGTCCAGAATTCTTCGGACTCCTTTTCTCTTGTCCTCACTACATTTCTCGTCTCCTCACACGCTTCTTTCACTCTTTCTAATAACCCTTTTCTTAGTCCACATTTCTCCATGGATTCCCACAATTTGACCCTTTTCACAGTGTCGAACGCAGCCTTTAAACCCACGAACATGGTGTATACTTTTTCTCTTCGTTTCTTGATCTCCCTTTCCACGACGTGCTGTAATATATACGCATTATCTATTGCCCCTCGGTGTTTTCTAAACCCCGCTTGCGTATCTGGCAGGATTCCTTTCGCTTCTACTTCACTCTTCAGTCCTTCATTTAGCAGTTGTTCAGGACAGCCTGTGTTCGTTCCTCAAACCGGCGGAACGCTGAGTCTATCGAGAACATTCCATAATAACCAGAACTTGGTTTTTATGTTCGCATGCGGTTATTCCTCGCGTAACCGTCTTCGCGATAGCGCTCGGCAACAAGGCGAGCCAATCAAGACACGTTTTACGTAATTGGCTCGCTAATTGTTCTTTGTTTTGGTTGGAGTTCGAACATAGGTGGTCGCAGGATCAGGCGATTGACTCGCCGCCAATCGACACTGCTCGGCCGTTATTGCGTCACTAAGCAGAGACCCCGGTAAGGACGTTCCGAGTCTCTGTTCCTTCTTCTCGTTCTGGCATCCGTTCGGCGAACAACGTCCAGAAAACTACGAGCGTGCGCCTCTGCGAGACCCGCTCCAAAAGTATCCACCTCCACGAGGTTAACACGAGAAAGTAACTAGTAGAAAGTGCAAGTGTTATCTTTTCTTTTGTTTAATTGTTTATTCGTGTCATTAAATACACAAATTGTTGAATTACAATCGGAGCCACGTGGTCGACCAAATTAATTTTCTCCCTCGTCAAACAGACACGTCGCTCGCTCAGCGCTGAGCGGTACCGGCACTCAGCTGCAGTCGATCGGCGATCGAGCTGAACAGCAGTGATATCTAAATTTTGTACGCTGTACACAGGAGGCTTATCCCTCTGTAATTACTTCGACTATTTTCACCCCCTTTTTTTGAATAAGGTGGTTATCGCCGCCTTCTTCCAGTATTCTGGGAAACTTTTCTCTGCTCAGACCTTCCTAATTACCTCTTTTAATTTATCTCTTCTGACACCTTCACAGTATACTCATGCCTCATTTGGGACGTTGTCCCCTCCTACTCCCCTCCTCTTTTTTAATTTCTTTATTTGTTTTTCTATTTCCTCCTCTGTCAGATCCTCTTCATCCTCTTGTATTGGTATCTGTTTTCTCCTAGCCCCCTTTAACTTTTCATCAGCCCCCCCACCCCCCGTTCTTAAAGTATTCTCCCCATTTTCCTGTTCTAGTCTCGTTTTCAGTGTTCGAGTTCCTTTTCCTTCCTTTATTAATATAGGACCATATTTGCTTCTCTGTCTTTGCCTTCTTAATCTCCTATTCCTCTTCTTGTATTATCCGCTGTTCTTTATTCTCGCATAGTTACTTAAAATCTGCCTTGTTCTGCAGGAGAACTTTCCTCCCGATTTTTCTCATTTTCCACTTTTTATAGTATCTGTTCACTTTCCTTTTTTCTCTAGTACACTCTCTATCCCACCAAATTTTTTGTCCCATTTTCCATTTTGTCACCCTTATTGAATTTGTTTACAACATCTCTTTCACTTCTATTTTTAGTTTTTCCCAATCTTCTATCGACTCTCCTTCCTGTTTGTATATGTTTCCCCTAGTCCTCTCTTGTATCTCTCTATCGCGTCTTTACTCCAATTTATTACATCCCTTTTCGATTGTCCTTCCACTACGTTCTTTCCTCCTTCCGCCATTACCTCTACAATTAAGGGGGAACACCACTGTGACGGCAGGAAAAATGAACCTTCTTCAAGAATTTTTTTTAACAAAATTGACAGTTTTCATATAAAATTTGTATTACCTACTCTTAGTATAATATCTCAAGAGATTATATAAAAAATATGAACAGAAAAACATGTATAAATTTCAATAGACGATTAATCCTCTAAACCCCTTACAAAATACATAGGTTGCTAGTGGGATGTCTAACTTTGGAATAGCAGCTCTGAAATCATATTTAAAAAATGTTTTTATAAACTATACGACTGTAGTTTCCGTTGCACATACGAATTTTTTAAAAAAATTATTTTTGTAAAAATGGCGCGGGTTCGAATAAGATTTTCGAAAATCCGCAAAAAAACGAGCAGTTTTTCGAGTATATTTAAAAAAATTTACATTTGATCGAAAAAACCGTACGTGCAACTGAAGATAATCTTGTTTTAAAGATCCTATCAAAATTTCAAGTCGATCGGATGAAAATGGACGGAGTTATTGTACCTGCCAGTTAGAAAAATGTCATTTCAAGAAAAACGCGTTTAAAGTTTAACTGCTCTTTCCGGACAGAAATAATGTCGCGGAGATTCATCGCTCGAACTCTTATGGTATAACGTAGCCCATATCTCTTTATACATATTCTCTACGCTATTTATATTTCTTCGTATTGCCAAACCGTAATAATTTAACAATTCATCGATTAATTTGCTGGTGAGTTTACCTCTACCGCCAAGTCCTTTAGTATGCCGCACTGCCTAGCACACCCAAACAGCATTGTAACGCATTTCACAAAATGCACTGTATCTTTATCAATTCTTCGAATATCAATTGAAAATTTTTAGGGAGTATTTTTGAGGAGTACAACTTTTAGAAAATGTAAAAAAAGAAATCGATTTTTTTTTAAGTTTCACAGTGGTGTTCCCCCTTAATGGCATATGGTCGGATTATTTTCTGTCTCCTATCAACAACTTTTTTGTTTTCTCCCAACATTTTGTATTGGCCGAAATATAGTCAATAACCGATGCCCCTTTCCTGTCTAAAAATGTAAAGTCTTCTATGTATTTTCTCTCTCTGTCCATTTTTCATCTTATCTTTAGATTTCCTTTTCTCCTGTTCACTCACCGCTTCTCCGTACAGGCTTTCTTCTTCTCCTATCCTCGTATTGAAATCCCCCCCATATTATTACTCCTTCATCGCCCATGTGGTCTAATTTTTCTGCTATCGTTCTTGCTATTCTGTCTATCTCTCTATACTATACACTGCCCATATATTCCATGTTTCTTCCTGAACTCTAATTTTTCTTCCCACCAGACCTTCTACCTGATTACTCTCTTTTAATACCAGGCTTCTTTTATACCGATTATAATTCCATCTCGAGGCCCCCCTTCTTCTTTTCTCTTACTGTAGCTTGGCAGCTCTATGAAAATCCCTTTGACAATTTTTTTCTTAAGACCTCCCACTTTCTTTGGTCCACCCAAGTTTCCAATAGACCTACACAGTCAAATCCTTCCACAAATTTCCAGAATCCCCTGTCTTTTGTTTGTATTCCTGCAACATTCCAAAACAATAGTTTGCCCTTTGTCTCCTGTCTCCTTACATACTGTCGTTTTTTGTATTCCCTTTGTTGATTTCTACTTTCTTTACCCTGTGCCAACTTACCCTTCCCTCTCTTATATTTATTCTTTCCCTTGTGTGAATCTATTTCCGAAATACCTTACTCTCTTCTATATCCTTCTTGTCATCATTTCAATTGTGCCATTTTCCCTGAATACATATTTTTTTGTATCCAACTTTCGCTTCTTTTCCCTCTGACCTTAATTTCCTTGCTTCGTTTCTTAAAATTCTTTGCACTCTTCTCTCCTCCTCTGTCATATCATGATCTATGAAAATCTTTTTTCCCAGGCTACCTTTCTTTCTTATTACCTCTTGTTTCCTCTTCCAGCTTTTCATCTTTACTACGATTAAACTTGTCTCCTCTCTACCTTTGGTTTCCACCACATTCACCCCCCCCTTCCACCTAAAACTCCTCTTTTAAAAATCGTTCTACTTCCCCCTTTCTATTTTCCTTGCTCGCCCTTAGACCTCTGATGATTATATTATTTTTTCTCGCTTTCCTTTCTTGCTCCATCATTATTCTCTTGATTTTCGTCGCTTCTCTCCCTACCTCCACGTTTTCTCCCTTAGTCTTAGCCTCTTTCCCCTCTCTTGCCACTTCCTTTATCTTTTCTTCTACCCTCTGCAGAACTTCTGACATGAATTCCTTTTTTTCTTTCTCCCTTCGCAGTCTATCCTCTCTCTGTTGTTCCTCCAATTTTCTTAACAGTTCCTCCATCCTCATACACAGTTCCTTCTCCTTATTTCTCCATCGGCACTCTATGACTTCTATTCTGTCCACTACACCCTTTATTTTCTTCTTTACTTCTTTTTCCAGCCCCTCTCTTCCTTGTACTATCTCATTCTTTAGGCTTTCTATTCTCTTTATTATTATATCTAGCATTCTTTGAGACTGATTTTCCTCCTCTCGTTTTCCTTCGATCTCTATTTTCTCTCCCTCTCTCGGTGGTGTTTTTCTTAAATCTATCTTTTTTGCTGTATGACTTGCCTCCTGATTCCCCAGTTCCGCCTCCTCTTGCTCCTCGGGCCTCCATAATTCAGTTATCTGCTTATTATCGCGGTTTTCTCCAATTCCGTCTTCCTCCAGAGTCCGTCTTCTTCTTTTTCTATTCTCATTTTTCGGCGTTTCGCCGCTATTGTATCCTAACCTCTTCTCTTTGTTCTCGGCCTTTTTTATCTCTTCTGTCCCATATTCTGCCAATTCTATTTCTTCTTCCTCCGTCTCCTATTCCCTTACTGTATTTTCCTCTTCTGTTTTCTTCTTCTCTCTTCCGTTCGATAGTTCTGTTACCTTACTCATATATGTTGCTTTCGTCGACGCCTCCCTGTTTCCTAACCTTAACACTACCGTTTCTCATCTCACGCAAGTTTTCGTCTTATCACGCCGCTTTCCTTTTAGTCCTTATTTCCTCGCTACCTACTACTCCTACCGTCCTTAGCTAACTTATTCTCTACCTGATTACAAATTCTCTGTCTGTATAAACGCTCAAAAATTCTTACGCTATCTCGCACTCCTTCTACACATATGCACGCCCTCTAACCAAGTCCCAAATAGTCTATTATTAAACCCGATAAGGGCCATTAGCAAAAGTGAGACGGAACCGACCGACACAGACTTTTAACGTAGTATGTAATATAGGCATTTCTTATTTTTACGGGTGTAATATATTTCTAATTTTAGTGTAATGTAGGAAATCGTGAAAAATAGGGACCGCGGCACCGGGACTCGAACCCAGTTCCTCTGCGTTGGTAGCCAGCCACCTTACCCACTACGCCACCATCAGTCCGCTGACATCCTTATTTCCACGATTCCTCTTATGTTCGGTCTGGGAGGTCCCGATCCCACAGTAATGTGTAATTTATTTATAATTTCTACGTGAGCGAGTTCTACGTGTGTGTGTGTAATGTACTTGTATGTAATGTATGTGTGCTTAATATATGTACGTATAACATTATTTGACAAAATCTGACGTATCCCGGTGTTATCCCTGAATGTTTATCCCACTGTTTCAGTTAAGTATACAGGAAGTATTGTGTTACGGCATATATTGTGGACGACAGTCGACGGACTAGGATAGGTCAGTAAAGTGGGGATCCGCCGCGCGGAACAGTTATGTTCTTACGTGGAACGAAGTATAGGAATTGTTTTCTTGTCCCGACAAACATTTTCCGTCCTGGCTATGAGCCACGTCACCCGCGGACAAAAGTCACATGGTAATGCAAGCCGTGCCCAAAAGTGACGTTTCAAGGAAATTTAAACCGATACATTTTTCAGAAACAGCATGCCTCGTTACGTAGCTTTTGTCCACAATAGACGTGCCTTAATGCCATGCCAGAGAGCGTTTGCCGGGTAGCGAAACAGTGTGGTATCATCAAAATGGATACTCAAGACATTCTTTGCGTTATGTAACGCAATGATCAAATGACAAATTTCCAAATCGATGTATTGGATGTAGTAGGCCAGTATCGTAGCCCGTTTGTTCACTAGATCTGAGTGCACTAGTTTTCTTTCTATGGATGCTTATTATGAACTACCAGCTAATGCGGTGAATAAGAAAGAGGGAATACGTAAATTTTAGACATCCCTTCCGCCAGAAACAATTAAAAAATACTACACTCTATTGCGAAACATTCAAGTAAGGCAACCAAACCGAGAACAAATAAAAATGTATGGAACCATTAAAAAAAATATAGGTATTTATGGTTTATTCGTCTCACTCCGCCTGGAGGCTTACAAAGTCATGGGCAGCCACTCAATTGATTCCGCCTGATTCGCCATCCGTTTTCTAAGGGTGAAGCCTCCCTTAGCAAACAAATTAATGACCTCTCCTTGTTAGACTCTGGCCTTTCCCAAAGTGTGGTCTCCGGTTAGAACGTCGTCCATATAGATTTCCCTTTCGAACACTCGACCACCTGGAGGATAATGCATCCCTTCATTTTTCGCTGGTTGCTTGGAAGTTCGATTAGCTGAGTAGGCAGAACACCCCAGACCAAAGGTAACCGTGGTCAAAAAATGCGACAGCAGTTCATGAGTGGCTCTTCTGTCCATACGACCGCTTGTAAATGTTGATCCTTGGGGTACTTCAGTATTCACATTGCCCCTCGCCATCAATCAGGTCCTTCTCTTGATTAGGTGGCTCTTCAACCTCCCAGAGATGATCCATACTAAAAGAGTGTAGAAATTTTAAATAGGAAAAATCAGACCGGAGGGATCGTGAATCGAACCCGGGACCTCTCCGCTTGCAAGCGTGCGCTCTAACCACTGAGCCACCGGCCAATTGCCGATTCCAGCCGATTTTTCCTCTCTTAGCGCGACACTCAGTGGCTTCCTTTTGCCGATCCTACAAGAGTTGTCATGGCAATTGGAGAAATGTTTGCACCACTTCTGTAGTCCTTCTTCTACGATTTGAGCGTGTACTGTCGCCCCTGGGAGTACAGCCACCATAGCGGAGTGACTGTAATATGGATTACCAAGCGTTTCACCTCGTAAATGTTCTCATTCCGCAGTGTCTCCTGTGCACGGATCATATAAAGTAATTTTCGGTATGACAAAGGCCGTCACCCCGCACTTAAAGGTAGGCATGAAATGTGGCTTTATCACAAAGTCGTCTACTTTTACACATGAATGGTTTGGTTCCATGAACTATAGAAATCGGCCCTCACAAGGGTTTGCATTTAAATCTTAAACTTCGGCAAAGTTCTTCCGAAATAAAAGATGACTGCGCTCCTTCTTCGATCGGGAAATAGCTAGCCTACTTATTTATTCGGGAGGTTGTATATAAACCGAAGTAGTCGCCAGTAGAATCTTTTCTCTCGGCCTAGAGGTTTCGTTATTAGACAGTGCGGCTTGCGAATCAAGAATTGACAAATAAGCAAAGCCTTGCTGACCTCCAGCCCCTTCCAGAATATCCTGAGTTTTAGGTTCCGTTGGCAAAGAGGATGAAAAATGCAATACATTTCTCTTACCATAGTGTCGACAACTTTTAGTACTTCTGCATTTCAGTACCAGGTGATTAGATTAATAGCTACATCAAAGATTGTTCGATATTAATTTCTTCCTTTCGACTGTAGTTTTGATTTTGAATATTTGACAGTTTAGTATGAAATGCGCACAGCGCACAGACTGAGGATTTACTTTTACCCTTCTGTGTCAAATGAATCGTACAAAATCTTTTACCGTTTTGACTTCGACTTTCACTTTTATTTCTTTGCAGATGTAACTGGATCTCTTTACTCGACGTATTCTCTCTATTCGCAGCCTGTTTCACAGTCGCTAGTTGTATCCGAGCTAACCTCTCAGTTTCTAGAAACAACTCAAGAGTCTCAAAAGCAGGTGGTTCTTGAGGCATCTCAGACTTAGCTACCGATTCCCTCCACTTCCTTTGAGTTACAGGAGTCAATTGACGTACTGTCAGGGAAACTGTGAAGTGGTCCCAACTATCAACCGGGCTCCCCAGAATTTTAAAAGCCTTAAAGATATTTTTGGTATTTGCACGAATCCTACTTATCGCAGTGGACGACTCGGTATCCATCGTCTTCATGGCCATGAATTTGGATAACAGTGTCGTAATGAACAACCTATTGTTATTATAGTAGCCTTTAACTGTCCTCCAGGCATCTTCAAAATTCTGACCCGCTGCTGAAATCTCCGCTAGCAACTTAGCTGCTTCTCCTTGCAGAGCAGTTCCCAACTAATGCATTTTAAAGACGTTCGCGAGATTCGTCCTCTTGACGATCATTTGTACGAACGTATCTCTGAATTTAACCCAGTTTTGAATATCGCCAGAAAAGGTGGGCCACTCCACTGCGAGGAGCTTCGTATGATTAAAAAAATTGATATCTGCAGGAATGGTATGCTCCTGACTGCTCGGCGTCCCCTCTGAGGGCCCGATATTCAATAAAAATTTATAGAAGTTACTACGAATAACCACACAAAGTTCAGTACGAATGAGTATTTATTTCAGTGTGTACAAGACGAAAGATCTTGTTCGTACCAAGTGTCGCTGGAAATTGATCATCGAGGAGCTTTTCGAGGTTCCTCAAAAGCTCCGCGAGAAACGCTTTTTCTAATTAGCTAACCCAGCACGTTGGCGTTAGCCTATCAGGTAATTCTAATTAGGTAAATCGTGTCGTCTGTTCCTTGCGCCCTTAGCGCGCTTTTTCGGAAATCGGCTGCGTCCTAGCGGGGGAAGACGACCTAGCAGAAATTTGGCAACGCAGCGAAACTTCTTTCAGGTCCGGAACTTGTGACGCGGTCGGTTGCCAAGCCGATAGGCCTCGCGTCATGGGCCCTTCGGACACGCCGGTTTTATGACACCCGCATATGCTATTGAGACCATCTACAAAAGTTCGAACGAGAACGGCAGTGTTACCGTCTTAATTAGCAAACGGACGGAAAAATGGTTTTCTCAAAAATAGCTGCGACTGTGCGCATTTCATAAAACATTTCAACTTTCTGCACGCCAAATGTTTAATTTGTACGCACAGTAGGCCGCTACAAATTCTTCAAACAAACCTGGCTTATCGAGATAGGATTCTTCCGCTGTGTCAAAAACGTTGGTTGTAAAGTATTTGTCCCCAAAGTCTGTCTCCTCCGCATCAAAAAGGCTATTTGGCTAGACTCGAAGTTTGACGAATTAAACAAGTTTCTGCAGTCATGTTGGCTTTGCCCGATTTTTTTAACATTGGGAAAGAATTGTCGATGCGTTTCTTCAGCGTCATCTGTTCTCCAGTACTAACTGCTCCCATTGTGAGTTTTAATGTAGAAAACTGGTATGTAAGTAAAACTTTGAATCTTCAGGACACCGAAAGACCATCAAATCCCAAAAGAACTCCAATAGAATCAGGAAGGGGTTCCAAAGGTTTAAAAAAACTCCACTGTGTGCTTTATCACCGTTTTCAGTACTAAAGTTAACAAAAGCTTTATCCTTTTTTCAAGGCACAAGCTAAATGAACTCAAGTGAAAGTTCAGTGAAAGATCTCACTGATACAGTGAGGTATGTGCTGTTCAAAGGGGAATAATCCGAACTCAAAATTAAATGGCACAAGACACTCGCTCGTCTCGACAAATCAACGTAACTACGTTCGTATGTTGGCTGAATTCCCTAGGGGTACTATATGTATAGAGAATCCGTCTATGAGGTAGTAGTACAATCATTTATGTTCTAGACGCTTAACCAATTGAAAAAAAAAGAAAAACTGCAACCAATTTACTATCCATAAAACCCGACAAATAACTTTGGAGTAAAAGAGAGATACAGTAAAAGTTGGATAACTGCCTGAAAATCGGGACCCAAGGCGAGCACTTATGCTGTTGGAGAATCGATTCTAATTACAGATACGGCTCGAGCCGAGGTTAGGTTTCTTGACAAACATAGAGAAGGACAGCGAGTGAAAGAGAAAGAGATCCGAGACACACAAGAATGCGAAACATACCTATCAGTGAGATATTACTAATGCAAGGATAAAACTTTTTTATTTTTTATTTTTGTTGAATGGAACTTTTACCAATGTAACTGTCAGGTTTTTCTAATTAAAATAAGATCAAACACTATGTAATTTGAAGCACATTTGGTTTATAATTTAAACCTACAACGTGACACACTTAATCAATATCAATAAGTAAATATAATTCAAGTTATACCATGTTTGGTCTTATTTTAATCAGAAAACGCTCACAAATACGTTAGTGTGGAATGATGAAAATGTCGAGATGAATGAGTGTGAATGTATGCGGGAGAGAGAACGGATGAGCGCATGCGTGCGAATGATTTGTCAATTGATGCGTGATTGATGCGTGAGAGTTCATGCCACTTAGCGACAGAGATGAGCGACAAATCAAAAAAGACGTTAGACGCTGGACGACAAAAGACAAAGGACGCTGGATAATAGTCGAATTTAGACGGTAGGAGTGAACGCATAGACGAATAGACGAAAGAATAGAAGAAGAAGCGAAGAAGTGGACGCAACGGAAAGTAGACGCGACGAACAGACGATTAGACGAACGCGAAAGACGATCGAGGACGAGTTGACTGTTTCCCCGCTATTGCCAATATTGTCTTTACATACATACACATAAAGCTATATCACATTAGTAAAGGTATAATATTAAAAAAATCAAAATTAAAAGGTTTAATCGTTGAATTAGTGTTGTTTCACCGACATTGGAGTTTGGGACAGGTTACACTACTCGACCGTCGAACTTCTTGGTGCCTCAAGGGGAACCCCTCCCCCCGTGGTGGGGATGATTACCGGGCACTTACGCCGTAGATCGTTGCGGGCAGTTATCCAGCTTTTACTGTAATAAGCTTTCAATGCCACTCGATCGACTTTTGTCGACTTATAACACAGCTGATATACTTGAACACTCTCACAGTATTCAGTTAAGCAAATTCTCACGGGACACAATATCCAAACTATCGAGAATTCTAGGGCGATGTTATCTAAACATCATCCCCCCAAAGAAACCCAAATATGAAAGGCACGTTAGTCCACGTCCGACCCTTTAGAGTCCCGCTCGCCCGTGATAAGAAACTTCACGGCGCGGAAGCACTCTATCACCTATAGGACGGACTAGCTTCCCGACGCAAAGGTGAATACTTCTAGTCGATGTAAAGCCCTAAATCCTAGACAATGTAACATTAAATTGAAAGTCTAAGAAGATCCGCCGCGAGCGCGAACTATCTTGTACGAAAATAGAACTACAATATGTCCTAGACAAAATATGTAATTCCACGAAATGGAGTAGTAGTAGGTAGAACCTCCTTACAAGGGGAACACCAGGGGGTGGAAATCGCTTTTGGAACGACAGTAGGCATAACTTGTAGTACACATGTCCTGCAACAAAACCCTAATGGATTTCCTTAGAATGGGCCTTGGGTTTTGAGATATTTTGATTCGAAGTCTTTAAAGTTCTTGTATGCATTGGTAATACGATTATAGACGATTAGCTCTCAATGAAGCATAGTAGGTACAGCGGTAAAGTAACTGCTTACTATGCTGGAGGGTCCTGGGTTCAAGTCACTCACAGTTTTTAAGTAGTGAAATGGTGTCTCAATATCTTTTTTTGCTAGAAAAAATTGCAATTGGTATAGCAATTACTCTGTGTATTGAAGAGACAGAATTGCGATAAAATGAGCCGACAGATTTTTTAAATTATTTACGCGTGGACGAACAAAAGTTATATTTTATTTTAAATTTGATTCAACCGTGTATTGACAAGAAAAATACTGTAATGCGAGAAGCTGTATCTGCTGAAGAACGCCTGTTAGCTATTAATTATTGTTGGCTATTTTTATTATAATGCGGAAACTATAATAAAGATGTGGAAGAGTATGGCACTCTAGAAACACAGATAATGATGAATGAAAATAAAAGTTTATTGTTACTATGAATTATGCAACAGGAAGAAATACGCTTATAATCTTGTACGTGGCACAATGCGAACTGATGCCGCGATTTTTTCGTTCGTCATTGCATGCGTGAAGAAACAGAAAACGATCGAGGCAATCATGGATTCTCACACACATGGACGTGCATATTGCACACAAAAGTGCGCTAAACATAATTACTCAACAATTATGATTTCCTGTTAAATTCATGATATACAGTGGTGGACATAAGTATTGGCACAGTATGCGATTTCGAATACAAACATTGATAACTACTGAAAAAATTGTTTATACCAATTGTTTTTTGTATGGACCTGTATTTAGAATGTCTTACTTCAAAGCCCAGATTTAAATCCAATTGAAAATATTTGGTACCAATTGGAGAAAAACATCCGAAAACATCATATTTCAAGTAAATCGGAATTGAAACAAATAATCTTGGAAGAATGGACTAAAATCAGCAATGAATTAACAAAGAAGTTGGTCCATGCGATGCTAAATAGATTCAAGGAGGTAGTGAAATGGAAAGGACATGCTACGAAATATTAAATTATAATTTAACATAGCGTTATCCAAAATGTGCCAATACTTTTGTCCGTGCACAAGATGGTTGTAAAACACATTTTTATTAGTTATATGTTCCCTATTTTATTAATTTTGTTTTGTTTTTGTATATAGGCAAGTAAGACATTCTAAATAAAGATCGATACAAAACAGAAATGGTATGAACAATTTTTTCTGCAGTCATACATGTTTGTATATGGAATCGCATACTATACCAATACTTATGTCCACCACTGTAGTTAGAAATTTCAAATATCAACACCAAATGGTGCCGCGACTTTTTACACACGTGGATACAAGCTGGGACCTGTCTCGAGATACGTTTCAGTCTCCCGTCTGCGGTGAATTCACTGCGACCGCCTCAACGATATAAATATAGGTCATATAATATTTTACTTTATTAAAACCGTCTGCGACATCATACACTCTTGCATAGAGTCAACTCTCGACATTCTTCGTCGGCCGTTGCCGTTTGCGTGCGAACCAAGCTGTGCAATGTAAACGCCCGATGCTGTTTTGTCATTGCGTCGAGCCCTCGTAAACGGTTGTCTCAGAGCAGATATCAAATTGGCTTCGTCAGGATTGGACACACTTTTTAAAGAACAAGACTTTTGGGTCTTGCGTTACCCGTTTTAAATTTAATTCTTTTCAGCGTTTCTTTCTACCACCACATCTCCATCTTTCTCTACACAAGACAGATCTCAGGTTGTACATTTGAAATTTCTATATGTACAATGAGTTTAGAAGCAAATCGTACATTTTCGGAAAAATTCATTATGCTATATAAGAGTTTTCCATGTTTGTGGGACGTAAAGTCACAATCGTACATGAATAGGCACTTAAGAGACACTGAAATGGATGCACTAACTGAAAAATGCAAAGAAGTAAATCCTGACGTAACTAAAGAATTAGTTTCTAAAAAGATACATAATATGCGTTGCAGTTTCAGAAGAGACTTAAAAAAAATTAAAGAATCAACATCAACAGGAGCCGCAACGGACAATTTATATGTACCAAACCTCTGGTATTTTGATATGTTAAGTTTTGTAACAGACACTGAAGTTCCAAGGAAGGGTATAGAAAATATTAGTGATGCTGATATAGATTTGGAAGTGGATCGTGATTATAACGGAGAAGGGGTAAGTAGTTATTTTTTAATATCTCGCAAATAAAAGTTATTTCCTCAGCTATTTTATTGATATATTTTTATACCATGCCACAAAATTAATTTAATGATCAAACACCATTTTCTGTTGGAAATCCACGGCCTCTCATTATAAAAATTATTTTTATAATTTTCTCGTACTTCTCGTGAAGAAATATGTGAAGCTCGTGCTGTCCGTTGCAAGGGCATTAACTCTCCCACAGCTCTCCAGTGGCCAGGTACTATTTCTCCACAGTTTGTATTTTCGCTATGTACGTATGGCGGGGGCATGTACCTATTTGATGCGTGTCGCCTTAAAAAGTTATGTACTGCGCAGCATGCCAGTATTATTCCATCCACATGTTGTACATCAATGCATATTATAGAGTGCAAAATTCTGAATACTGAAGCCATAATCCCAAATGCATTTTTCACTACTCTGCGAGCTCTGCTAAGTCTGTAATTAAATATTTTTTCTTTTTTTGTTAAACCTTTTTCGGGAAATGGTTTCACTAAATTTTCTGAAAGTGGGAAAGCTTGATCACCCACAAATGTGTACGGCAACACAAAATTTGTTCCTTCAGGTGTTGTAGGTTTAGGCAACTTCAATTTGTTAATAATTAGGGTAAAACTGACGTTTAGGGGAGGCAGCCCCAATGAACTTGACATTAACATATGTTATCAAGGACACTTTCTTCAGTAACGCTCAAGAGGTTTTAGTCGTCCCTCGTTATTGTTTACAAAGTTATTAATTATTAAATATAGAACACGTAAGGAGATCCATTTTGCAACAAAATTGATACTTGTCGTAACACTTAGCCATTACTGACTGTAAAACCCGTTCAAAAATTCAACACATGGGGTGAGGAGGGGCTCCGCCCCCCTAGGAATATAACACTAAACGTTCCCTTATAATTGTAGTAATACGACCCACTATTGGCTGGTTTTGCTATTTGCACATGTTTACCGTCGATCGCTTCAACACAATTATTAAGTTACCACAGAGATTGAAAGTCGTTTGCAATTGACTGCCATTCTTCTTCTGAGCATGGAAACTGAAAAAAAACTACATACTCTATTTGTTTCAGAAACAAAACAACATCGATATAGAAAGAAGTATTTTGTCTCCTTCTTCGAAAGTATCAAATAGACCAAGTCCTTGTACAATAACTGCATCAGCGACGAGAAAAGGATTGAAACGGAAAAGGCAGTGCGAAGATAACAAAGAACAGTTAATCGAACTTGCGCATAAAGCATTGATTGATTCAAACCTTACTTCACACGTAAAAGAAGATCGTTTTAACATTAGTGGGGAAAAAATTGTTTGTGATCTGAGAGATTTAAATCAAGAATAAAGAATAATAGCAGAGAAACTGGTTAACGATGTAACATACTACGGTAAATTAGGTAGACTTAATGAAACTTATTCAGTGGGTGCTAGACAAGTATAGCCTGTCTATCAGACACTTTCAAATATGGCACCATATCACAATAAAAATAAAAACTCATTAGCAAATATTACGCAGTATTATGATCATTTTCAACCGTAAACAATATACAGTGACCGAAAAGAGTATTCAGACACCGTAACATACTCGACTTTAACCTGGAATTATTTTATAATGGCAAAACTAAATCTAAATTTTTTTACGTCGAAATGTAAAGAACGATCACAGCTTTCGAATGATGTATATTTTAGTAAGTACTAGGAAAGTATTTACAAAGTAGCAAGTAAAGTTTGCAGATGTTACAAAAAATACTGCAGAAAAAACTATACATTCATTCGTTATTTTATTCTAAAAAACGAAATAAATTAAGAATTAATATTTGGTGGGTACCCCTTTGATTCTATAATTACAAAATACGGAAACACCGAATAACAAAGAAGAACGGTTTAAAACATATTTTAGTACAAGAATGGAGAAGAATAGATAATATATTAGCACATAATTTAATTAATTCTATGCCCAAACGTTTACAAGCAATTACAGAATCAAAAGGGCACCGAACCAAATATTAATTATTAATTTATTTAGTTTTTTAGAATAAAATAACAAATATATGAATAGTTTTTGTACCATTTTTTTTTGCAACACTGCAAACTTTACTTGTAACTTTCTAAATATTTCTCCGTTACTTAAGAAAATATACATCATGGGAAAGCTGTGATCATTCGTTACAATTTGACGTAAAAAAATCTTGATTAGTTTTGCCATTATAAAATAATTCGAAGTTAAAGCCGAATATGTTACGGTGTATTAATACATTTTACGGTCAGTGTATCTATTGTATTTATGTTCAACATTAAAATCTTTTTTAGAGTTTATCAGTTTGGGTATTAAGAATTTTTTGTAAAATATTTACATAAAAAATCGTTTAAAAAATCATTACTTAACTTTAAATAGTTGTCTTTTAAAACCTCATATATCGCCCAGCAGGTTTCTGGAATTATTTGACTCAATAATTGTGGGGATATAGCACAAGAAAATTTGAAATCTTCACAACTTCGTTCGATGGCTAAATATCTAACAATCTATCAAGCGTTCTTCAGCAGATACAGCTTCTCGCATTAGTCTTTTTCTTTTCAATACACGGTTGAATTAAATTTAAAATAAAATAAAATTTTTCTTCGTCCATGCGCAAAATAATTTAAAAAATCTTTCGGCTCGTTTTATCGGAATTGTTTTCACAACTGCACGTGAGAAAAATTTTTTCTGGCAATTAGCCACTTTTTTGCCCATTTTCTTTTTTCTTACGTGGTCTTTCTTCTGTCTATTCAACACATAGGGCAACTGCTACACCAATTGCAATTTTTCCTCGCAAAGAAAGATATTGAGACGCCATTTCACTATTTGAAAACTATGCGCGCTACCGATGCAGTATCAAGTGTGAGAGTGGGCAGCGTGCTGCCTGAAACCGCAACACATTTGACCTGGCCTCGATGCAAGTATCATCGTGTGTAGGGCGTTTTATTGGCACGCAGAGATGCCGCGACTAACTAAATTAGCGAATGAGTCAAAAGATGATGTTGCAACATGAAAGAAAAGTGACGTATTTCCGCCAAACAATAGATAACTTTGGCATGACTTTCATGGTGACCTTGGAGATTATTTTTTTACAACATTGTATTTACTCTCCTGAACAGTACGTCTTTTGTCAGACATGTTTTTCTACTTTCAAATTTAACGAAACAGATATCCTCTGTTCCAAATAAGAGTGTAACTGTGATGCGACCGATTTTCGGCCGATCTGCGCAGATCCCCATTACCACCCATCACTTTCAGCATATTATTGGTTACATCACCACTCCACGCGTCTCCCACCTAATAGCACGTGCTCGTTGCTAATGTGCATATACAGTGGTCGTATTTGTTTGAAATTATTTCTACTTATGCAAATGGTATGTGTGCGTGTAGTATACTTGCATGTAATGTATGTGTGTTTAATATATGTACCTATAACACAATTTAACAAAATATGACGTATCCTGATGTTATCCCTGAATATTTACCACACGCGTTCTCGCTAAGTATACAGAAAGTATTGTCACCATGTATATTGTAGGCGTCAGTCGACGTAGTAGGAGACGGCGATAAAGTAGGCATCCGATACGCGAAACAGTTATGCTCTTATTTGGAACAGAGGATAGATATTCTGTTTCTAATGACTCAGTCCGTATATCAAAACAGAAGCAGTTATGTAAGATCCAGGGTGGCAAATAACCGATTAAATTTTGAATTCAATTGATCACTAATTAACAATTAACCTTTAATTTATAATTAAATTTTGTGTAATTATGAATTAAAGTCTAATTGTTAATTGAATGATTTTATAGTTGTGAATTAAAATTTAATTTTTAATTTAAACTTGTCAGATTAAAGATTGAAAATTTAATTAGAGGTTTTACAATTAAAAATTAATCTTAATCCTTAATTGTAGTTTCTTCAAATTGATAATTAGACTTTAAGTTTTAATGGAATATTGTACGATTAAAGATTGTTAATTAAAGTACTCTCGATTGAGAATTAAAGTCTAATTTCTAAATTATAAAGTGCGTTGACTATAGTTTATAACGGTTGCATTTACCAAGATAAATAAGCCTCAATACATCTGTCTCCCAGGCTGGACAATTGTCCATGATACAGCGATGCCAGGGAGGAGGAAGTGAATCAACATAGTTGATAATTTAGAAATTAAGGATTAAAATTAATTTTTAATTGTAGGACCCCCAATCTTTAATCTGACAAGTTTGAATTAAAAATTAAATTTTAATTCTCAATTAGAAATCATTCAATTAACAATTAGATTTGAATTCTCAATTAAAAAATATTCAATTATCGATAGTAATTTAATCATTTAATTGTTAATGGGGTAATTAACAATTTTGCAAGCCTAGTAAGATCGTACTGTATAATCTCTCATCGGTAGTTAAAGTAATGTGTTCATATTTATGACTAGACTGCAGATTTTTATGCAAATATATATTTTTGAAGTTCGTTAATTTTTGTGTTATCGCTATTACGGAAATGGAACTTTGACAAAGCTGTATTTTGTTGGATGAATGTTTTAAAAATGTTTTTTTTACTTTTCACGGTATTAAATGTGCTGTTTTCAAATATTTCGATATGTTAAATTACATAAAAACCGACAGTCTATTTATGACATTCCAGTAACAGGAATCCGGTGATGTAAAGCATTATTTTGACGTTATATTTTATCATGATTTCAGAGAGTTATATAGAATTTGTTAACACCCATGGTTGATTAAAAATCGTTCTGGCCTTGTCGGCGTTTGCACGTGGTGTGCCGTCTAAGTAACTATTTCCGAACTAACTCGAAGGACCACCATTCTTGTAGCGGAAGGATAAAATGCAAAGTTTCACACTAATAATCGTATATTCTTGATACACATTGCGAGCAGTGTGCTCGGCTAAACTATGCTCTACTAACTGTGTGTGGAAGCCACGGTTCTACAAAATCTAATGTGCTGCTCAGAGCGTTCCGTGCTGCTGAGAGCGTTCCATGTGCTCCTCAGAGCGTTCTAAGTGCAATAATCTAATGTGCTCATCGGAGCGTTCTAAACTACTATGTTTTTGAGATTTTACAAAAATCCACGATGAAGGTTCCTCTCTCCCTTCCAATGACATTTTCGTGGAGTGGAATTTTCCTCTGAGCGCGGGCCCGCTCGCGAGTCCCGTTGAACCGTCCCGAACGGGCCTACCGTTACCCTTCGGGTGGTTGCGTTTATGACACGGCACTTCGGCAATCAAATGCACCGAAAATTAGTCTTTTCTGGCCGCCCTGCGAATTAATTTTGCCTAGCGTTTGGCGGCCAGATGTGTACCTCACCGATGTCCTGAAGCACATGAAAAATTTGGCCGTGCCATAAACGAAGCCCGCCGCTGGCGTTAACAAAATTTATATACAAATGGGATAAAAATGTAAAATACAGTAAACATGTTCAAGGAAATAACTGTTTATTCTTTTAGCGCCATCGAACGGTAATAATTTCTGGTTTTTAAAATAAAAAGAATGTATAGTTTAATAATTTCATAAAGGAATTACGTGAAACATAATAACATTCTATGGTGTTGTTTAAACTAATTACGATCCTGATGTGTAAAACACCCGCATAATTAAAAAAGTAGACGTTAAATTAAATGATTAAAATATCTCTAGTGGTTAATGATCTCTTCTGCTAAAGATCTTTATTGACAATAAAGTGTTAGAAATACAAAGTGATCTGCAAAATCCGGAAAAATATCTTTTTCACTCTATACCGTAGTATCGAGACAGTGATCAAAAAAATTCATTTGTAAAACAACTTATAAAATTTATATTTCAAATTTTCAATAAGATTGTATTGACGTTCTTCATAATTTCAGGTAAAACAATGTATTACACTTTATGTAAAACACTTTACACATTTACGTATAGTGATCTCTATCAATATATCTTACCTTTATTTTAACAGTAATTTTATTAGTAATGAACTATATTTTGATTTTAAAGGTAACAGAAATATCGGCAGGAGGGAGTCTTATGTCTGCGGTTCAAGACTTGGATTTTTTACCAGGATTTGCTCTGGAAGGTTATCCAAATCGAGATAGTACAGTTTATACACATTTATATGGAATCAGTACTGTCAATACAATGTTACGAGGCACATTAAGATACAAAGGGTTTTGCAATACTATGCGAGCGTTACAATACCTTGGACTCATTGACCATAATCCACATCCAAGTTTACATCCAAATGGACCAGATATTACTTGGGTACGTATACCGAAACATGAAATTAATACTTGTACTGTCCTTAAAACGCCCTACACACGATGAGACTTGTCTCGCGGCATACGTCGCGGCCTGGTCTCACGTGAGGCGGCGTCAGACTCATGCTGCCTACTCTCACACTTGATACTGTATCAGTAGCAATTGGCCGCGTGGCAAGTTCATCGTGTGTAGGGCGTTTGAGACCTGCATCGAGGCGTGCGGCGAGGTATGCCTCGGGACGATGAGGCGATGAGACCTACTCACAGTCAGTATCCGTACGACTTTGAAGTGAAATGGCGTTTGAAAATTTGTCCGTGAAGAAAAAGATTGCGTTTGGTGTAGTAATTGATGCTTTCATTTTTTTTCAGCTCTTCCGAAGCTGCACCTCATATTATGAATTTTCTTTGATACAAAATCTTTATTTGCCGAAAGGTTTACTTCTTTTGCACCTTTGAATTAATACTTCCGTTGCAGTATTTCTAGCAGTTTTGTTTATATATGATTTGCATCTCACGTCCCACAATGTTCGGTTTTTAATGAAGATTGTTACCGAGCGATGGCATCTGTTGGGAGATTGGCGAATTTTCCAACAGATGACGCTAATTGGCCGCGGAGAGGACTAACCGCGTGTACAAGGGTTTTTCCAGGCGTTCCGGTCCTCTGACGCGACTCAGTTGCGCGCGCACTCAGCCGGAGCTAATCAATTAGCGCATAGATCGTGCGATCGATCGCGTGCCAATAGTTTTGGGTCCTTTGACCCCCACTCAACTTCCGGTTCGCGTTCCTGCCGGCTTCTTGCGTGTCGCGTGGCCGGCACATCCTTCTTCTTGTCCTGGCTCCTGTTCGGTGCGCACGTTCTCATTCTTGTGACAGTAAAAACCCGGAATTTAGTCACCTTAATTAATTTACGGTTTAAACTCACTCAGTGAGCACGCGTTCTCTACTGTTCCCTGGCTACTCACCAGATTAAATCGAGACACACAAGCATTTGAAATTTTTGTATATTGCAATAAACTTCTCCCAAAATGTACGATTTGCTTCCAAACTCATACTTATTATACACACAATATTGAAGATGTCCTTGTCGGAAAGGTAAACGAAAAACTGACTGCCACGACCAGGGCTGCGGAGTCAGCAGTCAAAATTCCCAACTCCGACTCCCCTTTTTTGACCTCCGACTCCGACTCCGATTCCGACTCCGATTCCGATTCCGATTCCGACTCCGACTCCGACTCCGACTCCGACGCCGACACCCAACCCGACTCCACAGTCCTGGCCACGACAGCTACGAAGTCTATTCTCGCTCTATATCGATACAATGTTTAGTTTTTGCAATCCGACTCCAGGCCCAAAACCTAGAGTGGATGCAACAGATCAAGACATTTATTTATATACATACTCCACACTCAGTTCAATGGATTGGTCTCAAGCTGCCGTCTCACCGAATCCGCCGGAGCCAGGAGACCAAATGTTGCCTCGAGGCAAGATGATGTTTCGCCTACGAGGACTTGTATATAAACATAATGAATTGGTATCGCGATAAAAATGCGTACAATTCGAAATGAGTTCCGAAGGAAATCGTACTTTTCAAGAATATTTTATTATATTGTATAGAAATTTCCTATGTTTTTGTGGGACATAAGAATTCACTCTTAAATGTATCTGTTATTCTGGTAATCAGCCAATTTTTTGAGGCCGTTTTCTTTTTTTACATGGTATTTTTTTCTCTTCAATACACACATCTACTGCTATATCTAAAATTGCAACTTTTCTCGCATAGAAATGAAAGAAATACGCTTAAAGATGTATATTTCGTTCGAAAACTACGCTTTATTGCTACTACTTCGAACGCTCAGTTAATTTTCCGAAATACAATTCAACGCCGTTCGTTTGCAGTCATTAAAAGAAATGACCCTACTACAAAAATACAAGAACCTTCCTGTGCTTTTGTACATGTATATGTAAGGTACTTTAGCGTGTCGTATCCTTTTCAGATGTCTTCGGAAAAGTATAAACATGCAGACAAATACGGACAGTGTCAATCGTTGGCTCTGAGAAATATTCTATGCTTACAGAAATGATATTTCATTGCTTCGAAGCTGTCAATTGTCCATACTACTGATTAGTACAATAGAAGCTGGATAAATGCAAGAGAGATTGGGACACAAACATTGCATATATCCAGCCGAGGTGTCGATTCTATGTTTACATGCGGCTCCAGCCGAGCGTGAACGTAGAAAGGGACAGACAGTGGAGGAAAGAGAGAGAGGTCCAAGGAAACAGAGCGAGGGGCCGAAACGTATCGGTGAGACAATACTAATGCAACAATAAAACTTTTTATTTCTTAATTAAAAATAAGAGCAACGTGTTTGTGTACTTTGCGGTATGTATTTAATGAGTATCAACAAGTAAATGTAACTCAAACTATATCGTGTTTGGTCTCATTTTAATCAGAAAAATCTCACAAGTACATTAATAAAAGTTCCATTAAGAAAAAGTCAAAACTAAAGAAGTTTCATCGTTAAATTAGTATTAGTCACACCGATATTCCGGTTCGGATCATATTGCACCGATCCCTCGTCGAGCGTCGTGGCTCGCCAAGGGGGATCCCCTCCACGTGGAGGGGATAGTCACCTTGCATATATCCAGCCAATCTTTTCTTGCATTTATCCAGCTTTTACTGTACATAGGTCTCATGAGACCCAGCTCGTCTCACACGAGACCCAACTCGCCTCACATGGGACCTCGTCTCGAGGCATGCCTCGAAAATCATAAACGAAAACATCTTAGCAGCAGATGGGCGCATTGGCGATCGGAGCAGGAGATTTTTTATACAGTGTTCCACAGATGTTTGAACTTGCATTCGGGACTGAGCAAATTCAGAGATCTGTACTAGGTCCAGTTTTCGTCACCTTCTCGAGCACAAGATTTACGAGCATAGTTCGGGAAGCGATAGTCTGGGAGGGAGAGAGATAGAGCATCGGCGAGGTTTCAGTCGGCTGCCGCCAAAGGGTTTTTTCGTCGACGCAAATGAGGCATCATATAACGAAAAACAAAATTTTTCTATTTTTTATAATACGTTCATGAAAATAATACAAATGAATAGGTGAAGTTTTTCCAATGAAAATGAGTAATTTTGCATAAGGTAAAATTGGATAATCTTAATGTCTCTGATAACAAGTAGTCCGAATGAGATCGTTTTTGGACTCATTTTAGTTGAGAAAGCTTCATCTATCTATTAATAATATTCTCATGAATGTACAACCATGTGTCGGGTTTTACGTGCAGTATATACCCCTAGGGTCTTACCGCGCGGCTCCCACGGGCGTGGGATTGAGATACGCTCAATCAGCGCGTTCGAGTATAGGGCCTATACAAGAAGTATCAATTCGACCCCGGATGCCAGCCCAGGAGACGACCCATGGTAGGGGCGAGGCCTTTGGAAACCTCTACCAGCTCTGCAGGCTGGCGTCCGAGCAGAGACCGCTGCTCATCCGTCGAGTGGCACGGCCTACTCTCCTCCGTGATATGGGGTCACCACATACCACCACGAATCCGACGCCAATGGTCAGTACGGCACGGGGCGGAAATCCCGTCCGCGGGCACACCGACCCCCGTAGTACCAGTTCTCGGACCTTGGGTCCAAGTACAACTGGTCGCACTCTCGCGGGCCATTTACCAAAGCGTCGCTGCCCGCTCGAGATGCTGTCACATCTCCAAACCGACACGGGTTGGTCAGTATACCGGGATCCAGCTCGGAGGGGGGGTGTCGCTACTCACCCAGTGGCAGCCCGGCACCTACCACCCCTGCCCCTCTCATGAATGTACAATGAAAAACAAAAAATTTTTTATTTCCGTTAAAGGATGACTCACTCTTCGTACAATGTATCATGTTTCTCAAAAGCCGCCGCGAGCCGTCCGACTTCTCGGCCCGGCTCCGGAGGAGCAAGGGGAGATATGTGGTTGGAGTACGGCCGGTTCAGACATCCGTATCGAAAAGCAGTTCAGACATCCGTGGAACTTTGTACATAGTGTCTTGCATTCGGCGAGCCTTGGCCAGGTACCGCCACGGCAATACGTATTGTGTCGCACCGCTACATGTACCCTGCCGTATTTTAAAATACCAGCAGTATTTTCTGTATGAGCTTTTATGATACTTTTACAAAATATTTGTATACTTAATCGGTGTGTATTCATTAAGGCATTTTTATTAATACTTTTATTAGTTTAATTAACCTTACTTAGGATGGATATTACCCAAGTGTCAATCGCCGATCTTAATGAAATTTTTGTGAGTAGTAGTTCTCGAAAAAATATTTCATCCATATTTTTTTTGATATCGGCAATCGTTCACATCTAGGGGGTGAAAATAGCCCTTGAAGTTGGGGTCGAAAAACATATTTTACGGTATATCTCAGAAACTATTGGTCCGAGAAAAAAAGTTTAAATGTACGGTATACCTATTTTTTAATGCTGAATTAAGCTGTATAATTAGTTTTCCGGGAAAGCAATTTGTTTAAAAAATGTTAAAAATTAACATGTTTGTTAGTTTGAATTTTCATTCGTTAGTGTTACTATAAATTGGTAATATATTTTTGTGTACAGGCCGGTTTTTGCAATAAATAAACGATTTAATATTGTTAAAAAATTTTTTCAATATTTTTTCCATAAAAGATGCACCTTCTTACACTTAATATATTTCTTCCGTAACAAAAAAGAAATAATGCGATAAAGAGTTAAGTATTTGTTCGTCCTGTTGATCATTATCTTTCGCTGTTGGATCTTGCTATTACATATCTACATCTGATGTGTCGGTCGGCCGCAAATCACTTCGGAGCGTTCCTCGGACTACAGATGTTAGGTAGCAAAAATTAGTTATTTGTCGATGATTGGTTTATCCGACACGGACAGTAGAGTATTTTATGAACGCCTTGCTGTAGGACCCGCACACGTGGACACCACTTGCGTTAGGCTCAACCGAAGAGGACAAGGTTGACTTACGAACAATAGCCAACTGTAAGGGGAAGATATGTGGACAATAGGATCGACTAGGTTTTAATAAAACAGTCGCAAACACTGTCAAATGTAGTTCTACTTGTGCTGTATTCAACCTTTCTCTGCGACACGTTAACCCGAACTGCCCTGGGAATCGGGAAATGATACCCCGGGACCTTCGATCATGCGTCCTTTTCTTTTTAGGCTCTTGAAGGCCTAGATCCGGAAAACTAAACCATTATCGTCACACATGGTGACGACGAACGTCCTAACAAGCGGGCGGTCCCAGGCGCATCACTGCAATCCAACACCAATCTGCTTGACGATAGCCAGAAACTGTTCCCAAGCTTACACAACCTTTTTCGGGCTTCTGAAGCACTGCGTGACATTTGGTCGCGATGAGTCGCGCCTGCATTTTCCAGCCGCGCAAGACTCCAGTCGCAGCTGCGCATGTGGAAATAGCCCCATATGCCGCAATACATTATGAAGTCGCGCGACTGGCAGTCACGTGCGACTGGCCGAGTAGAAATAAGGTCCTAGACTTAAAAGTCGCGCGCGACGGTCAGTCGCAACCGCGCGTGTGGAAATAGCCCCATATGCCACAAAGTATTGCAGCGGCCTGCTGTGCGTGCAAATTAAAACATTTGGCGTGCAGAAGGTTGAACCGTTTTATGATACGCGCGCCTGCGAAGCTATTTTTGAGAAAGCCGTTTTTACATATATTTATTACTTAAGACGGTAACAATGACGTTCTGATTCGAACTTTCGTAGACGGCCTCAATAGCATATGCGGGTGTCATAAAACCGACCTTTCCGAAGGGCCCACGACGCGGGGCTAGGTGGCCTTGCAACCGACCGCGTCACGAGTTCCGGACCTGGAGGAAATTCCGCTGCGTTGCCAAATTTCTGCCAAGGCGTTCTCCCCCACCAAATCGCAGCCGTCTTCCGAAAAAGCGCGCCAAGGGCGCAAGGAATAGATGGCGCGATTTGGGTAATTAGAAAAGCTTGATTGGTTAACACCAACGCGCAGGGTTAGCCAATTAGAGAAAAGCATTTCTCGCGGAGCTTTTCTGGAACTTCGAAAAGCTCCGTGATGACAGTCTCCATCGACATTTCGTCAGAGCCAGATTGTACATTATCTCGTGGGCAATAACACTCTCTGATATTGAACACTGTGTGGGATTATTTATTATCTAAACCCTACACGCTCATTTCTTCAGTATTCTGAAGTCTCGCGACCGGCAGTCGCGCGCCGGTAGTTGCAAGTGGAAATGAGGCCTTAGTCTTAGGTAACTTACTACTAAAAGAACCGAATAAAAAATGTAATAGAAAGATGTCTTGTATGTTTTGTGAAATTTAATTTGAAAGTAAGTAATGAATTTGTAATTTTTCTATTACATAAACAAAACAGATAAAGGGTGGGCTATGAAGTCAAAATATAATAGCATTTTTTAAGTTATTTTTATAACAAATTTTGGTTTTGTACAATTAATAATGATGTTGTTAGGTTGTACTCTCCTTTAAATACATTAGAGTAACTATTTGGTCTGCACGTTTTATGAGAGCAATTGACAGAATTATTAAACAATATTCTCTTGTATGTTGGATATCAATGTGTCTATTCTAAAATATTTATTACTGCTTCTAAGATTGAAAAGGCTAGGAAATATTTCGTGAGAAATTACGAGAACTGCTATTGAGGGTTATAGACTGGTTTTCATTTACGATTTCCCAGATGTTGTCTCTATTCCGTCTCTGTCTTAAAAATATTATGAAGTGTATGTTTGTCACGAAAATAACACCTGCGCCCTTAACCAAACATATGAAACACATTACAGGTTTCATACAATTGGCACCGGAAAACGCTACGCATATACAGTTGCTCACGAAAGTATTCGAACGCTTACATTTGCGACGTTTATTAAGTAAAATGTGTATGTTAAACTAAAATGTTTACAACAATACGGTATCTGTAGCAAAGGGAAAGCCTCGAGATTATCTCTATAAAATTAGAAAACAATTCAACGATGTGTACAATAGTTACAGTACGTTTAGTACATGCACGCATCATCGGTGGGTCACAAAAGTATTTGTTGAGCGCTCTGTGGTTGTAGCACACGTTGTAAGCGTGTGGTTTTCATGTTTCGGAGTCGACAGAACTCTTCGACTGTCTAATAGATTCTGCCCGATCCCCAGTTCCGCCTTCACCAACTCTAGCCGCTTCGTAGGGGGCAGCGCAATTAGCGAATCGGTGGTCGCCATAATTTTCTGAGATAAAGTCTATGCCCATCTCGTGAAATGGAGCCAGGGACTGCGGACAATGACCATGGTGGAATTCCCCGAATCCTCGAAGGCGACTACCGATCGCTTACGCAACAATGCATATCTGTGTTGCGTTATCTTATTTTGACGCGCGAAGGAAACTCGACACCGGTGGCATAGGTCGCCACGGAACCCCAGGGCCTTCGACCTCCAGTACCCCTCTTCACGCGTCTTTAAGAGAACGCACCATAAATATTGCGTCAAATTGGAGTAACAACAGATAAAACGCTATGGCGACTATTGACGTTGCTTAGGCGAGCGTCAACAGTATTCGAACGTTGGAATTTATACAGTGTGTTTCACCACCCCTGTCAAAAATTTTAAGGGGTGATTCTACAAGCCAAAATAAGACAAAAATCAAGAATAAAAAAATCGCGTCCGAGGCTTCATTTTTGAGTTATCGATGTGTAAAAAACGGGCTAAAAACGTCTGTCCAGCGGCAGCACTCCATACACGCGCAGTGTCTGCCATCGCGCGCCAAGTTCTCCGTACAGAGCGGTCGCTTACCGACGTAGAGAAACTGTGACTTACCATACGATGCGATACGACACTACATTCTTGCGACAATTTATGAAGAAGCACACACTTTTCGTTGACGGCATTGAACCTACCTACTTGAAAAAACCCACAAGGGCATATCAAAACCCGCCTCACGGGATTCTCAAGCAGAGATGGAGAATGCAATGTCTAATTGACGATTTTGTCCAAAAAAATCACCCACGCGCGCTTACACACGCACCGCGATTATTGTATTCACAAGTGTTCATGTGTACACGCCCCACGATCGTCCATTTCATCACACACACGCATCGCGATTATTTCATTCGCAAGTGTCCATGAGAATTACACGCACTATGATTGTCCCGTTCGCGAGTGTCCACTTAGTCACACACATACACACTGCGATTACTTTACCCAAGAATGCGAGATTACTTTACTCACGCACAGAAGAATACTACAAATGAAAATAATCTAAAAAGCTAAAACTAATCCTAACACTGAAAGTAAAATTAAATTGAAAAAGAGACTGCTTTCTACGCGAGAAATATTTCCTCCCGATTACAGCTGTTTTCTCGTTCGCAACAGCGACCAAACTGAGGAGACCTTGGACAAATTCCATTCGAGGGACTAAAAACTGTGTCGATGCTTTGTTATTAATTGGTGTGTCCTTATTTATCCCTTGCACGCACGAGATCCGGGCAGCGGTAACTCGATTCCGAGAGTCGAAACTGTTTCTACTTTGTAGATACCGCGACGAGTGTCGTTGAAACGATCGCTTTCATTTCTTTCCAACGATTCAGCATTCTTCCAAACTTCGAGATAGAAAGAACCCAGTCGCTTCCTTTTGCCGATCCTGCAATAATTACGTCCATCCTAACTAAAAATATTAAATTTTCTTTCATCGGGGAATAGAACTGCTTTCCAGAAGATACTGTGTTTATTAATTAACTTTCTTACAGAATTTAATCTCTTTTTCTGATTTGTCTTATTAGTGTACGGGTTTTTCCTTGCAACTCTACAGTGAAAATTACTTTTTTGCAAGAGTCTTGTACAGAGTTCTATATTCACGGGTGAACATCTTTTCCAAATGCATTTCCGACCACTTCTACAAGTACCGGGGCCGATGTATCTGAGTTCTTCTTTATTTCACGAATAACAGCGTTTTCTTTTTGACGAGTCAATTTTCTTGGGTAACCTTTACGGATTGTATTTGCAAGAGTCCCTGTATTTTTCTACTTTTTTTTAATACAGTGGATTGTAGGTTTACTTCTACTAACAAAATAGGCTATTTATTTATGATATTTCTCTTCCCTATAAAGTTTTAATATTAATTCTCGCTTGCACTTCTGTAATTTCGATTTCTTCGTATTTATAGCTTCTACACTCTGATAATTGCACTCAATTATAACATGAAACTTACTAAATGATGTTTTAACACCAATTGAGTTTGACAATGATAACGTTTGTTGCGGATATTCATTGTAAACACCGTTTACCTCTAAACGTTCGAATACTTTTGTGACCCACTGATTGTGCGTGCTTCTACTAAATGTACTGTAACTATTGTATATGTCCTTGAATTATTTTCTAATTTTACTAAGATAATTTAGAGATTTCCGCAATGTTACAAATACCATATTATTTTAAATATTTTAGTTTAACTTGCATATCTCGCTTATTAAACGTTAAAAATGTAAGCGTTCGAATTCTTTCGTAAGCCACTGTATATTTTTTTCGAGGCATTGGAATTTTACAAACATGACTTCACGGAGGTTCTCTATTTGGCCAGTGGCTGCATGATCGTTTCGTAATATAATTGAATCGCTTAAACTTTCCGTCGCGTCATGCAGTGTATTAAACGATGTAACCGCGCGAATCTGAAACTTTTTAAATTTAAATTTGGTGGTCATAAGATCGTTAGTATTTACGCAACTATCGATGATATTTCGATTTATGTAAATAATTATATGGTACTTACAATGAGTTACAATTTGAAGAGCAGTGACACTTCAACTGCTTGACCAATGAATTAGCAATTTGGATACTTGGAACTCGAAGTTGAGGCTTTCATTTCGAGAGAACTTTTACAATTTTTCGTAGACTGGTAAGTATTGTAAAGTCTCGTGTACTCGTGACGAGAACTAGACTGAGACTGGACTGACTAAAAACTGAACTCAAATGCTGGATTGGACTGACTACGAGCTCAAATGCGCCGAACTGGATTGACTAATTGGTTGGCAACTGACTAGTGAGGACTGATGACAACTGATTGACGACTGACTGATTACTGACGACCAACAACTGACAACTGACTGACTCACTAACAATAAGTTCTTCCGCTCGACCTTGATCTCTTGCAGGTGACCGAACTTCCATTCCAAGTATCGGTTTGAAGGTAGTTCTGCAGAATCAGCTGATCTTACTATCCCTATTGAAACTCGACGTTAGGCGACCCGTGGCGTTCGCCCAGGCCGAGCTGGGGGCGGCTTCTACGGAATCAGCTGATTCTGCTGAATCTACTAGGTCTGGTTCCTGTATTACTCCGGTCGTTCAGCCACGATGGGTTTAAAATAACTTCACTGGAATTAGTCGATTCTGTAGTGTTTTACTGGGTATTCGATCTACGTGACTGTGAACGTATGCCCGCCTCGAGTTCAGTGCGTCGCCCGAATCACCCGAAAGTGATTTTTACGGAATCGGTTTATGTTATTGCTACTACTCGGTCTCAATTCCAGGTAGTCTGTCGACATAAGTAATGAGGCACGTGCGATTTAGAGGTCACGAACTTCTGTGGCTGGAAGGTGCGAGTATAATATTACATCCTTCCGGTAGTCATATTTCATTAATTGTCAAATTTTTTATGTTTTACTTTGAAATTTATTGATAGTATCATAAGAGAAAGTGTAAGGTAGTATTTAAAGCAGTTCTATGTAAAAGTAGTGATGAAGTATTCTCAACCGCTCATCGGTATTTCAGACTCAGAAGAAGAGTAAATAGACATATAGATCAATAATAGTACCTATAGATGGCAGAACAAGAAAAAGAAAAAGGATAGACGACAACAATATAGCGCTCACGCACTCGCGATAAAGATATGAAACTGTCCACATGTGCTTATAGTAATAGACTGTAATAATCCATGTAGATAGTTAAGTTTCTTGTTGTAATAATAGTGCTAAGTGTACAAATACACTGCTGGCCAATAGTTTCCCCTCCCCTCCTCCCTTTAAAACAGAAACCAATTACAATATCCCTGTGACACTGCGTATATAAGTAAGGGACAGTAAGTTACGTCGATCTGCGTCATGGGTACCTACGCATTTCACCCTACGTAGTGCGGGATTTTTACCCGCTAAAACCTCCACGGTGACCTATCCTCTGGCGTGTAAGGGAGGGCTCCGGGAGCACCATAAGGACACGACTCGGAGCCCTCCCAACGCCGAGGCGCGAAACCGCCCCATCCTCGGGGGTCAAACGGACCCCCTTCATACCTCCAGGCGACGTTGCATCGGTCACCCAGCAACGCCGCCTCCACCTCGGGATCGCTGACTTCGGCGGACGGGCCCCCTACCCTGTTCCGCCTGCGACCATCTTACTCGCGATGGCCGGCAGCGTCAAATCCAGCCCGACTTCGTTTTCGAGGACACCTCTAGGGTGTGTTGCGCCGTGTCCTCATCCGCCCCGCAGTGATGACACTGTGGGGTGGCCTCTCTACCGATTCGACGCAGGAATTCACCGAAGCAACCATGCCCGGTGAACACCTGCGTCATGCGGTAGGTCAGCCTTCCCGGCCGGTTGCCTGTCCATTGCTCCAGGACAAGCAGCACGGCCTGGACGGCTCTCCGAGTGGCATTCGTAGGCTCCATGAGCCAGCTCTGCCACTCGTTTAACGAGAGCCGTCTCGCCTCCGCCTTCACCGCCTCGACCGCCTCGACCGCCTGAGGGTTCAGGGGCGCCCCACCGAGGCCGCGGAGTTCGCGGAGACGTTTATACGTCTCCGCATTCTCCACTGCGGACACTTCAAATGGGAGCAGCCCCGCCAACGCACTTGCCGCCGCGCACGAGATGGTGCGGTAGCCCCGGACGATCCTGATGGCCAGCTTGCGATGAACTCGCCTCAGCAGCATTCTGCTGCGCGTGCTGGCCATCAGATCGCCGGACCAAACCGGGGCCCCGTACATGGCCATCATGCGCACCACCCCGGCGTACAGGCGGCGAACCCTCTCCTCCGGTCCCCCCGGACCTAATGCCGCGGCTGCAATCTCAACCCGGGGGACCAAGCGGTCGAAGTGGGCGTTGAAGGCCCAGGTCCTGTCGAGGGTGAGGCCGAGATACTTCATCTCGGCCCCCGCCCTGACACAGGCTCCTCCGACTCGGATCAGCGGCTGGGGCGGCCTAACACGCCGAGGACCACCGTGGAACCAGATGGCCCCGGTTTCGTGTGGGGCCACTCTCAGCCCCAGCCGCTGTATCCGCGCCACCACGCGGGCCACCCCGGACTCCGCGAGGCGTGCTGTTCTCCCCCAGTCCTCCTCCCCGGCCAGCACCAACGTGTCGTCGGCGAAACACGTGATGCTGACCCCATGGGGAAGAGGCACCCGGAGGACCGCGTCGTACGCGAGGTTCCACAGGATCGGCCCCAACACCGATCCCTGCGGAACCCCGCAATACATCTTCCTCTCGGCCATCGCCCCATACTGGGCAGGCCACTCCACCCACCGATCGCTCAGGTAGGCCTGCACGATTCGCCTCAGGTAGGGAGGCACTCGATGATACTCGAGCGCCTCACCTATCCTGTCCCAGGGCAGGGAGTTAAAGGCGTTGACGATGTCCAAGCTCACCGCCAACGCCACCCCACCCCGGGAAACGGCCTCGTCCGAGAGGGACCTGACTCGACGAATCGCATCGATTGTCGAGCGTCCCTCCCGGAAGCCGTATTGGCAGTCGGCCAAGTTCGGGCCCACCCTCGCGAGATGCCCGGCGAGGCGGCGAGAGACTATTCGCTCAAATAGCTTCGCCACCTCGTCGAGCAGACAGATCGGCCGGTAGGAGGAAGGCGCATCCGCCGGCCGGCCCGCTTTACGGAGGAGGATGAACCTCCCCCGTTTCCACCCCGGCGGGACCTGGCCAGATTCCAGGCAGCTGTCGAATAGCCGCAGGAGCCTGTCGGCCAGGACGTCCGCGGCCAACACCCAAGCCCGGCCCGGGATACCGTCCGGGCCCGGTGCGGTATTCTTCTTCGCACGGAGCCTCCGAATGGCCCAGGCTAGCTCCTTGCGCGTTACCCCCAGCTCGGCGGACCAGATGATCGGGTCCGCCGGTGCATCCGGAAGCCGTCGCTCCTCCCCAGTAACGGGGAAGAGGGTGTCGACGACTACCCTCAGCAGCTGGGGGTCCATGCTCTCTGTGACCGGGGGGGCCCGTGGTCTGAGTTTGCCCAGTACCACGTGACATGGGCGCCCCCATGGGTCACGGTCCAGAGTGGCGAGGAGCTCTCCCCACGCTCGGGCTTTGGCCGTCCTGATGGCGAGCCGCAGGACACCGCGCGCTTCGCGGTAAGTATGCTGCAGCTCCGCTATACTCGCAGCGTCGCGTTGCCTCCTGTGGCGGTAGCGAGTGCAGAGGCGGCGCGCGCGGATGCAGGCTGCACGCAGCCCGGCAATATCGCGCGACCACCAATATAGCGCCCGCAGAGGCGCGGCACTGGCTCGGGGCATAGCGACGTCGCAGGCCGACGTCATCGCACCCCGGAGTCAGTCCGCTTCCTCCGCGACGCCTCTCCATGCCGGCGCTTCCGGCCAGGAGATAGCGAGGTCGGCCGCCATCAGTGCGTCCCGGTCCAGGCGCCTAAGCGCTGATCGCGGTGGCGGGCTGCCATCTCGCCTGCGGGGCCCTACCCCGGGAGGGGCGGCGGATACATCCATGAGGATGTGGAGGTGGTCCGACAGTGTCTCCACCTCCTCCGCCACCCTCCAGCCGGAAACACGGCACGCGGCGGTTGCCGTGGCCCAGGTGAGGTCCACTATGGACCCCCCCTGCCGCCGCACGCACGTGTTCACGGTGCCCTGGTCCAATAACCAGAGACCGTACCCCGCGGACCACTCAGCCACGGACTCGCCCCTCGCGTTTGTCCTGGGGTTCCCCCACACCGTAGACTTGGCGTTGAAGTCCCCCAGGACAAGCACCGGACGAGGCAAGCATCGGGAGATGCATCTCCCGACCTCGTCCAGGTACTCCTCGAAGGCGTCGAGACCGCAGTTGGGCGAGTTGTAGCACCCCACCACCGCCAGATCCCCCCACCGAACTGCCACGAATCCCTTACCGCTCTCCAGTAACGAGAACGGCGGGGATCCGGGCCTCTCCCCCCACGCGATCGCCACGGTTCCACACTCGTCACCCATCCAACCAGGATGATCTGGGACGACGTACGGTTCCGCGACGATCGCCAACCCCACCTCCCACTCCGCCAGGGTCTGGACTAGCAGGTCCTGTGCCCCGGCGCAGTGGTTGAGGTTCGTTTGGAGGAGGCGTGACGACGTGAATTTTATGCCGTCGTCATGGCCTCCTACCGGCCTCCCTCTCGTTGGGCTGGCGCAGTCGCCGGCCCACCTTCCGTCCTCACAGCAGGGGGTGGTTTCGTCCCCTTGCCTTTCCGGCCTTTCCGGGATGGTGGTGCGCACCCTTTGCCTCCCAGCCTGTGCTCGGTCGGTCTCCCCAGGTCCGTACATAACGGACACTTGGGAGTGGCCGAGCACTGGCTCGCATGGTGCGCCGAGTCGCCGCAGACATAGCACCTATTGCTCCTGTCTACGGCGCTCGTGCACCGCTGCCTGACGTGCCCTACTTCCAGGCAGCGGTAGCACTGCAGTGGGCGGGCCTCCAGGGCCTCTACACGGGCCGAGGACCAGCCCACTCTCATCCTTCCGGACGCCGTGATTTTTCGGACGGCGGTTAGGGGGCATTGAACCCAAATGGTTCCGAGGCCGGAGGGGGAGATCCGGATCAGTCCAGTCCTCACCTCGCCGACCCCGCAGCCCCCCGCCGCCGCCACCGCGACTACCACGTCACCCGGAATGACCGCGTCGTCCAGCCACCTTATGCGCATATGTGCCCGTTTTGTGGGCAGGGCGATTCGGACCTCCGTTCCGGCGAATATCGCCGAGAGTTGGCCCGCCAGCGCCTGGGCCTTCCCTCGGCTTTCATTTCCGGGGACCTCTAATATTAGGCCCCCGGTAACCGCCCTCTTCGGCCTGATGGCCTCTATGCCGAGGTCCGGCAGCTGCACCTTTTGCTTTGCAGCCGCCATGACCTCGGCGTAGGTTTTCTTGGCGCCCTCTGGCAGAGTCAGCGTGACTGCGACAGTCCTCGGCGGGCGCCCCAGTACCGCCTCTGCCGTCTTCTTCACCGGCTGAACCCGCCGTGGTGCCGCCGGCGCACTGGCAGTCTGCTGTGCAGCGGCCGTTGCCGACTTCTTGGCCGCCTTCTTGGCCCTCCCGCTGACCACCTGGGCCACCTGGGCTCCCTTACCGCGGGAGGGGGCGTGGGTCTTTCCGACGTTGCCACAGAGGGTCTCGTCTGGCTGGCCGCCTGTTGTGCCTGGGGTGTGGGGGCTACAGCCTTCCCCCTCGCCCGGGTGACTGGCCCCGCCGCTGGGGCGCTGGGCACGGCCGAGGCTCCCGTCCGAGGTGGAGGCCCGCCGGAACGAGCAGGCAGGATCTCAATCCGGAACGCGGCCAGCTTGGCCTCCACCAGCGCCCCGATGCGTTCCATTAAGACGTCATCGGGACGTCTGCTGTCGGCGGCCGCCCTCGGCGCGCTCCGCGTGGTCGCTGGCGGTGGAGGCGGCCGCGCTGCCGCGCTGGCGCGCGGACCGACCACTCCACCTCTTCCTCCGCCCGGCCCAGCCTGTGTCGGGGTCTCCATTCTCCTTTGTGGAGCTCCCGAGCCCGAAGTTGTAGGGGGGGGTGGCCATGGCGTTGAGCGACCCTTTCAGCTCCGCCATCTCCCGCCTGAGGCTGTCAACCTCGGACGTGAGGCTGGTGACACTGGGTTTTAGCTGGCTGTTAGCTATCTCCATCTCCACGTCCGGTGACCTCTTTGCTATCTCCGCCACCGCCGAGATGGATGCCTGCGAGGCGGCCTCCTGAACCTTTATCAGTGAGGCTTTGAGGACCTTGCCTCTGGCCGCTACGCGCCGGACCAGGTTCATGAGGTCCGTCGTCTTTGTCTCCAGATCGGGGGTCGTCAGCGTCCTCATGTGGTCCGCAATGCGTCCCTCCACTAGGACCCCCTTCTGGAAACATTCTGGAGGAATTATTTCGTTTAATTCCTCCAGCTCATCCATCTCGGCGGCAGAATCGTCAGCCGCCTGCCTCTTAGATTTCTTCGCCCCTCCCTCCCCCTCGTCGGAGGCCGGCTGCGGAGCCCTCTTCCGCTTCCGCTTACCGCGGTTCGCGGCGACGGTCGGAGTGGCCGAAACATCGGACTCCGCGTCACTCCACTTCGACGACTGGGTTGCTCCGTCTCCCGTATCGTCAATCGCGCTCGTGGTCGAGCGCACCGAGCGCATAGAGTGCATCGACGGGGCCGGTGAAACGACCCTGCTGCCCGGCGCCAGGGACACAACCCGGCTGCCCGGCTCCGAGAGGCGCACAGATCTCCTCGGCGGCGGTGCGAAGACTGTGTACACCGCGTCGGCGGCCGGTGGCAAGTCTAAGGCCAGCACGCCAACTGGGCCTTCGTTCTCCCTTATGGCCTCCTACGGGCTCGTAGGAGCCCGATAGCCGCTCCTCCTCGCCGTCTTTACCCCCTTCCCCAAGTGTTTGTGCGTTTAATTGAGACATTCTGGCAGGTATGTTATGTGAATACGCGCTTCGGGCATCATGCCACCCCTACCGCGGTAGGGGATCTATCCACGCTTAGTATTGATCCTAGTTATGGGTACCGAAGCCGAGAAGCGGTTTGTCAGGTGGTCAACCCTATCGGTACCAAGAATCTATGAAAAAGTTACGGGATAGGCCCGCTCCATAATGATGCTAAAGGTTTAACGTCACCCCTATCGAATGAGCGATACCCGGTCCGTCCGGATGTCTGACTCAAACCTCGGGCTAGACGCGCCGGGGTACAATCCCCCCCGACAGGGTTATGAAGAAATACTGACCAGGTAAACCTCCATTCCCCCGCCCAAACGCTGCGACTTCAGCCCCTGCAGGGACTCCAGTCAGCTGATCCGCTTCCGCCTTCGTCAGTGGCGACGGGTCAGGCCGTCTTCGCCTCACAGCCTTTCGGCCACGAAGGACGCGTCTCCACCGCGACGAGGGGGGGCTAATGCCCCGCCCGCCACGAGGGAGCCGCGCCCTCCGTGTAGGAGTTACGCACCGGCAGCTTTCCCGCCACGACCGACTACTAGTTTCCACGGACCGACCCCGGTTGGGGGGCTACTACTCCACCCCGTGGTTAGTCTGCCGGGAATATCCATCGCAGGTTGACCGAGGCCCATTCACACAATCGCCGCCCCCCGTTAGTACAGAGTCTCCGGTACAGTTTGGCACGTCACCTTTTCAGGTGGCCATGCGAAACCGACATCAGAGTCTCCGCCCAGCAGGCACCATGTGGAGGTGGGGGTACGACTTGAGCGACCTTTTCAGGCGGCCCCAGTGCGTCCACCATCGGCCAGAGGGGTGAGCTCGAAGGGCTTGCGCCCCCCGCTCTCATCCTCGGGCAGATAGCTTACGCGCCTGCCGACCTTCAGTGGTCTGTATAATTATTAAAACGGTTCGCTCGCGTGTTCAACTCTACATATTGTTAGTGCATCGTGTGCGCGATGTCAGGACGTTGTCACAAAGTGCCGTACCGCCAGTTGTCGGAGATTCAGGGAGGTTACATCGTGGGCTTACGGGAGGCTGGCTCGTCATGGAATGAAATCACGCGTCGTACGACGCGTGATTCTCACACTGTACGAGCTGTGAATCAGACCTGGATAGAAAAGGGTCGTATCTCTTCGCAGCCACGCTCTGGTCGCCCTTGTGTAACAGCTGAGCAAGAGGGCAGACGGTTGATCTGATCCACGCCTCGACCTCGAGTCGTGTTTCTTCTGCTGCAGCTCTCGCACAAAAATGACACCCAGCGGTAACTAGGACAGTGTCCGTGCGAACGCTACGTCGCCGTTTACAAGCGGCAGGGCTGATAGCGCGGTGTACTTTCCGGCGACTACCTCTGACGGCCACACACTGTCGTGAACGGCGCGACTGGTGCCACGCACGGCAGGACTGGAGAACGTAGTAGCAGCAGTCGGTCTTCTCCGACGAACCACGATTCTGCCTGAGGGCTGGGGATGCACGGATCTTGGTTTGTCGGAGACAGGGAGAATGTTTACAGGAAGCGTGTATTAAACCCCGCCACCGGCACCCTCAGATAAGCGTAATGGTTTGGGGGGCTGTTGCGTACGAAGGACGGTTCCCTCTCCTACACGTCCACGGTACGTTGACGAGCGCTCGGTACATCACCGAGATTCTGCAGCCCGAGGCGGTACCTCCGATTTGACGATTCCCAGGTACCACATTTCAGCAGGACATTGCTCGTCCACATGCTGCGAGGATGGTACAAGCCTTCCTTACCCGGGAGCATATTCCAGTGCTTCCGTGGCCGGATCGTTCGCCAGATCTTAACCCGATCGAACATGTATGGGATATGATCGTTCAGCGTCTTCGGCATTATCCGCGCCCATGGGTGGCAATCTCCCAAGCTACCATCCAGCACCTAATAAACTCCCTCCCACACCGCTTAACCGCTGTACTCCAAGCTGCCGGTGGCTACACGCGGTACTAAGGGTGCTCATATGCCTACGCATTGAGGGCTGTCATGCTGAGTTCAGCATTCTTTGTACATTACCTACTTATATACGAAGTTTTGTTGTATTATTATTTCGCATTTCTACGAAGGGGGGGGGGGGGGGTACTTTTGGCCAGCAGTGTATCTAAAAATATCTGGTACTACCTAACTGATATACAATTTCGACTATAGTAAGCAAAATAAAAGCATTGCTTCTTATCTTGCCACTGAATGCGCGAAAATCTAACACCGTTTTCCATGATTTATTTCCTTAGATATCCAATTTTTTAGGTACTATTTAAACGGGTATATTCTACAGAGATTCTGACGGCATTATCATGTCTGTTTGTAACAATTCGTCTACCTGTCTCTTGATTTCGTCCTAAAGAAACCGGCGGAAAGCGATACTGCCGTCTGTTTATTGGTCGATCGTATATAGGTATCTAGATGTGTGTTTTCATCATTTGCCATAAGTAACGCGACACCTATACAAGGGTAGGGCAATAACTTTGTCCACCTTAACTATTTCCGTTATTTGTAATAATATAAAAGGTGTTGTACACAGAACTTGTATGGCACGGAGGGGGACATACTTTCATGCAAATATTTTTTGCATGGGTCGAGGCGTCGATGAGATGTTAAGGTTATCTTTAATTTTTAAAATGGGATGCAGCATTTTTTTATCTCTGTATAATGGCCGTGTTGAAAGGATTTCAGCAACCAATTATTAAAGGTCATTCAAGGTAACTGATAGTGGCAAAACAACTATTCTTACTTTCGAGTTGTGGATCTGCGGATACGTCTTATCGTGACTAAATTTATTCTAGCAAATGCTGTAATTATTGACTCTTACGTTTATGTAAACAGATATCCTTGCAACATTGTTTACGTTCTAGTAATACATGACGTACAGCTAAGAATATAAACATTGCAGCAATTCATAATAGAGCATGAAATATTGGTAGTCGGAATCAATTGATTATTAAATCAAATACCAGCGTATAATCAAGATGAAGTTCTCTTTTAAATAACAAGTGTGTATGATCCTCCTCATTTATGGAGAAATGTAACAAAAGTCGATAAGAGCTCCAGCCTTGTATGTAAATAATTGGTCCGTATTTTATCGATGAGACTCTTACTGGCGAACGATATGAACACTTCATAAGAAGTACATTGGGAACCTTATGAGAAAATGTACCATTGATCGTTCGCCAAACAATGTGTGCTCGGAGAGTATGAGATGCACTTAATGAACTTTACTCAAATCGATGGATAGAACGTGGAGGATCAGTTTTGTAGCCAGCTCGCTCTCCAGACTTATCCCCATTAGACTTCTTTCTCTGGGGAGCACTAAGAAATGGTGTCTATCAAGAAGTACCCACTGCACTGGAAAGTATGAGACAACGGATTACTGCAGCATGTGCTGGAATAAACTCAGAGACAATAAAACGTGCACGTGATTCTCTGGGGAGCACTAAGAAATGGTGTCTATCAAGAAGTACCCACTGCACTGGAAAGTATGAGACAACGGATTACTGCAGCATGTGCTGGAATAAACTCAGAGACAATAAAACGTGCACGTGATTCAGCGATACAAAGATGGCAACTTTACATTGACGCAAATGGTCACCACTTCGAACATCTTCTGTAATGTAAGAAAGCTTGTTTTATTATCACATTTGACCTTGAATGACTTTTAATGATAGCTTGCTGAAATTGTCTCAATATCGGCTATTACATAGCGATAAAAAATACAGCATTCCACTTAAAAAAGTAAAACAGACTCTGCTGGCACGTGCGAATATCGACGCTTTTTTGTTTACATGCCAATGCCTTTACATTGTCTCATCTCTTGGTCGTTGACACCGGCTTGTCGGACAGCTGTAATCGACGGAAAATATTTCTAGCGTAGAAAGCAGTCTCTTTGTCAATTTAATTTTACTTTTAGTGTTAGGTTTAGTTTTAGCTTTTTAGAATTTTGTCGTTTGTAATATTTTTCTGTGTGCGAGTATTCTCGCATTCGTGGATAAAGTAATCGCAGTGAGTATGTGTGTGATTAAGTGGACACTCGCGAACGGGACAATCGCCTTGCGTGTATACTTTCAGGTGCAGAAGCGCGTGTGGGTGACTTTTTTTAGACAAAATCGTCAATTAGAAATTGCATTCACCCACTCTGTTTGAGAATCCCGTGAGGCGGGTTTTGATATGCCCTTGTGGTTTTGTTCAAGTAGGCAGGTTTAATGCCGTCAACGAAAGGTGTGTGCTTCTTCATAAATTGTCGCAAGAATGTAGGTTCTTATCGCATCGTATGGTAGGTCATAGTTTCTGTTACATCAGTAAGCGAGCGCTCTGTACGGAGAACTTGGCGCCCGATGACAGACACTGCGCGTGTATGGAATGCTGCCGCAGGACAGGCGTTTTTAGCCCGTTTTTTTACAAATCGGTAACTAAAAAATGAAGCCTCGGATGTGATTTTTTTATTCTTGATTTTGTAGTAATATATATTTTATTTAATTATAATTTATGCTTAATGTAATGTACGTTTGCTCTGGTCGAACGCTCTCAATACAATGCTGTTCTCGCCTCTCTCGGGCCTTTCGTAAACTCGGGCCGTCAAAAAAAACGTCGGTCGAAAAGCAAGCCGTCCTGGTTCAACGACCGAATAGCAAACTGCGTTGTCATGGGCGAGAAACGACAGCAAACGGCAAACGATGAAATTCGCCTTCAATTTTCATCTTATTTTGGTTTGTAGAATCATCCCTTAAAATATTTCACAGTTGTGGTGAAACCCTGTATATTGAGATGGAGCTGACAAAGAGTATTAGCTATACCACAAAAGACTAGTCGATTTTAAGACCTCATTTTAATTGTCGTATATTTGATTATTGCCTTTATGAGACTCACCAAATCCCAGTAGAAGTAGGGAAAGGGCATGTTTTAGAGAAAGACAGAGACGTGGGGGGGGGGGGGGGGGGGGATGCGTGTGTGTACCGCCTGATTCTGAACAGACAATCGGATGTAACAGACGGATGTGTGAATCCAAATTGTTTGCGTTTAATTCCAAGTAGTTTGAAAACTCTTGAAGCATCCCTCGCTACATGTATATTGAAAACAGATAAAATTATTTTAGACAGCATGTGACTGAGAAAGTACGGGAGCAATCGCATAATCCAATCTATTCAAAAATCAAAATAAGTACAATCAGCACTATATGTATAATATATTAGAAAGCGAACATGTGTCAGTAAGCAATAATTCGTCTGCAGAAAACAACTTACACTAACAATGAAGAGTAGTTTCTTAGAGCGCTAACTGTTCTTTAACCTAAACAGTGAATCAGAAAACTTCATGCTTTAATTTAGCATAGATAGTTCATCGTATTTATTTGGAGTTTAGATGCATGTCTAGAACTCCCGCACTTATGTTACTAAAAAGTGAAACAATAGATAAATATTGTATTTGTTTTATGTTTTGTTTCAGAGAATACTAATATGTAACTTACTCGGCTTAGCGAATGACAACATTTTTTACGAAAATCTTAAAAGGAAAATGGCGGAGACGTTACATTCAGAAGAATGTGTGCAAGCAATTGAAGACTTGGGACTTCTTCAAGAAGATTTGGTTTTGAAATTGAATACACCTCTGGATACAGTTACGTATTACTTATCAAAGAAGCTGTGTTATGAGCAAAACGAACGAGACCTCGTGATTTTGAGACATGACATCGGAATACTTTGGCCTGATAACAGGAGAGAAGACAGAGGGATCAATTTAGTATTGTACGGAGATACAAACGGACATTCTGCAATGGCGCGCACAGTCGGATATCCAACGGCAATCGCTGTTAAAATGATTCTTGACGGTACAGTTCTTTGTATTTTTTCAATATATATTATTACGACTCACTTACACCAAGTTGACTTTTTCAAACAAGACTTTATTTGAAATCCACGATTACAGTATGTAACGAAACAATAATTAGAAGTTGGATGTGATGTGTGCTGCGGCTGGACTGTTACTGCTGCCAATGAGTGTCCCGCTCCTTTTATAACGGTCCATATCAGTGTTTATGCATTTCCGCTAGATGACTTGTCCTTGACCGTAACACTCTTCCGTCATTGGTGAAGTTTGGTTCCTAAACTGTTGTTTTATATTTTTACATGCTCCATTTTTCTGATGATTACTTCGAATTTATCCTTAACATTGAGTTCCAGAACTTGGTCATAATAATCTTCTGGGTGCTGGTATTCTTCTTCATTTAACATATTGACTGACTTTCTTAAGCTTACGTCTCTTAATTCTGCCATTAAATATAAGTAGACAGTAGAATATTTAGAGCAATCAAAAGCTGATTCTTAGAATAGCAATTCAGCTTCGGAATTACAACACCAAAAATGAGCATTTTTGCTTCCTAGTAACCCACGAAAAATATAGGACACCGCTGGTTTAAATTACGTACCAAATAGGCAATTTATACTGTAATAGCTATTTTCACGTTCCAATTTATCATACCAAATTGTACTATGTGCACAACAGACAGTTTTCTATGTGCCGAGGAGTATTGTTAGTTCCTCTGAGGATGAATGAAACTTCTGTAATAGATTACAGTTTTATAATGCTTTTCGGAGGTTCAGCTATTAATGGTAGTTAGCTTAATGCTTCTTCAGTTAACCTATCTCGAAGATCACGAAAATAAGCAATCTCAGGACGATTTATCATTCGTGCATGTGCTCCAAAATTACAGTGGCAAAACATCATACACGGTTGGGAACATGTTTTAATTATATCTCTTAGCCATTGAAACATTTCAGATCTGTGTAAGAGATGTATTCCTATAATACCAATTGTTAAATAGCCCACATAATATAGGATAGTCTGTAATTTTTCTGACCATCTTTTAGTTCTTTTTCTTAAGGCTAATTCCTCAATTTGTTAACCCTCGCCTGGCGGATGCCAGGTCCATTCGGACCCGGTCTCGTGCCGTTTCTTTCAAAGTCGCGGCCGTTCAGTTGAAATGAATCGGACACGCGTTTGAAACAAAACACTTGCGTACCCCCACCTCCTACCGTTACGCGAGCGTCAGATACGTTTTATTTTCAGTAACCAATATAACGGTAAATGAGAGCGCAGCGTATTTCGAAGCGATTATAGAAAATATGATATAGTAAAGTTAATAACAATGTCTAATCAAAGAGAGTTATGTGCAGATGATAACGATTTTAGTGACCTTTTGGATGTGGAAGACAATTATAACGATGAAGTTTCGTCGGACGATGAAAGTATTACATCGTGTAGTTACGTTGAACCAGAATTGCAAGATTCTGAGAGTGACGTATTCTCTGCTGATGAAAATGAAAGAAATGCGGACAAAAGAAATCATATAGTTTCTGGGCGTACTTGGAGGTACATTGCTTATAAATCCCGATGAGAATCGCCTCAACATATTTTTCAGAATGGTACATTGACCTCAAAAAGTGAAAACGTGGAGAGCATTGAAGAATGTTTCCGACTTTTCATTCATGATGAAATAGTTGATACTATCATAATGTACACGAACAAAAAAGCAAATGAGTTTTACGGTGAAAATGCTACAAGGAGATGGAAACCAGTAGACCGCACTGAAATGAACGCGTTCTTTGGTTTACTGTTCATCATTGGGCGATTCAGGGAATCAAGAGAAAATAAATGTCATTTGTGGAGAAAAAGTACCACATTTTCGAAAACGATTTATACTGCTATCATGTCTCGCGATAGATTCAAAAATATACTAAGATTTATACGATTTGACGATTTCAACACAAGGGAACAAAGAAAAGCGAATGATAAACTGGCACCTCTCAGGTGCATTACAGACATGTTCGTGACCAGTTGCAAACAAAATTATAATGTTTCAACTCACGGGACAATAGACGAGCAGTTAGCAACTTTCCGAGGCCGATGTCCTTTCAAGGTTTATATTCCAAATAAACCTGGAAAGTATGGTATGAAAATATGGACGTTGTCTGATTCAAAAACGTACTACTGCTGCAATTTTCAAGTGTATTTAGGAAAAACTGGAAACACTGCCGAAAAACAGCAGGGTCAACACGTAGTACTTTTTCACGGATCTCTCATTGGCCGAAGAACTATAATTGGATAAACTTTTCTTTGTTGGAACAATGCGAAAAAATAGAAAAGACTTACCAAAGGCACTCATAGAAACATATTCAAGAGCCCAATTTTCGTCGCATTTCCTATTTACGCGGAACATGACCCTCGTTTCCTACATACCAAAACCGCAAAAGTGTGTAGTTCTCCTTTCAACAATACATCATAACCATGACATATCCGATGCAAATAATAATTACAAACCGGGAATAATTTCTTTTCATAATAAAACTAAAAGCGGTGTAGATACGCTAGACAAGCTAGTTAGGGAATACACATGTCGAAGGTGCACTAGACGGTGGCCTTTATCCTTATTTATGCATTATCTCGATCTTGCAGCTTACAATGCGTTTGTAATTTGGATTACAAAAAATCCAACATGGTCACGTAATACCTCCATGAAGACGAGAAGAAAAGCGTTTTTGAGGGAATTAGGTATACAATTAGTTACCAAACAAATTCATAATCGTGCGACTGGATTTGAAAATGAAAATGTAGTATTGCATAAACACGTTGCAGACGTGATTGTAGCAACGGGCAGAAAAATCAAACGAAATAGGGAAACCGTTACCAATTTTCGAAACCGGGCAAGATGTTACGCCTGTATTGGAAACGATAACAAATATGGACAAAAGTGTGATAAATGCCATAGACATACATGCTCTACACATGCTATAGAGACAAAAAATATTGAATGCGTATCTTGTTCTGAAAAGGAATAAATGTTATTTACTAATACGGCGTTTATACTTTCTTATCCCTGATAACAAAAATGAATTCACGATAACATCTAATTGTTAATAATAGTTACTTTTAAGAAAAAAAAACATATATAACTGTAATGAAACAAAATTCTAATGTTTATTACTTATTGGAACAGACGTGAAAAGCAACATTTTGCTACGGGTCCGTCTGGACCCTTTTTTTTTTTTTACGTGGAGGAAACCTTCAAAAGGCACCCCGGATTCTGGGGGGGGGGGGGGGGGGGGGCTGGGTAGTGTGGGATTCTTACCCACTAAAACCTCCACGGTGACCGAACCTCTGGCGTGCAAGGAAGGGCTCCGGGGACCCCATAAGGACACGACTCGGAGCCCTACCAACGCCGAGGCGCGAAAGCGCCCCATCCTCGGGGGTCAAACGGACCCCCTTCATACCTCCAGGCGACGTTGCAGCGGTCACACTGCAAAGCCGCCTCCACCTCGGGATCGCTGGCTTCGGCGGACGGGCCCCCTACCCTATTCCGCCTGCGATCCCGTGCGATCGTGGCGAGGAACACAATATTCCGCGCCACGATCGCTCTTGCGTCGGCCGTAGCCGACCGTCCGGCTTCGTTTGGGGGAGGGAATAAACCCATGCCCCTCCCCAAGCGCCGCCTTCTGCCCTACACGCTGGGAGGCCGGCGGCGGGACCTCGCTCCGCCCCGCCTGCCCCTCCCTCTGCCCCGGCGGGCGGGATGGGAAGTCCGTTCCCTATCCCGCTCCGCGGCCTCCTTCTGCAGCATCACGCGCTCGCAGAAGGAGGCCATTGCGTTCCAGGCGCTACTGCTGCCGACCATCTTACTCGCGATGGCCGGCAGCGTCAAGTCCGTCCCGACTTCGTTTGCGAGGACGCGGCGCTCCTCGGCCCATGCCGAGCACACCTCTAGGGTGTGTTGCGCCGTATCCTCATCCACCCCGCAGTGATGACACTGCGGGGTGGCCTCCCTACCGATTCGACGCAGGAATTCACCGAAGCAACCATGCCCGGTGAACACCTGCGTCATGCGGTAGGTCAGCCTTCCCGGCCTGCTGCCTGTCTATTGATCCAGGACAGGCAGCACGGCCTGGACGGCTCTCCGAGTGGCATTCGTTGGCTCCCTGAGCCAGCTCTGCCACTCGTTTATCGAGAGCCGTCTCGCCTCCGCCTTCACCGCCTCGACCGCCTGAGGGTTCAGGGGCGCCCCACCGAGGCCGCGGAGTTCGCGGAGACGTTTATACGTCTCCGCATTCTCCACCTCGGATGCCTCGAATGGGAGCAGCCCCGCCAGCGCACTTGCTGCCGCGCACGAGATGGTGCGGTAGCCCCGGACGATCCTGATGGCCAGCTTGCGATGCACTCGCCGCAGCAGCATTCTGCTGCGCGTGCTGGCCATCAGATCGTCGGACCAAACCGGGGCCCCGTACAGGGCCATCATTCGCACCACCCCGGGGGTCCGTCTGGACCCGGAATCCGCCTCGCGCGTCGGTAAAACCGTCCGCCTTTCGAGGGTTAATTTAATTCTAGTATGGTTGTCCCCAAAGCTTGCAGTCCTTTTTCCCTCACAAAGTTTTCATGTAATACGTTTAACTGACGTTCTTCCGGTTTTATTTGGTGCTGTTGGAGCACCACTTGAATCTGCGTTTCATTGATAGTGGGATGCAAAGAGATATCCATGCATGAGTTCTGTGATGTCGTCTTTAAAATTGCTCCTTGTGTTGTGGCTATGCATCCTCTTGGTACATGTACTCTTGATGTTTAGTACTTTGGTATGATATCGGTACTTTATCTCCTGTGTATATGTTCATTTTTAATGCTTCAAATCGTAATGTAGGAAGTGATATCGTTGCATGAGCAATTCCATGTTTTCCGTCAATAATGGCATTTAATAAATTGTTTACATCATCCCTTATATCTTAGTAGAGAAGAGCATAATCAATTAACGTTCGTTCTATGACTATGTTTAATTGTAATTTTTGCGTTTCGTTTTGAATCTTCTTAAAGTTTAAAGTAATCAATGCTATTTGGGATTCCATTTGTTTGAACAAACCGAGATTTTTCTTTAAATGATTCATTAAAATTGAGGTCTGGTTATGAAATAAGTGAGCTAATTTTAAATTATCGTCTCGTAACTTATCAATTTCCTCATTATAATAAGTACATAGCATCTGACGCTGCTAAATTTCCAAATAGAACTTTAATTCCTTCGCCTGGAATATTGAATAATCCGCTTTTTATTCTTTGTCCCAATAATTGACAAAGATTTTCTTCTCGATTTTAAAAATAATTCATTCTTATTAATTGGTACTCCAGTTGTCTTTCATTTTTACAGATTAAATTTTCTTGCGGTCTTATACAGGATTAATAGAGATCAAGAAGTCTCTGTTTTAATTATTGAATTTCTGGCTTTAAATGTTGAAACTTTAGATTAACGATTACTTTCCATGTTTCGTGATACGAGTGCAACGTTCCTAAGTGTTGGCTTTTATTGCAAAATATAAACCAGAATTACAATACACATAAAAAGATGCCGGACTCACACACGACGCACGCCCGCTCCCTCACATACTTTTTCATAGACGCGTACACACACACGCGCGCACAACGGTCACACGGAAAAAGGGCGCTCAAGCACGCTACGCAAAGAAAGGCGCGTAGATGCAAAATATATTAGTTCATTCTACACTCCCACTATCTAGGTGCCCAATAGAACGCTCGCTAAACATTTCTGTACTTAATCCTAAATATTGTATACACTTTTCGTGCTTGCATTTTCGTAATATTTTAGTAAATATATGTGCCTTCATTTGTTCAGTCCGCAAGTATTTTATATCGATTGTTCCTGTTTTTAGTTCGTCGCGTACAAAATGATGTCGAATGTCGATGTGTTTACTTCTGCCGTGAAACACATTATTCTTTTTTTTTTCTTTTGGGTTTAATGTCTCATCGACAACAGTGTCATTAGCGACAGGTGTGGCTCACTTCTTTTCTATATCTTGTTGCTGTTAGATTTTGTGGTATATTTCGGTTTCTTTTAAGTAGCTGATAGTATCTTTAATGTGGTCCTGGGATGCCAAGGCCGTGTTTGGGTGAAGTCTGTATTTTTGTCTCTGTGTTTCAAAACTTCTACACTCATACAGCAGGTGGTTTGTTGATAGCGTCTGGTTGCAACAATTAAAGAGCGGAGGGTCTGATTTCTTTAGTAGGTGTTCATGGCTAATTCTTGAGTGTCCGGATCTGAGTCTTGCCAAAGTTATCCTGTCTTTCCTGTTCACGTTGAGAATGGGCATTTTTTCGTAGAAATCTTGAATGGTGTTGTGAATCTTGAATCGGTTGGTCGAGTTCCATATTCTGTTCCATTCTTCTCTTTCGGTGTTGTGGATAGATCTACGAAAGTCTTGGTGTGGGATTGGGTTATTGAATTCGGAAAGTAAGGTATTTATTGCTTCTTTGGCGTTGGAGTCAGCTTTTTCATTCCCGGTTATTCCTTGATGTGTGGGGACCCATATAAGAGTAATATGTTTATTGGAGTTAGCGAGTTCTGTGTAGGTTTCTTGTATTATCTGTATAATTTCATGTTTCTTTTTTTTCCTTGTGTTTTCGATGGCTGGGATTGCACTCATTGAATCCGTGTAGATGACTAAGTGATGAAGGTTGTTTGATTGAATGAAGAGGAGAGCCCCGAGGATCGCGTGTGCTTCCGCTGTGAAGGTGGAGGATCATTTGTGGAGGCGTTGTTTGGTAATGTTATTGTTGGAAATAACTACAATTCCAGTTCCTTGGTTGGTTCTAGCTGCGTCGGTGTAGTTATTATTATATTTTTCATATTTGTTATCTAGTTGCAGGAATTCAGTTTTATATTCTATACTACATTTCTGATGTTTTGGATTGTTCGCTAAGCTAGTGTCTATTTGTGGAATTTTAATGGTCCAGGGGGGTATTTTACCATGGTTTCTTATAGCTATTGATCTTGATGTGATTTAATTTGTGCTAGTGTATTTAGACATTCTGATATAAAATGGAGTGGGTAGTTTCGGTTTCTTGTTGTCGATTTGTGAGTATCCAGTTGTGAATATGTTCTTATGAATGGGATTGTCTGGGGTGGCCGAAATTTGAATGCTATAGTTTAGGCTCAGAAGCTTTCTCCTTTGTTCTAGGGGTATTTCTTTAGTTTCGAAAAAAATGCTGCTTATTGGAGCTGTGCGGTAACTGCCGTTGATTAATCTGAGGCCGGAGTTTTGGATTGCGTCAATTATTTTGAGTACCTCCTGGTTCGCGGAATTATATACATATTATTGAGCCGTAGTCTAGTTTATTTCTGATCAGTACTTGGAAGGTTTTTAAGAGGTTTTCTTGTTTCGCTCCCCAACTGCTCTGTGCTATTGATTTGATAATATTCATTATTTGTACGCAAGATTCTTTTACACCTTTAGGTGAGGGAGCCAGGTTAATTTATGGTCAAAGATAAGGCCGAGTAACCTTACGTTATCTACTCTTATTTCGGGGTTTCCCATGTAAAGCTTAGGCGTGATTTGGTGTTGTTTGTGTTTTCTTGTGTATATGATGTATTGGGTTTTCTGGGGGGATAATTTGAGTTCTGATTGTTTGGACCGTACCAAGAGATCATTTAGGTTGGCTTGAAGGAGCTCCATTACAGAAACTAGATTTTTCCCACTGCAGGTTAAGGTAACGTCGTCAGCAAATTGGTTTGCTTGGAGTGGACGTTTTATGTATTTTGTTATATCGTTGATTCCTAGTAAGAAGAGCGTAACACTAATTGCCGAGTCTTGTGATACGCCGCTTTTGATATCAAATTGACTCGAGAGGGTTTCGTTTATTTTTACTTGGACCGATCTACGAGGGTCGTTTGATAAGTATGGGAAAAGAGCAAGTTAAACACCGTTTTGTGGCAAAAATTGATGTTATTTCTCAACATAGTCTTCATTGAGAGGTATACACTTGATTCAGCGAGTTTCCACTTTTTTCATCCCGTTGGAAAAGTACGTTTTCGTAAAGTCTGCAAAATATGCATTGACGGCGGAGATGACACCCTCATTCGAAGAGAATTTCTTCCCACCGAGCCAAATTTTCAAGTTTGGGAACAGGAAGAAGTCGCACGGGGTCAAGTCCGGAGAATACGGTGGACGAGGAATCAATTCGAAGCCTAATTCGTGCAATTTTGCCATTGCGATGGTCGATTTGTGGGACGGCGCGTTGTCTTGGTGAAAGAGCACTTTTTTGTGCTTCAATCTTGGCCGTCTTTGTTTCAGCTCTTTTTTCAACCGGTTCAATAGTGTTGCATAGTAGGCTTCTGTTATTGTTTTTCCCTTTTTCAAATAGTCGACCAGGATGATTCCCTGGGAATCCCCAAAAACAGTGGCCATCACCTTCCCAGCCGACAAAACCGTCTTCGCCTTCCTCGGCGCACCTTCACCAGTCGTTGTCCACTGCTTTGACTGCTGCTTCAACTCAGGTGTGTTGTGGTGGATCCATGTTTCGTCCACGGTCACGAATCGACGCAAAAAGTCCTGCCGATTGCGATTAAACATCGCCAAACACTGCGTTGAAATGTCCTTTCGCGTGTGTTTTTGGGCGACAGTCAACAATCGCGGCACCCATTACGCACACAGCTTTTTCATGTGCAATTTTTCGTGCAGGATATTGTGCACTTGTTTAGTTGAGATGCCTACAGTCTCAGCAATCTCGCGCACCTTCACTCGGTGATCTTCCATAACGATACCACGGATTTTTTCAACGATATCCGTCGTGGTGACCTCAACTGGGCGTCCAGAGCGCGCTTCATCTTCAGTGCATGTTCGGATACGTTTAAACTCATTTATCCAGAAATAAACAGTCTCCAACACTGGTGCAGAATCCCCATGAACTTCATCCAATTCCACTTTGATCTGGGTGGCCGTCCACTTCTTTAAATAAAAATGTTCTATCACTGCTCTGGACTCGTTTTTTTTTTCATTTTTGTGGCAACTACTACAACACACGCTTAAAAGGTCTGTAAAACGTGAACAACGCATCGCTTCTGACTGAACTTTGACCTGAGCTAGTTTGAAGAGTGACACCACCTCATAGAAATTTACCAAACTGATCAAACGACCTTCGTATTTAAGAGAAAGTTTTTCAGAAAGGCAAGCATAGGGCCGTGTATCTGCGGTGTTGTGAGTGCGTTGAGGATTATTGAACTCTGTATCGAATCGTATGCTTTCCCTATGTCCAGGCATATTTGGACGAGGTATTCATTTTTTAAAAATGCATCGCAGATGTTCGATTCAACGTTAATGGGGACGTCTAGGGTTTATCGATGTTGGTGGAATCCGTACTGATTGGGGATCAAGATGTCATTTGTTTTTAAAAACCATCTCGGCCTTTTATCGATGATTTTTTCGAGTAGCTTGCACATGCAATTTGTTAGTGCAATAGGTCTATAGTTCTTCGGTTTGTGCTTGGGCTTCTTCGGTTTAAGGATAGGAACAATAATTGCTTGCTTCCATTCATCCGGAAACACTTGGTGAGTCCATATACAGTCGTAGATTTTTAGAAGAAATTTTAGTCCAATTAGGAGGAGTTGTTTTAAGAGTGCATTAGGTATGTTATCCGGTCCTGGGGAGGAATGTTTTGATGATTGTAGGGTGGTCATTAGTTCTTCCACAGTAATGCTTGCAGTGAAAGACGGATCTATGGTGGGATTATTCGGGTGAGTATTAGAGTCTAGAATGATTGGGCTATTAGTGGTGTGTGTGGGTGAAGGTTGGTCTTTGTTGTTACTGTTTGAATTTTTGCTGATGGTTTCCGCTAGCGCGTCAGCTATTGCTTTTGGGTCGGATATATAGTTGTCGTCGTCCAAGATGAGGAATTGGAGTTCTGTGTTGAACGATGAACCATTGATAGTTTTAATTTTCTTTCAAACTGTCTTTGTTGGGGTTTGGCTAGTTAGAGTGGAAGTGTATGTTATCCAGAATTGTCTTTTGCTATTTTTTTTTGTTTTGCGAAATTTTGCTCGCATTTTTTTAAATTGAATTGTATTCTCTACTGCGGGGTGCTTTTTGGCTATGTTGAATGCGTGGTGGCTTTCTTTTCGGGCGGTTTGGCACTCCTCGTTCCACCACGGTGTGATACGTTTTCTGTTGGTGTTTTGCTTTGTAGGTCTGGAGCTTCCTTGCACTGCTGAGACAATAAGTGAGTTGAAACAGTCGATTGTTTGATTGATGGATCTTGGGCCTATTGTATGGTTTATGACATTTTGGAGAGTGTAAGTGATTGTTAATTTGTAGTTGTTCCAGTTTATACCATTTAAGTCCCATTTAGCGGTGGGTAATTTTTTTATCGAGGGAGTGTGGTCTTCGAATGATATTTTGATGGGGAAGTAGTCGCTGTCATGGAGGTCATTCAGGGCCGTCCATTCCATGAGTTGAGCTAGACTGTTATTATAAATAGATAGATCTATTGCACTGAATGATCCAGTACTTACGGCGAAATGAGTTGGCTTCCTGCGCTGAGGAGTACGAGATTCGGGTCCTCGAGAAACTTTTCTATACCTTTTCTGCGGTTGTTAATCCTGGCTTACCCCAAATATGGTGGTGGCTGTTAATGTCGCCCATGAGTAAAAGAGGGGGCGGTATTTGGTTGATGAGATCTTCTAAGCCTTTTAGGTTTAGCGTTTGGCTGTTGGGGATGTAAACATTACATACATGTAGTTTCTTCGGTAGGGACACACTCACTGCTATTGCTTCTATGTTGGTATTCAGCGGGATTTCGGTAGCGGTGAATTTGTTTGAGATCGCAGTTGTGATCTTCCGCTTGCATGGCCCTCGTTAATTCTGTTTTTTTTGTAATGGTAAGATAACCTTTTAGAACAGGATGCTAGTGTTTTTTAAAATTGGTTTTTTGTAGGCAGAGGATAGCTGGATCGTGTCGGTTTAGAATGATTTGGAGTTCCTCGTAGTGTCTATGGTAGCCGTTAATATTCCATTGGATAATTTGTTTCATGTTGTTTAATGCAAGGGAAGTTTTAATCTTTTAGGGAGACGTCGCTGTCTACATCCGATTATATATCTGGGGTTTGATCAGGTAGGGTTTGATGGATTTTTTTACATAGTCTATGAATTCGGTTTTTTTATACGACGTTCTTTCAATACGGGGTAGATATTCTTAAGCATTTTTGTGAGTGCTACAGGGTTGTCCGTGTATAATTTTGAAATTTCTAGTGGGTTAGGCGATCCGAAAGCATTTTCTAAGAAGCTTTTTGGTTAGGTGAAATTTAGTATGTGTTTACTGTTCGGATTTTTAATGTCATTTCTGGCAGACTCGAGCACTTCTTCTATTCTTGTTAGAGACGGGATGGGTGATACAGATCGAATTCGCTTTTTGTCAGTGCTGTTGGTGGCGTTTTCTCTGTTTGGAACCTTTGTTGGATCTGGACGTTTGAATATGTCAGGGGCAGTGTATTTTGATGAAGTTGATAGTGGTCTTTTGATTCCGGTTGTGATATTGTCAGTGTCGGTTTCTTTTATTGCTGATATGTTAGTATCTTCAGTAGGGGTTGGGGAGTTTGAGGTGTGGGATGAGGTTTGTGTAGGTCGGGAGAGTGTTCTCTTCTGGGTTTGTGTTCGTGTTGTTGAGACATTGTTTAGCAATGTGCCCTTCTTGTTTGCAGATATAGCAAATCTGTTTGTCTGTGGGTGTGAATATTCTCTGTGTAATGTCGTCTAATGTAATTGTGAGCGAACTTGCTATTTATGTCGTCTGGATCTACACATACTTGCCGTCTGAAACTTAGTATGTGTGCGAACTTTGGGTCGATGATTCCCGCTTTTAAGTATGTTATTTTTGAGCAGACTTTAGCGTTGTTTACCCTGAGTAAGTTTTCAAGTGCAGAATTGGGTATAAATGGAGCGATGTTCGATAATGTAATCCGTTGGGCCGGTAACATCATGGGACGAACTTAAATATTTGTGTCGTTTATAGTTATTGTCTTGAATTTCGAGGTTAGTTTCGTGACAGTTTCTTTATTATGTAAGTACATACATATTCTTCCATTTGAGATTCTCGAAATGAATTTTATAGATTTTTGTCCTAATATTTTTCTAATGGCTATTGCGTAATCTGTAACGGTGATGCCATCTATAGATTGTAAAATTATGGCTTCTTCTCTGGTTGGAGTATATTCTTGTTTGGTAGCATTCGCGTAGGAGGATTCTGGTTCGGTATTGCTGTTGGTTTGGTTTGCTGAACTGTTGGTCGTTTGAGGTAGGTCCTTGTAGTCAGAAATCTCCACTTGCATGTGTTGCTTATCTATTCGTATCATGGCGATACGTCCAGAGTGTGTATATACACAGCAGGTGAGGCTGTGGTGGTGCCTCGACCGTTGTGCTGTTGTCACCAATACAAGTTCAATCACTATCACTGTCACTCGTTACGAGACGGCACTCGCGGTGTTATCAAACACGTCCTAACGCTTCAGTTTTCGAGACGAGACTGCACATTATTCTTGCTCAATTGAATGGTGCTTTGGTTATCACAGAATACGACGGTACCTTTTTAGACGCAACTTGCAAAACCCATTTCGCGTAATAATTTTCTTAAAAATTTTACTTCTTTCGTTATTTCGGATACCGCGACGTACTTTTATGCCACAGCGAAGAGAACAGAATGAAGAACTATTCGTAGTTGCTTTTCACCAGGTTTATTAACACGTACAGAGGATCGGGCTCAAAGTTACTGTGCTTAATGACGTGTTTTGGAAGAATGTTTGTCTTTCTACATATTTGCGGAGCAACGGCAGTGAGTGGTGGTGGTATAAGCAGTTAGACAGGACGGTTCGACATGTATCCATGGATGACGGTGGTGCAGCCTTTGGCCCTTTACTTATCCGTGCCTTTCGGAGAGGCGCGGCGATAAATTGGTATTATCTTGTAGATGTTCAGCATGAGACACTGTCGCGACATCGCGGATTCTCCCTTGACTGGCGCCAATGTTTCATCCTATAACAGTACTCCGCTTCCTTTTTGTTTTCTCGTTTCCCAACTAACGGGACGCTAGCGTAATTACATTTCCGGATTGAGATTTTAGATCGTTTATATCACCCAATCGGAATCGCTATATGCACAAGCAGGTTCGTCGCATTTTTCGTACATGATACCGTAATTTTGAGTACCGCGAGGATAATGAAGAACTCGCTTCACCATTTTCCAGTGACTGGTATTCGGATTATTACAGAAACGGCTTAACGCACTGATCGCAAAAGCTATGCCCTGTCGCGTGGTTCGCGCCAAATGAATTAATCGTCCTATTAATTCTCTATAAGGTACCTTTTGAATTTGTGTTCCTTCTTCTTCATTTTCCGCATTTTGCATTAATTACTCAGTATATTCTAACGGAATCGCTACGGGTTTCGCACTTTCCATGCCGAATTTTTGCAGTAGTTCCTGCACGTATTTTAGTTGGGATAGTTTCATCTTGCCAGTACATCCTTCTCTGTCTACTTGTATACCTAAAATATTACTTAATGTTCCTAGGTCTTTCATTCTGAAACATTTACTTAAAATATCTTTGGTTGAATTAATTTGTTTGATACTAGTAGACGCAATAAGTACATCATCTACATAAACTGCTATTATTACTACAGTTTCTTTGATTAATTTTACACGAACATATGGATCAACGGTTACCTGTTTAAATCCTATTTGCTTTAATGTATTTTTTAATTTTAAAAACCATTCGCGCCCAGCCTGTATAAGTCCATATAAGGATCTCTTTAACTTGTAGACTTTATTTCCTTGTTCCTCGTCCTTAAAAAATTCAGGCTGCTGCATGTACACCTGATCGTGTAAGTCACCTTGCACATATGCAGAGATAACGTCCATTTGGTGAACATGTAGCTCCTTTTCCACGCAGACTGCTAGGAATGTGCGAATTGTTTTGTATCTGTCACTGGGGCGAACACTTCTTTGTAATCTACGTCTGCTGTTTGTTCAAAGCCCCGAGCTACAAGACGAGCCTTACGTCACTTGATGGAGCCATCCATGTTTCTTTTGGTTCTAAAAACCTATTTGCTGGTCAATATTTTCTTTTCGTTTGACCTTGGAACCAATTCCCAAGCGTTGTTCTCAGTTAATGAGTTATATTCCGCTCTCATTGCTTTAATCCACTCTTCTTTGTCGTTCCGTTGTAAAACTTCTTCTACATTTAATGGACCTGCTTCACATATATTTGCTGCTTCAAAACGAAGTTTTCGTGGACGACCAGGTTTACCGATTCTAAGTTTTCTTGGTCGGCCAGGTCGTTTTCGTGGCGTTTCATTTTGGGTTTCTTCATCTATTTCTTTTTCTTCTTTTACCTGAACATCTTGATGTTGCAAATTTTCTTCTGGTCGTGCATAATATTGTGCTTTATCCTTTTCCTGTTCTTCGATCGTTTCTTCAGATACAGCATCTCCTTCTATTGGTTCTATGCGTTCGTTTCTGAACATGTTCAACGGCATTTCAATTTCGGATTCTGTCTGTTGGTCAGTTATATTTAAATCTTCAATAAATCTTACGTCTCGTTTCTTTACCACGTTGTTTTCAATTCTGTTCCCGAGTCTATAAGCTTTGGATTCCTCTAAGTATCCCACTAAAACGTATTCTTTTCCTTTGGCATCAAATTTTCCCCTGTTAATTCCTTTTTCGAATTCTATGACTTTGCTGCTAAAAATACGTAGAAAGCCCACATATGGTTTCTGTCCATGCCACACTTCAAAAGCAGTTTTGTCCTGTAGCGCTTTAGTTGGACATCTGTTACGTATGTAAGCTGCTGTATTTATTGTTTCAGCCCATAGTCCTTTTGGTAGATTGGACTGTAACGTCATGCATCTTGCCATTTCGACCAATGTTCTATTGGCTCGCTCAGCCACCCTACTTTGCTGTGGAATATACTCTATACTGAGTTGCCTTTTTATCCCAGAATCAGCTAACATTCTTGAAAAGTCTTGAGATAGGTACTGTGAAGGAAAAAAAACTTTGTGTAGGGGTATGCAGGGTGTGGCACGTAACTGTTGCCACGATTTTCAGGCACATATATATATATATATATATATATATATATATATATATATATATATATATTTAAAAGTATAAAAACTGTGAATACAAATTGAAGACGCTTTCTTGTCGATTGTCGCTGCGGAACTGCCTCGCTTCTCGATCACCCACGCATTCGAGTGTCAGTTGTTTATATTAGGGCACGATGCAGCTTGCGCGCGCGCACGCACACACACACACACACACGCGCGCGCGTGGCATATCCCTTTCCTCTCGAACCTACAACTCGGCCATCCTGGTCGACATCTGACCTCAGATGTTCCCGGGATCATCGCTGTCGCGAGGTTCATCGGAACAATTATCAATCCACGGTTTCATGTGATCTGCCGCCGATGATGTTTGTAACGGGCTCTCATGAGTACCGACTTTCTGGACTAAATACCTTTCATTGTGGAGCAATGAAGCCTTCCTTACTTGCTACGGACCAAGATACTTGGGATACAATTTTAATCCTGATCCGAACTGAGTTCGCTAAATGGCAATTAAGTCTCCCTCATGGTAACAGTACGCTTTTTTCCGCTTTCGATTATATGGGCGTTTATTTTCTTCCTGCATTTTATGAATACTGTCTTTAGCCTGCTGTCTCAACATTTGTCTATCACCCTGAAATGCTTGAGCTCATTCGTTCTCGAGCATTGTTATTATTTCGGGATTATCTTTGATTCTCATATGAGTGCCGAATAACAAATTAAAGGGCGTAGTGCCTGCGATTCGGTGCCATATTCAAATACTTTTGAACTGACTGTAAGTGCTTATACCACTCCTCAGGGCGCGCGGATAATTTAGACAAAACCGGTGTAAGAGTTCTATTGATACGCTTGACTTGACCGTTTGTCCTCGAGACGCCAGTCGTAATTAAAATATGTTTAATATTTTCTTCTTTACAATACTTCTCGAATTCATGCGACGTAAAGGAGGTTCCTCTGTCCGAAATTAATCTTCTTGAGTTACCAAATATTACGGCTTGTTTGTTTGAACGATATACTACCTCGGCCGTATTGGTTGTCTTTGTCGCATACAACCAGACGAATTTTGTGAACGCATCTATTACGACTAAATTATGTTTATACATTTTGCTTATGGAAGGAAGAGGGCCTAACTGGTCGATATGATAAGTGTCAAGAGGAAACTCCACTTTATCAATTGGATTTAAAAACCCGACCTGTTTACCTTGCTCTCTGTTAGATAAAATACAGTTAATACAGTTTTGCGCCACATTTTCAATCTTTTGCCGCATATGCCTAAACCAGAAATCTCGCTTTATAAGCGCTCCTGTTTTAATACTAGAGAAATGACCTCTCTCATGCGCACGTCTAATAACTTGAGTTTGCATACTTTTAGGAACAACTAATAACTGCCTATCATCAATAGTGTTAAATAATAGATCGCGTCGTACCAAGAACTCTTCGTTTTGATTTTTATTGACCGCATCAATAATTCTCATTAAGTCTTCGTCTTTACGTTGAGCTACTTTTATACGAGCTGTTAAACTTTCTTCGAGTTTGTCAATTAAGAAACTAATCGGCAATGGATTACGGTGTTACGTGACGCGCCCGATTCGCCCAGCTTGCTGTTATTTTAACGATCCTGATACGGTTGGCAGTGTGTGGTCGAGTAGCTTCTGCTTTGAAAGATAAATCAAGCGCGTACTGTACAGCCGCAAAATGAATAATTTTCCACCGTCGATAGCTATTGTTGAATGACTACCAAGATAAAGAATTTTAAATTATTTATGTGAGTTCGGAGATTCTCTAGTCTCATACGGGCCCCATTCATTCGATCGCTTTAGCAAAAGGGGGAGGTTTTTTGTATCAAAACGAAAGATATTTTAATGAAATGATAATAACAGAAAATTTGTATATTATGTCCAAAATAGCTTGATGCTAGTATAACGATTAGATTGATTTGATACAACAATGGATTGAATGACTTTTAAAATGATGACGCACAAGTCTCCCTAATGATTTGTTTCGACGCATTAGCCTATTTAATACAGATATATGATGATTGTCGGAATTTATACCAATGAGAATGAAAATGAAAAATTGCTTACCCAGTTTATGCGAACTGTGGTGAAGTTTTGTATGAATATGATTGGTCGTCTGAATTGATTTGCTTTAGACAGTTCGCTCTGACTCGTTCTCGCTGTATTTCTGAATGTCTGCTGAACCTGTGGATAGAGAAGGAAACACGCACACGCTCGGATTAACGATGGTATATGAACGGTGTGATTCTACAACTACTCTCTGTATGGAAATACAATGATTAATTAAATATTAATATAATGAAGTTAACGAAGTGATGAATAATTTGAAACGCGAATTTAAACGTGAAACTAGTTATTAATTGATTTGTTAGAAAGATTGGTCCAACGTGTAAATTGAGTCCTTCAATCACTTTCACCAACACGCGGTTTACGCGATTAAACTCTATCTCAAACACTGCACGGGCACCCGACACGTACCTGACGATTGTAAGCCGAAGAGTATTGCAGCTACGCGCTCTGGAAGATGCCAGAGCGGGCCTAGTCCGAAACCGCAGCGCCGCTTTTGCTGTGGTGCCCAATCAGGCGTCGAGTCTTTTCGTACGTAAGTCCGTGATTGGTTAATTATGTCGCGCGCGATGCGTGTGTGCGCGTCTCCCTCTATTCACTCTCTTTCCTTTTCTGTTATTGTTTCTTGCTATTTCTTAGAATGTGTTTCACGTGGTCGCGGGCAGACAGGGCCGCGGTGTGCCGAGTCAACGGAGGTTGTAAATCTCCGTCTCGATCACTATCGACGCCACGATTCGCATGAAGTTCCCTAAGACCAGTTATCGCGATAGGGATAGTAGTTTGCAACGGATATAACGGATAACAATGACAATGTATATTTTTAACAGATACTGATAAGATATTGTGAGTGGTTGAGAGTATAGAAATGAATATGTTTGACGAAGCACGGGACGGAATCTCAGTTCGCGTCGCTCACAGGGCGTGTGATCCCGAGTCTCTCTCGATGCGTACCACTTGTCGGTCGAGGCAAATCAGTTGTCGTTATGACGAACTGAGGAAGACTTGACTACGTGAAGTGTCCTGCAAGACTGGTGATTGACTCTTTGTGCAGGTTTAACCCGATTTTGCCCGATGGTTCGGGGCAACTCTGACTAGAAGTACAGCCCTGAGCACGGTTAAATAAAAGATGTACGTGGCAAGGGAGTTCCCAAAACGCGTTACGTTGCCAATATACATATTATGTGTATATTCTATTTTAAAGCCATTTGAAAGTGAACAGATACGACAAAATTGCTAATGGTCATGACTCGCGCTGCGCTCGCCGGGTTTTCCCCGCTGTTCTACGCGTATTGGCGCCGGACCCTTCAGGTGGTCTGTTTTCCATCACTTGAATTTCCACGGGCCTCTGCCAGCGATTTCTCTTTTATGGCCCTTGAACGTGCAGCGTTCAACGTTTTTTGAGGTTTTTATGTGACTTTTGAAATCGTGCCTTTCCTCCTTAGAATTTACAATATTAAATGCGAATTTATATGCGGATTGTGATGTAGTTTTATAGGTAGCTTAGGACTGACCGGCATGAAACAATGAATCTCTATTGTTCTAAATTTATACTTAGTAACGACTTTGAGAATGTTTACACATAGCGGACGAAGGGACACATTCCATAGCGCGTTTCTTTGTCTGTTGCCACGCATGAAGAGTCGTAGCCCAGGCATGCGACGTTTCAGATTACAAGGTGACGATAGTTCCAAGAACTGAGCACGTACTCGGTTTTGTATGTTTACCCAGTCGATTCGTGGTACAAAAGATCAAGTTATAGCCATCAAAAACCGCTGTGAGTTCGACTAGGGAGATCCCAAAATGTTATGAACATTATCGAAACACACTTCAGTCAATGGAAAGAAGAATTTTAAAATATTGTGAAATACGTTCGGAACGTAACAATGGCTTAATGCGTCTACGTGTAATATTTTCTTTCCGGAACGGTGTTCAATGGTATAATCAAATTCTTCGAGAATGAGAGCCCACCGAGCTACTCGCACGCGCAGATCTCTTTTCTACATGGTCATAGTGAAAGCTTGGCAATCGCTGATAATCTTAAAGGGGATGCCCAATAAATAAATACTAAATTTCCTTAACGACCTGATGATAGCAAGGACGTCGAGCTCGTAGCTCGTATACTTCTCCTCAGCGCTAGTCGTTTTCCCGCTAACGTAATATACTGGGTGGAACATGTAATCTTCGATATCTCGCTGCAAGAGAATCGCACCAAACCAAAATGTACACGCGTCAGTGTACGCGGAAATAAATTTGCGAAAGTAACCGGTTAAACCGAGAATGCTCTGTACGTTTTTAATGTTAACAGGCGTTGGAAACTTCGAAACTGCAAGGGCCTTATGTTCCGAAGGTCGAATACTTGAATTTTCAATAATGTGGCCTAAATATTCCACTCGTGTTTGTAAGAAACAACATTTTTTCCAATTTATCACAAGATCATATTGATTCGCAAGATCAAGTACAGTACGTAAATTTTCAAAATGGCCTTTTCATAGCTGGTAGAGGGTACAATCAAATCGTCCATGTACACCCATACAACCGTTCTCGCAGTTAATTCTTTTAAAATGAAATTAACGAGTCCCTGAGAAATAGAAGGAGAATTACATAATCCGAAAGGTGCTTTTAAAAATTCGTACTGCCCGTTAGGAATAATGAAAGACGTATATTTTCGGCTATCTTTATCGACCAACACCTGAACAAATCCATTTTTAAGATCTAATGTGCTACAAATTTTAGCTTCCTGTAAAGAATCTAGTTGGTGTTCTATAAGCGGTAATGAATATCGATTTTTAATTATTTTTTTATTTACTTCCCTGTAGTCAACGCAAATCCTCGTTGTTCCGTTTTTCTTTTTAACTAAAACTATTGGGCTTACATATTTCGAAAGTGTTGGTTGTATTATACCTTCGCGTATCCATTCGTCAATTTGCACACTTACTTCTTTTTTCGAGGATGATAATCTACGCGGCCTGTGATAAACGGGTTCGTTATCCTTTAGAAGAATCGACATCTTAATGTCCGCGTCACGTTTCTTCACCGACTCATACCCATCGATCATATGTTGCAGTTTTTCTCGGTGACCAACGTCTGTAACGTAATGCAAATCTATTTCATTCGCTTCCTGCACAATATCGATTTTTAAAAACTCGGAATCTTCTACGACTGTCGTACGGTTATCTTTAATTTTTTAAATGGAAACTTGCCCTTCTTTTATATTAAGTTCGACGGCGTTTAAAAAATCTACACCAATTAATAAAGCATGTCGCATGAAAGTGTCAGATACTACATGTGTTGCCATTGAATATGAACTTTCGTCTAAAATTACGTTTGCTTTAAACTGGCCTAACGTTTTATTATTTTCTGAGCCGATATCTCGAAATTGAATGCTTGTATCTATTAATTTAGGAGAACCGATCTCAATATACTGGTCTGCTCGCATCAGGGTAAGGTCAGTATCCGTATCGATAAGCGCAATTAAATCAGATCCGGCAATCTGAATATTTTTAAAATGCTTTCCATGTGAAGACAAGCTTACATCGCAAGAGTCTTTAACGTCACTTACTTTTTTTTACCACTTTGAGGCAATGTGACCATACTCGTTGCATCTAAAACACTTTGCACCTTTCGCCTTATCGGGGAAATTCGCACCCGCGTGCTTCGGTGATCCGCAATTGCTACATCGTCGATGACCGGCAGTAGAAGTACGGCCGCTTTACTTCTCCCTGTCTTCTTTACCTCTTGACTTCGCTCGAGCGTTCGCCTTCATTTCCTCGTAGATTAAACATTTTTCTTTCAGATCCTTTATATTTTTAGCACTGTAGAGTATTGCCTTGTTGACTTCTTTGTCCTGAATTCGCTCGATTACATATCGTATAACCGAACGTATTTCCACATTCGCCAGTGCTGCGATTTCAAACATCTTGTAGATATAAACTGGACATGATTCGTTGTCGCACTTTTTCGTTTGCGAAAGTTCTTTGTGCACCTTATGACTGCTAACGCTTTGCGAATGTTCCGTCTTTAGCGCCTTCTTCAGTCGTTGTCACGTTTTTGTACACTTTTCGTAGATGACAAACAACTTTGCTGAACCTCGCAATAGCCTTTTACAGTACATGACCTTCTGCACGTCCGTCCATTCGCAAAGATCCGTTGTGTCTTCAAATTCGTCAAGCCATCGTCGAACGTTTGAATTATCATCGTCGCTGAAGAACGTCATCGATACCTCGACATCCCTGAATGTAGGCAAATATTACGCACGTGTGCGCCTTAATGTCGTACTGGTGTGCTTCGGATTGCACTATCGTTTGCATCACTGTCGTCCGAAACGTCGTGAACTTTTTCATCACCTTCTTCGTCGGAGCCTTCATCGCCTTCCTTATTGTCTTCTGCAACTTTTTCTGCATCCCATGCTCGTGCAGCTTTTAAACGATACTGAAGCTCTGCCTTGTTCCTTAGCGTTTTTAACTTTCGTTTTTCGAATTCCGTCTTTACGGGACTTTAGTATACCGCTAAAAATTAGGTGATTTTCGGGAGTTTTTATATGATATAAAGGTTTTACGAAACTTTCTGAAACTTTTAGTATATTTTCGTTTATATTTCAAAATATAAACAAAATTTTTTGTATTTTAATATGTCCGTCATTTGCGGAGTTATTAATGTCGTTCTCCGTGGCCTTGGCGTCAATGGTGTTAATCGGCGTGCAGTCTAGGGTTTTTTGATTTTGTCCTGGAGCTAAAAACCTAATAGATTTCTCTTTATAATAAAATTACGCATCGGAAGAACCTAAATCCGCTAAAAAAAGTGCAAAATTTAAATAATACGGGGCTCTGAAAGAAATATAGCGATTTTTGCGTAAAATTTTCGTTTTAATTACGCAATAAACGTAGTTTAAATAATTAATCTCATAAATCAAGTAGGTTCATCCGGTGGGGAATTCAATTATGTACATGTGTGCACCGGGGCAGCACGATTGATCATATATTTGTTGAGTTATGTTGCACGCCAGTTTGAAAAAAGTGGTTCCGAGAAAAACCCGTTTAAAGTTTTCGGTTCAGAAAAGTCAATATTTTTGGGAACTTGCTGCTCTCTGACGCTAATCTGCGATTCCAGGCCCGTATAATTGACCTTCTGCTTCTTTGTAAAATTCGTTCTCCTCGATTTGTTGCCGTCTGCGAGCTGTACAAGGCTCTTTTGTGCTGCTCAAGCTGCGACACTCCAGCGTGATCAGTCGCGCGTTGTCATACGAATCGGTGTAAAGTTTGCACTGCTGACCAACTTTTATCTCCAAATTGTTCATAATTTTTAATACTGCATAATATCCTTCGTTGAAGATCCCAACAGCTATACAGGGTGTCCGCGCCAAAGTGATACAGGCCCGTAATTTCTCAAGTATTAAAGATACAAACAAATTTTTATATGAAAATTGCATGGTACAAGGGGGCAAATTTTTTAACGAAGACGAACTCTTTTTACATTATTAGTTTAAGAGATGTGATGGTCAAGTTCGTTTTTTTAAATGGAACTATGTACTTTTGTTCAGATCATTCGATAGTGATTTTCAAGACGAATTCACTGACCTTGACTGCGCGTACAAATTTACTGATTTTCAACGGAAGAAACCCGGCCGAATAGGAAATACCGGTAGTGGTCTTGTTCGCGCTTTAAGTTCCACGTGTTAGACATTGCCTCTTGAGCCAGATACGTAGGGCCTGCACCAGGAACGGCAGACCCAAACTCTGGGCAATAGTTTTCCATTGTAAAGTTTCAACGATACCTTTCTCGTCACTGTAAATGCTACATCTGTGACCGGGAAACAATTGTCCAGATTTGGGCCTGCCGTTCCTGGTGCAGACCCTTCGTACCTGTTTCAAGAGGCAATGTTTAACACGTGGCATTTCAGGCGCGGACAGAACTACCACCGGTAATTCCTATTCGGCTGGGTTTGTTTCGTTGAAAATCAGTAAATTTGTAGGAGCAATATCTCGATAACCACTAAAAATCAGGTGTATACATTAAAGGTCAGTGAATTCGTCTTGAAAAGCACTATCGAATGATCTGACCAAAAGTACATAGTTCCATTTAAAAAAACGAACTTGACCATCACATCTCTTAAACTAATAATGTAAAAAAGAGTTCGTCTTCGTTAAAAAATTTGCCCCCTTGTACCATGCAATTTTTATACAAACAATTTTTTTGTATCTTTAATACTTGAGAAATTACGGGCCTGTGTCACTTTGGCGCGGATACCCTGTATATACAGTGGTTTAACACGTTCCCGCCGTCATGTACCACTGGTGGTACATAGAAGACTGTCCCATGGGACGGCATGTACCGCTGGTGGTACATACACAATTGTCCCATCGGGCGGCATGTACCACCAGTTGTACAAAGGAAGCATTCAATTTTATGTCTTTTTTGTTAATAAAAAGAAAAAAAATTTTGCAAATGAACTGAATCAAAACAATTCTTTAATTTTAAACGGCTTTAACATAAAAATATATATTAATTAGAATTATTCATTCCAATTAAAAAATTGATCACGTAGTCAACAAATTTATTCAATTTATTACATTTAAAAACATTATTTATTTTCATGAGTTTTCTTAAAACATTGTAAACACAAAGGTGGTTGATTTTCACAAAGACCACAAAATGTCGTAACACGTTTAGCTTTTTTTGCAGCTATAGAGACACCCATTTCTTCAGATAATTTCCTGTAGCATTCTTTGCAGCGTTTGCGGGTGTATGTTGCTGGGCCTAAACGGGTTTCTATAAAATGTTTAACGTTCCTGGTTTTTTGTGCCCCTGGTATTTCTTCATCAGCTAATAATTCGTCAATAATTAATTCTCTAAATTTTAATATACTCATATTTCGAGTACCCCATTTCTTGTGTATATAATATGCGTTTACAATTGCTGTACCGCAAAGCAGTTGTATAATAATTTTCTTATACCATTTTATGGTTTTTCTTAGACTACTATAATATGACGACATTTGATCAGCCAAATCAACTCCTTTTTTTGCATCATTATAATCGAAAACAAGATCTGGTTTATATGTTGCAGGTTTTCCTTCAATAAACTGACAATTATGACTTGGGCAACTTGTTATCATACAAACTGTACTTTTATTAGTCCATTTCATAAATTTTATGCCAGAACGATTTTCTAAACTTTCAATTTCACCACGTTTTTATTTTTTGTTTTTATCTGCTGGTAAAAATTTCCGATTTAGCTGAATTGTGCCACAAAAATATGTTACTTTTTGCAGTAGCGATTAAGCTAAAACTATACTTGAGTAGAAACTATCTGTATACAAAACGCGGTGTTCAAATAACAAGCCATTCATCAATTTTGAGACAACATCATATCCATGTCCATGTATTGAAGCGTTCATCCTTTTTCCGGCATAAATTTCCAAATCATAGGTGTAACCGCTTGGTAAACATAATTTGTATACTTTTATGCCGTATTTATCACGTTTTCCTTTGATATATTGTCGAAAACGTAGACGTCCACGCCATGGAATCAGACTTTCGTCTATAACGACAGTTTTCCCAGGTTTTAGCGTATTCTTGAACGTAGTAATAATTTCAGTCACGATCTTACTAATCTTATTCAACGGGTCCTCGATATTACATGTGGTATTATCGCAAAAATGTAGGCATTTTAGAATAGCTAAAAAGCAATCGCGTTTCATTACATTTTTTATGCGTTCGTTTCCATACATTTTCTTCTCGGACCAGTATAACCTAATGTCTAGCATCTGTATTATCCCTATAATTAACAATATAGCAATAAAATGTTTCATCTCGCTTATTGTAATCGGTTCCCACGATAGCTCATGTTTTCTTCTGTTTGCACTAAAGCCACATTGTATGGACTATTTATTTGTTTCTTCAACCATTAGTTGAAGAATGCTATTGATTGCAAATAATTTATAGAGCTCCAAAGGGTCATCGCAATCAATATTTCTTACTAGAAGCTCCGCGTCCGGCGTATGTTCATGTTCTGTATCGGTGCTTTGTATTTCTGTTCTTTGAATTGGCCTCCATTCTTCCCCTTGATTTTCTACATTCATGTCCAAGTGTGAATAACTAAACTCATTGCATGAAAAATCGACAGATTACCTTCCGGTCCCAATTCATCTTCATCTGAAGTGTAATTAATAGGTTGTACTCTTTTCCTCCATTCATTTCTAAACTCATGGTTGATATTCTAATGGGTTGTAATAAAGTAATGTAATACAGCTAATAATAAAAATAAAGTTTTATAAAAATTATATATTACTTACATGAAAATCTCAAAATAAGAGGCACTATAACTATAATAACAAACACTACAGGAATCGAAATATCAAATATTAGCGCGAGTTATAAATTGGCCTTTTTTACACAAAGTACAACTATATTTCGAAAACCTCCGCAATTGAAAAGTATTTATACTGTCGTGTGGTCTGATTTGCCAGGCGACTAGCGACATCTCGATGTGGCGGAAATAGGAGGTGCGAGCGACCCTTACCCATCTGGCTCTCCGGAGGACTTCTTGTCGGTTGCGTGGTATAAATATGTAACTCGCGCTCGCCCTCAAATTGCATGCCAAACCACAGACGAGATATATGAATAGACCAATCACCTTATGGACTTTCGTGGCCCAACGTGACTGCCATACCGACTTAGAAATTCGACACTGATTTTAGCGTCCTCTACTCATCAACGACGGCCACTTGATAAAGTATTCATTAAGGAAGCGTTAGTAAGAGCCAATCAGCACTCATGTGTAAATGCGTGTGTCCTGCAGAGAGTAGGGACTTTTGATAGGCAATTGTCAACTCGATGCAGCGACGATTTGTGTCGCGCGAGTTTTCTCGGGTGCTTCATTAGTATGAATGTGCGAATATTGAATAGAGACGTACACATGTAAAGAAACAGACGAGCGAGCAAAGCTGCGGCGACGCCTCACAGGCTCGCGGCGGACAAAAATTGATTATGTATTAAATTGAGTGCAGCCAGAAAAGGTATAACCGGATAAGGGGGTCAAATGTGCCCTTAAACTAAATTTGATTTGCGATGGACCAGTTTACCAAAAGAAACCATTTTACACAAATTTTCAAGCCTCTATCTCGACCGGGAGGTAGTAACAGGGAAAATTCGGAATATCCGGTTTTGCACTATTTTCCCTATTTAGTCGAATGCGAAAATTCTGAAAAAAATGTAGCATATTCCGGATATGGTGGCATATATTAGGGAATTTTTTCCGATTTTTTCGTTGCAGATTCTAGTTGTCAAAAATTAAAAACATTAAAAAAATGCAAAAAATGCTGATTTCTTATTGAAGTTTCAAAGACAGCACATTTATATTTTTTTGGTAAGGGCATCTTATCATAGCTATGATCCTCAAATTTTTTCAGATTTTTCGGTAAGGTGCGCCGTAGTTAAAAAAATTAAAAACCGATTTTTTCCAGGTATTTCGCACGAAAAAGTACCTTTTTCTTTGAATTTTTATACTTTCTTTATTCTGTGGGTATATTATGCGATATTAAACATTGCTATCTTCAGAAAAACAGTATATAACTTATTGTTAAAGAAATAAAATTGTCTCGATCCATTGAAACTGTGCCGCGTGCGTTGTTTTCTAAACTATTTAATACAATTTCAAAAGTGCGTTTAGTGCAGCGGATGTGTGTCCGCCAGTGAAAGTGGTGACGAACTTTTTGACACAGGTTCGATTCCCGCCCGGACTTATTTCTTTTTAGTACATTAATTATTTCTTTTTAATACATCAATTATGTTTTTTTGCATTTCTAACTATATAAAATGAAAATAATATTTATATAAAAACATTTTAAATATATGTGAGGCATACTTTATACTAAAATATTCGCAAAAATAATTTTGAAGCACTCTTCGTTGAATCATTTCTCTAGTCATATATCCTCTTAATTACGGTTAGGAATATACATTATTTTTTTGTAACATAAAAAAATAAAAAAAATATGTCTGGGCGGGGATCGAACCTGCGTCAAAAAAGTTTGTAACGATTCCAAAGTCGGACACGTAACATCTGCCCCAACAACACTCTTGACTGTCTGGTAAATAGTATGCACATATATTGAGTAATGTTAACAAGATTGGCCACCTGAAGGCATAAAAGAAGGACTTAACAATCCCGGAATACACTCAATGTTTCTACAGTTATAATCCATGCGCTAATTGTATAAATAAGAACATTGGTTTACTAAAGAGCAAACACCCAACAGCATCCTTATATTATCCCACAAACCCCATGCAAAAATTCAAACCTTGCATGTATTCAAAATAAATATACGTATTTATATGCAATTATACATAAAGATATGTATATATACATACAGTCTCAATTTTAACCTTTTTAAAGTTTAGTAGTTACGTCTGACGATGAGATTCAACTATTATGATCTATTTAAGAAAATACAAAAGGTTAAAGTAAAATGAAACGTAAAGTAAAAGTCAATTTAGAAAACCCTGAAAAAGTTAAAATTTAAAAGAAACGCACGTATGTACACATACAGTGGTGGACATAAGTATTGGCACAGTATGCGATTCCGAATACAAACATTTATAACTACTGCAAAAATTGTTTATACCAATTGTTTTTTGTATGGATCTGTATTTAGAATGTCTTACTTGCCTGCATACAAAAACAGAACAAAATTAATAAAGTAGGGAACATACAACTAATAAAAATGCGTTTTACCATCATCTTATACCTGGACAAAAGTATTGGCACATACTTGAAAATCTTTATTCACATATACTATTTTACTAATATACTGTTGTTCACTTGTTGAAACAAGTGAATCATGTCCCGACAGTCAGTTCAGTCATTGTTGTGTCGGTTCAGCAGTTGATTTAGTGAGGAATATTCAGAATAATTTTAAAAATGTCAAGGAAAGGAAAAGAAACTACACCGGACGAAAGAAAAATTATATTGAACTTATATAAACAAGGTAAATCTTATACAGAAATTGGAGCAATAGTACAAAGAAGCCGATTTACAATTCGGAACATTATTAAAAGATTTGCGAACAAATCGAATGCGCATAAGCACTTACGGAGCGGTCGGCCGTCTAAGTTATTGGAAAGGAAGAAAAGAAAAATAGTAAATATAATTAAACAAAATCCATGAACAAATTCTTCAGAGATTGCAGCACTGGTTTCAGAAGATTACAATAAAGAAATTAGCTCAAAAACGGTATGTAGAGTCGTAAAATATGCTGGGATACTCTGCATGTGTCGCACGAAGAAAACCGTACACAAGCGAAGTTAATAAAAAAAGACGACTAGAGTTTGCGAAAGAATTTTCAAATAAAAATAATGACTTTTGGACCAAGTTTTGTTCTCAGACGAAAGCAAATTCAATATATTTAAGTCGGATGGTCGGATATGGGTATGGAGAAAGCGTAACGCCGAATTAGATTTGAAAAACCTCCAAGCTACAGTTAAGCATGGGGGTGGTGGAGTCTGTATATGGGGGTGCATGTCTTCATCGGGGCTTGGGGAACTAGTGTTCATTAATGAATCAGTAGCTGCAAAAACTTATTTGAATATTTTAAAAGAAAATTTAAAGAAAAGTGCAGAAAAATTAAATTTACCGCCCAACTTTTACTTCCAACAAGATAATGCACCTGCACATACGGCGTATACAGTTCGCCAATGGATTGTGTACAATACAGCACACACGTTAAAAACACTTCCCCAAAGCCCGGATTTAAATCCAATTAAAAATATTTGGTACCAATTGGAGAAAAACATCCGAAAACATCATATTTCGAGTAAATCGGAATTAAAACAAATAATCTTGGAAGAATGGACTAAAATCAGCAATGACTTAACAAAGAAGTTGGTCCAGTCGATGCCAAATAGATTGAAAGAGGTAGTGAAACGGAAAGGACTTGCTACGAAATATTAAATTATAATTTAACATAGCGTTATCCAGAATGTGCCAATACTTTTGTCCGTGCACAAGATGGTTGTAAAACACATTTTTATTAGTTATATGTTCCCTATTTTATTAATTTTGTTTTGTTTTTGTATATAGGCATGTAAGACATTCTAAATAAAGATCGAAACAAAAATCAAATGGTATAAACAATTTTTTCAGTAGTTATACATGTTTGTATATGGAACCGCATACTGTGCTAATACTTATGTCCACCACTGTATATTAGAAGTATAGCCTAGCCCACGCCTACAAACATTTTCCTAGAAATTGGTTACGCATTTATGATACATACAAACATACAAAAACGTGCAGAGTATGTTAAGTATTCAGAAATGTACGAAATGTAAAAACGAAGAATTTTATAAAAATATGATTTTGCATAAATATCAGCAGTCTAAAACTCTTCATGCGATACAATAGCTTATTTCGCCATCGCACGCATAAAAAAGCACACATATGTATGTATAGATTGGCAGTGATTTCACAGGTTGTATTATTTTAAAGTGTGTGTCGTTCGTGTGACCTGCCAAGGAATTTATAATTTTTACCACAGTAAGCGCAACAATCTGTTTCTGCATTCTGTTGGTAACGTTGTGAGTGACACGGAAATGGTAATGGGGCACTAGTGCCCCAGGAATTCGGGTCGAAAAAATACATTGCATGATTGGTCTATTCATATATCTCGTCTGTGCACTAGTGCCCCAGGAATTCGGGCCGAAAAAATACATTGCATGATTGGTCTATTCATATATCTCGTCTGTGATGGGGCTCTAGTGCTCCAGGAATTCGGGCCGAAAAAATACATTGCATGATTGGTCTATTCATATATCTCGTCTGTGGCCAAACTGAATAAGCAATATGCGATTAAGTTCACAACAGCGCCGCCCGATGGGACAAACTATGAATTAGAGAGCCGTCAGACGGCGTGAACTACAAATAAGGCCGCCCGCGCCGGCGGGAATGTGTTAAATCATTTTTACGCCAGCATGGAGATGTTTTGGAGCTAGTCGCCATACAGTAGCGTTAAAACTATCATTTGGATTTTGTGTGTGCCCACCTAAGCACCTCTCGAGCAGATCTCTGTTTGACAAATCTTGGTAAATGAGCAATATATTTTTCTGGACGTCTGGGTGAAAAGGAGGTGGGTGTTCTAATTCCTTCTCATTACCTGCAGCCGTGAAGCCGCGTTTTTTCTACGATCCATTGCCAGAAACTTTTAGATCAGTTTCAGATCTTCCATGTTTTTATTTTCTTCTTGTTCTTCTTTGACCGATTTTTTGCACAAAATGTCAAACTGTGTCTTCGACGCGGTATGAATATGTTGCACAAAAGTATGGTATGAATTTTTGCTAATACCTTGCCCAATATCCAACAGACCGCAAAACATATTAAATCCTTCTCTAGCAACGCCTAAAAGTTTCATTACAAACACCATTCTTCTATTAATTTCATACGAATTCTTAACAAAAGGCCCGGAATTAATATCTTTCCTGCCACATCGATATGAAAGCATAATTTGTGTCGCGCGATCCTTGCCACGTCGAGGCTGGGAAACCAAATGGCTCCTCCCGCACTCTCAATCGCTTCTTATCGCTTCCCGATTACTTTTTCGGCCTAATCTGCCCGAGTTCCGCGTATCCGATCGTGGGGCCACACGCCGAGAATTTCGTCATCTTTGCGACGCGTGTGACCCAGCGGAACTCGTTACAGTTCCCCCGTATCGATGTTTATACATCGCGGGTTCGTAGAAAGCCGCCACAGATTCATTGATAACTTTGACACATTGCTATTTTCTTTCACTATGTAGAGCTGTCATTCTCTTTTGGCTACCAGAGCAACCTTTCCATTCGGTGCTTTTATTATTGCAGAATTCCTTTTAAATACGACTGAATATCCCTTTTTGGTTGCCGTAGGTACTGATATTAAGTTATTTCTTAAATTTGGCACATATAACGTATCCGTTAGTGTAATCGTGTCTCTAGTATTTACTTTTATGTTTACATCTCCAATTGCAGCAGATTCTAATGTTTCTTTGGACACTGTCTGAACTTTTTTGATGCTTCGTTTAGTCCTTGAAGTCTTCTCTGGTTGTTGCACATATGGGATGTAGCTCCACTATCGAGACACCATTCATTTTCTTGTAGTTGATTCGCTATTAACGCAATAGCTGTCATCGTTTGGCTTGCCTCTATATAATTTACGTTTGAGCTTTTGCCTTTAAATCTGCACTCACTTGATTTGTGTCCTAATTTTTCACAATTAAAACACATGTATTGCATCTTGGTTTTTCTCAGAGTCTTGCGTGCTTTTACTTTGTTTTTTTCAAGTCTTTTCCTCTATCAGCTTTACTTTTACTACTTCAGGTTCTGGTATATTGCCTCTAAATTCCATTGCTACACAAAAGTTTTCATATTCTTCAGGTAGTGAATTTAATATCATTATTGACAGTAGACCTGGAGGTATTTGTATTCCAGCTTCCTGTAGTTCTTCGGCTTTGCTTTCAAATGTATTCACGTGCTGCTGCATACATACATTGGGTATTTTCTTCAATTGCGATAGTTGTTTATATAAAGATACAACTCTTACGGGCCCCGTAGATTTGTGCACAGCTTTCAGGTTTTCTCAAGCTTCATCTGAAGTTTTTACTCGCTTTGCGTGATTCAATTGACATTGTTTCAACGTTAGAATGATTGACGTTAACGCCTTTTCGTTGTTTGCGGACCACGTGGCGGCTTGCGCTTGATCCTCTGGTTTTATCGTGATTCCATTCGCATACGTCCATAGTTCGCCACAAACAAGAACGCTTTTCATCTGCAAACTCCATGATTCATAGTCATTTTCACCCAATTTCTCAATATTTTATACACCTGACATATTCATTTTGCTTTACCGTTAATGCGGCGTCACTAACCTCACTATTGTTATAATCCGATTTTTACTGATATTTATTTTACTTATTACTTCCCCTTTACGGTTGCGCAGTGAAAAGGTGTCATGGGCCCGTAACCTGTTCAGAATTACAATACACATGAGAAATGCCGGATTCACACACAACGCACGCCCGCTCTCATACAAACTTCTTCATAGACGTGCGCATACATACCCGCGCGCACGCCCGAACACGCATACACACACTCGTGCGCGCGCACACGTAACGGGGGCACAGGAAAAGGACGCTCAAGCACGCTAAGTAAGGAAAAGCGCGTAGATACAAAATACATTAGTTCATTCTACACTAACAAGGAATGTTACGGAGTTGACACACGCCGATTTTGATGAAATTTAGATATGATATAGATCTCGAAAAAATATTCGACACGTATTCTTTTATATCGGCTCTTATTCACTTTGACGGGGTGAAAACAGCCCTCAAAGTAGAGGGTGAGAACCCTATTTCGCAGTATATCTCGAAAACTATGAGAGATAGAAAGAAAGATTAAATGCACGGTTTATCTATTTTTTAATGCCGAATCTGCCTATGTAAATAGTTTTTAAAAAAATTAATTTGTTTAAAAAATATATTAAAAATTTACATATTTTTGCAAAGTTTTCTGGCTAAATGTTAATTAATTTTTATGAAACTTTGTGCATATAAACTTTGAATCAGTACCAAAAATACGGATAAATTGAAAGTTTTAATTTCGACCTTGCAAAAAATATTATTACATGCGCGATATAAGCACATTTTGTGCCTGATGAAAGTTTTTAGATTCATATGATTGAGGTTCCAGTACATTTTTATGGCGTTTTAGGTAATTCCATTACCCTACGTATTATTATTGTGTTTGCAAGGGTAGATATCGCCAGAGCCGATAAAAGACTCATTGCCGGAATTCCCTCCTTAAGGGGTATGGCAGGTCTGCGCGGCTCTGGTAACGCTCGTGCAGGCCGCGATCAGAAGAAGACCGTAATTAAAAAAGGAATCGAGTAAGAAACGTTGATTGTCCGAAGATGTCCTACGTTAATAAGTATATGGTAGCCCTGAAAAGAGCTGTTTATTTTATGGAATTCCAGTGTCTCTAATATCGAACGAGTAACAGTGCACCAACGGGTTCAAACAGCAGCCATCTACATATAAAACAAATTTGTATGAAAACTATTCTATGTAATCATTGCAGTAATGATAATTTTCGAATAAAATGGTTGAAACACAAGTGTTTCTGGCACCAAGAACATTCCAAAGCAACGACTTCTGCGCATTCGGAACAAATAATGGTGTCAATGTGGTGAAAACAGAACTCAACTGGATTTTCAAAATTTTCTGGTCTATTACGTAACCACACCTAAACCAGGCATATTTAAATAATTCCTTACATCGGGGAGCTCCTAACTGATTGTGAATTAGTGATTGCATTTTAATAATTGTATTTCTGGCATGTATATTAATATTTAGATTTAACGTTATTACCAAATCGGAGATCTTTCTTGCAAAATTTTTCCAAATACGAAATCCATACACGTCTAATGGTTGTATAAATCTAGTTGTGTGCTTTGGAATTTTTAAAACTTCCAGGTACTTCTCCCTTGGAATTATGCTTCTTATTATGTGCTCATCGTGTCCTGTCCAGAAGTCCAATAGTAATACTGCATTTGTGGGTAGATTTGGCAAAAGCAGTCTTTCGACCCACATTTTGAAGAGATCTTCATTTTTTTTACTTCCCCACTCTATTAGCAACGTCGCAGGTAGTATATAAGGAAAGAAAATAACACGATTAGCTGCAGTCGGAGACTAACGCTACATGCAACAAACAGCTCTTTTCAGGGCTACCGTATACTTATTAACGTGGGATATCTTCGGACAATCAACGTTTCAAACTCGATTCCTTTTTTAATTACGGGCTTCTTCTGATCGCGGCTTGCACTAGCGTTACCAGCGCCGCGCAGACCTGCCATACCTCTTACGGAGGAAATTCCAGCAATGAGTCTTTTATCGGCTCTGGCGATATCTACCCTTGCAAACACAATAATAACACGTAGGGTGATGGAATTACCTAAAACGCCATAAAAATGTACTGGAACCTCAATCATATGAATCTAAAAACTTTCATGAGGCACAAAATGTGCTTATATCGCGCATGTAATAATATTTTTTGCAAGGTCGAAATTAAAACTTTCAATTTATCCATATTTTTGGTACTGATTCAAAGTTTATATGCACAAAGTTTCATAAAAATTAATTAACATTTAGCCAGAAAACTTTGCAAAAATATGTAAATTTTTTAAACAAATTAATTTTTTTAAAAACTATTTACATAGGCAGGTTCGGCATTAAAAAATAGATAAACCGTGCATTTAAACTTTCTTTCTATCTCTCATAGTTTTCGAGATGGACTGCAAAATAGGGTTCTCACCCTCTACTTCGAGGGCTGTTTTCACCCCTTCAAAGTGAATAAGAGCCGATATAAAAAAATACGTGTCGAATATTTTTTCGAGGTCTATATCATATCTAAATTTCATCAAAATCGGCGTGTGTCAACTCCGTAACATTCCTTGTAAGTAATTATTTCCGAACTAACTCGAAGGACCACCTTCCTTGTGGCGGAAGGACAAAATGCAAAGTTGATACTGAACAAACGTGTATTTTTACTTTACAAAAGGTGCGAGCTGGGTGCTCGGCTAAACTATGCTCTTGTAATTTTGTGGAAGGTACGGTTCTACAAAATCTAATGTGCTGCTGAGAGCGTTCTATTACAAAGTCTAATATGCTTCTCAGAGCGTTCCAAGTACAATGTTTTTTTGATTTTAAAAAGTCAACGATGAAGGCTCTTCCCTCCCTTCCAATGACATTTTCATGGAGTGGAGGGGACCGTAGAGCGAGGGAGGGGTTGTCGTCGGTGAACGAAAGTTTGGCAACAGCGAGGACTTTCCACTGAGCGCGGGCCCGTTCGCGAGTTCCATTGAACCGTCCCAAGCGGGCCTACCGTTACCCGTTGGGTGGTTGCATTTATGACACGGCACTTCGGCAATCGAATGCACCGAAAATTAGTCTTTTCTGGCCGCCGTGCAAATTAATTGTGCCTAGCGTTTGGCGACCAGATGTGGACTTCACCGATGTCCTAAAGCACATAAAAAGATTTGGCCGTGCCATAAACCAAGCCCGCCGCTGGCGTTAACACATACTGTTACTTTCATGTAAAATAAAACTATTATTATCTAACAATATAAAATAATTAGTTACATTACTAGCGGTTAAAATATTAACCGGTGTCAAGAGTCATAAAAATGCTTAAACGAAATCTACATTTCCCTTTCGTGATATAAATTGTTTGATGGTTGCACATATATATGTTATTGTAATGCAATAACTGCGAAATAGGTCTACCAGGGATGTCACTGGTAGAAAAAAAACGTACTGACAATAGTACTTTATGGATGACGTGAAAATTTATTTTACACGATAGGATATGAGTGTCGCCCTTATGCGCCACGCGCGGTTCAAATGGTACGCGCCTGAAACGTGTTGAGCACTATGGCCGTTGCAAAGAGGGCGTTGCTTCTGAAAATCGGCCGAAGCGAGCAGTTAATTCCAATGCCTGGTCTAAATAATACACTATCTAATGAAATCAAAATTTTGAATGGAGTCCCTCAAGAATCAGTATTAAGTGTAACATTGTTTTTGATTGCTACAAATGAAATAACATCTCTAATACCGAAACCCATGAAAATAACCATGTCCGCAGATATCTTCTTATTAATAGCGGGTAAAAATCCAGAAACTTCGCAACTTCTCATGCCAAAAACTCTTGAAAATTTCTTAAAATTTTCAAATGAGACTGATTTTTCTTTCTCCAAAGCCAAGTCTACACTTATATTTTGTAACCGTACTAATATTCGCAACAAACACAATGTTAAACTCTTTTCTTGTTCTTTCCATTACCTATATAGCTCTGGTACGCTATAAACTGGATTACGGTTCACCAATGTATAGCTCTGCAAAGAAAAATGTACTCGACCAATTAGAACCTATTACTAGCACAGGAGCACGTTTAATTGCTGGTGCCTTTTGGGCTAGTTCGAGGTCGGCACTTCTAAGCGTAGCCAACCTGTCATCCCTTGAAGATCGTCGAATGTTACTTATTGTTACTCTTAATCTCGCAACAACTGTGGCGACAAAACCCAAAGACATAACTTACGAAGTCATATTTTCCAACAATATCGTAAACGGTCACGAAGAAAACGACCGTTGCCCAAAGCCTTTAAGTACTCGAATTCATGATATTCTCAACAATCTCCAATTAAATATGCCACCACTACTTGAAAGACGGCAGTTTAAAATGCCCACATGGACCCTAATAATCCCGGAAGGCCTTCACTTCACTGATCAAAAGGAAATCATCAATTGCAATCCCGAAATCCTACAGAAAACATTTGATACACAACAAAAAAATGTCACTGATTTCACTAAAATACACATCAAAATCACTAAGTCAGATAGCTCTCCAAGCTGCTCGATAATTACACCAACTCAACACAGCTATTTTGAATTACCAAGTCAATTCTCAAACAGTTCCATTGAAATCTTCGGTATTAATAAAGTCATAGAGAATATGAAAAATCATGTTCAGCATAAGTTTGTAATTATAATTCATACGAGTTCGGACTCTTTCCTCTCGCACATTAAAGTGGATAATGAACAGCATCTACTGATACAACTAACCATCGAAGAAATCCACAAACTTAAATTAAAATTAAAAGATATTTTATTTGCAACTACACTAATCAGAAAGGATTCTCCCATTGCAAACTCTCAAAATTCGCATATTCAACCAACACAAGGATCCAACAAAATATTCAACAAATTCCTATTTTTCATCAAGATTTACAAATTTATCTGAAACAAAAATTAAAAGCAAGGGAAAATGATCTTTGGTAAACCCTGCCTCCATCTAATATACATAAGATTCGAGTTAGTCTAACAGATAAAAGCCCAGCAGAATAGAAAAGATCAGGTGATGCTCACGAGACTAAGAATTGGACATACCAACTTTACACATTCATACCTACTAAACAAAAACGATCCAATAAAGTGCAACCACTGCAATTATACTTTCTCAGTGGACCATATTATAAGCTGTAGAAATGTCTTACAAAAAAGAATGAAATGTCGTCTCCCTCCTGATTTTCCTGTAATTCTAAGTAATGAAAAACTATGTAAGAATCTCATATGTCTCCTCAAAGATATCAACATGTACGTTAAGATGAAAAATTATAAATTAAGTTCGTTAGGTACGTACAAGAATCATTCCTCTGCTCCAATGTACTGGAGTGATTTGTATATAGTTCATGTTTAAATTGCCTTAGTTTTTAAGTAATATATATTACGTACTATGTATTTTATCCTATACAGGATGTTTCACCACCCCTGTTAAATATTATAAGGGGTGATTCTACAAGCCAAAATAAGACGAAAATCAAGAATGAAAAATCGTGTCCGAGGCTTCATTTTTTACTTATTGATGTGTAAAAAAAACCGCCTAAAAACGCCTGTACAGCGGCAGCACTCCATACACGCGTAGTGTCTGTCATCGCCTGCCAAGTTCCCCGCACAGAGTGCTCGCTTACCGATGTCCCAGAAACTATGACACCATACGATGCGATAAGACACTACATTCTTGCGACAATTTATGAAGAAGCACACACCTTTTGATGACGGCATTAAACCTGCGTACTTGAAAAAATCCACAAGGGCATATCAAAACCCGCCTCACGGGATTCTCAAGCAGAGAGGGTGAATGCAATTTCTAATTGACGATTTTGTCCACAAAAATGACCCACACTCGCTTACACACGCATCGCGATTATTGTATTCGCAAGTGTTCATGTGTACACGCACCACGATCGTCCATTTCATCACACACACGCATCGCGATTATTTCATTCGCAAGTGTCCATGAGAATTATACGCACTATGATTGTCCCCTCCGCGAATGTCCACAAAAAAATGTTCAAACCATGCACAAAATTTTCCACCTGAAAACACACGCCAGGCGATTGTCCCGTTCGCGAGTGTCCACTTAGTCACACACATACGCACTGCGATTACTTTACCCACGAATGCGAGATTACTTTACTCACGCACAGAAAAATAGTACAAACGAAAAAAATCTAAAAAACTAAAACTAAGCCTAATACTGAAAGTAAAATTAAATTGAAAAAGAGACTGCTTTCTACGCGAGAAATATTTCCTGCCGATTATAGCTGTTTACTCGTCCGCAATAGCCACCAAACTGAGGAGACCTTGGACAAATTCCATTCGAAAGACTAAAAACTATGTCGATGCTTTATGATTAATCGGTGTGTCCTTATTAATCCCTTGCACGCTCGAGATCCCTGTATTACGTCGCCCGCATACAAAGTCTTAGCAACAGACAGAATCATCACTGTCGGAGTATCTTTGAGCGGCAGTAGATTATGAGAGACACGACACGGATATTTACCCTGCATCTGACTATGAAATAAAAGCACATTGTAAATAAAGTAGCTGTAAGAATTATTGTAACTTTAACATCAGTTTTCAAGAGAACGGTTGAGTTGCGACCCATGATTCCTCTCATACTTTTTGTCCTCGCGACGAGTAGAATACAATACTATTAAAAAAAATTGGACATTGAATTTCAAGGTCAAGGTCGATTTTGCGGCAACTTTTTTGAACAAATGTCCACCGATCCCAAGTCGTAGAGTCACGGTCTAATGGTGGTGATAAATAATTTTCACGCATCCTGAACATATATGTATACAGGATGTTTCCGATCTACATGAAAAACTAAGTCTAAAATGGAGAGTGACATTTTTTCGTATGAGGCTTAATTTCTGAACAAATTGATGTTGAAGATTCGTCGAGTACGCATGTATGTACTTACACACCATCTTACTTATGTCTAGTCTCTATAATAGATAGCAGCCATGGTTGCGTTGCCGGCACACGCATCTAACGCAAGAATCATGTCGGTGCACTCTCAATTATTGTATGTAGCTATATTAACAAAATGACAAAGATTGATAATCTGAATCGAGAACGATAATAAGACATGACATTGGCGATGTTCATGAATACAATGCAAGAAAAAAACTATTCTACAGCATAGTCAAGTGTACGCGTACTCGACGAATCTTCAACGTCAATTTATTGGGAAATGAAAACTCGTACGAAAAAACGTTACTCTGCATTTTCGGCTTATTTTTTCATGTAGATTCACCACAGTCCCGGTTGTACCGCCAGATCGAAAACATCCTGTATATTGTCACGCTCAGAGTTGGTCTGATGCCGAATTTTCGAAGACTGAACTGCCAATGGGGTGGCAGTGGTCGCTCGTCGTCGACTGGTTGCTCTTAAATGCTCTCTTGTACTAATGCACTCTGCTGTGGCTTGCAGCGCTCCCCTTATACACTCTTCGATTATTTCTAATTGCGCAGGTTGCACTCCCACAGTGGTAACCTGGTGTAATGTTTGTTCTAGATTATTCTAGGTTGCATTACCTTTCCAATGCAATCCCGCGACGCCATGATAGTAACTGATGAAATCTTATATACAGACCTCTCTCCCGGGAGAAGTTCGGCCTCCGAACTTGTAGAATTTCATTATATGTTTTGGTTGGTAGACTCGTTTTTCTAAATTTGTAGGTGTAGAAGCTTCTGGGAAGATGACTTCTGAAATAGATGGTTCGTGTGTATTTCGAAAATGAACGACGTCTGGTCGATCAATGGTTCCTGTTTTTTAAGAGCTAGATCTTTGATTTGCCTTGCTAGTTCGGCAATTGTCGTTTCTAGAGCTTCCAGACTTTTTGCGTTAATGAAGTTTTGTCGGAGCATATTCATTTGCAACTCTTCTGGTTTAACATCATGTGAATGAAGGAGATCTTGAAGTTACGTTTCGTTGAAATTTGTTTGAAGGAAGGTGTCAAGACTGGTATTTCGTTTTTGTGTGGTTGGTTCTAAGATTGCGTTTTGCGAAGTAGCTACGCATCCTGATGGTAAATGAGATCTCGATGTTTCCGAAAGTTGAAGTATTTGAGGGTTATTAGCGTTACAAAGAACATGGATGATTGCTTCTTTTGTTGCTACGATGATCCAGTTTTGGTGTGTACTTAGTTGGAAGAAAAGAGAATTCTTTAGTTGAATGTATTTTGGTCTGCAATCCAATTTTTGCCTGGATAAGAGTAATGTAATGACGCATGGATCAGATGAATCTGTTGCACAGTCTGGATGTTTTCTTGGAAGTAAATATGTTTCATCGACTGTTTTAAGTTTTTGAAATTCGAGATCGGTCACAGGGAAGACTTTTGCTTTTGGTTGGTTAAGCAGAAGGTAATCGGTTTCTAATCCATAGAGAGCGTATCATTTGAGCATAGAATAAATGCGAATTGGTATTGAATGAAATATTTCATAGGTTACTTCTTCAAGAATTAGGATTTCGTGTATATAGAGTAGTTTTTCTTTGACTACGAGGATTGTGAGTTGGCTTATATCGATTAGTGTTGAATAATAAATTTTTTTAAATAGTATTGGTAGTTTATCCCTTTTAATTGAATTATTTTGTAGAGCTTCAAAGAGGAGAATTGGTGGTAATGTTGTTGGATGAGCGATCCCAAGTTATCCATCGATGATTGCGTTTAGAAGAATTATAATGTTGTCCTTCAGATCTTCATATAGAAGAGCGTAATTAAGGAGAAGTTCTTCGAGTAACAGATCAAATTCAATCCTTTGTGTTACATTTTTAATTTTCTTAAGATTTATGTTTATCATTTGTACTTGATTTTCCATGTATTGAAATGTATCCAGATTTTTCTTTGATTGATTCATCAAGAGTGTCGTTTGGTTATGGAAGAGATGGGCTATACGGAGATTGGATTTCATAATCTATTGAGCTGTTCATTATAATAAGTGGCATCTGAAGCTGTTAAAGTTCCGAAGAGTATTTTAAGTCCTTCACCCATTATATTCAAAAGACCTCTTTTTGTTCTTTGTCCAATAAGTTGATAAATATCTTTGAGCCGCTTTTCTAAAAGATACGCTTGAATTAGCTGAATTTTTATTTGTTTTTCACTCTTGCATGTGAAGTTTTTCATTAATCTTCTACAAGAAGTGTATAATTCTTGAAGTCTCTGCTGTAGAGGAAGGTCTTCTGAATATAGATGCTTAAATTGTAGACTAATTATGACTTTCCATTTTTCATGATATGGATGAGCTAGTCCCAGTCTTTCTAGATAGACTGGCTGATTTTTCTGGATTTTCTCGACTTGTACTTGGTCTTGGTTCTTCCAGCTCAAACCGTCGAAGACTGCTGGAATCCAAAGGAAGATCCAAAGGAATATCATCAGGTTCACTTCTTTCTTTATCTTCTTGGTCCTTCTATTCTGAAAAATACGGTTTGGTATCAATTCGATTATATGTTACAAGATTATTTCCTCTTCTTATTGTAACATCTTGCTCGTTTGGAATATTAACGATTTTAGAAAGGCCGTCCCACAGATTTAGAAAACGCGAAGCTCCAGGCTGTTTCCATTTTACAAGAATTCTTTGCCCTTTTTTATAAGATGGCGGTTTTCTGCTAGGCTGTAACCGTTCTTGGGTTCTAGCTTGCGTTCGTTGAATTTTTGTTAAAGCTTTCTCTTTTAATCTTTTACGATGCTTAGCGATCGAGTCATATTTTTCTTTAACTGTTAAATCCCATTCCTCGATGGTCAGAGGAATCTTTGGGGCATAACCGAAAAGAAATTCGGACGGTCACACTCCGGTCCCTTCATTTCTTGTAGTATTGCATGCAATCATGGCCCCAGATAGGAGTTGCACCCATTCAGAGTTTTTTCTTATATAGTTCCGCAGATAATTAAGAATATCGCGGTGAGCTCGCTCGTCCTTCCCATTTGATTGAAGATGATAAATTGCTGTAGTTGTCCACTTGGTTCTTAGTTTTTCTGACATGATTTCGTAACATTTGCCGAAGAACTCAAGTCCGTTGTGTGTTAGAATTTATTTTGGTACACCGAAGATTTTACAATAGTGTTCCCAGAATGTTTCAAGTACCTCTTGTGAGTTTTACGTTTTTAAGGGTCTGAGAACAATATAGCGCGTTAAATAATCTTAGATGACGAGGATATATTTGTAACCTTTATTTGGCGTCATGTGTCCCATTAGGTCAAGGGAGACTTTGTCATTTGGATTTAACGGGACGTCAGCTTCTCCTGGATGTGGTCTTGTAGGTCGAGATGTTAGTTTTTCTCTCTGGCATGTTTAGCATTTCTTTAGAACATTTTGGTCGGTTCGTGTCATACCATGTCAATTGTATTTTGTTCTGAGTTTTTCTATGGTGTTTTTTGAACACCATAATGACCTCCTAGAGTTGATTCATGAACTTCTTTAATGATTCTATGTTTTTTTTCTGTTGTTAAAGGATCCTTGGTTTGATTTATGTAGATAGTAAGGTCTTTGTCTGGATTTGCCTTTGTATAAATGTATTTGATCATTCCTAGAATTGCTTTCTTTTGCTTAGAATCCCTGATTCTTACTTCGATTTTCTGTTGGTCTTTGATATGTGTTCGAATGTCGATATACTAAATCAAGTCATCGTCATCTGAATCGAGGTAGACTCCCTTTTCATCTCCATTTGAAGTAAAAATTAATCCATTTCTGTTGATTGTTCCTTCTATTTGACGAATTCGATCTGATGGTTAAAAATTATCTTCTTCATTACGAAAACTCGTCGTAAGATGGAAAAGATTCATTTAGGAATTTTTCCAGGGATTCGTCTTCTAATGCGTAGAGTCCGGATAGAGCATCTGCATTGGCGTGATTTCTTCCTTTTTGATGAACTGTTTCGAAGTCGTATTCTTCTAATTTCCATCTCCATTTCATGAGTTTTGAGGAAGGGTCCTTTAGATTCACGAGCCATTGTAATGTGCGCGCGCGTGTGTGTGTACTAGCTGCGTGTGCCCTCGTTGCTCGCCCTTTTGAGAGGGTGGGCTTTAGGTATACAGGTATTTATAATAAAAACGAATTTTGAGGATTCTTCAAATCCTCACTTGTTCAAATTTCAATTTACACATTCACTTCCCGTTTTTTTAACTAATGCATGCACAATAAGTTCTGAAATCATCCAGACATTTTTTATTTTTTTAAAAGGCCATAGTTATTTATTTTTTATGTTATCGAGCTGCTACACAAAAAATTACTCGGGCTTAAGTTAAGAGGGGGTTAGCTTTAAGAATCGTTGGGGGGTGGGGATCCCCACAGTTTTTTTTTTAGGGTGTCTAAGAATATTCATGCCAAATTTGGTGCGGATACGTTGAACGGTATAGAACCCTTTACAGAACATACATACAAATTTTGTCTTTTATGTATGTGTATATATATATATATATTTGTCATTTGTTCGTAAAATAAATTGTTATGGTTGTTATGTAGTCGATTCTTTTTTAAAGTCGAGTCCTACACTGTCAACACCAGATTCAGTAAGTCATATTCCCTAAGTTAATATTAATCAATGTAGTTCCCATTACATGTTCCACACTTTATGTACGTGAGCTACAATTTTGTACTAAAAATTCGGTTGTCCTCTGTTTATTAGGTGAGATTCAACAAAGAGGAGTGGTACTTCCATTTACACCGGACATTTACAGACCAATATTAAAGCGACTGAAAGCTGAGGGAATGGAATTTTTGGAAACATCTAAATGGCTATAATTACCTGTAATCTCATTGTGTAATAATGTACATATAAAACATTTATAATGGATTAAATTGCATTCACGTATAATGATATATTTATTTATTGGTTGGTACTAAGCGTATTTTACTAAACATGTTTTAGTTTAAAATGCTATAAAGAACATAATGTTATAATAATTATACAAATAGAGTATCGTACTAAGTCACTAAAAATTGTAAACTTACTGCAAACACTTCTTTGTTAGATCGTGTTAAAATAATTCACGCCTGCTGAGCAAATTTTATTCCAACTTGAACTATTCTGTCCTCTGTACTCCAATAGTTCAGACAGAATTTGAAGCGATTTTTTATGAGATAAATGATTAAAGTGGCAGGTGAAGTGGAAAATTAATTTGAATGCGTTGCCTTATTTTGCAAATTCTAACTATACTATGCACAATAACAGAAGTTACAAATTTCACATAGATACCAGTGGGCACCATCAAATAGATGACGAGTTTTCTGCTGCTCATGTAAATATGTATGTGTGCGAAGAAGTGTCTGGTCGCGTATACAATAGCCGGTATAGAGGGTGTCCCGTAATATGTGGGAAACACTTTAGGGATGGTTTCAGTATACCAAAAGAATACAAAAAATTCATAGAAATGTATGTTCTATTCGACTTTGTTTTCGAGTTATAGCGGTATTTTCGGTTATTCGATTTTTAACAAAAAAATAATGACAAATTTGTTCAAAGATATTTTTATAAAATTGCAATACATAAAAAATCTAACAATTAATAACAATAAGAAGGACCTTTATCAACAACATACTCGAAGATTTTCGAAGCGGCTTTCTTTGGCTTTGATAAAGAAGCTCAAAGATGTCACAAAATTTTTGGTCACGGCATGCAATTCTTCCACAGTTATTTTTTTCCATTCCGCCAAGAAAGTTTGCTTCAGCGACTCCAAAATGTTGTAGGGCTTAACACACGCTTTAGCCCCCAATATTGACTATATGGAAAAATCCATCTGGAATTTTTTTTTAGTTAAACTGCATTATCTCCGTCTCTAGAAAGAATTATTGCGACATAAAACCCGGTATAACTCGAAAACAAAGTCAAATAGGAAATTGTTTTCCGCCACAGATGTAGCATTTTCAGTCTAGAGAAAGGTATCGTAGATACTTTACAATGGAAAACTATTGTCCAGAGTTTGGGTCTGCCGTTCCTGGTGCAGACCCTTCGTATCTGTTTCAAGAGGCAATGCCTAACACGTGGCACTTCAGGTGCAGACAAAACTACCACCGGTATTTCCTATTCGGCCGGATTTCTTCCGTTGAAAATCAGTAAATCTCTAAGCGCTATATCTCGAAAATCACTAAAAATCGGGTATGTACATTAAACGTCAGTGAATTAGTCTTGAAAAGCACTGTCGAACGATCTGAACAAAAATACATAGTCCCATTTAAAAAAACGAACTTGACCCTCATATCTCTTAAAATAATAATGTAAAAAAGAGTTCGTCTGCGTTAGCAAATGTGCCCCCTTGTACCATACAATTTTCATATAAACAAGTTTTTCGTATCTCCAATACGTTAGGAAATAATGGACTGTCCACGTTTACGGCGGTCACCCTGTATGCCTTCAAAGCCCATCGTCGAATATCTCTGTCATGCAAAATGTAACCGGCATCAATAGTTTTCCTCAACTTTTTTATTGCATTCTCGGAAGTTTGTGCTGGTCCTTCTACTTTGATTTCGCCTGCCTCAATTTGATGAGCCCACCGCCGTAATTGCTGTTCAGAAGAAACAAGTCTAAAATTATGTTCAACTGAATTAAGCTTACGTCTTTTTTCTCCGCCTTTCCAAAATGCAATTGCTTTCCGCTTATACTCAACATTAACATCTTCATTACTGTGGGATTCAAAAGTATGACACAAAGTGTGAGACGTGAGTTAAAATAATAAAACTAATATATATATATATATATATATATATATATATATATATATATTAAAATAATAAAATACAGCACAATATATAACTCCTTACAAACAGACTCCACGCAAAACTCTCCACGCAATACTCTCCATGCAATACTCTCCACACAATACTCTCCACGCAATGCTCTCAACGCAACAACTCAAACGGTTCTCTTCTGCACTCTGACCCGGAGGTCCCAAAAATCTATACACACACACACACATTCCACACGCATTTCCACACCAGATTCATACAGAGGAGATGCATTCCCAGAAAGTCACACGATCCGTTCGATACTTGACTTCTGAGAACGCACGCACCTCTCACACCACGCATCCCATCAATCCTTCCACACTTTTCATTCATGCACCTAAACAGTTCGCCTAACTAAACTGTCTTCGAGACTAAACAAGAAACTAGCAGGCGCTGAATTTCTCCTCGCCTAAACGCTAGCACAAATACACACGAAAGCATCCACCAACTCCACATTACTCTGCGAATGAACTCGTGCATATGTTTCTCAAGACCAATTTTCATCTTTATCATCTTCATGAACAGCTTCAACTTCACTTTCTATAAACTGATCCAGGAAGTCCGATTTCTTCCGAAACTTCGATTTCATTATCTGTTTGAATGCTGAGAGTCGATATTTCGATTCTCCCATACTATGCCAAAGATGCGAAGAGTCGATATTCCGACGTCAATGTCATAAGAAAGAAGAATAAAGAAAAAGAAGAATAAAGAAAAGAATTAATAAAATCTTTCAATATTTGTGTGTTATCGGTATTATCTTAAAACCATTATAATATTTTTATTAGTACAAATTTTGCTCTGCAATTTTGGTATATATTAAGGAAATATGCTCAGCACTCAAACGGTTAAATTCAAATGTGCTATCAAGCAACATTTTTTGTGTAGATTCTTTCATTTGTACTTCCTCCCTTATAGGAGTTTCCATCAAGTACATTCTTTGAAATGTTATTAGTAACAAATTGATCACGTTCATCGGATTAATAATCATTTTTAATCACGAAAACTGTAGTTACATAATCAATTCTGTGAACACGTCAAACACTCGGATTTGACTAAAGAACTAACCAGTTTTCGAGGAAAAAGGTAGCGAAATTTTGCAAAAAACAGCGCGTAACTTGGTATATGTAAGTGCTATTTTTGGGTGTGAAAAATATACAGATCGTAGCGTGATAAAAATAAGAGAAAGATTGAAATAAAATGTAGCTGACCATGTATGTTCCGTACGAAAGAAAACCGCTGGCACTTCATTGGCACTTGGCTTCCACAAATTTTTTTATTTCTTCCAATATTATAATGTTAGCTTATTGAATTTTTAACAATAATTTAATTTAATTATTTTTCCTGCACGAAATGAAAAAGTAAAAAGCCATTGGCTTTTCTAATATAGTTTCTCCGCTTAAGATGGTGTAAAAGTAATGTTACAGAATGCGTAATTTAAGACCCCTTTTTTAATCTTAAATATAAGTTTTAAATCCTAATTAGCTCTGGTATTCCGGCGAACACATTGCTACGCACACAGGCTCACGGGTGTTTACCTTTCGACAAATGCGTGTGAGCCTGTCGCGGAGCTCCCGGCTGCCTTAGCTCGCGCGGTCAATGCTCTTGTATTGTGTTCCTTGTCTAAACTCTTCCTGTCTCATGTTCTTCCTTTGTTTTGCTAAATTGGGTCGACGCACTGACGGTCAGCTGACTGCCGAAAACGTAGACCCAATTTCCACTCCTGCGTCTAACGTCAATAACCTCACCTGTTTGTTTCTCTTTTCTATCCACCTTAAGATCCTCTTGTTCCCATTTAATTCTCCCTTCTAAATCCCTGAAAGCATTGACCTAGATACCTATAAATTTACGGGCGACGTGCGTTATTTTTCTCAACCGTCCGCTAGTTTGACGAGAAAAGAATTATACCGCCTGCGATTTGCGACAGTGAAAATCCGTGAGCTTCATGCGCTGTCTTTCGACCACACGTTTTTTCCCTGTGGTTACGTTCTTGTACTCTGATCGCGTTGTAATCTAGTTGTAATAAACTCTGTTAAAAGCTAAGACAATTCGTTGTATATCAACAGACCCACAGTCTCAAACCGCACAAATTGCGCGATTTTGTACACGTAATAAACTGGCTCTATATTTTGAAAATTCAAAATATAAATGATTCCGTTATAAATTATTAATAATTATTCGAAATATTCCCTGCAGTTTAAAGGGGCGCGTTTCTCATTGAGGACAGTTGTAATTATGGTGACAATTCAGAGCTTCATCTTTATAAAGTACTATTTACCTGGATTTTTTTGCATTCATTCAACGTTTACGCGTTGTTAAAATTTCTTATTATAAGACAGACGTAGCTGACTAATTAGGGATGGCTCACTCCTCAGTAGTGAAGGGAGGTCATAAAGCCACTAATCTGTCATTATAAAATAATTCATGTCTAAGGTTTCTTATGAATTTTGAATTTTTGTACACGTTCAAAATCTCTTACAAGGGGTGCTTCAGGACTGGCCTTCACCGATTTTGATGAAATCTGGCGGGGGGTAGGTGTATGTCTACAATAAGCGTAACTATAGACTTTAGCCGTATATGGCCAGTCAGTTTTGAGAAAAGTACGAGTAAAGTTTGGAAAAATCATACAGTCCAATATATTCGGGTATTGAAGCACTACATTCAGGAACCGCCGTGGTGGAGCGGCGAGTGTATGAGACGTCTAATTTTTTGTCCCGGGTACAAATCCCATCGAGGACATTTTTTTTTTCATTTTTTTTTTAAAAATGATACGTAAATTTCTTTTGTTTTCTTCCCTGATTTTGACGCTGTTATATATACAGGGTGTTTCACCACCCCTGTCAAAAATTTTAAGGGGTGATTCTACAAGCCAAAATAAGACGAAAATCAAGAATAAAAAAATCGCGTCCGAGGCTTCATTTTTGAGTTATCGATGTGTAAAAAACGGACTAAAAACGCCTGTCCATCGGCAGCACTCCATACACGCGCAGTGTCTGGCATCGCGCGCCAAGTTCCTCGTACAGAGTGCTCGCTTACCGATGTAACAGAAACTATGACATACCATACGATGCGACAAGACACTACATTCTTGCGACAATTTATGAAGAAACACACACCTTTCGTTGACGGCATTGAACCTGCCTACTTGAAAAAATCCACAAGGGCATTTCAAAACCCGCCTCACGGGATTCTCAAGCAGAGAGGGTGAATGCAATTTCTAATTGACGATTTTGTCCAAAAAAATCACCCACACGCGCTTACACACGCACCGCGATTATTGTATTCGCAAGTGTTCATGTGTAGACGCACCACGATCGTCCATATCATCACACACACCCATCGCGATGATTTCATTCGCAAGTGTCCATGAGAATTACACGCACTATGATTGTCCCCTCCGCGAATGTCCACAAAAAAATGTTCAAAGCAAGCACAAAATTTTGCACCTGAAAACACACGACAGGCGATTGTCCCGTTCGCGAGTGTCCACTTAATCACACACATACGCACTGCGATTACTTTACCCACGAATGCGAGACTACTTTACTCGCGCACAGAAAAATAGTACAAACGAAAAAAATCTAAAAAGCTAAAACTAATCCTTACACTGAAAGTAAAATTAAATTAAAAAGGAGAATGCTTTCTACGCGAGAAATATTTCCTGCCGATTACAGCTGTTTTCTCGTTGGCAACAGCCACCAAACTGAGGAGACCTTGGACAAATTCCATTCGAGGGACTAAAAACACTCTGTATGACACCCGATAGCCATACGACTTCGAGTCAATGGCTAACGTCTGGTGTCCACCCATCAAGCCATACTCTCAACATACGGACACAAGCAGTCCTCAAGCCAGTCATAAATAAGGCAAACGCAGAATAGCGTCGGGCTAACTACCTTTGACCCTTCTTAAAATTCGGCCGACGCTAACATGTTCTATTGCTAATTATGTGACATTCGCAGCCGATTTGATCTGTGTTAATTATAAATTGTGGATCGAACTGTGGTATTATGGGTGACGTATGTTCCTGAAATAATTCCACATTTCTTGTAACATCTTCAAAAGATGTTCGTTCTGTCACACTTACATACTTCGTAATTTTTCGTTGTGAAATTCTATATTTTGCCTTACCCTGTCTGCCCAAGAACGAGACGCTTTGAAGGCTAAATCCCCACAATCTGACAATGATTCTGATGGTACAAACTGTGAAGCAGCTATCATTGCCCACTCCTGTAGCATTCTCGAAGATATTATTTCTTTTCTTTCGCGACACTCGCGAAATTTTTCGAATACCCAAGTATCGATTGTTTTATACTTATCACGAACAGGGCCTCCAACTGGTACTTGCTGCATCCACATTCGTAATTGTTTCTTGCTTTTCAATAATCGCGATCCTTTGCACCGCAACGATTTCATGGTCCAGGTCGGATGCATCTCCGCGAGTTTTACAACTTTTGTCTGATGGAAGAAATCAACAATAAGAAAAACTCATCAGTTTACTACATTTACTACAGTTTACAATCTCATCATTAACTTTCGAAGAATTCAATACATTTCTTATACACACCTTAACTTCGAGAGGTACAGTATCGTTACAGTTATTATTTTCTATATTTGTTGGAGATTCCGCAGAAGATGATGTACTTGTTGACGCACTCACTTCGTCAAAGCTTTCCATACATTGTAGATTTTCGCCATCTTCATGCGATGCTTCTATAAGTTCATCGTCTTCAAAGAAATCGGAATCGTTTATTGTTTGAAATACCACTTCTAACATGCGGTCTCCAATTAATTTTGATCGGTGTGAAATAGGGGCTGTGGTATTGCTATTAATTATGTTTAATTTTTTTAAAGCAGTAACTGTATATTCCACTGCATTTGTCAGTTCTATTCTTCTCTCTTCATACACTACACTTGGCACATTCTCATGTTCTTCACAGTCAACAAAGAATTTTGATGTTGATTGTTCATTCCAAGCAGCCATTTCTTAAAAGTATTTTTACTAACAATAACACTTATGAATCACACGAAGCAAACACGACTGTTCACTATGAAGGACTCTGAAAAATTGACTATCGTCTACCATAATAACTTTTGGTATATATACATTGTATTTACTTTCTTCGTAATATTGTTCTGATATTAATTTCGATGCTGAAAATATTTTTATTTATGAAACACGTTTATTAACAACTTGTACTAAAAAAAACATTTTATTCATTACACTGCCTGAAAATAAAAGCATGGATAAAATTAACCAATGATAGAGAGGTTTTTTATAATGTGAATGACATCAATTTCCCCGCAGGTGTACATAATTATAATTGTTCATGCATGCAGCCCTTTTTTGCGAGATGTTCGTGGTGTAGTTTGAATTTATGTTTTAATTGTTTTTATGATAAGTTTCATCCAACTGTATGTACAGGCAGAGAATGAAACTGTATTGCTGACACATATACTTCAAACTATACGTAAGTACACACTTTCACTTTCACTATAAAACTGTTTCATTAATAATAAGTAAATAAATATTTAAAAAAAAATTGCATAGGATAATCTACGTTTCCACATTATAACGTAGGATGCATTTTTCCTGAAAAAAAAATATCCTCTATGGGATTTGAACTCGGGACAAAAAATTAGATGTCTCATACACTCGCCGCTCCACCACGGCGGTTCTTGAATGTAGTTCTTCAATACCCGAATATATTGGACTGTATGATTTTTCCAAACTTTACACGTACTATTCTCAAAACTGACTGGCCATATACGGCTAAAGTTATAGTTACGCTTATTGTAGACATACACCTATCACCCCGCCAGATTTCATCAAAATCGGTGAGGGCCAGTCCTGAAGCACCCCTTGTTAAATGCGTATTTAAGCGAGTAGGGGTAGCTTTCTCCTGGATAAGTGTGACTGACGACGAGAACATCATCCATACAGCAAGTTATGACGCAAATTAAATTTACATCAAGTTTTATTCAACACAATGTTATAATTTGCGTACCTCTTCTTATGAACTTTGAGGGGTGGTTTCACTCCCTAAATATGCAAACGAGTCAGAATATGTAAAAAACACGTATTTGTTATTTTGTGGTCCTCTAAGACATATCCGAAAACCAAAGCAAGCGGAGGCGGACACCTGAAAACCTATCCTTGTCAGCTGATTCGCTCTCCTGATGGAGCAAGCGAGCAGGGAATGCAGGGCGAATCAAAGTTGCATGTAACAGTTCGAGCAAAATTCTCATTTTTGAATCCTTCGAGGTGAAACTGGAACAGAACTAAAAAGGAGATCAACCGCTTGTTAAAAAATTCGAAACCTTGTCCGTTAAATTTCAAACCCATCGAGGACGGCTGACAATCTTCCCGTCAATATTTAGCACGTAAAGATGCAGACGTTTACGTTGTATTACTTGAGCCCCTTAGTTGACAAGTGAATTAAGTCCCCTTTCTTAGTTTTGTGAAAATTACACTTTCGTGTAATACTTTATAAAAAATTAAGAACAGAATGTAGCTTTATTGTAAGAATATAAAGTGAAAGAATAATAATTATAACATAACTTAAAAGAAAAACTATATTTCTTTCAATAGTAGACTAACGGAAACGTAACGAATAATCAAGTGCCAATATTGCACCGAATTGTGATATCACTTCCTTGTAAAAAAGTGACTTACGCCACATGGCAATTGATGTACGAGTAATCATACTTATACGAATGTCATTTTCAAAGCACTACAAGAAAAAAGTCAACACTTTCCAGTAAGCACAGTATATTAGTACATTGAATATCTCATTTATTATAATATATTAAAGTAACTCATTCGTTGCTAGATTCGTCATCACTTTCTACAATCGCACTGGTCTTTAATAGTTGAAAAAATGTATGATGAATCGGAGGAATAAATTTGAGTAAATCTAGCATGTCCTTCTTTTTAGCCGCAGAAACAGGACGCACAGATGGGTATAAATTCTCCTGTAGTATATTTTTCAACTGCAATCGTCTGCCACACCGAGCACGTTGAATATTTAATGTGTCAAGCTCAACATCCGAAGAAATCGTAGTCTTATAAAAAATATCGAACTGTTTTCCCCGTTCATAGTGCAACCACTGAATGGTGAGCCAATTTATAGTTTGTCCTGCTGTATTTTTGTTACGCTTCGTTATTGATCGTTCTAACTGTTTAGTTGAAAGAAATTCGTTTTTTTTTCATTTCACAAACGATAAACTTGTTGGAATGTCGAGCAGTTTTCATACAGCCGTTCCAATCTTCAGGGTCGTAAATAATTGAATGGCGTGCTGCAGATTCTACACATCCAAAATCTGAATCACATGGTAAAAATGAATGACCCGATATTGAGAACTTCTGTTCTATAACTTTATAAAGCTAATTTTATATTACGATTTTGTCGAGTGCATGTATCACTATTGTGGGATTCAAAAATATGACACAAACTGTGAGTCGTGAGTTGAAATAATAAAACTAATATATATATATTAAAATAATAAAAGACAGCACAATATATAACTCCTTACAAACAGACTCCACGCAATACTCTCCACGCAATACTCTCCACACAATACTCTCCACGCAACGCTCTCCACGCAACAACTCAAAACGGTTCTCTTCTGCACTCTGACCCGGAGGTCCCAAAAATCTATACACACACACACACATTCCACACGCATTTCCACACCAGATTCATACAGAGGAGATGCATTCCCAGAAAGTCACACGATCCGTTCGATACTTGACTTCTGAGAACGCACGCACCTCTCACACCACGCATCCCATCAATCCTTCCACACTTTTCATTCATGCACCTAAACAGTTCGCCTAACTAAACTGTCCTCGAGACTAAACAAGAAACTAGCAGGCGCTGAATTTCTCCTCGCCTAAACGTTAGCACAAATACACACGAAAGCATCCACCAACTCCACACTATAAATAATTATTTTATCTTTATTACCCGCAACAGTTTTGATATGTTTAAGTAAACATGATGCAATTTCTTGTGATCCTCTTGATCTTATTGTTTCATCCCAAACATAAAAAAATCCTATATTTCCACGCAGATCGTGAATACCGATATTGTAACAATACATATTTCTTTTATAATGTGCATCAGAAACAGTTAGTATTGGAAAGGGAAGTGCTTTCTGTAAATCGATGCTACATACATAAACATTATCTGAACACTTTGCCTTTTCTGCATCCGCTTTCATAGAATTGCGTGCTTCTTCAGCTTTTCGTAAATGCAACTCATGTTCGTCCCTAAGTTCCTTTATAGTTTCTTTATCACCATTTCCTGCATCTAGTTTAATTTTATATTCATCACATTTTTTGCATGTATATTTCCGTGGTATATTAAAATGAAGATTAAAACGCGTATTAAATATATGACGATACTATGCTTTTTTACTGGTAGTATGTTTAATTCAGGACACTTTTCTTGATAAAACATGTACATTTTCCGAACATTCAAGTTCTCATTCAGATATTTTCGATTCGGATTGTGTTCGCGTGTGGAATGAGACACATTGGTAGGAAAACTTTGTATATGATCACAAACATTTTTAACAACATCATCACTGAGTTTTCGCGGATTTGGTGCTTTGCATCTGTTGTCACTTCCAGCAGGTTTACCTTCTGTATGTTTTGTTATAGCTCTATTTAAACGTCCTTCGGATATAGCAAAGGTTTGTAAAAAATACTTTTTACATATGATAATGGTAGAATCACCAGTATTTGGTAAACAGTATATATTATTGCTACTTTTCATGCATCTACTTCCATCTCGTAGTCGTCTTCTTTTTATGGGTCCACTTCGTACACATCCACAAAGGTATGCATTTTGTACTTCAAAGGATACCATTTTCCAGTAATTATGGAAGTGGTTCTTTCGTATTTCTTCATCAATCACGTTTTTACATTTTTTCTGGCATCCACAATCTTTGTTTTCAATCTTTTCCTCAGGAACTATATTACTACTCCGGTTTACATATTCTGATCCTGAATTCCGAAGTTTTTTAGCAACGTTCCAAGCCCAACTGTCACTATTTCTTACTCTTTTTCGGCTTTTTATGAGATTCGAGTCTACGTCATTCATTGCCAACGAATATAATATAATGGTGCTGATACGAAAGCTAGTAAGACACTGAATAGTTTTAGAACGCATGAGTTAATATAAACATGAATGCTCTTCGTCGGTTTACTAAATATGAAAAGGTCATCGGATAGAAGTTTCCTTTAGTCGAATGTAACAGTGGCATAATCCATATGTTGCGTAGTATAATGGAGTAAGTCCAAAACCTGGACTTAAGTCACTATTTCAGATACTTTTACAGTCACTTTACTTACGACGTAAAATTGACTCTTATTTTTTATCATCATGAAAGAAAATATACGCAAGTTAATTTGGTAAATAAAACAAGTATTATTAATACTTACTATTTCTGTAATAAAGTCATTTTTCGTAATTTGGCATGGAAAATAATCACATCTCCCTTTCTCCTTCACCGACTGCTACCTGATGTAAGATCAATTCGATGGATGTTTATTATATTGAACAATCACTAGAGCTACAAGGCTATTATAATATTTAGACCGGTGTAACGACTGATCCTTCAAGATTTTACTTTCAGACTGACAAGGGATCTTATGCAACCGTCATTCGCAAATTTCGATGAAATTTTAGCAACTCAACCCAACCCCTTTTTTTATATGGAGGAAACCTTCAAAAGGTACCCTTGACCCTGGTGGGGGGGGGGGGGGGGGGGGGGTATTGTGGGACTTTTACCCACTAAAACCTCAATGATGACCAGCCTCTGGCGTGAGAGGGGGGACACCGCGTAGTGTCCTTGTAGGGTTCCTGGTGTCCTCCTCACGCCTATGCGTTACTGTGCCCGTTCTCGTAAGAGGTCAAATTAGACCACCTAACACACCTGTTACTCCAGGTTACGCTGGTCATACCGTAACGTTACCTCCATCCCGGGACCGCTTCGCGATAGGGGATAGGGACCCCGCCCTAATTCGCCTGCGGTTCCCGGACTGCGGTATGGAATTCGCAATTTCACGCTCACCGCTCCGCCGCCTTTTCTGCGGCCTCCGAAAGGCAACGCCGCTGCGCCACCCCGGTCTCTCGGTCGGCGACGGAGGGAGAAGAGGGTGAACTCTGTCCTCCGTCCGCCGCCATCGTTCCTACCTTATGCGCGTTCCCGACACCGCTCCGTCTCCTCCTGCGTCAGAACGGATTCGCAGAACGAGGCCATACCGCTCCACGCCTCGCTGTTTCCGATCAACTTAGCGACGTTAGCCGGTAGCGCGAGTTTTTCTCCCACTTTTGAAACGTAGACGTGGCACTCGGCTGCCCACGCTGGACAAATTTCCAACGTGTGTCGCGCCGTGCCCCCCCCCCCCCCCCCATACAATGATAACACACCGGTGATTGTTCCCTCCCTATTCGGCACAGGTATTCACCGAAACATCCGTGTCCGGTGAATACCTGTACCATACGTTCTCTAAGTCTCCCACCCTTCCTCCCGAGCCACGTGGGCAGGCTTGGAGCTATCGCCTCGACAACTCTCTTGGTGGCGTTCTCAGGTTCCGTCATCTTGTCCCGCCATTTTACCAAAGAGATTTGTCGAGCTCGCACCTTCTCCCACTTAATTGCTATCGCGTTAAGCACTAGTCGCCCGTTTCGCAGTTCGCGGAGGCGCTGCTACACCTCCGCACTTACTTCCGCCGTAATTTCTAATGGTATCATCCTGTCAAGAGCGCTCGCCGCCATGTACGACACGGTGCGGTATCCTCTCGCGATTCTGATGGCCATCTTTCGGTGTACTCGACGCAACAGCATTCTGCTACGCCAACTGACCACCAGATCCTCCACCCATACCGGTGCTCCATACAGTGCTATGGAATGCACCACGGTCGCGTACAGGCGGTGCACCTTGAACTCAGAGCCCCCTAGGTTCGGCAGCAATCTGAACCACCCGTATCATCATCGAAGGTGGCTCCCTACTCCGAGCCCTGTTGTAGAACCACAACGCCTCCGGTTTGTTTGGGCCCACCTTCAGCCCCAACCATTCTATCGCTCGGATAGGCAACTACTTTCCTTGGCCAGAACCACTATATCATGTGCATAGCAAGTGGTGCTGATTCCGGCCGACAACGGGACCCTCAGTACTGTGTCGTATGCGAGTTTCCACAATATCGGCGTGCACCGTCCGTAGCCGGCCATTCTACCCACCTGACCTGCAGGTAGGCCCCTATTGTCGCCCTCAAATACATGGACACCCCATGATACTCCATCGCCTCCCCGATTCTGTCTCAGGGTAGGGAGTTGAACGCGTCCACTATATCTACAGTTCCAGCGACCTGGCCCGTCCAATTGCATCGATGGTTGCATACCCGGAAACCGTACTGGCAGTCGGGCAAGCCAGGTCCCACCTCCGCCAAGTGCCGTGCGAGCCAGCGAACCACGATCCGCTCGAAAAGTTTGGGCATTTCGCATAACATGCGTAGTGACGGGTCTAGCGAGACATTGATTGAAGAGGCGACGGAGTCTCGCCTCCATCGCAATTACTCATACCACCTAGGCCGTTCCCGGGATTCCATCCAGTCTCGGGGCGGTTTTCTTTACCTCCAGCCATTTAATCGACCAGGCGTACTTCTCGCTGGTGACCTCCAATTCATCCGACAAGGCGCCCTGTTTGGCCGGCCTCTGGGCGGGTCTACGCGGATTCACTAGGAAGAGGGTGCCGATTACCCTCCCTGAAGGCTGGGACCCTCGCTGAAATGGGGGTCCAGCGTTTCCGAGACCGTGGGTGAGGTCCAGGGTCGAAGCTTACCCATTACCATACTGTAAGGGTGTCCCCAGGGGTCCCGGTCTAGTGCAGCGACGAGTCCGCCCCACGCTCGCGCCTTCCTCTTCGCGCTGGTCGCATACAGCTCTTTCCGCGGGGTGCGATACAGGTGCTGCAGCACGTCTTGTCTCGCTTCGTCCCCCCGCCTCCTTCGCCTGAAGTTATTGTACTGGCGTCTTGCACGAATGCAAGTGGCCCGCAACCTTTCGAGCTATTTCGCTCGACCGCCACTACACCGCTCTGCGATGAGTCGCGCTGGCTCGGGGCATGACGGTGTCGCATACCGATGTCGTCGCCTCCCGGAACCAGCACGTCTCCTGCTCCGCGTCTCGCACTCCCTCTGACGGCTCAGGCCACACTTTGGCCAACGCAGCCGCTATCATAACGTCCTTGTGAGGACGTTCCACTACCCATCGCGGTGGTTGGATGTCGGCGGACGCGTCCACTTCCATCACTATCTACCTGTGTTCGGACAGCGTTTCCGCCTCCTCCGCTACCTCCAGCCGGATACACAGCGCGCGGCTGCTGCTGTGGCCCAGGTGAGGTCTTCAGTCGACCGCTCTGGTCCCGCACGCACGTGTTCGCGGAGCCTCGATTAAACAGCCAGAGGCCGAGTCCCGCTGTCTATTCTACCGCCATCTCCCCCCTCGCGTCCGTTCCGCGGTTTCCACACGTGGTTGATTTCGCATTGAAGTCCCCCGGGACGATCACCGTTCAAGGTGCGCACCGAGGGACACACGTTCCCACCTGGTCCAAGAATCGTTCGAACGTTACGAGGACGCAAATCGGTGATGCGTAGCCCCCCCCCCCCCCCCCCAACTGCGTTGCCAGAGGTTCGACCCGCGGGCCGCCGTATATGATGGCAACCAAGCCGCCAGTACAGTATATTTACACCAACGAAATCTTATTGTAGGTGCGAAATTCGTTTAATCGCACATGAAAAAAACGGCTAAAAAATGAAATTTAAACAAAAAATGTTAGTGATATGCTTAATATTTTGTGTGACCACCGTTACTTTGAATTACAGCAAAAATTCGATTCGGCATTGACTTTATTAGATTTTTAATTACATTATCAGAGATTTGTTCCCACGAGCACTTGATTTGCTGCTTCAGGCTCTGAATATTTTGAAATTGGCGGCCACTTACACATACATCTCTGGCTATTATACTCCATAAGTTTTCTGTGGGGTTCATATCAGGGCTGCAAGCAGGCCATTGCATTATAGGAATGTCCCGTGATTGGGACCATACGCGGGAATGTTTGGAGACGTTAATCGCTGCGTTATCTTGTTGAAAGGTATATTCACAATCACCGACAACGTCATCCAAAAATGGAATTGACACTCAATCTAGCATTTCTCCATACATTTCTGAATTCGTTTTGGAAGAAATGAAGCATACCTTTAGTTTGCCATAAGAGGAAAGAGCTTACCAAATCATAACTCCTCCACCATGAAAAAGCTGGCTCAATCTGGGAGGATTTTTTTCATGTAAGTCGTGCCAATACGAGCTGAAACTATCTGGATCATCTAAGTTAAACTGTTTTTTCGTCAAAAAAATTACTCTATCCCAGTCGTCAGTCCAGCTCATGTGGTTCCGTGCAAATGTTAGACGTACACCCTTATGGTGCAACTTGAATATCGGTTTTCTTCCTGATTTCTTAAAAACAACGCGTGGGGTGTTGTACAAAATTTGTTGCACACGTCGTTTAGTCACTGGCAATTGAAGTTTTGCAACAATTTGAGTTGCAACTAAACGGCTTTTAGTTGCTTCAACTACGATTTCGTTTCTTTCGCGCTTCGTTATTTTACATCTCCCTTCGTAGCACGTTTTTTCCCATACTTCTCACAAAGTTTTAAAAAATTTCGAACAACACACTCGCAATGTTTGATCTCTTTTGCGATTTTCCTATTTTATTCTCTTCTTTTTTTTAAAAAACTATAATTGTGGATTTTTCCTCTTCAGTTAAATATTTTCCGTTTGCCATTCTTTTATTTTCCTATTCAACAACAAAGTAAACAAAAAATAGACACTTTAGAGTAAACTTGAAACATGGGGCACCAATATTAAATACTTACCTTTTCAACTCCTCTTAATGTTAAATGAAAGAGGAACACCGAATACACGCGCTTAAACGAATTTCGCACATATTTGCAGGCCTGCCAACCCGGACGTTCGTGCCCTCGAATACGCCGGTGAGACGTTCCACGAACGCAGCCGCCTTCTCTTTACCGCCTTGTCCGGGGATCTCCAACATGAGACCCCCCGCCATGGCCCTTTTGGGCCTTACCGCCTCTATGCCGAGGTCTGCAATCTGGACTTTCTGTCTAGCGGTCCGCATGACCTCGGCAGAGACCTTCCCCGACCCCTGCGGCAGAGTCCGGGCTACCGCCTTCGCCCTCGGAGGCTTACAAGGGGAAGGCACAGGTCCTGCTCTCGCTTTTTGAACGACAGTATGTGGAGGTCGTAGTACCCATGTAGTATAACAAAACCCTTTAGGGTTTCGATAGAATGGGCCTTCGTTTTTGAGATATTTTGAGTTAAAGTTTTTTACGTATCGTGTAATCCAGATACATAAGAAGTACATTCAAGCAGATTCCGTAGCTACGACAGTAGCGTGTCAGCTTGTTACGCAGTCGGCCCGGGTTCAAGTCCGCAGTGTGTGATAAAGTTTTTTTTTCTTTTTTTTACCAATTTTTAACATGGAAATATATTTTTTATATATTATCTTTTATATACTATGTTACATATTATCTTGCACAAATTTTAAGGTTAAAAATACGTTAATAACATAACAAACTATTCTAATCATCTCTTTCACGGATGTTTTTATACTTTTCTATTGTGAAAATATTTTCCTCTGTGAATTCTTCATACCGAAAATTTTGACGCCGGAGAGTGTCAATCAGGTAAAATAGGATAACAATCACATTTGACCGTAAGGGTAGGTCTTATACCTATTCAAACAAATGATCGAATGTGGTCGTTGTGGGTAAGTCTACACAATGATTTGATAATATCGCATTTGAGAACCTTCACGTAGGTGCTCTTGAGGTTCCCAGAGCTGCCTGCTACTCTATATACGAGCTGTGTCAGGTCTCCAACGTGGCTGTCGACCTTCCATGTCGGCCAGCCTCTCATCAGGTCGGACGTCTCAGCCTCGTCCAACCCTCCCTTCCTGAAGCAGGAAAGCGGGATAATCCTGTTCAATGCTTCTAGGATGTCTGCTTCCGCTCCGCAGGCGTCTGCTGTGCTCCTCCTCCTAGCCGCACTGGTCCCTCCCCCCTAGGAACGCCTGTGCGCCCCTCTCTCTTTTCTTCATGCCGCGAGACATGTCCGACTCTCCGCCGCTCCAACCCGAGTACGAGGCTGCATCTTCCACTGATATTATTGATAGAAACGGCGAAGACGCCCTACTATTCGGCGATCGCGCCCCGTAATTCCCGCGGACTGCCCCGGGACCGCAATACTGCGTTCTTCTCCTCCCTCAACTCCGAGCGCGTGCACGCCCCTCCCCTCCGATCGTCCCGATACCGACGACATCTGCCCTCCTAACCTCCCCTCCTTAGTGTTTTGTGTTTACAGAAAAGACATAATGGCAGGTAATTAATGAGACTCCGCGCTTCGGAGATCATATGCCATCCCTACCGCGGTAGGGGATCTATCCACGCTTAAACGAGATCTTATTTATGGGCACCGAAGCCGAGAAGCGGTTTATCGGGTGCTCAACCCTATCGGTGCCAGTGATTCTACTGAAAAGGTTACGGGATAGGCCTGCGCCATTTTTTATGCTGAAGGTTTAACGTCACCCCTGTCGTGCTAGACACGCCCCCCCCCCACCAGCCGGGGCTATGAGGAAGCACTGACCAGGCGAACCTTCATACCCCCGCCCAAACGCTGCAACTTCAACCCCTGCAGGAAATCCAGTCAGCCGATTTGCTTCCGTTTTCGCTAGTCGCGACGGGTCAGGCCGTCTTTGCCTCAGCCTTTCGGCCACGGAGGACGTGTCTCCACCGCGACGAAAGGAGACTAATGCTTCAACCGCCCCGGCGGAGCCGTGCCCTCTGTGTAGGTCTTACGCACCGGTGTCTTTTTCGCCACGGCTGACTACTAGCTTTCACGAACCTACTCCGGTTGGGGGGCTACTGCTCCACCCCGCGGTTAGTCTGCCGGGAATAGCCATCATAGGTTGACCGGGGCCCTCTATCTCTCTCATCCATCACCGTTTGCCCACACATTCACACAGCCGACATCCCCCGTTGGTACAGACATTCCGGTACATTTTAACACGTCTCCTATTCAGATGTCCGTGCGAAACCGCCCTCAGATTCTCCACCCAGGAAGCACCATCTGGAGGTGGAGGTACGACATGGGCGGCCGTTTCAGGACGCCCCATTGGATCCATTGTCGGCCCGGGGAGTGAGTTCAAGGGGTTTTCGGCTCCCGTTCTCATCCCCAGACAGACAACTTCCCCGCCTACCAACCCAACGCAGCCCAGTTCAGTTCACTTCAGTTCAAAGTGTTCCGCCAATGTAAGCAGGACTTTCACCCGGGGCTTCCACCGGTGTGGATTACCAGGACCACAGCCATTACAGCCGCATTATGGCGTTACGGGCATGCGTTCTGCCTGCTTTTGACCCGACTGGACGTTTTATAGGGTCGACCCGCATGAACAGCCGAGTTTACTCGTCAGGCCAACCGTCGTCGAACCTTCTTAACCTTAGTGCCTACCCCGGGCTTGCCAGCCATCTGCAACCATCCTTCCCGCCGTGGTACCTCCGTCGGGTTGTGAGAAGGCTCTGAGATCCGACGAGCACAGCTCGCCTCGGGTATTTAAACCCTGTCCCCAGTTTTTGCTGACACGCGGGATCGTCAGAGAAAAATTCAGCTTATAATCAGCCTTATTTACACGTTTTCGAACGACTCCATACTGCATGCTTCCTGCATATCACGTGCCGTCGAGGGGTCGTGTCCCTATACAAGCGGCTCCACTAAGACGGAATCGTCCAGCGGTATCACCGCAGAGGCAGACGGTTCAGGAAATAGTCCCGCTGTCATACGTGTACGCATGCCTTCGCACGCACTCGCAGTCGCGCATTCATAGGAGAGGCGAACGCGCGCTCGCGCGGTACGCGCTCGCGCATGCTCGGAGGAGAAAAAGAGAAAGATCGTGCGCCCACTGGCTAGCGCCCTTGGAAAATGGACGCACGATGGTGTACCAACAATACCTCTTTACGCTTGCACGGTCGCTGTCTGGCGGTTCGTTGGATTTGACTTTACACGTGCTGACGCGGGCCACGAGATAATCGTGCAATTTTCGAACAATGCGATCGGAGACGCCACTGGGGCGGAGACGACCCGCATATAGTGGCACAATGACGCAGAGCATTGTACCCCGTTTTACGAGTGTACGCCACCGCGTGAATTGACTGGTGGACAAGTAATTTTCAGGTGCCGGTCCACGACCACCGACGCGACATCGAGCATGCGCTCCCACCATCCCCTTGGCTCATCACACCGGGGTCATCACTGGACTGCTTCCACCTACACAACCCCCTAGCAAGACTACCCCCGACTAGAGTCGGAACTCAGAATCATCCCCCTCCCGCACTGTTTCCCATTCAAAGCTCCCTTCCCACCCCCTCGCGGTTAAATCTGTAGGGACGGACCACCACAAACAATTTTTATTGTATCTCCAATACGTTAAGAAATAATGGCCTCTCCACGTTTACGGAGGACACCCTGTATATCTATCGGTTCACTCGTTTTCACGATGATACATTAAAGGCTGTTTTAAGTCGATCATAACCAGTTCAACAACGCGAACTTGTATTGGAAGAAGAAAAGGACGCGGAATCATTGATTTTATTAATGGTCTTGAAAAGGAAATACGTCTTGATGCTAAAACAACTAATCCAAAAACAATACAAGAAGCCATTAATGCCGCGAAAACCTCTGAAATCACGCAACTAGGACAATTTGTCTTTCAAAAAACAGAAACTCAAAAGACTAAGACTTTCACTTATAAAAAACCAAATCAAAAATCATTTTCACGACAAAATCAGCAGTCATCTATTTATTTTTGCACCTGTTGCAAACGAAAAGGTCATAATGTACAAGAATGTCGAACATAGAAATTCCATGGAAAACGTCAATCTTCTTTGCATTCACAAAATTTTCGACAAGACTCCTCCGATACATCTCTTGTACGAATCTCTTTCAAACGACGAAAAGAGCGAAATTCAGGAGAGCAAGACAGACAATCTAATGTCAAAGTTAACACAACAAAATACAAAGAACGCACACTCGCTTACGTACATCGGACGTTAAAGAACGTAAAACCCGGTTTATTTATTATCGACCCCGGTGCAGCTATTTCTTTATTAACCTATCCATCCATATGCGATAAGAATCAGATTAATTACATCGAACGACAAGTAGCTACAACGAGAATGAATGATTCATTTCAAACACTCGGAGAATTTAAAACGCATTTATTCGGCAAATCTTTAACCTTCCGCGTTGTACCAGATCATTTTCTTAAAGGTGTTCGTTTATATGGTTTATTAGGATTCATTAAGGCAATTACGATCTATTTGGGATATGCGATAAAGTTATCTTCAACTAGAATCAGAAATATTTCCAGAAGACTCGCAAAATCTAGTAGATCAACAGAATGAATTACCACCTAAATCTATTACCTTGAAAAGATTTCCAGTCAGAAATATTCAAAACGGAGAAGTTAAAATTTCCATTGCTCAAAATATGAACGTTCTTGCGAAAGTTTCTAATGGATATACATAGCTTCCAGTTTTTAATTTATCAGAAAACCATATAACACCTGAAATCCATAACTTCATAGTACAACCGCTTGAATCTCAAGACTTTCTTTCAAAACCTTCCTCACTTACGAAAGAACGAGAGGTACTTTTAAAACAAAATACGTGTTTAGAGATACGTGTTTAAAGATATTTGGCATATTATCAAAGAATTCCATGAAATCTTCGTTTTACCTGGCGACCCCATTCCTTTAACAAGATTCGTTGAACATTCAATCCCTCTAATAGATCCTACTCCTATTAATGTTAAACAATACAGATACCTTATAGTGCATCAAGAGGAAATTCAAAGACAGATTAAAGAAATGTTAAAAAATGGCATCATTCAAGAAAGGACTTTACCTTTTAATTCTCTCTTATGCATCGTTACGAAAAAACTTGATGTCTCAGGAAAACAAAAATGGAGAATTCTTATCGCTTGCAGGAAACTAAATGAAAAAGCTATTCAAGATTCTTATCCATTACCAAATATTGAAGACATTCTTGATAAATTAGGAAATGCTCGATATTTCTCTGCTTTCGATTTAGCATCCGGATTTCATCAAACAGCCATGAAAAACGAAGATAGACCAAAAACAGCTTTTTCTACACCCAACGAACATTTAGAATATAATCGCATGCCTTTCGTATTAAAAAACGCTCCAGCAACGTTTCAAACAATGATGAACAACGGATTACAAGGTCAAATTGGAAACACTTGCTTTGTTTAAATGGACGATATCATAGTACAGTCAAGCTTCCCACATTGTCCCTTTTGGTAGTTCCCTCACATTGTCCACTATGCTATTCCTACGCCTATGGCACAGTCAGTCAAGCGTGTGATTTGTGTAATGCGATACGCGGCGGCGGTTCTTTTGACGACAGTTCACGGCTTGACAGTTCATAATACAATAACATAACTTTTTTAATTTCACTTTTTTATCTGAAAATTTGTGTTAAAATTTCAATTAAAACTACAACCGGATAAATGCGAATATTTAAAACCAGAACTCTCTTATCTAGGCCATAAAATCTCAGCCATCGGTAGCAAGCCAAATCCCGTATGAATAGAGAAAATTCAAAATTATCCTATTCCAAAGAATCCTAAGGAAATAAAACAATTTTTAGGTTTAGCAGGTTATTACAGAAAATTGATTAAAGACTTTTCAGCAAAAGCGCTTCCTTTAACAAGTTTATTGGAGAAAGAAAAACAGTGGACCTGGACGACCAAGGAACAGCAAGTTTTCAATACATTACGCAATGCTTTATGTGACGAACCAGTTTTAAAGTATCCTAATTGGAAGGACCCCCTTATGTTAACGACGGACGCCAGAAACTATGCAGTCCGAGCTGTACTTTCAGAAGGAAAGGTTGGATGCGATCATCATATCGTATACGCGTCAAGAACTCTGAATCAAGCAAAAAGAAACTATTCCATAACAGAAAAAGAACTCTTAGCCATCGTAAGGAGAATCTAATATTTTCGTCAGTATGTTTACGGAAGAAAATTTAAAATCGTAACGGATCACAAACCATTAACTTGGATTTTCAGTGTTAAGGATCCCACTTCAAGATTAATGCGTTGGAGACTTAAGCTCGAAGAATACGATTACGAAATAATTTAGAAGAAAGGAAAAACAAATACAAATGCCGACGCATTATCAAAACTGATTATTAATACCATGGAGCAAGAAAAAAATGATCAGGCCGTAATTGACGAAGTACTAGAAGAGTTGCAAGAAGAATCATCGCCAACATACGAAGAATTCAGGGAAGAAGAACAGAACTTCGTAAAAGAAAGAACTCTTCAATACGAGGAAGGACGAGTTACACGGAGAGGTCTCGTAATTACTTCTTCCAGAGATGAAAAAGGACTTTACATTGACCCTCACGACGATGAAATCATTTGGTATGCAGGACTGAGAACCAAGATACCAGAAATGTCTGAGGTCGAAGTCCGTATTCTGGAACCATACGTGCGAGAAACTATTCTACGAATGATTGAATTTGTCCACAAGAAAAAGATTCCGGAGAAGAATCTCATCATTCAATGCAACCTCGTACAAGATCCTAAACCAAACGAAGAAAAAGAATTAATAAAAGCAGTGCACAAAAGCACTCTAGGTGGCCATCAAGGTCCGGAGAAGACCTTGCAACGTCTGAGAACGTTAAACAATTGGCCCGGAATAACGGAAGATATCGAAAACTACCTAAAGCGATGCGAAATCTGTCAAAAGGAACGTCTTAAATACGCTGCAACTCGAACCGCTCCAGGTATACCAGATATTCCAGAGAAACGAAATGACAAAATATCATTTGATACAATGGTGCCCTTACCATCAGATAAAGGACATGGATATATTCTGGTAATCCAAGATTATTTAACTCGCTACATTCAACCAATTCCAATGAAAACTAAGACACCAAGAGAAGTTTTACAATCTTTTTGGACAGGATATTGTCAAACGTTCGAAATACCGAAAGAAATCTTATTAGATAATGGTTTAGAATTTCGAGGAGAATTCGAAGAAAGCATGAAAGAAAAACTAAGAATTAAAATAACAAATACTGCGGTGTATCACCCACAATCAAATGGAAAAACGAACGAGCACATCGAGAAATTTTGAATTATCTACAAAGTTATTTAAGTGAAAGCGAACATTGGATACAATTATTGCCTGATGCAACAATTTCATATACTACACTAAACCAAGTCACAGGAGTTTCTCCCTATGAATTTATGTTCGGATATAAACCAAACATCCCACTAAAGGCTCAAGAATTACAATTAACTGAAAAGGCTGCATACGAGCCTTTGACAACCAGAAGGAAAAGAATTCAAGAAGAGGCCAAAGAAAGAATTGAAAAACGATAAAAATGAACTCAAGAAAAGTTACCTCAAAAAAGAGTTGCAAGAAAATATAAAATAGGACAACAGGTTTTAGTAAGGAGAAAACAACCTCAAGACTCTCGTTTACATTCTCCATATGAAGGTCCTTATAAAATTTTAAAAGTGCTTGGAAACCAAGCCATAACTATTCTGAAAAATAAGAGAAAGGTTACGTATCATCTATCCGACGTGAAACCCTTCTTGACTGCTTCAAATTCAGAATCAAACTCTTCAGACAAAGAAGACTTCGAAGAAGAAGACGAAAATTTTGGAGAAGAAAACCGTGATGAAGAATATGAACCTGCAACCGGAGAAAGAGAATTGGAAAGCGAAAATGCTCCGCATCCTAGTACTTCTTATTCTCTGGATGATTATTCCAAAGTACATCCCGGCTTTTCAAGCCTATCCTCTTCTACCTAATGAAGCATTCATCGAATCCTTGAAAAATAAACAAGTTGTTTATTTAGAACACCTGGGAAAGACACAAGTCTACCATGAAACATGGAATCTCTATGTCGGTATTAACTATCAGCATCTTCAACACGATTTAATCAACCTGCAAAGAACACTGAAACAAATAGAAACGGCATGTAACGAAATTAACCCTTGCTATAGTCAGACTAGAATCACACTACTACAAGCAAATATGACACATCTTCAACGAGAGTATCAAACGTTAAAACAACTCATTGGACATCGAAATTCAAGAGGACTGTTAAACATTGTTGGTGAAGGCATTAGACTACTCTTCGGTAATTTAACCGCTTCAGACGCTGAATATTTCAACAACGAATTCGATAAATTACGCGATGATAACATGGAAATTGCTTATCTTGTTAAAAATCAAACAACTTTCCTTCTTCTTCAACTCCAATCAAATGTAGGGAATTATCAAGAGATTGAAAATCAACTAACTTATCTTAATATTAAGTTCGAGATTTTACAAAACGCCTCAAAAGAAGAAATTTACAATGTAAAGATTGATGAAGCATTATACGATTACACTCTTCTTTGTATAAAATAGAGATGGCGTGAACTGCTACTTGTGAATCACGAGTGATTCGATCACATTCGTTCCCAATCATGGTGATTTTTCACAGTGATTCGTGATTTTTTGTGATCGTTTCTGATTGGTGGAGTACATAATAACAGTTCTTTGCACGCCTCACATAACCTATATACTTTATATTAACATCATCAAAACAAAAATGCGAGTTACATCGTATAAAGTAAAGGAATAATGAGGAACAATGAAGAATAATGAATAAATTAACCCCTTGCGCTACAATGACGAGCTAGACTCGTCATGAGGTTTTAATGGCCAACTGCGCAGTGACGAACTATACTCGTCATGCAATTAAAAATGCTGCTATATTGCAAAATTTTTCATTATTAAATCGAAGCGCAAGGGGTTAATGACTATAAATTACAAGCATAAGTTTAATTTTAAATTTCTTTAGACTTAATTGTACAAAATATAAATATAACTCTACTACAAAATAATATATAATATAAACACAAAAAAACTTTTATAATTTCTTTTTTTCTACTGATTATAAAAACTCAAATAGTAATGTAATTCATTTTAAAATCATATTGAATATGTTTTGTTTTAAAGATTAAGAATTAAGATCACAGTGAGTAAATTCACTCAAGATAAAAAATCACGATCACGGTCGTGAATGAAGTTAAATCACGACCGTGATCGTGATTCTGCAATCACTGTGATAAATCACTGTTAGTGATTTTGCACACCATCTTTAGTATAGAACTGTCTCTTTCTCTTCAAAAGCTTTTGAACGCCATTATAGACGGAAAACATGGTCTAATTCATCCAACCATGATCCCACCAACTTTATTATTTGAGGCATTACGAAATACTACAAAGGAAAATTTTCCAGTCTCATTAACAGAAGAATATTATTCTACACTTTTAGATGTCAGTGAAATTTCTATTAACTTGACAAAGGAAACTTTATTCTATTCAATTAGTATCCTCGAAGAAGGAACTTATGAACTTTATAGACCATTCGCATTACCGACTTATTCTTACATACAGGGATACGCAATTTATCAAATAGAATTTGAATATATTCTTTTGAATGAACAACGAACTAAATTCATGCCATTAACTAAAGAAGAAGAAGGACAACTCAAAACAGTTGGAACACATTATTTAACGCAGAGAAGACATCCTGACTACACAACACAATCATAGAATGCTTGCCTTGTTGGTTTCCTGTGGAAGAAACCGCAAAATTGCAATCAAAGATAAATATATTAGACTTCACAACACTTTCATCATTCAACTTTCCACCAATCAGGTTGGATTACTATTTCACCGAAAGAAAAATACTTACATGTCTTATATGAAAAAGGAAACCTTTATTTTATTACTCTCAAGAAAAAGGCAATTGTACACCTACCCTCTGGATGTATTGGAACCACAGAACAAACAATTTTAAAAGCTGGGTGAATTAACCGAAGCTTAACTTTCAACATCCCACTTGAAGATCATCGACAAGAAGACTATTTACAAAGAATTTTAACTGAAAAGAAAATTGATTTACATGATATAAATATTACATATTTAAAGAAAACGCACATTACTGCGAAAGTTCTACAATTCTTAGGAACCACATTGGACGAAGTCAACGAACAAATTCAGACAGCTCTGAAAAGGAAAACGAAAAACTTTATGGACTATTTTAAATACTATTCAATTCTCTTGGGTTATTGAAGTCTTTATTTATTTTATCATGTCCATGGCTTCCAATACCTTTGGAAAATATTAAAACCATTTTTCCAGCCATGTGTCATTATCTATGAACACTGCTCTTTTGGACACTATGCAGGAGTAATAGATCGAAGCTCAACTACGCAAGAACCAGTACGGATGTCAATACAAAGGGAAAGAACTGAAGAGCCTTTACCTCCATACGAAGAAGAAGCAGTCCTAAATCGTCTAAGAAAAACTAACCAGCGATTCTTTCAACGGGTTACTATGAGAGAAAATACTAATTAATTTGTTTGTTTCAGATGGGCTACGGACAACCCATCAGCCATCTTGAGCTTGAAACATATTCTTTACAATGTTATAACAATGTCGTTTCCAAGCGCTTACAGAATCACACAAGAATTAGGAGAACTAGAAGATCAACTATTATTCCTTTAAATTGGGAGGACGCAATTTTTTCACCCTCGGGAGGAATCTAACATTGAAAACGTCCAACGTCGAAGAAACATTTTAACCCCATCAAAACTCTGCGATACGGGGACCTATATAAGGAGCCTGAGGGAGCGACGCATCGGACTTTAGTAACTGATTCTTCATCGATCGTAGATCCTCCATCGACTCAACAGTCTTTACGTGTCGTCTTAGTGTTGCGTATTGTTAACGATTGATTTATGTTTTATTAACGTTTCATTTTATTGTGCATTTTACTGTGTTCGCGTCTAAAATAAAAATTTTTTTTTTTTAAAACAAGTCTCCTGGCTCCCGTCGTGTTACGATATAAACCACAATAGACTCTCTTACAGATTAATAAACTTTCTTACAGAATAATAACGATGAATCCAAACGACTGGACAAACGCAAGGAGCAAGTGAGAGATCTGGAACAGTAGAGGTTGCCATAACCTGAAATAGGTCATAAGTATATCAATAGAATTAGAATTTGTGTTAAGGATTTAAGCATTAGATCAGAGTTGAGTATGGAAATATACAGGGTGTTTCACGACCCTCGTCAAAAATTTTAAGGGGTGATTCTACAAGCCAAAATAAGACGAAAATCAAGAATAAAAAAATCGCGTCCGAGGCTTCATTTTTGAGTTATCGATGTGCAAAAAACGGGCCAAAAACGCCTGTCCATCGGCAGCACTCCATACACGCGCAGTGTCTGGCATCGCGCGCCAAGTTCTCCGTACAGAGCGCTCGCTTACCGACGTAGAGAAACTGTGACTTACCATACGATGCGATATGACACTACATTCTTGCGACAATTTATGAAGAAGCACACACCTTTCGTTGACGGCATTAAACCTGCCTACTTGAAAAAATCCATAAGGGCATATCAAAACCCACCTCACAGGATTCTCAAGCAGAGAGGGTGAATGGAATTTCTTATTGATGATTTTGTCTAAACAAATCACCCACACGCGCTTACACACACACCGCGATTGTCCCGTCCGCGAGTGTCCACAATGTTCATGCACACACAATGTTACTTCAGGAGATGCTCAATATGGCCACCATTCTCCCGAATGCAGACTTCAATTCTTCTTTGTAAATTCCGTCGAACGTCCTTGAAGTCTGCCATAACATTTTGTATAATGCCCGAAGAAAATTCAATACGCTCTTGAAGCTGTTGTTGCGTATTGACGGGCGTTGAATACACTAATTGCTTCATGTGTCCCCAGAAATAAAAATCAAGAGGATTTAAAACTGGGGACCGAGCAGGCCACGGGACGGGTCCTCCTTGTCCGATCCATCTGTGGCCAAAGTGCGCATTCAAATGATCTCGTACTAGAAGGGTAGAGTGTGGTGGTGCACCATCTTGCATCAACCACATGCTTCTTCGTACTTGCAGTGGAACGTCTTCTAATAATGGAGGTAGCTGCAGTTGGAGAAAGCTGAGGTATCCTTGTCCGGTCAATCGAGGGGGTAGAATTATGGGACCAATAATTTTGTCTCCAAGAATTCCTGCCCAAACGTTGGCCGAAAACTGACGCTGCGAATGTTTGCAGCAACGCGTGTGGGTTTTCTTCAGCCCAGATGTGAGCGTTGTAGCCGTTGACCACTCCACGTTTGTTGAACGCCGCTTCGTCCGTGAACAATATTCTCGATGTAAAGTGTTCATCGTTTCTCATTTCTTCTCTCATCCACGAACAAAAATTGAAGCGACGGACAAAATCGCCCTGTTCCAGTTCATGCACCTGCTGATAATGGTAGGGGTACAATTCCTTATCCTTCAGTATTCTCCAAACTGTGCTGTTGCTCACTCCTTCCACTGCCGCAATCGTATGTGTGCTGGTCGAAGGGTCTTCTTCAATACGCTGCATCACGCTCTCTCTTCAAGGTCCGGATCACGCTGGTCATATCCTCCGGATTTTGTACCCGAAAACGAGCCTGTATCACGTAATCTTTGATACAGCCTCGTAAATACTCTTGCACTGGGTACATTTCTCCTTGGAAATTTGTCGCTGTAAATGCGGCATGCTTCGTTTGCTTGACCCCTCGCTTCACCGTAGCACATAATCATGTCTGCCTGTTCTGCAAATGAATAGTGTCGTTCCGCCATCGTCTATTCCGTTGTCTTCTCTCTTCAGACACCGCACTTCACACACCGCACTTTACACACCGCACTTTACACACCGCACACAGAAAAAAAAATTAATAAATACTAAATCTAAAGAATTAAAGGCAGACTGCTTTCAACGTTTTAAATATTTTGCGCCGATCACAGTCTGCTTTCTTGTTGGCGATAGCTACCAAACTGAGGAGACGTTGGGCGAATTCTATTCGCAAGAATGAAAACTGTATCGATACTTTGTTGTTAATCGGTGGGTCCTTGTTTATCCCTCGCACGCGTATGTGCGGGTCGCTCGAGATCCGAGAGGCTGTATCTTGATCCCGCGAGTCGAAACTGTTTATACTTTGTAGTATCGCGACGAGTGTCGTTGGACGGATCGCTTTAAAGGGTATAGCCGAATAAGAGCTTTCATTTCTTTCCAACGGTGCAGTATCCCTTCAAACTTCGGGATAGAAAGAACTGTTCGTGTCTGATATTGTGCGGTGTATTTTGTAAAAAAAATATAAAATCAGGATCTCTGGACAATTAAAGACTTACGAACGTAAAGAATTCTTAACAGTAATGCCAAAGTTTCTTCCGTCGTAACAGTTCGCCGTTAAGCAGCAACAATGTATTGTGTGTGTGGTCAGTAATTTGAAGTGATCGACATTTCTTTTGCGGAACCATTTCGGTCGAGAACGCAGAGTCTGCAGCTGACCTCGTGTCATCGTTCGACGTCAACAGCCTTAGTTACGTTAATTTCATTTGCTGCAGACTCTAGTTTACACTGTTTAATTTACGTATACTTGAAAATTTAATAACAATTCCGTTCGTTCCTAATTCGTAGAATGTGGAATTAACACTCGCGGATTGGGCAATTACGGTGCGTGAAAGTCATAGGGACACATGCGAGTAAAATAATCGCGTGTGTATGTGTATGTGAAGTGCGCAGTTCTACGCGTCGGAAAAATCACTTTTTACAGAGATGATAGAATGATGAGCATGCTATTGACAAATTTTCCTTACGGACAAGACGTTGGTTAAATTTCACGTGAAAGACTAAAAATTTTACGCAAATGTGTCAGTGTAGAACATGTGTGCGTTCCTGCAGAGTTGGGTATTATTGGAATTATTTCGAATAAATATTTGCCTCAAATAATTATCTGAATAATTTATTCGAATACCGATTGCAAATGTATTCCAATAATCTATTCGAATAACGGTTGATAAATTATTCGAATAATAATACGAACAATTGTTGATTGTTTTAAAACGAAAGGAAAAATAAATCAATTTTTATTAGAATAAATTCTTCTACACATAAGTTCCTATTCGAATAAATTCTTCTACGAATAAATTCTTATTTGGATAAATTCTTGTTCGAATAAATTCTGATTCGTTAGTGACGAATAAAATTAATTTGTTACTCTTATTCATTATCTGTTATCTGAATAAAATTTTGCCCAACGCTGCATTCCTGCCGGCACCTGCAAATATCGATGCTTTTCTGTTTACATGCCAGTGCCTTTACATTGTCGCATCTCTCGGTCGTTGACCTCGGCCTCTCGAACAGCTGTAATCGGCAGGGAATATTTCTCGCGTAGAAAGCAGTCTCTTTTTCAATTTAATTTTACTTTCAGTGTTAGGCTTAGTTTTAGCTTTTTAGATTTTTTTTCGTTTGTAGTATTTTTCTGCGTGTGCGTAATTTCGCATTCGTGGGTAAAGTAATCGCGGTGCGTGTGAGCAAGTAAAGGGACACTCGCGGACGGGACAATCGCGGTGCGTGTACACATGGACACTCGCGGACAGGACAATCGCGGTGCGTGTGTAAGCGCGTGTGGGTGATTTGTTTAGACAAAATCGTCAATAAGAAATTGCATTCACCCTCTCTGCTTGAGAATCCTGTGAGGCGGGTTTTGATATGCCCTTGTGGATTTTTTCAAGTAGGCAGGCTTAATGCCGTCAACGAAAGGTGTGTGCTTCTTCATAAATTGTCGCAAGAATGTAGTGTCATATCGCATCGTATGGTAAGTCACAGTTTCTCTACGTCGGTAAGCGAGCGCTCTGTACGGAGAACTTGGCGCGCGATGCCAGACACTGCGCGTGTATGGAGTGCTGCCGCTGGACAGGCGTTTTTGGCCCGTTTTTTTACACATCGATAACTCAAAAATGAAGCTTCGGACGCAATTTTTTTATTCTTGATTTTCGTCTTATTTTGGCTTGTAGAATCACCCCTTAAAATTTTTGACAGGGGTGGTGAATATGGTCACGTGCGGTTGATATGGTACGGGCCTGAGACGAGTCGAGCACTAGAGCCGTCGCGGGGGCCAAGACGCGCGGCGGGAAAAAATAGGCGTTGCTTCTGAAAATCGGCCGTCGTGAGCAGTTAATTCCAAAGCCTGGCATAGATCATATATAAGGTTAGGAAAGTCTTCACACAAAGGAGGACTGACCATGTGCTATGTGCGCGTTTTCGGCGGGGCACCTCGTACAGCGGGAGTGTCGCGGCGGAAAGAGCGCTCATACCGAAAGGGTTAAACACACATATATTACGTATACTACACACACACACACACATGCCATTTGCATACGTAGAAATAATTTCAACCAAATATAACCACTGTATATGCACATTAGCTACGAGCACGCGCTATTAGGTGGGAGACGCGTGGAATGGTGATATAACCAATAACATGCCGAAAGTGATGGGTGGTAGTGGGGATCTGCGCAGATCGGCCGAAAATCGGTCGCGTCACAGTTATGCTCTTATTTGGAACAGAGGATAGAAGAAAATCCGAGCTGCCTCTGCTGGTCTAACAGCTTCTAACGGCACCGACAGCGAAGTCGATCCAGCGTCTTGCGGAAAAGTTCTTTTTTGCGGTGTCTCTTTAGTGAATCATCTGCTCGCGTAATTCATACTTCGCGCTTGGCGCTGAGCGGCTCCGGCATCACGGCATTTTCTCCAACTGTCGGTCGAAGCCGAAGCGAGCAGTATTCAAATAATATATTTGGAAACTAGTTATTTCAATAATGTATTATCTTATTTGGCTAGGTGTTATGTCTAAATAATTGTGCGTCAGTTTAGTTAAACATACAAACCGGTTTTCACAAGATTATTTCATTATTTGACTATGAAATGAAATCACTTTTTATTTCTTTTTTTTATTTTGTATTTGCATAAATTTTTATGCAGGTAATTTCTCAAATATTTTCTAATCTTCGTATGTCAACCCTGTCAACTATGTCACAAATACAGATTTCTTTATAGTATCTCAGACACACAAACACAGATACATATCATTGTGGGGTAAATATATAGACTCTGCGTAAATAGATCAGTGAACTGTGTTAGTTCAACTGACTTCCTTGTAGAATAGTCTATGTTTGATACCACAAAGTTAGTCACGTTATGTCACTCGGTGCTAGTTATTGAAAGGAAGCGAGTGAAGCAGTACAAGCGTAATAAAAAAAAAGTAATACAAAGTAGTCAAAATATATAGTGAAAGTAGTGAGAATGAATAGCGATGATTGTAATGATAGTGATTCGTCAACTCAAACGGAGTGTCATTGAACTGCAGTTTAAGCGCATACTGAAATACTAAGGCTTCTTCAAAGAAAGTAATTTTGGATGGTACTGATAATTTATAATAAATATCTCCTAAACTAATGATTTTTCAGTATAAATAGGTTAATACTTTTTTGTTGAGAATGCTCAGCTGGATCGAATAATGTGTTGAAAAATATATGATTATAGTTAGAAAAACACCGGTGACCTTCATGTGTCCTCTACGCGATTATCTACGGAAAAACTTTATCACATCAAATTATGTCCTCCTCGAAGCCATACAACTTGTTCCAGAAATATTTTTTAATATTATCAAAAACAAGCGAGATATTCTAGATGATAAAGTTAGGTGGGACACCATGTATAGTATCGAATACATTTTTGCGAATATCTGGGAAACTAAAGTCGAGCGGCGGTTACATATGTAAGGAAAAGTTGTTTACAATGTTGACCTTGACAACACATTTCAATTTCATAAAAATCGGTGAGGTCGTCTACTTTGTAAATAATTACCCGTTATTGGAGCTTTAACATCATTTTTCAAGAGAACGGTTGAGTTGCGACCCATGGTTACTTTCAGACTTTTTGTCGTCGTGACTAGTAGAATACGATACAATTAAAAAAAATTTGACCTTGAATTTCAAGGTCAAGGTCAATTTTGCGGCAACTTTTTTTAACAAATGTTCACCGATCCGAAGGTGTAGAATCATGCTATGACTGTCGTGACATACAATTTCCACGCATCCTGTACATAATAAATTGCTTCATACCACTAAATACAATGGAAAATAAGAACTTCAGATTAACGTTTGATAATTTCAACATTTTTGAAGTGAAACATTTAAGTCGTTGAACGTTAAGAAGAAGAATTGGTGACGTATTGGAACGACATAAATGAGGTTAAAGAAATTTTACAACAAGTAGATTTAGTATGTTCCACTGCAGATGTATGGTCTAATAAACGTAGATGATTCTTTGGAGCTACAGTTCACTGGATTGATTCTATAAGTTTTAGAAGAAAGTCTGTAGCATTAGCTCATTCGAAATTGGTCGAGGAGGTCAGGATAAAATTAAGGAACACGTTCCTTGACGGTTCTGGGGTAAGCGCTGAGTGATCCAAAACAGTCTTCTTACTAGAAGACTTACTCACCTTTCTTATTCCGTCGCCAGATCCCTTAGGAACAATAACACTTATTTTGGATAACTAGCAGTACGACGTCACGCCGCCTGCCACTCATAAAATCTTTCTCTCATGCCTCTTCCAAAGAATCCGCATATGACACCCAACACCCATGCGACTTCGAGTCGCTGGCTAACATCTGGTGCTCACCCGTCAAGCCATATTCTCGACATACAGAAACAAAACAGTCCTCAAGCTAGCCAGAAATAAGACTAAGTTAGAATAGCGTCGGGCTATCTGCTTTCCACCTTTCTTAAAATTCGGCCGCTGCTAACAAGCTTGTAGATTCAGTGGTACTCAGTATTTTCACAAACCTGCAAGCATATTAGAAAAAATTTATCAGTTATATCAGTTACCATACCAAAAAGTAGAAACAGATATTTTTGAATATGGAGGAAAAAACTATTTAGTTGTAGTAGATTATTTCTCTAAGTGGATAGATGTTAAACAACTTAAATCTAAGACTGAAAGTAGTGTAATAAGCGCATTAAAATCCATATTTGCGATACATGGAATACCAGAACATTTGATTGCGGACAACATGCCATTTTTATCATTGGAAATGAAGAATTTTGCACAATCTTGGAAATTTAAAATAACAACAAGTAGCCCACGATATCCGCAATGAAATGGTATCGCAGAAAAGGCAGTACAGATAGCCAAACAAATTATGAGAAAGTGCAATGAAGATAAAAGAGACATAGAGTTAGGATTATTAGCATATAGAAACGCACCGGTAGCAGATTTACCCTACAGTCCAGCACAAATTTTAATGAGTCGGGAAACGAGAACAACAATTCCCATAGTTGTAAACCACTTAATACCGAAGATAGCTGTCAATGTCTACGAAAAACAACTAAAGCGAAACGAAACAGTAAAACAATATTATGATAAAAGCGCAAAGAAAAGTATTACTTTTAAGGAGGGAGATAAGATATACATATATGATAGGCAAAGATGGAATCCGGGAAAAATTGTTAGAAAGTGTGAAACCCCAAGGTCATACATAATTGAGGATGAGAGAGGTAATCGACTAAGACGAAATACAAGACATATTACCAAAGATTAAGAAAAAGGGGGAGATGTTGTAGATATAGATACATAGAAGTAGGGAGAATGTATGTGTGTGTGTATGAGTGTGCAGAGAGCGCCCCCACGTGTGTGATGTGACTGGTCCTCAGAATAAGACTTACTACAGAACAATAAAGATATAAAGCAAGGAATTCAGTGTGTCCTGAATACGTCCTAGTCATAATAAAAGAATTTGACGAAACAAACTGTTTACTATTCCTACCGGCAACACGTGGAATTTATCCAGAATAATTCCTACAAATTGTGAAACAATTTATGTACAGGGTCCGGACAAATAGCATGTACAAGCGGGCACAGGGTGATTCCTTATGAAACAATTAAAAATAAAGTATAATAAAATTTTTTCATCCGAGGTTTCGTTTTCGAGAAAATCAAGTTTGAAAATCCGTTCCGTTCAAATTCAATTTCTGGTAAGATACGATGCGCTGTGCAACGTATGAGACTTATTCTGATTGTACACAATATCTACGCGATATTTCAAAATTATAGGATTCAAGAAAGAACAAAAAGATATTTTATCAAGAATATTTTATTATTGTCAATTACAGTACTGTTCACATTTATGTCCCCTATGTACTTTCTGTTCGTGTATCTCATCGCTTCGATAACTGAATGGAAACTGATTGCTCACGGGAATAACACAGTAGAAGTCGCAGAGCATTGTTTAACACCAGAATAAGTGTTATAGGTCGCACGACAAATTGTATCTTACCGGAAATTGAATTTGAACGGAACGGATTTTCAAATTCGATTTTCTCGAAACCGAAGCCTGGGACGAAAAAATTTTATTCTACTTTTTTTCTTATTTTTCATAAGGAATCGCCCTGTGCCTGCTTGTACATGTTATTTGGCCGGACCCTGTATATATGCTTGCATTTCTGCTGCAGTGCTACTCTGTAGATCCGTAAATCCCTTGCTTTTTTCGCTAACCACTACAGAGTCCCTCGCGTGCATCTGCATCTTCGACAGGGACATGCGCCGTTGTGGAGTTTTCACACTACTAATTCTTCCAGCTTCACCACCTGCATCATGTATCTCCACATCCGCATCCTTGTCTGTTTCATAATTCATTGCCAGATCTACGTCCATATTTTCCGGCCGGGTAATTAGCATAGCTAAGTAGTTTTTCCTCATTTTGATTAGTAGGGCCACTAGTAAACGTCGAAAATGGGGTCCACTCCAGCCGGGTCGCCTTTCCGGGATAAGGCTACTTACTAGGATGGGGTGGGGGTCTTTACACCGGAGGGATCAGTTTGACACTACACACTTTTACGTTCTTGCAGCTATGCACCCGTCGACATGATGCCTCGTACCTTGGGATGGACGTTCCGCTGTCTCCTGCTAATATGTGGCAAACTTGCAGGTAGGTATTTAGTATACCATGTACAGGTAGAAGTACAACTGGACGGCTCACCGCCCAGGCGGTGATACTACTCAATGTGCCTGCCACCTTCGCCAAATTTGAAACTTCCACTTTGACGTCTTCTTGATCTATGGTGTCTCCCAACGTCCTTTCGGACCAAGTGGTCAACTTGCGTCTCTCTGTGGCGGGAGCCGGAGAACGACCGGCCGACCAGAACATTAAGTATGATGGCTTCCAGATAACTGTGTGGATGTATCTCCTCCTGTAAGGATGGCAGTTATTCCCACCGCTGTTGCAAATTCCTCGTCACGCTCGAGGACCGAACACAGTACCGATCCAGACATTCTCTTCCATACTGTCGCCACGAAGCCGCACGCGTCCCGCATCCAATTAAGGTGTTTGGAAATGGCGAAAGACTCCCCGGCGATGACAACATCCTACTCGGCCAAGCTTTAGGTCCACGGGTCTGCGGCGGGCGCAAATGGCTGTTAGGTTTGTTTCTCTGTCTCCTTCAGTGCGGGCCTCTTAAACGGCTGCTTGGCTGACCAGCCGAGCGCGCCTGCACGTGTGCGTAGAGGAGGCCCTTCCAGGGAATAACTGTATCCTGAAAGAGTCCAGCTTGGCCCTCATAAGTGCCCCGATGTGATAAGCAGCTCGTCAGAGTGCTTCTCTCTCCCGGATCGTTCGCCAGTCGTGGAAACCTTCACGTAGGGTCTTCTCCCCACTAATGTTTCGTAGGTGGGTCCGAGTTCGCCTTAGGCTGGGTAGGGAGGACGCCCGCTCCCGTGTCCACCATTGTCTCGTCTTCTTCTGTTCTGGGCAATGGCATTTCCACCGGAAGCAGTGGCTTGTCTCTGCTGGATGGTGGCGAGGGCGAGGTTGGCATCAGTCCTCTTAGCTATTGGATGGAGTCCACCTCTTCCCTCAGGGCACAAACAAAGGGCACCTTTAACTTTTCAGACTTGAGCGGAATCTTGTCCACCCACGCAGAAAATCTCACTACTCAACTCAGCCGTCGGGTTCACTCTCATGATTTTCCCCAGCTCTTCCACACTGGGGACAAAATATCTCCGGGGAGGCATCGGCTTTACATTCAGTTTCAGTATGTCGCTTTACACCCGGAGCTCGAGTTCTTATCTTTCAAGCTCTACGATCTTCCTGTTAGTATCTGCCCGCTCGCGATAATGATCGGTAGTTGGCGGCCGTCCTCTTGGCCGCTTACTGTGGCTGTTGGATCCGCACGAAAGGATATGTCCAACTCCTTGCCGCTCATTTTTACATCTCGTGAACCCTGTCCATGGATGTGGTCGCGGCGTCTTTCAAGAGAGAGAATGCCGACGAAGGTGTACTTGTTGCATGGGTGCGGATCGCGTCCGTACCCGTTAACCATACAGATGATAATGCAGACTCCCACCTCGGGGTCGCGACACCGGGTGCCGCTCCTGAACTCTCTGCCGCACCTTCTTCCGGCCAAACTGGCCTCTTCTCCTCTGTTCCCGACACCCCTTGAGGGCGTGTCGTACTGTCCTCGTTTTCATCAGAATTGCTGTCTTTAAAGTTTCTCATCAGGATGTATGTATACGCATAACTGAGCGGTTCGCGCAACTTGTGACTTCCACCACGGTGGGGATAATTCCGCACTATTTAAGAACCCTAATGAAGAGGTGCCGAAGCCGAGCAGGAGGTTATCCGATGGTCAGCCACATGAGTTTCGTCCTCGACGGACGCATAGTGGAACGAATGGCACATTTAGCTAGACAAAATTAATAACTCAAAAACTATTATAGATATCAACACGATTCTTTTTGCGCACTTTATGGTTCGATGATTCCCTCTTTATGGCACATTGTGCACCCCTTCAGGAACTCGCGGGGTGGTAGGGGGTGCGCACCCCAATTTTTTTAACGAAAAAGTATAGAAAGTTTGGGGGAGTTGAATAGCCTGAAAAAAAGAAGTAAACATTGTCTGAAACATTTTTTCATATTTTACATAATTAAAAAAATATTAATGATTTACGTTTCTCGGGAGGAATCCTTGTTAGCGCGTGCTACATTTCGCAACAAATTTCGATGCTTCGATTCGATACTTTCACAATTACAGGTGCCATTTTGTTTTACGAATGGAATGTTAAGTCGAAGGTAAGTGATTTACAGTAGGAATAAACACACCATTTCAACACCATGACTAAATAATTAATAGGAAAATTGCCGACAAATATCAATTCTGTATTCCTGTTTATAAGCCGTCGGAGACAAATTTCTCAGTTCACCGGCTTGTACCCACCGTAATTCTTTCAAAATTGACTAGTTTATTTATCCTAGTTTCTAAAAATCTTTGTCTCAAAGCGCAACTCAGAGTACAACCCTGGTTTTTTATCGTTAAAGGCACCGGTTTAGCCATTTTAATAACATTTTTTTTTGTAAAATGGTTAAATCGAACAAAGAAGGGGAAAATTCTTTTCGCGCATATTATGGTTAGATGAGACCTTCTTTATGACACATTGTGCACACCTTCAGGTACTTGGGAGCGGCAGGGGGGGCGCACCCCCAATTTTTTGAACGAACAAGTACAGAAAGTTTGATGGCGCTGTATAGCTTGAATAAAAAGAAATAAACATTGTCTGAAACATTTTTTCATATGTTGCATAATTAAAAAAATATTCCGGATTTACGTTTCTTGGGAGCACCCCTTGTTCGTGCGTAGTACATTTCGCGACAACTTACGGTGATTCGATTCGATACTCTTCACAATTATATGTGCCATCGTTTTTTTAGAATTAAATGTTAAATCGAAGGTAAGTAATTTCCTGTAGGAATAAACATATCACTTTTACACCATGACTAAATAATTAATAGGAATGCTGCCGTAAAATATCAATTCTGTTTTCCCCTTTATAAGTTTTCGGAGATAAATTTCTCAGTTCATCGACTTGTACACTCCGTAATTCTTTCAAAATTAACTAGTTAATTTATCCCAGTTTCTAAAAATGTTGGTCTCAAAGTTTAATTCCGAGTACAACCATATTTTTTTTATTGTTAAAGATACCGCCACAGTGGAACGAATGGCACATTTAGCTACTCGAAATTAATTTGTCAAAAACTATTATAGGTGTCGACAAAATTCTTTTTGCCCACTTTATGGTTCGATGATGCCCTCTTCATGGCACATTGTGCATCCCTTTTGGCACTCAGAGGTTGGCAGTGGGTGCGCACCCTGAATTTTTTTAACGGAAACGTATAGAAAGTTTGGTGGCATAGAATAGCTCGAATAAAAAGAAATAAACATTGTCTGAAACATTTTTTCATATTTTCTTATATTATAGGTTTATGGCCCGACATCAAACATATGTAGAACTGAAAGCGTTATAACATTGTTAGTTATAAAGACAGCGACGCATTTCATCTCGGTTCAATATACTTTACAGTTTCATGTGCCATCTGTTCAATACCCAAGCAGTATTCAGAAATTAGTTGACGACTTGGGTTTATGATACATTATTTGTATCCACCTAATTGGCACCAGCAATCGTTTACCATCATATCAGTCAGTAATCTAATTATATTTTTCCCAATTCATAAACTCATTTAAACGGTTGACCTATCATAAATCCGTGAAACTTGCGACTACATGCTGTCTACCATAAACGTTCAAGTTTCGTCTCCTCTGATTCGCTAACTAAAGTCACATTTTCAGTTTTCAGGAGTTATTAATAATTGCACGTTCTAATAATAACGCACAGTAGTATATTTTTATGACATAAATAAATATAAATAAACATATACCGAAACAGAATGAATTTACATTGACTTAAAATAAATACAATAACAGTTTTACTATAATATAAATAAATATAAATAAACATATACCGAAACAGAATAAATTTACATTGACTTAAAATAAATACAATAACAGTTTTACTGTAACATTAATAAATATGAATAAACGTGTACCGAAACAGAATAAATTTACTTCAGCTTAAAATAAATACAATATAATTTTTACTATAAATGCGCGACTTAATTCAATACAACATATCTGAAATTTAATCAATATTAGTCGCTGTCACAGTCTGATTTTGCAGAACCGCCTTCAGTGCTAGAAATATCTGTTTCGGTATCAGTTATTTCATTTTCATTATAATCTGTTGGTATGATTAATAAATTAATTATACCTACTGAAAACATACTCATTTTTTTTTAGGCACATCTCTGAGGCTGCTAATTAATGAATCTGATGGTATGAGTAACATATTTAATAAATCTTCATTTGTTGCTATTCGAAATCTTTTTCTCGTATGGTGTTCGCGACACCTTCGGCAATCTTTGTTTCGCGCTTCCTGAGCTTCCTCAGATAATTGGCCAATGGGCAAAAATGAACTCTTTATTATATCGGTGCTATGATCTAAGATTTTATGTAATGTGACTGGCATGCAGTACCAGGGATATAAGCATAAATACAATTTTCTGGTTTCTTCAGCCATTTTCACGAAGTTGTCTATATTAATGCCGTATCCCGAAGATATTGCTGTGAGGAGGAAGCTTATTTTTTTAATTAAAGTTTCATTGACTCCAGTAATTGCAGCACTCAGATGTGTGTCTTTAAAAAATCGGCGAGCAGTGTTTCCATCATTTGTGGAACCATATCCCGGCTGTGGCTTATCTACAATTAATCCCATTTCTTCTTTGAAACGAGTCTGAAGTCTAGATTTCCGATTTTGTACACTAATTTTATCATTTGGCTCCTTAACATGCCATTTCTTAATGTCAAGTCGGTATCCAATATGCAAAAAACATTCAAAGCATCTAATCCAAGCATGTAACGTAGATAAGCCAAAACTATAATGATCCCTGTTACAACTGCATGGCGTCAATTCATCGTTCATATTTTTCGGTGTTAGTCCACAAATGTAACATTTTTGTGTTGAACGAGTTGCGGCCATAGCATTACAAACTTTACCATCAACCATTGTAAGCAATAATTGATGAGTAACTGTAATTTTCATGGAATCGATAAATAAAACTGTCGGACTTAAATGTTCTAGTTGATTTTCGATTAAACTAGTTTCTATTCTTACTGTCTCATTAGTTTCTTTAGTAAAAATGAATTTAATTGGCCGGCAGTACATAGCTGAAGATGGCCTAGGATTTTGCCATACTGTGTTGTCAGATTTCATTAATTTTAAAGGCACAAATGAAAATAAAAAAAGATATTCATCTGTAATTTCCGGATTAATAAATTTTTGTTTGTAAGTGCTGTGGCCGGAACTACCGTCACAACCCCACATAGAGACCAATATGAACGATGAATTGTTTGGGAGAAACTGTTTTATCTCATTAATTTGAGTTTTAACCAGACGTTCGGCAGTTAAGTCAAGAAGTGCTTGAAGAGTTACCTCTGCTCGCATCTCCGTCACAATAATAAATTCGCCTGCTGGGTTGCAAGCTTTTTTCTCTTGCTGCACACTGTAGTATGATGGAAACACGTTATGCCCAGCTTTCATACTGCACTTTCATGTTAACCTATACGAATTAGCGCTAGATTTAGAGTCAACGTAATAAGCCAAAGCCTCTGTCGCTGATAAAAGTCGCGTTACATTTACTGTTCGTTTTGTAATAACCGAAGTGGCTTTTTCGGGGCTCTGACTTATTGCTTGAATTGCTCTCGCTGCAGATCTTTTACCAGATATACGTAAAGAAATCTCTGCAGCTACCGATAATTCGTTAGTGCTCCGCGTTTCAATTAAATTTTGTACACGCGTTCTTTTTGTTTTCTGTGAAAGCAGTTCAAAATCTTTCGTAGGTCTTCCTATAGCTATGGATGTAGTTGCCCATGTTGTGGATGGAGTTGCCTATGATGTGGATGAAGTTGGCCATGATGTGGATGAAGTTGCCCATGGTGCAGTCGGAGTTGTCCGCGATGTGGATGGTGTTGCCCGCGATGAGGATGGAGTTGCCCGCGATATGGATGGAGTTGTCCGTGATGTAGATTGTTAGTTCACAACTCTTTGTGCAAGCTTGAAACTTCTTCTGTTAGTTTGACGAAATTTTTGATATTTTCATTTTCATCTCCCTTACACATTCTAGTGGAAGATTTTGGAAATCAAACTTGAGAGATAAATAGTTAAAAATACGCACAGTGCGTTCCTCCTTTGAATGAATGAACCACTGCTCAAAAAATTCTAATGTTGAAATGGCCACAGTAGTATCTGTTAAAAACAGTATTGATATTTTTAGGCAGCTTTCCTATAAATTATCTAGTCATCGTGTACTGTTAATAATACGTATTTATTACTACTGGCAATCACTTACCTTCAACGTTACGTTCCACTGTGGAAACAAAATGGTTGGAACGCGGCAAAAAAAATTATTTTCTTTCGTCAGTAAAATTAATAAACTACAAACACTTCGCCTGGAAATGAAATAAAAAGATGTACGGTTTATAAATAGAATAATATAATTTAAACAAACTTAAAGAAATAGATCAAAGATATAGAGTTTCGAACTGGTTTAAAATTCGCTTGGTAATAATACAAAATTAGCGTGATGTGCCCGTTTAAATACACAATCTAGGAAAGAAGGTGTGACTTTAGTTAGCGAATCAGAGGGGACGAAAGTTGAACGTTTATGGTAGACAGCATGTAATCGCAGGTTTCACGGATTTATGATAGGTCAATCGTTTAAATGAGTTTATGAATTGGGAAAAATATAATTAGATTACTGACTGATATGATGGTAAACGATTGCTGGTTCCAATTAGGTGAATACAAATAATGTATCGTAAACCCAAGTCGTCAACTAATTTCTGAATACTGCTTGGGTTTTGAACAGATGGCACATGAAACTGTAAAGTATATTGAACCGAGATGAAATGCGTCGCTGTCTTTATAACTAACAATGTTATAGCGCTTTCAGTTCTACATATGTTTGATGTCGGGCCATAAACCTATAATATAAGAAAATATGAAAAAATGTTTCAGACAATGTTTATTTCTTTTCATTCAAGCTATTCAGCGCCACCAAACTTTCTATACTTTTTCGTTAAAAAAATGGGGAGTGCGCACCCTCTGCCGCCCCCAAGTGCCTGAAGGGGTGCACAATGGGTCATAAAGAAGGTCTCATCTAACCATAATATGCGCGAAAAGAATTTTCCCATTCTTTGTTGGATTTAACCATTTTACAAAAAAAATGTTTTTAAAATGGCTAAACCGGTATCTTTAATAATAAAAAAACAGGGCTGTCCTCTGAGTTGCGCTTTGAGACAAAGATTTTTAGAAACTAGGATAAATAACCTAGTCAATTTTGAAAGAATTACGGCGGGTACAAACCGGTGAACTGAGAAATTTGTCTCTGACGGCTTATAAACAGGAAAACAGAATTGATATTTGACGGCAACTTTTCTATTAATTATTTAGTCATGGTGTTGAAATGATGTGTTTATTCCTACTGGAAATCACTTACCTTCGACTTAACATTCCATTCGTAAAACAAAATGGCACCTGTAATTGTGAAGAGTATCGAATCGAAGCATCGAAATTTGTTGCGAAATGTACTACGCACGAACAAGGGGTGCTCCCAAGAAACGTAAATCCGGAATATTTTTTTAATTATGCAACATATGAAAACATGTTTCAGACAATGTTTATTTCTTTTTTTCAGGCTATTCAACTCCACCAAACTTTCTATACTTTCTCGTTAAAAAAATTGGGGATGTGCACCCCTGAAGGGGTGCACAATGTGCCATAAAGAGGGAATCATCGAACCATAAAGTGCACAAAAAGAATCGTGTCGATATCTAAAATAGTTTTTGAGTTATTAATTTTGTCTAGCTAAATGTGCCATTCTTCGTTGTGCTGCGTAGGCCATATTCGTTCTCCTGAGTTCTCCAGCCAATAGATCCGGAATTTGTGTACTCCTGCGAAATTTTTTCTAAGGGTCAGTGACGGATTACCTTCTCCCCAGGGGGCACCAAAATTTCTCTATGTGCCAGCGGCGCGTTGTTCTTCCTGGGGAGGCCGTATTCAGACTCCTGTGTCCTCCAGGCGGTAGGTCCGTAATTTCTGCGACCCACCGAAATCCTTTCTAGCGGCCCGGGACACATAACCATCGCACCAGTGGCCTCAAAAGTTTTCAATGTGTCAGCAGCGCGTTGCACTCGCTGCGGAGGCCATATTCATGCTCCGGAACCCCGCAGTTGATAGGTATGTAATTTCTGCGACATCGCTCCTGGCCGTTAAAAATGATTTCGGTGGGTTGCAGAAATTACAGAACTACCGGCTGGAGGACACTTTAGAGTGAGCACGGTTTCCGTAGTGAGAGCAACGCGCCCCTGGCGCATAGAAAAATTTGCGAGGCCACTGGGGCGATGGTAATACGCACCTGGCCGTTAGAAAGGATTTCGGTCCTTCGCAAAAATTCCGAAATGTCTTCGAGAGCACTGGGGCGAAGGTAGTACGTCCCTGGCTTTACGGAAGGATTTCGGCTGTCCACAAAAATACGAGATCTACCGGCTGGAGTGCTCGTGGATATGAATATGGCCTCCGGAGCGAGATCAACGTGCCGCCGATGTATCGAAATAGGTAACGCTGTGAAATGGCGGTTTTGTTGCATTTAGTTACAGATATATACGAATATCACGTAAAAGCGCTTACGGACTTTCCTATAAGGCAGATTTCAGTCGTCTCGTCGCTGACTCCTGTTTATTTCTTGTCACCTAGGAGCAGTTTGTGTAGAAACACTGTATAATGGCGGTTTTGTTGCGTTTAGTTACAGATGTATAGGAATACCACGTGAAAGCGTCTACGTACATGCCGGTAAGGAAGATTTCTCTTATCTCGTCACTGATTCCTTCTCTATTGCACTACTTCTGTTTATGCGCTGCTCGCAGTGTGCTGCTGCCAGCGCGCAGTGCTTCGATGTTAACAGTTTTGCTCCGTACTGCGAGCTGTGTGCTGTGTACTGTGTGGTGTTCTATGCTGTCCAACTTTGTACTGTGCTGCATGATGTGTTGTGTGTTACTGCCTATGTGCTGTGCGTGCTGCGTGCTGTGTGATGTGTGCTGTATGCTGTGTGCCGTGTGCTGTGTGCTCTGCACTGTGCTCTACGTGCTGCGTGCTGTTTGCTGTGTGCTGTGTGCTGTGTGCTGTGTGCTGTGTCCTGTGTGCTGTGTGCTGTGTGCTGTGTGCTGTGTGCTGTGTACTGTGTACTGTGTGCTGTGTTCTGTGTGCTGTGTGCTGTGTGCTGTGTACTGTGTTCTGTGTGCTGTGTGTTGCGTGCAGCTCTGTGCTGTTCAACGCCTTTCTGTGTGCGGCAGCGATGAGTTGCACTCGATACGGGGGCCGTATTAACACTCCTGAGTTCACCAGCCGATAGGTCCGGAATCTCTGCGTTCCAGCGAAATTTCTTCTGAGAGTCAGATGCATTTTACCATGGCCCCAATGTCCTCCAAGATATTCCTATTCAGCTGCGGAGGCCATATTCATACACCTGAGTCCTCCAGCCGGTAGGTCTGTAATTTCTGCGAAACACCGAAATCCTTTCTCAGGGCCAGGGGCGTATTATCTTCACAATGGTGTGCACTAAAATTTGTCAATGCGACAGCCGCACGTTGTTTTCGCTGGGGAGGACGCACTCACACTCCCGAGTACAAGCATTCAGTCTATAACTTTTTTCAATTTTCATCGCTCCTATACCAGACAACATATTGGACTTAATGGTACCTTAGAGCGCATGAAATGACGAGTAAAATGCACTACAGAACTTTCTGAATAGGGTAATCACAGACCCCATTGGAACATGTTATATTATGGTTAATACAAGAATTACGCGTAATTCTATCACATGTTTCCAATTTACGTCGCTCCTATGCCAGATAGCTTATTGGGCTAAGCGGCATCTTAAAGCGCATGAAAAGTCGAGTAAAATGCACTACTGGACTTCCAGGATAGGGCAATCAGAGACCCGATTAGAACATTTTATATTATCGATAATATAAGAATTCAGCGTAATCCTACATCATTTTTCCAATTTACGTTGCCCCTGTGACAGATAGCGTATTGGGCTAGACGGCAACTAAAAGCGCAAGAAATGACGAGTAAAATGCACTACTGCACTTCCAGCATAGGGCAATCAGAGGCCCGATTAGAACATTTGATATTATGGTTAATACACGAATTCAGCGTAATTCTATCACATTCGTCCAATTTACGTCGCTCCTATTTCAGAGAACGCACTCGGCTAGCCAGCATATCAAAGCGCATGAAATGGCGACTAAAATGCACTACTGAACTACGAGCATAGGGTAATCAGAGACCCGATTAGAACATTTTATGTTATGGTTAATATAAGAATTAAGCGTAATTGTATCACATTTGTGCAATTTACGTCGCCCCTATTTCAGATAGCGTACTCTGATAGGCGGCATCTTAAAGCGCATGAAATGACAAGTAAAATGGACTACTGAACTTCGAGAATAGGGTAATCAGAGATCCGATTAGAACATTCTACATTATGGTTAATAAAAGAATTCAGCGTAATTCTATCACATTTTTCCCATTTACGTCGCTCCTATTTCACATAGTGTATTGGGCAGTGCTGCATCTTAAAGGGCATGAAGTGTCGTGTAAACTGCACTTCTGAACTTCCAGGATAAGGCAATCAGAGTCCCGATTGGAACATTTTATATTATGGTGAATATAAGAATTCAGCGTAATTCTATCACATTTGTCCAAATTACGTCGCTCCTATTTCAGATAGCGTATTCTGCTAGACGGCATCTTAAAGCGCATGAAATGACGACTAAAAAGCACGACTAAACTTCTAGGACTGGGCAATCAGCGAACCAATTAGATCATTTTATATTATGGTTAATATAAGAATTTAACGTAATTCCATCACGTTTTTCCAATTTACGTCGCTCCTATGGCAGATAGCGTATTGGGATAGGCGGCATGTTAAAGCGCATGAAATGACGAGTAAACTGCGCCACTAAACTTCTCGGATTCGGCCATCAGAGACCCGATTAGATCATTTTAAATTATGGTTAATATAAGAATTCGTCGGAACTCTATCACATTTCCTCAATTTACGCAGCTCCAATTTCAGATAGCGCATTGGGCTAGGCGGCACCATAAAGTCCATGAAGTGACGAGTAAAATGCACTATTAAACATCTATCACAGGGCAATCAGAGACCCGATTAGATAATTTTATATTATGGCTAATATAAAAATTCAGCGTGATTCTATCACATTCGTTCAATTTACCTCGCTCCTATTTCAGATAGCGTATTGGGCTATGCGTCATCTTAAAGCGCATGAAATGTCGAGTATAATGCATATCTAAACTTCTAGGATAGGGCAATAAGAGACCCGATTAGATCATTTTATATTATGGTTAATATAAGAATTCAGCGTAAGTCTATCACATTTTTCCAATTTACTCCGCTCCTATTTCAGTTAGCGAATTGGGCTAGGCGGCAATACGCTATCTGGCATAGGAGTGACGCATATTGAACAAATGTGATAGAATTACGCTGCGTTCTTATATTAACCATAATATAAAATGATCTAATCGGGTCTCTGATTGCCCTATCCTAGAAGTTTAGTAGTGCATTTTACTCCTACTTTCATACGCTTTAAGATGCCACCTAGCCCAATAGGCTATCAGAAATAGGAGCGACGTAAATTGAACAAATGTGATAGAATCACGCTGAATTCTTATACTAACCATAAGTTAAAATGGTCTAATCAGGTCTCTGATTGCCCTATCCTAGAAGTTTAATAGTGCATTTTACTCGTCATTTAATGCGCTATAAGGTGCCGCCTAGCTCAATACGATATCTGAAATAGTTGCGACGTGAATTGGACAAACGTGATAGAGTTACTCTGAATTCTTAAATTAACCATAATATAAGATGATCTAATCGGGTCTCTGATTGTACTATCCTAGAACTTTAGTAGTGCATTTTACTTCACATTTCATGCGCTTTGAGGTGCCGCCTAGCCCAATACGCTATCTGAAATTGTGCCTACGTAAATTGAACAAATGTGATAGAATTACGCTGAATTCTTATGAGGTGATGGGTGCGTAGTGGTCAACTACGATTTTGCGTTACACGCTCAATTTATTTACAATTAATATAACGAAATAAGAAGGAAGTGATTGTCAATGTCGCACGGCCGTATACGTTGTGTGTCGCAAGCGGTTCTGCCCCTGCCGAAAAGTCGCTGGTCTTTTTATGACCTTTTTCGGCGCTCTTATTTGAGATAGCGTATTGGGCTAAGCGGCATCTTAAAGCGCACGAAATGGCGAGTAAAAGGCACTACTAAACTTCTCGGATACGGCAATCAGACAACCGATTAGCTCATCTTATATTATGATTAATATAAGGAATCAGCGAAATTCTATCACATTTGTTCAATTTACGTAGCTCCAATTTCAGATAGCGTATTGGGCTAGGCCGCATCTTAAAGCGCATGAAATGGCGAGTAAAATGCACTATTATCCTTCTATGATAAGGCAATCAGAGACCCGATTAGATCATTTAAATTATGGTTAATATAAGAATTCACAGTAATTCTATCACATTTGTTCAATTTACGGCGCTCCTATTTCAGGTAGCGTATTGAGCTAGGCGGCATCTTAAAGCGCATGAAATGGCCAGTAAAATGCACTATTAGACTTCTAGGGTAGGGCAAACAGAGACCCGCTTATATCAATTTACATTATGGGTAATATAAGAATGCAGCGTAATTCTATCACATTTGTTCAATTTACGTCGCTGCTATTTCAGATAGCGTATCGGGCTAATCGGCATCTCAAAGCGCATGAAATGACGAGTGAAATGCACTAATAAACTTCTACGGTAGGGCGAACAGAGACCCGATTAGATCATTTTACATTATGGATAATATAAGAATTCAGCGAAATTCTATCACATTTGTTCAATTTACGTCGCTCCTATTTCAGATAGCGTATTGGGCTAAGCGGCATCTCAACGCGCATGGAATGACGAGTAAAATGCACTATTAAACTTCTAGGGTAGGGCGAACACAGACTCGATTAGATCATTTTACATTATGGTTAATATAAGAATTCAGCGAAATTCTATCACATTTGTTCAGTTTACGTCGCTCCTATTTCAGATAGCGTATTGGCCTAAGCAGTATCTCAAAGCGCATGAAATGGCGAGTGAAATGCACTATCAAACTTCTAGGGTGAGGCGAACAGAGACCCGATTACATCATTTTATATTACGGTTAATATAAGAATTCAGCGTAGTTCTATCACATTTTTTCAATTTACGTCGCTCCTTTTTCAGATAGCGTATTGGGCTAAGCGGCATCTCAAAGCGCATGAAATGGCCAGCAAAATGCACTAATATACTTCTAGGGTAGGGCAAACAGAGACTCGATTAGACCATTTTATAATATGGATAATTTAAGAATTCAGCGTAATTCTATCACATTTGTTCAATTTACGTCGCTACTATTTCAGATAGCTTATTGGGCTAATCGGTATCTCAAAGCGCATGAAATGGCGAGTGAAATGCACTATTAAGCTTCTATGATAGTGCAATCAGAGACCAGATTAGATCATTTTATATTTTGGTTAATATAAGAATTCAGCGAAATTCTATCACATTTGTTCAATTACCGTCGCTCCTATTTCAGATAGCGTATTCGGCTAAGCGGCTTCTCAAAGCGCATGAAATGACGAGTGAAATGCACTATTAAACTTCTAGGGTAGGGCGAACAGAGACCCGATTATATCAATTTACATTATGGGTAATATAAGAATTCAGCGAAATTCTATCACATTTGTTCAATTTACGTCGCTCCTATTTCAGATAGCGTATTGGGCTAAGCGGCATCTCAAAGCGCATGAATTGGCGAGTAAAATGCACTAATAAACTTCTAGGGTAGGGCGAACAGAGACCCGATTAGATCATTTTACATTATGGATAATATAAGAATTCAGCGAAATTCTATCACATTTGTTCAATTTACGTCGCTCCTATTTCAGATAGCGTAGTGGGCTAGGCGGCATCTTAGAGCGCGTGGAATGGCGAGTAAAATGCACTGTTAACCTTCTGTGTTAAGGCAATCAGAGACCCGATTAGATCAATCTATATTATGGTTACTTTAAGTATTCAGCAAAATTCTATCACATTCGTTCAATTTACGTCGCTCCTATTTCAGATAGCGTATTGGGCTAAGCGGCATCTCAATGCGCATGAAATGACGAGTGAAATGCACTATTAAACTTCTAGGGTAGGGCAAACAGAGACCCGATTAGATCATTTTATATTATGGTTAATTTAATAATTCAGCAAAATTCTATCACATTTCTTCAATTTACGTCGCTCCTATTTCAGATAGCGTACTGGGCTAGGCGGCATCTTACAGCGCGTGGAATGGCGAGTAAAATGCACAATTAAACTTCTAGGGTAGGGCGAACAGAGACCCGATTAGATCATCTTATATTATGGTTAATTTAAGTATTCAGCAAAATTCTATCACATTTGTTCAATTTACGTCGCTCCTATTTCAGATAGCGTACTGGGCTACGGGGCATCTTAAAGCGCGTGGAATGGCGAGTAAAATGCACTATTAAGCTTCTATGATAGTGCAATCAGAGACCAGATTAGATCATTTTATATTTTGATTAATATAAGAATTCAGCGAAATTCTATCACATTTGTTCAATTTCCATTCCTACTTCAGATAGCGTATTGGGCTAAGCGGCATCTCAACGCGCATGGAATGACGAGTAAAATGCACTATTAAACTTCTAGGGTAGTGCGAGCACAGACTCGATTAGATCATTTTACATTATGGTTAATATAAGAATTCAGCGAAATTCTATCACATTTGTTCAGTTTACGTCGCTCCTATTTCAGATAGCGTATTGGGCTAAGCGGCATCTCAAAGCGCATGAAATGGCGAGTGAAATGCACTATTAAGCTTCTATGATAGGGCAATCAGAGATCCGATTAGATCATTTTATATTTTGGTTAATATAAGAATTCAGCGTAATTCTATCACATTTGTTCAATTTACGTCGCTCCTATTTCAGATAGCGTATTGGGCTAAGCGGCATCTCAAAGCGCATGAAATGGCGAGTAAAATGCACTATTAAACTTCTGGGGTAGGGCAATCAGAGCTCCGATTAGATCATTTTATATTTTGGTTAATATAAGAATTCAGCGAAATTCTATCACATTTGTTCAATTACCGTCGCTCCTATTTCGGATAGCGTATTGGGCTAAGCGGCATCTCAAAGCGCATAAAATGGCGAGTAAAATGCACTATTAAACTTCTGGGGTAGGGCGAACACAGACTCGATTAGATCATTTTACATTATGGTTAATATAAGAATTCAGCGAAATTCTATCACGTTTGTTCAATTTACGTCGCTCCTATTTCAGATAGCGTACTCGGCTAGGCGGCATCTTAGAGCGCGTGGGATGGCGAGTAAAATGCACTGTTAACCTTCTATGTTAAGGCAATCAGAGACCCTTTTAGATCATTTTATATTGCGGTTAATATAAGAATTCAGCGTAATTCTATCACATTTGTTCAATTTACGTCGCTCCTATTTCAGATAGCGTACTGGGCTAGGCGGCATCTTAGAGCGCGTGGAATGGCGAGTAAAATGCACTGTTAACCTTCTATGTTAAGGCAATCAGAGACCCGATTAGACCATTTTATATTATGGATAATTTAAGAATTCAGCGCAATTCTATCACATTTGTTCAATTTACGCCGCTCCTATTTCAGATAGCGTATTGGGCTAATCGGCATCTCAGAGCGCATGAAATGGCGAGTGAAATGCACTAATAAACTTCTAGGGTAGGGCGATCAGAGACCCGATTAGATCAGTTTACATTATGGTTAATATAAGAATTCAGCGTAATTCTATCACATTTGTTCAATTTACGTCGCTCCTATTTCAGATAGCGTATCGGGCTAAGCGGCACCTCAAAGCGCATAAAATGGCGAGTAAAATGCACTATTAAACTTTTAGGGTAGGGCAAACAGAGACCCAATTAGATCATTTTATATTATGGTTAATTTATGAATTCAGCAAAATTCTATCACGTTTCTTCAATTTACGTCGCTCCTATTTCAGATAGCGTACTGGGCTACGGGGCATCTTAAAGCGCGTGGAATGGCGAGTAAAATGCACTATTAAGCTTCTATGATAGTGCAATCAGAGACCAGATTAGATCATTTTATATTTTGATTAATATAAGAATTCAGCGAAATTCTATCACATTTGTTCAATTTCCATTCCTACTTCAGATAGCGTATTGGGCTAATCGGCATCTCAAAGCGCATGAAATGACGAGTGAAATGCACTATTAACCTTCTAGGGTAGGGCGAACGGAGTCCCGATTAGATCATTTTACATTATGGTTAATATAAGAATTCAGCGAAATTCTATCACGTTTGTTCAATTTACGTCGCTCCTATTTCAGATAGCGTACTGGGCTAGGCGGCATCTTTGAGCGCGTGGAATGGCGAGTAATGTTCACTGTTAACCTTCTATGTTAAGGCAATCAGAGACCCGATTAGATCATCCTATATTATGGTTAATTTAAGAATTCAGCAAAATTCTATCATATTCGTTGAATTTACGTCGCTCCTATTTCAGATAGCGTATTGGGCTATGCGGCATCTCAATGCGCATGAAATCACGAGTGAAATGCACTATTAAACTTCAAGGGTAGGGCAACCGGAGACCCGATTAGATCATTTTATATTTTGGTTAATATAAGAATTCAGCGAAATTCTATCACATTTGTTCAATTACCGTCGCTCCTATTTCAGATAGCGTATTCGGCTAAGCGGCTTCTCAAAGCGCATGAAATGGCGAGTGAAATGCACTAATAAACTTCTAGGGTAGGGCGATCAGAGACCCGATTAGATCATTTTATATTACGGTTACTATAAGAATTCAGAGTAATTCTATCACATTTGTTCAATTTACGTCGCTCCTATTTCAGATAGCGTATTGGGCTAAGCAGTATCTCAAAGCGCATGAAATGGCGAGTGAAATGCACTATTAAACTTCTAGGGTGAGGCGAACAGAGACCCGATTACATCATTTTATATTACGGTTAATATAAGAATTCAGCGTAGTTCTATCACATTTTTTCAATTTACGTCGCTCCTTTTTCAGATAGCGTATTGGGCTAAGCGGCATCTCAAAGCGCATGAAATGGCCAGCAAAATGCACTAATATACTTCTAGGGTAGGGCAAACAGAGACTCGATTAGACCATTTTATATTATGGATAATTTAAGAATACAGCGTAATTCTATCACATTTGTTCAATTTACGTCGCTCCTATTTCAGATAGCGTATTGGGCTAATCGGCATCTCAAAGCGCATGAAATGACGAGTGAAATGCACTAATAAACTTCTAGGGTAGGGCGAACAGAGACCCGATTAGATCATTTTACATTATGGATATTATAAGAATTCAGCGAAATTCTATCACGTTTGTTCAATTTACGTCGCTCCTATTTCAGATAGCGTACTGGGCTAGGCGGCATCTTAGAGCGCGTGGAATGGCGAGTAAAATGCACTGTTAACCTTCTGTGTTAAGGCAATCAGAGACCCGATTAGATCAATCTATATTATGGTTACTTTAAGTATTCAGCAAAATTCTATCACATTCGTTCAATTTACGTCGCTCCTATTTCAGATAGCGTATTGGGCTAATCGGCATCTCAATGCGCATGAAATGACGAGTGAAATGCACTATTAAACTTCTAGGGTAGGGCAAACAGAGACCCTTTTAGATCATTTTATATTGTGATTAATTTAAGAATTCAGCAAAATTCTATCACATTCGTTCAATTTACGTCGCTCCTATTTCAGATAGCGTATTGGGCTAATCGGCATCTCAAAGCGCATGAAATGACGAGTGAAATGCACTAATAAACTTCTAGGGTAGGGCGATCAGAGACCCGATTAGATCATTTTACATTATGGTTAATATAAGAATTCAGTGAAATTCTATCACATTTGTTCAATTTACGTCTCTCCTATTTCAGATAGCGTATTGGGCTAATAGGTATCTCAGAGCGCATGAAATGGCGAGTAAAATGCACTATTAAACTTCTAGGGTAGGGCAATCAGAGACCCGTTTAGATCATTCTATATTATGGTTAATTTAAGAATTCAGCAAAATTCTATCACATTCGTTGAATTTACGTCGCTCCTATTTCAGATAGCGTATTCGGCTAAGCGGCTTCTCAAAGCGCATGAAATGACGAGTGAAATGCACAATTAAACTTCTAGGGTAGGGCGAACAGAGACCCGATTAGATCATCTTATATTATGGTTAATTTAAGAATTCAGCAAAATTCTATCACATTTGTTCAATTTACGTCGATCCTATTTCAGATAGCGTACTGGGCTACGGGGCATCTTAAAGCGCGTGGAATGGCGAGTAAAATGCACTATTAAGCTTCTATGATAGTGCAATCAGAGACCAGATTAGATCATTTTATATTTTGATTAATATAAGAATTCAGCGAAATTCTATCACATATGTTCAATTTCCATTCCTACTTCAGATAGCGTATTGGGCTAATCGGCATCTCAAAGCGCATGAAATGACGAGTGAAATGCACTATTAACCTTCTAGGGTAGGGCGAACGGAGACCCGATTAGATCATTTTACATTATGGTTAATATAAGAATTCAGCGAAATTCTATCACATTTGTTCAGTTTACGTCGCTCCTATTTCAGATAGCGTATTGGGCTAAACAGCATCTCAAAGCGCATGAAATGGCGAGTAAAATGCACTATTAAACTTCTAGGGTGAGGCAAACAGAGACCCGATTACATCATTTTATATTACGGTTAATACAAGAATTCAACGTAGTTCTACCACATTTGTTCAATTTACGTCGCTCCTTTTTCAGATAGCGTATTGGGCTAATCGGCATCTCGAAGCGCATGAAATGACGAGTGAAATGCACTATTAACCTTCTAGGGTAGGGCGAACAGAGACCCGATTAGATCATTTCACATTATGGTTAATATAATAATTCAGCGAAATTCTATCACATTTTTTCAATTTACGTCGCTCCTATTTCAGATAGCGTACTGGGCTAAGCGGCATCTCAAAGCGCATGAAATGGCAAGTAAAATGCACTATTAAGCTTCTATGATAGGGCGAACAGAGACCCGATTAGATCATTTTACATTATGGTTAATATAAGAATTCAGCGTAATTCTATCACATTTGTTCAATTTACGTCGATCCTATTTCAGATAGCGTACTGGGCTAGGCGGCATCTTAGAGCGCGTGGAATGGCGAGTAAAATGCACTGTTAACCTTCTATGTTAAGGCAATCAGAGACCCGATTAGATCTTTCTATATTATGGTTACTTTAAGTATTCAGCAAAATTCTATCACATTCGTTCAGTTTACGTCGCTCCTATTTCAGATAGCGTATTGGGCTAAGTGGCATCTCAATGCGCATGAAATGACGAGTGAAATGCACTATTAAACTTCTAGGGTAGGGCAAACAGAGACCCTTTTAGATCATTTTATATTGTGGTTAATTTAAGAATTCAGCAAAATTCTATCACATTCGTTCAGTTTACGTCGCTCCTATTTCAGATAGCGTATTGGGCTAAGCGGCAGCTCAAAGCGCATAAAATGGCGAGTGAAATGCACTATTAAACTTCTAGGGTAAGGCAAACAGAGACCCGACTAGATCATTTTACGTTAAGGATAATATAAGAATTCAGCGAAATTCTATCACATTTGTTCAATTGACGTCGCTCCTATTTCAGATAGTGTATTGGACCAAGCGGCATCTTAAAGCGTGTGGAATGGCGAGTAAAATGCACTAATAAACTTCTGGGGTAGGGCGATCAGAGACCCGATTAGATCATTTTACATTATGGTTAATATAAGAATTCAGCGAAATTCTATCACATTTGTTCAATTTACGTCGCTCCTATTTCAGATAGCGTACTGGGCTAGGCGGCATCTTTGGGCGCGTGGAATGGCGAGTAATGTTCACTGTTAACCTTCTATGTTAAGGCAATCAGAGACCCGATTAGATCATCCTATATTATGGTTAATTTAAGAATTCAGTAAAATTCTATCACATTTGTTTAATTAACGTCGCTCCTATTTCAGATAGCGTATTGCGCTAAGCGGCATCTCAAAGCGCATGAAATGACGAGGGAAATGCACTATTAAACTTCTAAGGTAGGGCGAACAGGGACCCGATTAGATCATTTTATATTTTGGTTAATATAAGAATTCAGCGAAATTCTATCACATTTGTTCAATTACCGTCGCTCCTATTTCAGATAGCGTATTCGGCTAAGCGGCTTCTCAAAGCGCATAAAATGACGAGTGAAATGCACTAATAAACTTCTAGGGTAGGGCGATCAGAGACCCGATTAGATCATTTTATATTATGGTAAATATAAGAATTCAGCGAAATTCTATCACATTTGTTCAGTTTACGTCGCTCCTATTTCAGATAGCGTATTGGGCAAGGCGGCATCTTAGAGCGCGTGGAATGGCGAGTAATGTGCACTGTTAACCTTCTATGTTATGGCAATCAGTGACCCGATTAGATCATCCTATATTATGGTTAATTTAAGAATTCAGCAATATTCTATCACATTCGTTCAATTTACGTCGCTCCTATTTCAGACAGCGTATTGGGCTAAGCGGCATCTCAATGCGCATGAAATGACGAGTGAAACGCACTATTAAACTTCAAGGGTAGGGCAAACAGAAACCCTATTAGATCATTTTATATTATGGTTAATATAAGAATTCAGCAAAATTCTATGACATTCGTTCAATTTACGTCGCTCCTATTTCAGATAGCGTACTGGGCTAAGCGGCATCTCAAAGCGCATGAAATGACGAGTGAAATGCACTATAAAACTTCTAGGGTAGGGCGAACAGAGACCCGATTAGATCATTTCACATTATGGTTAATATAATTATTCAGCGAAATTCTATCACATTTTTTCAATTGACGTCGCTCCTATTTCAGATAGCGTATTGGGCTGAGCGGCATCTCAAAGCGCATGAAATGGTGAGTAAAATGCACTCTTAAACTTCTTGGGTAGGGCAAACAGAGACCCTATTAGATCATTTTATATTATTGATTATTTAAGAATTCAGCGAAATTCTATCACATTTGTTCAATTACCGTCGCTCCTATTTCAGATAGCATATTCGGCTAAGCAGCATCTCAAAGCGCATGAAATGGCCACTAAAATGCACTATAAAACTTCTAGGGTAGGGCGAACAGAGACCCGATTAGATCATTTTACATTATGGATAATATAAGAATTCAGCGAAATTCTATCACATTTGTTCAATTGACGTCGCTGCTATTTCAGATAGCGTATTGGACCAAGCGGCATCTTAAAGCGCGTGGAATGGCGAGTAAAATGCACTATTAAACTTCAATGATAGGGCAATCAGAGACCCGATTAGATCATTTTATATTACGGTTAATATAAGAATTCAGCGTCATTCTATCACATTTGTTCAATTTACGTCGCTCCTATTTCAGATAGCGTACTGGGCTAGGCGGCATCTTAGAGCGCGTGGAATGGCGAGTAATGTGCACTGTTAATCTTCTATGTTATGGCAATCAGAGACCCGATTAGATCATCCTATATTATGGTTAATTTAAGAATTCAGCAATATTCTATCACATTCGTTCAATTTACGTCGCTCCTATTTCAGATATCGTATTGGGCTAAGCGGCATCTCAATGCGCATGAAATGCCGAGTGAAATGCACTATTAAACTTCAAGGGTAGGGCACACAGAAACCCTATTACATCATTTTATATTATGGTTAATATAAGAATTCAGCAAAATTCTATGACATTCGTTCAATTTACGTCGCTCCTATTTCAGATAGCGTACTGGGCTAAGCGGCATCTCAAAGCGCATGAAATGACGAGTGAAATGCACTATAAAACTTCTAGGGTAGGGCGAACAGAGACCCGATTAGATCATTTCACATTATGGTTAATATAATTATTCAGCGAAATTCTATCACATTTTTTCAATTGACGTCGCTCCTATTTCAGATAGCGTATTGGACCAAGCGGCATCTTAAAGCGCGTGGAATGGCGGGTAAAATGCACTATTAAACTTCTATGATAGGGCAATCAGAGAACCGATTAGATCATTTTATATTTTGGCTAATATAAGAATTCAGCGAAATTCTATCACAATTGTTCAATTTACGTCGCTCCTATTTCAGATAGCGTATTGGGCTAAGCGGCATCTTAAAGCGCGTGGAATGGCGAGTAAAATGCAGTATTACACTTCTAGGGTAAGGCAAACAGAGACCCGATTAGATCATTTTATATTACGGTTAATATAAGAATTCAGAGTAATTCTATCACATTTGTTCAATTTACGTCGCTCCTATTTCAGATAGCGTATTGGGCTAAGCGGCATCTCAAAGCGCATGAAGTGGCCAGTAAAATGCACTATTATACTTCTAGGGTAGGGCAAACAGAGACCCGATTAGACTATTTTATATTATGGATAATTTAAGAATTCAGCGTAATTCTATCACATTTGTTCAATTTACGTCGCTCCTATTTCAGATAGCGTATTGGGCTAAGCGGCATCACAAAGCGCATGACATGGCGAGTAAAATGCACTATTAAACTTCTAGGGTAGGGCAAACAGAAACCCTATTAGATGATTTTAAATTATGGTTAATTTAAGAATCCAGCGTAATTCTATCACATTTGTTCAATTGACGTCGCTCCTATTTCAGATAGCGTATTGGTCCAAGCGGCATCTTAAAGCGCGCGGAATGGCGAGTAAAATGCACTATTAAACTTCTATGATGGGGCAATCAGAGACTCGATTAGATCATTTTATATTTTGGTTAATATAAGAGTTCAGCGAAATTCTATCACATTTGTTCAATTACCGTCGCTCCTATTTCAGATAGCGTATTCGGCTAAGCGGCTTCTCAAAGCGCATGAAATGGCGAGTGAAATGCACTATTAAGCTTCTATGATAGTGCAATCAGAGACCAGATTAGATCATTTTATATTTTGGTTAATATAAGAATTCAGCGAAATTCTATCACATTTGTTCAATTACCGTCGCTCCTATTTCAGATAGCGTATTCGGCTAAGCGGCTTCTCAAAGCGCATGAAATGACGAGTGAAATGCACTATTAAACTTCTAGGGTAGGGCGAACAGAGACCCGATTATATCAATTTACATTATGGGTAATATAAGAATTCAGCGAAATTCTATCACATTTGTTCAATTTACGTCGCTCCTATTTCAGATAGCGTATTGGGCTAAGCGGCATCTCAAAGCGCATGAATTGGCGAGTAAAATGCACTATTAAACTTCTAGGGTAGGGCAAACAGAGACCCGATTAGACCATTTTATATTATGGATAATTTAAGAATTCAGCGTAATTCTATCACATTTGTTCAATTTACGTCGCTCCTATTTCAGATAGCGTATTGGGCTAAGCGGCATCTCAAAGCGCATGAAATGACGAGTGAAATGCACTAATAAACTTCTAGGGTAGGGCGAACAGAGACCCGATTAGATCATTTTATATTATGGTTAATTTAATAATTCAGCAAAATTCTATCACATTTGTTCAATTTACGTCGCTCCTATTTCAGATAGCGTATTGGGCTACGCGGCATCTTAAAGCGCGTGGAATGGCGAGTAAAATGCACTATTAAGCTTCTATGATAGTGCAATCAGAGACCAGATTAGATCATTTTATATTTTGATTAATATAAGAATTCAGCGAAATTCTATCACATTTGTTCAATTTCCATTCCTACTTCAGATAGCGTATTGGGCTAAGCGGCATCTCAACGCGCATGGAATGACGAGTAAAATGCTCTATTAAACTTCTAGGGTAGTGCGAACACAGACTCGATTAGATCATTTTACATTATGGTTAATATAAGAATTCAGCGAAATTCTATCACATTTGTTCAGTTTACGTCGCTCCTATTTCAGATAGCGTATTGGGCTAAGCGGCATCTCAAAGCGCATGAAATGGCCAGCAAAATGCACTAATATACTTCTAGGGTAGGGCAAACAGAGACTCGATTAGACCATTTTATAATATGGATAATTTAAGAATTCAGCGTAATTCTATCACATTTGTTCAATTTACGTCGCTCCTATTTCAGATAGCGTATTGGGCTAATCGGCATCTCAAAGCGCATGAAATGGCGAGTGAAATACACTATTAATCTTCTAGGGTAGGGCGAACGGAGACCTGATTAGATCATTTTACATTATGGATATTATAAGAATTCAGCGAAATTCTATCACATTTGTTCAATTGACGTCGCTGCTATTTCAGATAGCGTATTGTACCAAGCGGCATCTTAAAGCGCGTGGAATGGCGAGTAAAATGCACTGTTAACCGTCTATGGTAAGGCAATCAGAGACCCTTTTAGATCATTTTATATTACGGTTAATATAAGAATTCAGCGTAATTCTATCACATTTGTACAATTTACGTCGCTCCTATTTCAGATAGCGTATTGGGCTAAGCGGCATCTCAAAGCGCATGAAATGGCGAGTAAAATGCACTATTAAACTTCTAGGGTAGGGCAATCAGAGACCCGATTAGATCATTTTATATTTTGGTTAATATAAGAATTCAGCGAAATTCTATCACGTTTGTTCAATTTACGTCGATCCTATTTCAGATAGCGTACTGGGCTAGGCGGCATCTTAAAGCGCGTGGAATGGCGAGTAAAATGCACTGTTAACCTTCTGTGTTAAGGCAATCAGAGACCCGATTAGATCAATCTATATTATGGTTACTTTAAGTATTCAGCAAAATTCTATCACATTCGTTCAATTTACGTCGCTCCTATTTCAGATAGCGTATTGGGCTAATCGGCATCTCAATGCGCATGAAATGACGAGTGAAATGCACTATTAAACTTCTAGGGTAGGGCAAACAGAGACCCTTTTAGATCATTTTATATTGTGGTTAATTTAAGAATTCAGCAAAATTCTATCACATTCGTTCAATTTACGTCGCTCCTATTTCAGATAGCGTATTGGGCTAATCGGCATCTCAAAGCGCATGAAATGACGAGTGAAATGCACTAATAAACTTCTAGGGTAGGGCGATCAGAGACCCGATTAGATCATTTTACATTATGGTTAATATAAGAATTCAGTGAAATTCTATCACATTTGTTCAATTTACGTCTCTCCTATTTCAGATAGCGTATTGGGCTAATAGGTATCTCAGAGCGCATGAAATGGCGAGTAAAATGCACTATTAAACTTCTAGGGTAGGGCAATCAGAGACCCGTTTAGATCATTCTATATTATGGTTAATTTAAGAATTCAGCAAAATTCTATCACATTCGTTGAATTTACGTCGCTCCTATTTCAGATAGCGTATTCGGCTAAGCGGCTTCTCAAAGCGCATGAAATGACGAGTGAAATGCACAATTAAACTTCTAGGGTAGGGCGAACAGAGACCCGATGAGATCATTTTATATTATGGTTAATTTAATAATTCAGCAAAATTCTATCACATTTCTGCAATTTACGTCGCTCCTATTTCAAATAGCGTACTGGGCTAGGCGGCATCTTAAAGCGCGTGGAATTGCTAGTAAAATGCACAATTAAACTTCTAGGGTAGGGCGAACAGAGACCCGATTAGATCATCTTATATTATGGTTAATTTAAGAATTCAGCAAAATTCTATCACATTTGTTCAATTTACGTCGATCCTATTTCAGATAGCGTACTGGGCTACGGGGCATCTTAAAGCGCGTGGAATGGCGAGTAAAATGCACTATTAAGCTTCTATGATAGTGCAATCAGAGACCAGATTAGATCATTTTATATTTTGATTAATATAAGAATTCAGCGAAATTCTATCACATTTGTTCAATTTCCATTCCTACTTCAGATAGCGTATTGGGCTAATCGGCATCTCAAAGCGCATGAACTGACGAGTGAAATGCACTATTAACCTTCTAGGGTAGGGCGAACGGAGACCCGATTAGATCATTTTACATTATGGTTAATATAAGAATTCAGCGAAATTCTATCACATTTGTTCAGTTTACGTCGCTCCTATTTCAGATAGCGTATTGGGCTAATCGGCATCTCAAAGCGCATGAAATGACGAGGGAAATGCACTATTAAACTTCTAAGGTAGGGCGAACAGGGACCCGATTAGATCATTTTATATTTTGGTTAATATAAGAATTCAGCGAAATTCTATCACATTTGTTCAATTACCGTCGCTCCTATTTCAGATAGCGTATTCGGCTAAGCGGCTTCTCAAAGCGCATGAAATGACGAGTGAAATGCACTAATAAACTTCTAGGGTAGGGCGATCAGAGACCCGATTAGATCATTTTATATTATGGTTAATATAAGAATTCAGCGAAATTCTATCACATTTGTTCAATTTACGTCGCTCCTATTTCAGATAGCGTATTGGGCTAAGCGGCATCGTAAAGCGCGTGGAATGGCGAGGGAAATGCAGTATTACACTTCTAGGGAAGGCAAACAGAGACCCGATTAGATCATTTTATATTACGGTTAATATAAGAATTCAGCGTCATTCTATCACATTTGTTCAATTTACGTCGCTCCTATTTCAGATAGCGTACTGGGCTAGGCGGCATCTTAGAGCGCGTGGAATGGCGAGTAATGTGCACTGTTAACCTTCTATGTTATGGCAATCAGAGACCCGATTAGATCATCCTATATTATGGTTAATTTAAGAATTCAGCAATATTCTATCACATTCGTTCATTTTACGTCGCTCCTATTTCAGATAGCGTATTGGGCTATGCGGCATCTCAAAGCGCATGAAATGGCAAGAAAAATGCAGTATTAAACTTCTAGGGTAGGGCAATCAGAGACCCGGTTATATCATTTTATATTATTGTTAATATAAGAATTCCGCGAAATTCTATCACATTTGTTCAATTTACGTCGCTCCTATTTCAGATAGCGTATTGGGCTAAGCGGCATCTCAAAGCGCATGAAATGGCGAGAAAAATAGAGTATTAAACTTCTAGGGTAGGGCAATCAGAGACCCGGTTAGATCATTTTATATTTTGGTTTCTTTAAGAATTCAGCAAAATTCTATCACATTTGTTTAATTAACGTCGCTCCTATTTCAGATAGCGTATTGGGCTAAGCGGCATCTCAAAGCGCATGAAATGGAGAGTGAAATGCACTGTTAAGCTTCTATGATAGGGCAAGCAGAGACCCGATTAGATCATTTTATATTTTGGTTAATATAAGAATTCAGCAAAATTCTATGACATTCGTTCAATTTACGTCGCTCCTATTTCAGATAGCGTACTGGGCTAAGCGGCATCTCAAAGCGCATGAAATGACGAGTGAAATGCACTATAAAACTTCTAGGGTAGGGCGAACAGAGACCCGATTAGATCATTTCACATTATGGTTAATATAATTATTCAGCGAAATTCTATCACATTTTTTCAATTGACGTCGCTCCTATTTCAGATAGCGTATTGGACCAAACGGCATCTTAAAGCGCGTGGAATGGCGGGTAAAATGCACTATTAAACTTCTATGATAGGGCAATCAGAGAACCGATTTGATCATTTTATATTTTGGCTAATATAAGAATTCAGCGAAATTCTATCACAATTGTTCAATTTACGTCGCTCCTATTTCATATAGCGTATTGGGCTAAGCGGCATCTTAAAGCGCGTGGAATGGCGAGTAAAATGCAGTATTACACTTCTAGGGTAAGGCAAACAGAGACCCGATTAGATCATTTTATATTACGGTTAATATAAGAATTCAGAGTAATTCTATCACATTTGTTCAATTTACGTCGCTCCTATTTCAGATAGCGTATTGGGCTAGGCGGCATCTTAAAGCGCATGAAATGGCCAGTAAAATGCACTATTATACTTCTAGGGTAGGGCAAACAGAGACCCGATTAGACTATTTTATATTATGGATAATTTAAGAATTCAGCGTAATTCTATCACATTTGTTCAATTTACGTCGCTCCTATTTCAGATAGCGTATTGGGCTAAGCGGCATCACAAAGCGCATGACATGGCGAGTAAAATGCACTATTAAACTTCTAGGGTAGGGCAAACAGAAACCCTATTAGATGATTTTAAATTATGGTTAATTTAAGAATCCAGCGTAATTCTATCACATTTGTTCAATTTACGTCGCTCCTATTTCAGATAGCGTACTGGGCTAAGAGGCATCTCAGAGCGCATGAAATGGCGAGTGAAATGCACTATTAAACTTCGAGGGTCAGGCAAACAGAGACCCGATTAGATCATTTTATATTACGGTTAATATAAGAATTCAGCGTAACTCTATCACATTTGTTCAATTTACGTCGCTCCTATTTCAGATAGCGTATTGGGCTAAGCGGCATCTCAAAGCGCATGAAATGGCGAGTGAAATGCACTATTAATCTTCTAGGGTAGGGCGAACGGAGACCCGATTAGATCATTTTACATTATGGTTAATATAAGAATTCAGCGAAATTCTATCACGTCTGTTCAATTTACGTCGCTCCTATTTCAGATAGCGTACTGGGCTAGGCGGCATCTTAGAGCGCGTGGAATGGCGAGTAAAATGCACTGTTAACCTTCTATGTTAAGGCAATCAGAGACCCTTTTAGATCATTTTATATTGCGGTTAATATAAGAATTTAGCGTAATTCTATCACATTTGTTCAATTGACGTCGCTGCTATTTCAGATAGCGTATTGGACCAAGCGGCATCTTAAAGCGCGTGGAATGGCGAGTAAAATGCACTATTAAACTTCTATGATAGGGCAATCAGAGACCCGATTAGATCATTTTATATTACGGTTAATATACGAATTTAGCGAAATTCTATCACATTTGTTCAATTACCGTCGCTCCTATTTCAGGTAGCGTATTCGGCTAAGCGGCTTCTCAAAGCGCATGAAATGACGAGTGAAATGCACTAAATAAACTTCTAGGGTAGGGCGATCAGGGACCCGATTAGATCATTTTACATTCTGGTTAATATAAGAATTCAGCGAAATTCTATCACATTTGTTCAGTTTAAGTCGCTCCTATTTCAGATAGCGTATTCGGCTAAGCGGCATCGTAAAGCGCGTGGAATGGCGAGGGAAATGCAGTATTACACTTCTAGGGAAGGCAAACAGAGACCCGATTAGATCATTTTATATTACGGTTAATATAAGAATTCAGCGTCATTCTATCACATTTGTTCAATTTACGTCGCTCCTATTTCAGATAGCGTATTCGGATAAGCGGCTTCTCAAAGCGCATGAAATGACGAGTGAAATGCACTATTAAACTTCTAGGGTAGGGCGAACAGAGACCCGATTAGATCATTTTACATTATGGTTAATATAAGAATTCAGCGAAATTCTATCACATTTGTTCAATTTACGTCGCTCCTATTTCAGATAGCGTATTTGGCTAAGCGGCATCTCAAAGCGCATGAAATGGCGAGTGAAATGCACTATCAATCTTCTAGGGTAGGGCGAACGGAGACCCGATTAGATCATTTTACATGATGGTTAATATAAGAATTCAGCGAAATTCTATCACATTTGTTCAATTTACGTCGCTCCTATTTCAGATAGCGTACTGGGCTAGGCGGCATCTTAGAGCGCGTGGAATGGCGAGTAATGTGCACTGTTAACCTTCTATGTTATGGCAATCAGAGACCCGATTAGATCATCCTATGTTATGGTTAATTTAAGAATTCAGCAATATTCTATCACATTCGTTCAATTTACGTCGCTCCTATTTCAGATAGCGTATTGGGCTAAGCGGCATCTCAATGCGCATGAAATGACGAGTGAAATGCACTAATAAACTTCTAGGGTAGGGCGAACAGAGACCCGATTAGATCATTTTACATTATGGATATTATAAGAATTCAGTGAAATTCTATCACATTCGTTCAATTTACGTCGCTCCTATTTCAGATAGCGTATTGGGCTAATCGGCATCTCAAAGCGCATGAAATGACGAGTGAAATGCACTAATAAACTTCTAGGGTAGGGCGATCAGAGACCCGATTAGATCATTTTACATTATGGTTAATATAAGAATTCAGCAAAATTCTATCACATTCGTTGAATTTACGTCGCTCCTATTTCAGATAGCGTATTCGGCTAAGCGGCTTCTCAAAGCGCATGAAATGAGGAGTGAAATGCACAATTAAACTTCTAGGGTAGGGCGAACAGAGACCCGATGAGATCATTTTATATTATGGTTAATTTAATAATTCAGCAAAATTCTATCACATTTCTGCAATTTACGTCGCTCCTATTTCAAATAGCGTACTGGGCTAGGCGGCATCTTAAAGCGCGTGGAATGGCTAGTAAAATGCACAATTAAACTTCTAGGGTAGGGCGAACAGAGACCCGATTAGATCATCTTATATTATGGTTAATTTAAGAATTCAGCAAAATTCTATCACATTTGTTCAATTTACGTCGATCCTATTTCAGATAGCGTACTGGGCTACGGGGCATCTTAAAGCGCGCGGAATGGCGAGTAAAATGCACTATTAAGCTTCTATGATAGTGCAATCAGAGACCAGATTAGATCATTTTATATTTTGATTAATATAAGAATTCAGCGAAATTCTATCACATTTGTTCAATTTCCATTCCTACTTCAGATAGCGTATTGGGCTAATCGGCATCTCAAAGCGCATGAAATGACGAGTGAAATGCACTATTAACCTTCTAGGGTAGGGCGAACGGAGACCCGATTAGATCATTTTACATTATGGTTAATATAAGAATTCAGCGAAATTCTATCACATTTGTTCAGTTTACGTCGCTCCTATTTCAGATAGCGTATTGGGCTAAACAGCATCCCAAAGCGCATGAAATGGCGAGTAAAATGCACTATTAAACTTCTAGGGTGAGGCAAACAGAGACCCGATTACATCATTTTATATTACGGTTAATACAAGAATTCAACGTAGTTCTACCACATTTGTTCAATTTACGTCGCTCCTTTTTCAGATAGCGTATTGGGCTAATCGGCATCTCAAAGCGCATGAAATGACGAGTGAAATGCACTATTAACCTTCTAGGGTAGGGCGAACGGAGACCCGATTAGATCATTTTACATTATGGATATTATAAGAATTCAGCGAAATTCTTTCACATTTGTTCAATTGACGTCGCTGCTATTTCAGATAGCGTATTGTACCAAGCGGCATCTTAAAGCGCGTGGAATGGCGAGTAAAATGCACTGTTAACCTTCTATGTTAAGGCAATCAGAGACCCTTTTAGATCATTTTATATTGCGGTTAATATAAGAATTCAGCGAAATTCTATCACATTTGTTCAATTTACGTCGCTCCTATTTCAGATAGCGTATTGGGCTAAGCGGCATCTCAAAGCGCATGAAATGGCGAGAAAAATGCAGTATTAAACTTCTAGGGTATGGGAATCAGAGACCCGGTTAGATCATTTTATATTTTGGTTTCTTTAAGAATTCAGCAAAATTCTATCACATTTGTTTAATTAACGTCGCTCCTATTTCAGATAGCGTATTGGGCTAAGCGGCATCTCAAAGCGCATAAAATGGCGAGTAAAATGCACTATTAAACTTCTAGGGTAGTGCAAACAGAGACCCGATTAGATCATTTTATATTATGGATAATTTAAGAATGCAGCGTAATTCTATCACATTTGTTCAATTTACGTCGCTCCTATTTCAGATAGCGTATTGGGCTAATCGGCATCTCAAAGCGCATGAAATGACGAGTGAAATGCACTAATAAACTTCTAGGGTAGGGCGATCAGAGACCCGATTAGATCATTTTACATTATGGATAATATAAGAATTCAGCGAAATTCTATCACATTTGTTCAATTTACGTCGCTCCTATTTCAGATAGCGTACTGGGCTAATCGGCATCTCAAAGCGCATGAAATGACGCGTGAAATGCACTATTAAACTTCTAGGGTAAGGCAAACAGAGACCCGATTAGATCATTTTATATTACGGTTAATATAAGAATTCAGCGTAATTCTATCACATTTGTTCAATTTACGTCGCTCCTATTTCAGATAGCGTATTGGGATAAGCGGCATCTCAAAGCGCATGAAATGGCGAGTAAAATGCACTATTAAACTTCTATGGTAGGGCAATCAGAGACCCGATTAGATCATTTTATATTTTGTTAATATAAGAATTCAGCGAAATTCTATCACATTTTTTCAGTTTACGTCGCTCCTATTTCAGATAGCGTAATGGGCTAAGCGGCATCTCAAAGCGCATGAAATGGTGAGTAAAATGCACTATTCAACTTGTAGGGTAGGGCGAACAGAGACCCGATTAGATCATTTCACATTATGGTTAATATAATAATTCAGCGAAATTCTATCACATTTTTTCAATTTACGTCGCTCCTATTTCAGATAGCGTACTGGGCTAAGCGGCATCTCAAAGCGCATGAAGTGGCAAGTAAAATGCACTATTAAGCTTCTATGATAGGGCGAACAGAGACCCGATTAGATCATTTTACATTATGGTTAATATAAGAATTCAGCGTAATTCTATCACATTTGTTCAATTTACGTCGCTCCTATTTCAGATAGCGTACTGGGCTAGGCGGCATCTTAGAGCGCGTGGAATGGCGAGTAATGTGCACTGTTAATCTTCTATGTTATGGCAATCAGAGACCCGATTAGATCATCCTATATTATGGTTAATTTAAGAATTCAGCAATATTCTATCACATTCGTTCAATTTACGTCGCTCCTATTTCAGATATCGTATTGGGCTAAGCGGCATCTCAATGCGCATGAAATGCCGAGTGAAATGCACTATTAAACTTCAAGGGTAGGGCACACAGAAACCCTATTACATCATTTTATATTATGGTTAATATAAGAATTCAGCAAAATTCTATGACATTCGTTCAATTTACGTCGCTCCTATTTCAGATAGCGTACTGGGCTAAGCGGCATCTCAAAGCGCATGAAATGACGAGTGAAATGCACTATAAAACTTCTAGAGTAGGGCGAACAGAGACCCGATTAGATCATTTCACATTATGGTTAATATAATTATTCAGCGAAATTCTATCACATTTTTTCAATTGACGTCGCTCCTATTTCAGATAGCGTATTGGACCAAGCGGCATCTTAAAGCGCGTGGAATGGCGGGTAAAATGCACTATTAAACTTCTATGATAGGGCAATCAGAGAACCGATTAGATCATTTTATATTTTGGCTAATATAAGAATTCAGCGAAATTCTATCACAATTGTTCAATTTACGTCGCTCCTATTTCATAGAGCGTATTGGGCTAAGCGGCATCTTAAAGCGCGTGGAATGGCGAGTAAAATGCAGTATTACACTTCTAGGGTAAGGCAAACAGAGACCCGATTAGATCATTTTATATTACGGTTAATATAAGAATTCAGAGTAATTCTATCACATTTGTTCAATTTACGTCGCTCCTATTTCAGATAGCGTATTGGGCTAAGCGGCATCTCAAAGCGCATGAAGTGGCCAGTAAAATGCACTATTATACTTCTAGGGTAGGGCAAACAGAGACCCGATTAGACTATTTTATATTATGGATAATTTAAGAATTCAGCGTAATTCTATCACATTTGTTCAATTTACGTCGCTCCTATTTCAGATAGCGTATTGGGCTAAGCGGCATCACAAAGCGCATGACATGGCGAGTAAAATGCACTATTAAACTTCTAGGGTAGGGCAAACAGAAACCCTATTAGATGATTTTAAATTATGGTTAATTTAAGAATCCAGCGTAATTCTATCACATTTGTTCAATTGACGTCGCTCCTATTTCAGATAGCGTATTGGTCCAAGCGGCATCTTAAAGCGCGCGGAATGGCGAGTAAAATGCACTATTAAACTTCTATGATGGGGCAATCAGAGACTCGATTAGATCATTTTATATTTTGGTTAATATAAGAGTTCAGCGAAATTCTATCACATTTGTTCAATTACCGTCGCTCCTATTTCAGATAGCGTATTCGGCTAAGCGGCATCTCAAAGCGCATGAAATGACGAGTGAAATGCACTATTAAACTTCTAGGGTAGGGCAATCAGAGACCCGGTTAGATCATTTTACATTATTGTTAATATAAGAATTCCGCGAAATTCTATCACATTTGTTCAATTTACGTCGCTCCTATTTCAGATAGCGTATTGGGGTAAGCGGCATCTCAAAGCGCATGAAATGGCGAGGAAAATGCAGTATTAAACTTCTAGGGTAGGGCAATCAGAGACCCGGTTAGATCATTTTATATTTTGGTTTCTTTAAGAATTCAGCAAAATTCTATCACATTTGTTTAATTAACGTCGCTCCTATTTCAAATAGCGTATTGGGCTAAGCGGCATCTCAAAGCGCATGAAATGGAGAGTGAAATGCACTGTTAAGCTTCTATGATAGGGCAATCAGAGACCCGATTAGATCATTTTATATTTTGGTTAATATAAGAATTCAGCGAAATTCTATCACATTTGTTCAATTACCGTCGCTCCTATTTCAGATAGCGTATTCGGCTAAGCGGCATCTCAAAGCGCATGAAATGACGAGTGAAATGCACTATTAAACTTCTAAGGTAGGGCGAACAGGGACCCGATTAGATCATTTTACATTATGGTTAATATAAGAATTCAGCAAAATTCTATGACATTCGTTCAATTTACGTCGCTCCTATTTCAGATAGCGTACTGGGCTAAGCGGCATCTCAATGCGCATGAAATGACGAGTGAAATGCACTATAAAACTTCTAGGGTAGGGCGAACAGAGACCCGATTAGATCATTTTACATTATGGATAATATAAGAATTCAGCGAAATTCTATCACATTTGTTCAATTGACGTCGCTGCTATTTCAGATAGCGTATTGGACCAAGCGGCATCTTAAAGCGCGTGGAATGGCGAGTAAAATGCACTATTAAACTTCTATGATAGGGCAATCAGAGACCCGATTAGATCATTTTATATTACGGTTAATATAAGAATTTAGCGAAATTCTATCACATTTGTTCAATTACCGTCGCTCCTATTTCAGATAGCGTATTCGGCTAAGCGGCTTCTCAAAGCGCATGAAATGACGAGTGAAATGCACTAATAAACTTCTAGGGTAGGGCGATCAGAGACCCGATTAGATCATTTTACATTATGGTTATTATAAGAATTCAGCGAAATTCTATCACATTTGTTCAGTTTACGTCGCTCCTATTTCAGATAGCGTATTCGGCTAAGCGGCTTCTCAAAGCGCATGAAATGGCAAGAAAAATGCAGTATTAAACTTCTAGGGTAGGGCAATCAGAGACCCGGTTATATCATTTTACATTATTGTTAATATAAGAATTCCGCGAAATTCTATCACATTTGTTCAATTTACGTCGCTCCTATTTCGGATAGCGTATTGGGCTAAGCGGCATCTCAAAGCGCATGAAATGGCGAGAAAAATGCAGTATTAAACTTCTAGGGTAGGGCAATCAGAGACCCGGTTAGATCATTTTATATTTTGGTTTCTTTAAGAATTCAGCAAAATTCTATCACATTTGTTTAATTAACGTCGCTCCTATTTCAGATAGCGTATTGGGCTAAGCGGCATCTCAAAGCGCATGAAATGGAGAGTGAAATGCACTGTTAAGCTTCTATGATAGGGCAAGCAGAGACGCGATTAGATCATTTTATATTTTGGTTAATATAAGAATTCAGCGAAATTCTATCACATTCGTTCAATTTACGTCGCTCCTATTTCAGATAGCGTATAGGGCTAAGCGGCATCTCAATGCGCATGAAATGACGAGTGAAAGGCACTATTAAACTTCAAGGGTAGGGCAAACAGAAACCCTATTAGATCATTTTATATTATGGTTAATATAAGAATTCAGCAAAATTCTATGACATTCGTTGAATTTACGTCGCTCCTATTTCAGATAGCGTATTGGGCTATGCGGCATCTCAATGCGCATGAAATCACGAGTGAAATGCACTATTAAACTTCAAGGGTAGGGCAACCGGAGACCCGATTAGATCATTTTATATTTTGGTTAATATAAGAATTCAGCGAAATTCTATCACATTTGTTCAATTACCGTCGCTCCTATTTCAGATAGCGTATTCGGCTAAGCGGCTTCTCAAAGCGCATGAAATGGCGAGTGAAATGCACTATTAAGCTTCTATGATAGTGCAATCAGAGACCAGATTAGATCATTTTATATTTTGGTTAATATAAGAATTCAGCGAAATTCTATCACATTTGTTCAATTACCGTCGCTCCTATTTCAGATAGCGTATTCGGCTAAGCGGCTTCTCAAAGCGCATGAAATGACGAGTGAAATGCACTATTAAACTTCTAGGGTAGGGCGAACAGAGACCCGATTATATCAATTTACATTATGGGTAATATAAGAATTCAGCGAAATTCTATCACATTTGTTCAATTTACGTCGCTCCTATTTCAGATAGCGTATTGGGCTAAGCGGCATCTCAAAGCGCATGAATTGGCGAGTAAAATGCACTATTAAACTTCTAGGGTAGGGCAAACAGAGACCCGATTAGACCATTTTATATTATGGATAATTTAAGAATTCAGCGTAATTCTATCACATTTGTTCAATTTACGTCGCTCCTATTTCAGATAGCGTATTGGGCTAAGCGGCATCTCAAAGCGCATGAAATGACGAGTGAAATGCACTAATAAACTTCTAGGGTAGGGCGAACAGAGACCCGATTAGATCATTTTATATTATGGTTAATTTAATAATTCAGCAAAATTCTATCACATTTGTTCAATTTACGTCGCTCCTATTTCAGATAGCGTACTGGGCTACGCGGCATCTTAAAGCGCGTGGAATGGCGAGTAAAATGCACTATTAAGCTTCTATGATAGTGCAATCAGAGACCAGATTAGATCATTTTATATTTTGATTAATATAAGAATTCAGCGAAATTCTATCACATTTGTTCAATTTCCATTCCTACTTCAGATAGCGTATTGGGCTAAGCGGCATCTCAACGCGCATGGAATGACGAGTAAAATGCTCTATTAAACTTCTAGGGTAGTGCGAACACAGACTCGATTAGATCATTTTACATTATGGTTAATATAAGAATTCAGCGAAATTCTATCACATTTGTTCAGTTTACGTCGCTCCTATTTCAGATAGCGTATTGGGCTAAGCGGCATCTCAAAGCGCATGAAATGGCCAGCAAAATGCACTAATATACTTCTAGGGTAGGGCAAACAGAGACCCGATTAGACCATTTTATAATATGGATAATTTAAGAATTCAGCGTAATTCTATCACATTTGTTCAATTTACGTCGCTCCTATTTCAGATAGCGTATTGGGCTAATCGGCATCTCAAAGCGCATGAAATGGCGAGTGAAATACACTATTAATCTTCTAGGGTAGGGCGAACGGAGACCTGATTAGATCATTTTACATTATGGATATTATAAGAATTCAGCGAAATTCTATCACATTTGTTCAATTGACGTCGCTGCTATTTCAGATAGCGTATTGTACCAAGCGGCATCTTAAAGCGCGTGGAATGGCGAGTAAAATGCACTGTTAACCGTCTATGGTAAGGCAATCAGAGACCCTTTTAGATCATTTTATATTGCGGTTAATATAAGAATTCAGCGTAATTCTATCACATTTGTACAATTTACGTCGCTCCTATTTCAGATAGCGTATTGGGCTAAGCGGCATCTCAAAGCGCATGAAATGGCGAGTAAAATGCACTATTAAACTTCTAGGGTAGGGCAATCAGAGACCCGATTAGATCATTTTATATTTTGGTTAATATAAGAATTCAGCGAAATTCTATCACGTTTGTTCAATTTACGTCGATCCTATTTCAGATAGCGTACTGGGCTAGGCGGCATCTTAGAGCGCGTGGAATGGCGAGTAAAATGCACTGTTAACCTTCTGTGTTAAGGCAATCAGAGACCCGATTAGATCAATCTATATTATGGTTAATATAAGAATTCAGCATAATTCTATCACATTCGTTCAATTTACGTCGCTCCTATTTCAGATAGCGTATTGGGCTAATCGGCATCTCAATGCGCATGAAATGACGAGTGAAATGCACTATTAAACTTCTAGGGTAGGGCAAACAGAGACCCTTTTAGATCATTTTATATTGTGATTAATTTAAGAATTCAGCAAAATTCTATCACATTCGTTCAATTTACGTCGCTCCTATTTCAGATAGCGTATTGGGCTAATCGGCATCTCAAAGCGCATGAAATGACGAGTGAAATGCACTAATAAACTTCTAGGGTAGGGCGATCAGAGACCCGATTAGATCATTTTACATTATGGTTAATATAAGAATTCAGTGAAATTCTATCACATTTGTTCAATTTACGTCTCTCCTATTTCAGATAGCGTATTGGGCTAATAGGTATCTCAGAGCGCATGAAATGGCGAGTAAAATGCACTATTAAACTTCTAGGGTAGGGCAATCAGAGACCCGTTTAGATCATTCTATATTATGGTTAATTTAAGAATTCAGCAAAATTCTATCACATTCGTTGAATTTACGTCGCTCCTATTTCAGATAGCGTATTCGGCTAAGCGGCTTCTCAAAGCGCATGAAATGACGAGTGAAATGCACTATTAAACTTCTAGGGTAGGGCGAACAGAGACCCGATGAGATCATTTTATATTATGGTTAATTTAATAATTCAGCAAAATTCTATCACATTTCTGCAATTTACGTCGCTCCTATTTCAGATAGCGTACTGGGCTAGGCGGCATCTTAAAGCGCGTGGAATGGCTAGTAAAATGCACAATTAAACTTCTAGGGTAGGGCGAACAGAGACCCGATTAGATCATCTTATATTATGGTTAATTTAAGAATTCAGCAAAATTCTATCACATTTGTTCAATTTACGTCGCTCCTATTTCAAATAGCGTACTGGGCTACGGGGCATCTTAAAGCGCGTGGAATGGCGAGTAAAATGCACTATTAAGCTTCTATGATAGTGCAATCAGAGACCAGATTAGATCATTTTATATTTTGATTAATATAAGAATTCAGCGAAATTCTATCACATTTGTTCAATTTCCATTCCTACTTCAGATAGCGTATTGGGCTAATCGGCATCTCAAAGCGCATGAACTGACGAGTGAAATGCACTATTAACCTTCTAGGGTAGGGCGAACGGAGACCCGATTAGATCATTTTACATTATGGTTAATATAAGAATTCAGCGAAATTCTATCACATTTGTTCAGTTTACGTCGCTCCTATTTCAGATAGCGTATTGGGCTAATCGGCATCTCAAAGCGCATGAAATGACGAGGGAAATGCACTATTAAACTTCTAAGGTAGGGCGAACAGGGACCCGATTAGATCATTTTATATTTTGGTTAATATAAGAATTCAGCGAAATTCTATCACATTTGTTCAATTACCGTCGCTCCTATTTCAGATAGCGTATTCGGCTAAGCGGCTTCTCAAAGCGCATGAAATGACGAGTGAAATGCACTAATAAACTTCTAGGGTAGGGCGATCAGAGACCCGATTAGATCATTTTATATTTTGGTTAATATAAGAATTCAGCGAAATTCTATCTCATTTGTTCAATTTACGTCGCTCCTATTTCAGATAACGTATTGGGCTAAGCGGCATCGTAAAGCGCGTGGAATGGCGAGGGAAATGCAGTATTACACTTCTAGGGAAGGCAAACAGAGACCCGATTAGATCATTTTATATTACGGTTAATATAAGAATTCAGCGTAATTCTATCACATTTGTTCAATTTACGTCGCTCCTATTTCAGATAGCGTACTGGGCTAGGCGGCATCTTAGAGCGCGTGGAATGGCGAGTAATGTGCACTGTTAACCTTCTATGTTATGGCAATCAGAGACCCGATTAGATCATCCTATATTATGGTTAATTTAAGAATTCAGCAATATTCTATCACATTCGTTCATTTTACGTCGCTCCTATTTCAGATAGCGTATTGGGCTATGCGGCATCTCAAAGCGCATGAAATGGCAAGAAAAATGCAGTATTAAACTTCTAGGGTAGGGCAATCAGAGACCCGGTTATATCATTTTACATTATTGTTAATATAAGAATTCCGCGAAATTCTATCACATTTGTTCAATTTACGTCGCTCCTATTTCGGATAGCGTATTGGGCTAAGCGGCATCTCAAAGCGCATGAAATGGCGAGAAAAATAGAGTATTAAACTTCTAGGGTAGGGCAATCAGAGACCCGGTTAGATCATTTTATATTTTGGTTTCTTTAAGAATTCAGCAAAATTCTATCACATTTGTTTAATTAACGTCGCTCCTATTTCAGATAGCGTATTGGGCTAAGCGGCATCTCAAAGCGCATGAAATGGAGAGTGAAATGCACTGTTAAGCTTCTATGATAGGGCAAGCAGAGACCCGATTAGATCATTTTATATTTTGGTTAATATAAGAATTCAGCAAAATTCTATGACATTCGTTCAATTTACGTCGCTCCTATTTCAGATAGCGTACTGGGCTAAGCGGCATCTCAAAGCGCATGAAATGACGAGTGAAATGCACTATAAAACTTCTAGGGTAGGGCGAACAGAGACCCGATTAGATCATTTCACATTATGGTTAATATAATTATTCAGCGAAATTCTATCACATTTTTTCAATTGACGTCGCTCTTATTTCAGATAGCGTATTGGACCAAACGGCATCTTAAAGCGCGTGGAATGGCGGGTAAAATGCACTATTAAACTTCTATGATAGGGCAATCAGAGAACCGATTTGATCATTTTATATTTTGGCTAATATAAGAATTCAGCGAAATTCTATCACAATTGTTCAATTTACGTCGCTCCTATTTCAGAAAGCGTATTGGGCTAAGCGGCATCTTAAAGCGCGTGGAATGGCGAGTAAAATGCAGTATTACACTTCTAGGGTAAGGCAAACAGAGACCCGATTAGATCATTTTATATTACGGTTAATATAAGAATTCAGAGTAATTCTATCACATTTGTTCAATTTACGTCGCTCCTATTTCAGATAGCGTATTGGGCTAAGCGGCATCTCAAAGCGCATGAAATGGCCAGTAAAATGCACTATTATACTTCTAGGGTAGGGCAAACAGAGACCCGATTAGACCATTTTATATTATGGATAATTTAAGAATTCAGCGTAATTCTATCACATTTGTTCAATTTACGTCGCTCCTATTTCAGATAGCGTATTGGGCTAAGCGGCATCACAAAGCGCATGACATGGCGAGTAAAATGCACTATTAAACTTCTAGGGTAGGGCAAACAGAAACCCTATTAGATGATTTTAAATTATGGTTAATTTAAGAATCCAGCGTAATTCTATCACATTTGTTCAATTGACGTCGCTCCTATTTCAGATAGCGTACTGGGCTAAGAGGCATCTCAGAGCGCATGAAATGGCGAGTGAAATGCACTATTAAACTTCGAGGGTCAGGCAAACAGAAACCCGATTTGATCATTTTATATTACGGTTAATATAAGAATTCAGCGTAACTCTATCACATTTGTTCAATTTACGTCGCTCCTATTTCAGATAGCGTATTGGGCTAAGCGGCATCTCAAAGCGCATGAAATGGCGAGTGAAATGCACTATTAATCTTCTAGGGTAGGGCGAACGGAGACCCGATTAGATCATTTTACATTATGGTTAATATAAGAATTCAGCGAAATTCTATCACGTCTGTTCAATTTACGTCGCTCCTATTTCAGATAGCGTACTGGGCTAGGCGGCATCTTAGAGCGCGTGGAATGGCGAGTAAAATGCACTGTTAACCTTCTATGTTAAGGCAATCAGAGACCCTTTTAGATCATTTTATATTGCGGTTAATATAAGAATTTAGCGTAATTCTATCACATTTGTTCAATTGACGTCGCTGCTATTTCAGATAGCGTATTGGACCAAGCGGCATCTTAAAGCGCGTGGAATGGCGAGTAAAATGCACTATTAAACTTCTATGATAGGGCAATCAGAGACCCGATTAGATCATTTTATATTACGGTTAATATACGAATTTAGCGAAATTCTATCACATTTGTTCAATTACCGTCGCTCCTATTTCAGGTAGCGTATTCGGCTAAGCGGCTTCTCAAAGCGCATGAAATGACGAGTGAAATGCACTAAATAAACTTCTAGGGTAGGGCGATCAGGGACCCGATTAGATCATTTTACATTCTGGTTAATATAAGAATTCAGCGAAATTCTATCACATTTGTTCAGTTTAAGTCGCTCCTATTTCAGATAGCGTATTCGGATAAGCGGCTTCTCAAAGCGCATGAAATGACGAGTGAAATGCACTATTAAACTTCTAGGGTAGGGCGAACAGAGACCCGATTAGATCATTTTACATTATGGTTAATATAAGAATTCAGCGAAATTCTATCACATTTGTTCAATTTACGTCGCTCCTATTTCAGATAGCGTATTTGGCTAAGCGGCATCTCAAAGCGCATGAAATGGCGAGTGAAATGCACTATCAATCTTCTAGGGTAGGGCGAACGGAGACCCGATTAGATCATTTTACATGATGGTTAATATAAGAATTCAGCGAAATTCTATCACATTTGTTCAATTTACGTCGCTCCTATTTTAGATAGCGTACTGGGCTAGGCGGCATCTTAGAGCGCGTGGAATGGCGAGTAATGTGCACTGTTAACCTTCTATGTTATGGCAATCAGAGACCCGATTAGATCATCCTATGTTATGGTTAATTTAAGAATTCAGCAATATTCTATCACATTCGTTCAATTTACGTCGCTCCTATTTCAGATAGCGTATTGGGCTAAGCGGCATCTCAATGCGCATGAAATGACGAGTGAAATGCACTAATAAACTTCTAGGGTAGGGCGAACAGAGACCCGATTAGATCATTTTACATTATGGATATTATAAGAATTCAGTGAAATTCTATCACATTCGTTCAATTTACGTCGCTCCTATTTCAGATAGCGTATTGGGCTAATCGGCATCTCAAAGCGCATGAAATGACGAGTGAAATGCACTAATAAACTTCTAGGGTAGGGCGATCAGAGACCCGATTAGATCATTTTACATTATGGTTAATATAAGAATTCAGAGAAATTCTATCACATTTGTTCAATTTACGTCTCTCCTATTTCAGATAGCGTATTGGGCTAATAGGTATCTCAGAGCGCATGAAATGGCGAGTAAAATGCACTATTAAACTTCTAGGGTAGGGCAATCAGAGACCCGTTTAGATCATTCTATATTATGGTTAATTTAAGAATTCAGCAAAATTCTATCACATTCGTTGAATTTACGTCGCTCCTATTTCAGATAGCGTATTCGGCTAAGCGGCTTCTCAAAGCGCATGAAATGAGGAGTGAAATGCACAATTAAACTTCTAGGGTAGGGCGAACAGAGACCCGATGAGATCATTTTATATTATGGTTAATTTAATAATTCAGCAAAATTCTATCACATTTCTGCAATTTACGTCGCTCCTATTTCAAATAGCGTACTGGGCTAGGCGGCATCTTAAAGCGCGTGGAATGGCTAGTAAAATGCACAATTAAACTTCTAGGGTAGGGCGAACAGAGACCCGATTAGATCATCTTATATTATGGTTAATTTAAGAATTCAGCAAAATTCTATCACATTTGTTCAATTTACGTCGATCCTATTTCAGATAGCGTACTGGGCTACGGGGCATCTTAAAGCGCGCGGAATGGCGAGTAAAATGCACTATTAAGCTTCTATGATAGTGCAATCAGAGACCAGATTAGATCATTTTATATTTTGATTAATATAAGAATTCAGCGAAATTCTATCACATTTGTTCAATTTCCATTCCTACTTCAGATAGCGTATTGGGCTAATCGGCATCTCAAAGCGCATGAAATGACGAGTGAAATGCACTATTAACCTTCTAGGGTAGGGCGAACGGAGACCCGATTAGATCATTTTACATTATGGTTAATATAAGAATTCAGCGAAATTCTATCACATTTGTTCAGTTTACGTCGCTCCTATTTCAGATAGCGTATTGGGCTAAACAGCATCCCAAAGCGCATGAAATGGCGAGTAAAATGCACTATTAAACTTCTAGGGTGAGGCAAACAGAGACCCGATTACATCATTTTATATTACGGTTAATACAAGAATTCAACGTAGTTCTACCACATTTGTTCAATTTACGTCGCTCCTTTTTCAGATAGCGTATTGGGCTAATCGGCATCTCAAAGCGCATGAAATGACGAGTGAAATGCACTATTAACCTTCTAGGGTAGGGCGAACGGAGACCCGATTAGATCATTTTACATTATGGATATTATAAGAATTCAGCGAAATTCTTTCACATTTGTTCAATTGACGTCGCTGCTATTTCAGATAGCGTATTGTACCAAGCGGCATCTTAAAGCGCGTGGAATGGCGAGTAAAATGCACTGTTAACCTTCTATGTTAAGGCAATCAGAGACCCTTTTAGATCATTTTATATTGCGGTTAATATAAGAATTCAGCGAAATTCTATCACATTTGTTCAATTTACGTCGCTCCTATTTCAGATAGCGTATTGGGCTAAGCGGCATCTCAAAGCGCATGAAATGGCGAGAAAAATGCAGTATTAAACTTCTAGGGTATGGGAATCAGAGACCCGGTTAGATCATTTTATATTTTGGTTTCTTTAAGAATTCAGCAAAATTCTATCACATTTGTTTAATTAACGTCGCTCCTATTTCAGATAGCGTATTGGGCTAAGCGGCATCTCAAAGCGCATGAAATGGCGAGTAAAATGCACTATTAAACTTCTAGGGTAGTGCAAACAGAGACCCGATTAGACCATTTTATATTATGGATAATTTAAGAATTCAGCGTAATTCTATCACATTTGTTCAATTTACGTCGCTCCTATTTCAGATAGCGTATTGGGCTAATCGGCATCTCAAAGCGCATGAAATGACGAGTGAAATGCACTAATAAACTTCTAGGGTAGGGCGATCAGAGACCCGATTAGATCATTTTACATTATGGATAATATAAGAATTCAGCGAAATTCTATCACATTTGTTCAATTTACGTCGCTCCTATTTCAGATAGCGTACTGGGCTAATCGGCATCTCAAAGCGCATCAAATTACGCGTGAAATGCACTATTAAACTTCTAGGGTAAGGCAAACAGAGACCCGATTAGATCATTTTATATTACGGTTAATATAAGAATTCAGCGTAATTCTATCACATTTGTTCAATTTACGTCGCTCCTATTTCAGATAGCGTATTGGGATAAGCGGCATCTCAAAGCGCATGAAATCGCGAGTAAAATGCACTATTAAACTTCTATGGTAGGGCAATCAGAGACCCGATTAGATCATTTTATATTTTGTTAATATAAGAATTCAGCGAAATTCTATCACATTTTTTCAGTTTACGTCGCTCCTATTTCAGATAGCGTAATGGGCTAAGCGGCATCTCAAAGCGCATGAAATGGTGAGTAAAATGCACTATTCAACTTGTAGGGTAGGGCGAACAGAGACCCGATTAGATCATTTCACATTATGGTTAATATAATAATTCAGCGAAATTCTATCACATTTTTTCAATTTACGTCGCTCCTATTTCAGATAGCGTACTGGGCTAAGCGGCATCTCAAAGCGCATGAAGTGGCAAGTAAAATGCACTATTAAGCTTCTATGATAGGGCGAACAGAGACCCGATTAGATCATTTTACATTATGGTTAATATAAGAATTCAGCGTAATTCTATCACATTTGTTCAATTTACGTCGATCCTATTTCAGATAGCGTACTGGGCTAGGCGGCATCTTAGAGCGCGTGGAATCGCGAGTAAAATGCACTGTTAACCTTCTATGTTAAGGCAATCAGAGACCCGATTAGATCTTTCTATATTATGGTTACTTTAAGTATTCAGCAAAATTCTATCACATTCGTTCAGTTTACGTCGCTCCTATTTCAGATAGCGTATTGGGCTAAGTGGCATCTCAATGCGCATGAAATGGCGAGTGAAATGCACTATTAAACTTCTAGGGTAAGGCAAACAGAGACCCGACTAGATCATTTTACGTTATGGATAATATAAGAATTCAGCGAAATTCTATCACATTTGTTCAATTGACGTCGCTCCTATTTCAGATAGTGTATTGAACCAAGCGGCATCTTAAAGCGTGTGGAATGGCGAGTAAAATGCACTAATAAACTTCTGGGGTAGGGCGATCAGAGACCCGATTAGATCATTTTACATTATGGTTAATATAAGAATTCAGCGTAATTCTATCACATTTGTTCAATTGACGTCGCTCCTATTTCAGATAGCGTATTGGTCCAAGCGGCATCTTAAAGCGCGCGGAATGGCGAGTAAAATGCACTATTAATCTTCTAAGGTAGGGAGAACGGAGACCCGATTAGATCATTTCACATTATGGTTAATATAAGAATGCAGCGAAATTCTATCACATTTGTTCAATTTACGTCGCTCCTATTTCAGATAGCGTACTGGGCTAGGCGGCATCTTTGGGCGCGTGGAATGGCGAGTAATGTTCACTGTTAACCTTCTATGTTAAGGCAATCAGAGACCCGATTAGATCATCCTATATTATGGTTAATTTAAGAATTCAGTAAAATTCTATCACATTTGTTTAATTAACGTCGCTCCTATTTCAGATAGCGTATTGGGCTAAGCGGCATCTCAAAGCGCATGAAATGACGAGGGAAATGCACTATTAAACTTCTAAGGTAGGGCGAACAGGGACCCGATTAGATCATTTTATATTTTGGTTAATATAAGAATTCAGCGAAATTCTATCACATTTGTTCAATTACCGTCGCTCCTATTTCAGATAGCGTATTCGGCTAAGCGGCTTCTCAAAGCGCATGAAATGACGAGTGAAATGCACTAATAAACTTCTAGGGTAGGGCGATCAGAGACCCGATTAGATCATTTTATATTATGGTTAATATAAGAATTCAGCGAAATTCTATCACATTTGTTCAGTTTACGTCGCTCCTATTTCAGATAGCGTATTGGGCTAAGCGGCATCGTAAAGCGCGTGGAATGGCGAGGGAAATGCAGTATTACACTTCTAGGGAAGGCAAACAGAGACCCGATTAGATCATTTTATATTACGGTTAATATAAGAATTCAGCGTCATTCTATCACATTTGTTCAATTTACGTCGCTCCTATTTCAGATAGCGTATTCGGATAAGCGGCTTCTCAAAGCGCATGAAATGACGAGTGAAATGCACTATTAAACTTCTAGGGTAGGGCGAACAGAGACCCGATTAGATCATTTTACATTATGGTTAATATAAGAATTCAGCGAAATTCTATCACATTTGTTCAATTTACGTCGCTCCTATTTCAGATAGCGTACTGGGCTAGGCGGCATCTTAGAGCGCGTGGAATGGCGAGTAATGTGCACTGTTAACCTTCTATGTTATGGCAATCAGAGACCCGATTAGATCATCCTATATTATGGTTAATTTAAGAATTCAGCAATATTCTATCACATTCGTTCAATTTACGTCGCTCCTATTTCAGACAGCGTATTGGGCTAAGCGGCATCTCGATGCGCATGAAATGACGAGTGAAATGCACTATTAAACTTCAAGGGTAGGGCAAACAGAAACCCTATTAGATCATTTTATACTATGGTTAATATAAGAATTCAGCAAAATTCTATGACATTCGTTCAATTTACGTCGCTCCTATTTCAGATAGCGTACTGGGCTAAGCGGCATCTCAAAGCGCATGAAATGACGAGTGAAATGCACTATAAAACTTCTAGGGTAGGGCGAACAGAGACCCCATTAGATCATTTCACATTATGGTTAATATAATTATTCAGCGAAATTCTATCACATTTTTTCAATTGACGTCGCTCCTATTTCAGATAGCGTATTGGGCTGAGCGGCATCTCAAAGCGCATGAAATGGTGAGTAAAATGCACTCTTAAACTTCTTGGGTAGGGCAAGCGGAGACCCTATTAGATCATTTTATATTATTGATTATTTAAGAATTCAGCGAAATTCTATCACATTTGTTCAATTACCGTCGCTCCTATTTCAGATAGCGTATTCGGCTAAGCAGCATCTCAAAGCGCATGAAATGGCCACTAAAATGCACTATAAAACTTCTAGGGTAGGGCGAACAGAGACCCGATTAGATCATTTTACATTATGGATAATATAAGAATTCAGCGAAATTCTATCACATTTGTTCAATTGACGTCGCTGCTATTTCAGATAGCGTATTGGACCAAGCGGCATCTTAAAGCGCGTGGAATGGCGAGTAAAATGCACTATTAAACTTCTATGATAGGGCAATCAGAGACCCGAATAGATCATTTTATATTAAGGTTAATATAAGAATTTAGCGAAATTCTATCACATTTGTTCAATTACCGTCGCTCCTATTTCAAATAGCGTATTCGGCTAAGCGGCTTCTCAAAGCGCATGAAATGACGAGTGAAGTGCACTATTAAACTTCTAGGGTAGGGCGAACAGAGACCCGATTATATCAATTTACATTTTGGTTAATATAAGAATTCAGCGAAATTCTATCACATTTGTTCAATTTATGTCGCTCCTATTTCAGATAGCGTATTGGGCTAAGCGGCATCTCAAAGTGTATGAAATGACGAGTGAAATGCGCTATTAAACTTCTATGATAGGGCAATCAGAGAACCGATTAGATCACTTTATATTTTGGCTAATATAAGAATTCAGCGAAATTCTATCACAATTATTCAATTTACGTCGCTCCTATTTCAGAAAGCGTATTGGGCTGAGCGGCATCTCAAAGCGCATGAAATGGTGAGTAAAATGCACTCTTAAACTTCTAGGGTAGGGCAAACAGAGACCCGATTAGACCATTTTATATCATGGATAATTTAAGAATTCAGCGTAATTCTATCACATTTGTTCAATTTACTTCGCTCCTATTTCAGATAGCGTATTGGGTTAATCGGCATCTCATAGCGCATGAAATGACGAGTGAAATGCACTAATAAACTTCTGGGGTAGGGCGATCAGAGACCCGATTAGATCAGTTTACATTATGGTTAATATAAGAATTCAGCGAAATTCTATCACATTTGTTCAATTTGCGTCTCTCATATTTCAGATAGCGTATTGGGCTAAGCGGCATCTCAAAGCGCATGAAATGGCGAGTGAAATGCACTATTAAACTTCTATGATAGGGCAATCAGAGAAGAGATTAGATCATTTTATATTTTGGCTCATATAAGTATTCAGCGAAATGCTATCACATTTCTTCAATTTATGTCGCTCCTATTTCAGATAGCGTGTTGTACCAAGCGGCATCTTAAAGCGCGTGGAATGGCGAGTAAAATGCACTATTAAACTTCTATGATAGGGCAATCAGAGACCCGATTAGATCATTTTATATTTTGGTTAATATAAGAATTCAGCGAAATTCTATCCCATTTGTTCAATTTACGTCGCTCCTATTTCAGATGGAGTATTGGGGTAAGCGGCTTCTCCAAGCGCCTGAAAGGACGAGTGAAATGCACTATTAAACATCTAGGGTAGGGTGAACAGAGACGCGATTAGATCATTTTATATTACGGTTAATATAAGAATTCAGCGTCATTCTATCACATTTGTTCAATTTACGTCGCTCCTATTTCAGATAGCGTATTCGGATAAGCGGCTTCTCAAAGCGCATGAAATGACGAGTGGAATGCACTATTAAACTTCTAGGGTAGGGCGAACAGAGACCCGATTAGATCATTTTACATTATGGTTAATATAAGAATTCAGCGAAATTCTATCACATTTGTTCAATTTACGTCGCTCCTATTTCAGATAGCGTATTGGGCTAAGTGGCATCTCAATGCGCATGAAATGACGAGTGAAATGCACTATTAAACTTCTAGGGTAGGGCAAACAGAGACCCTTTTAGATCATTTTATATTGTGGTTAATTTAAGAATTCAGCAAAATTCTATCACATTCGTTCAATTTACGTCGCTCCTATTTCAGATAGCGTATTGGGCTAAGTGGCATCTCAATGCGCATGAAATGACGAGTGAAATGCACTATTAAACTTCTAGGGTAGGGCAAACAGAGACCCTTTTAGATCATTTTATATTGTGGTTAATTTAAGAATTCAGCAAAATTCTATCACATTCGTTCAATTTACGTCGCTCCGATTTCAGATAGCGTACTGGGCTAAGCGGCATCTCAAAGCGCATGAAATTACGAGTGAAATGCACTATAAAACTTCTAGGGTAGGGCGAACAGAGACCCGATTAGATCATTTTACATTATGGATAATATAAGAATTCAGCGAAATTCTATCACATTTGTTTAATTGACGTCGCTGCTATTTCAGATAGCGTATTGGACCAAGCGGCATCTTAAAGCGCGTGGAATGGCGAGTAAAATGCACTATTAAACTTCTATGATAGGGCAATCAGAGACCCGATTAGATCATTTTATATTACGGTCAATATAAGAATGCAGCGTAATTCTATCACATTTGTTCAATTTACGTCGCTCCTATTTCAGATAGCGTATTGGGCTGAGCGGCATCTCAAAGCGCATGAAATGGTGCGTAACATGCACTCTTAAACTTCTAGGGTAGGGCAATCAGAGACCCGATTAGATCATTTTACATTATGGATAATATAAGAATTCAGCGAAATTCTATCACATTTGTTCAATTTACGTCGCTCCTATTTCAGATAGCGTATTGGGCTAAGCAGCATCTCAAGGCGCATGAAATGGCCAGTAAAATGCACTATTATACTTCTAGGGTAGGGCAAACAGAGACCCGATAAGACCATTTTATATTATGGATAATTTAAGAATTCAGCGTAATTCTATCACATTTGTTCAATTGACGTCGCTCCTATTTCAGATAGCGTATTGGGCTAAGCGGCATCTCAATGCGCATGAAATGACGAGTGAAATGCACTATTAAACTTCAAGGGTAGGGCGAACGGAGACCCGATTAGATCATTTTACATTATGGTTAATATAAGAATTCAGCAAAATTCTATCACGTTTGTTCAATTTACGTCGCTGCTATTTCAGATAGCGTACTGGGCTAGGCGGCATCTTAGAGCGCGTGGAATGGCGAGTGAAATGCACTGTTAACCTTCTATGTAAAGGCAATCAGAGACCCGATTAGATCATTCTATATTATGGTTAATTTAAGAATTCAGCGAAATTCTATCACATTCGTTCAATTTACGTCGCTCCTATTTCAGATAGCGTATTGGGCTAAGCGGCATCTCAATGCGCATGAAATGACGAGTGAAATGCACTATTAAACTTGAAGGGTAGGGCAAACAGAAACCCTATTGGATCATTTTATATTATGGTTAATATAAGAATTCAGCAAAATTCTATGACATTCGTTCAATTTACGTCGCTCCTATTTCAGATAGCGTACTGGGCTAAGCGGCATCTCAAAGCGCATGAACTGACGAGTGAAATGCACTATAAGACTTCTAGGGTAGGGCGAACAGAGACCCGATTAGATCATTTTACATTATGGATAATATAAGAATTCAGCGAAATTCTATCACATTTGTTCAATTTACGTCGCTCCTATTTCAGATAGCGTATTGGGCTAAGCGGCATCTTAAAGCGCGTGGAATGGCGAGTAAAATGCAGTATTACACTTCTAGGGTAAGGCAAACAGAGACCCGATTAGATCATTTTATATTACGGTTAATATAAGAATTCAGAGTAATTCTATCACATTTGTTCAATTACAGTCGCTCCTATTTCAGATAGCGTATTCGGCTAAGCGGCTTCTGAAACCGCATGAAATGACGAGTGAAATGCACTATTAAACTTCTAGGGTAGGGCGAACAGAGACCCGATTATATCAATTTACAATATGGTTAATATAAGAATTCAGCGAAATTCTATCACATTTGTTCAATTTACGTCGCTCCTATTTCAGGTAGCGTACTGGGATAGGCGGCATATTAAAGCGCATGAAATGGCGAGTAAAATGCACTATTAAACTTCTAGGGTAAGGCAATCAGAGACCCGATTAGAACATTTTATATTACGGTTAATATAAGAATTCAGCGAAATTCAATCACATTTGTTCAATTTACGTCGGTCCTATTTCAGATAGCGTATTGGGCTAAGCGGCATCTCAAAGCGCATGACATGACGAGTGAAATGCACTATTAAACTTCTAGGGTAGGGCGAACAGAGTCCCGATTAGATCATTTTACAGTAAGGTTAATATAAGAATTAACGGAAATTCCATCACATTTGTTCAATTTACGTCGCTCCTAATTCAGATAGCGTACTGAACTATGCGGCATCTTAAAGCGCGTGGAATGGCGAGTAAAATGCACTATTAAACTTCTAAGGTAGTGCGAACAGGGACCCGATTAGATCATTTTACATTATGTTTAATATAAGAATTCAGCGAAATTCTATCACATTTTTTCTATTTACGACGCTCCTATTTCAGAGGGCGTAATGGGCTATGCGGCATCTCAATGCGCATGAAATGGCGAGTAAAGTGCACTATTAAACTTCTAGGGTAGGGCGAACAGAGACCCGATTAGATCATTTTACATTATGGTTAATATAAGAATTCAGCGAAATTCTATCACATTTGTTCAATTTACGTCGCTCCTATTTCAGATAGCGTCTTGGGCTAAGCGGCATCTCAAAGCGCATGAAATGGCGAGTGAAATGCACTGTTAATCTTCTAGGGTAGGGCAAACAGAAACCCTATTAGATCATTTTATATTATGGTTAATTTAAGAACTCAGCAAAATTCTATCACATTCGTTCAATTTACGTCGCTCCTATTTCAGATAGCGTACGGCGCTAAGCGGCATCTCAAAGCGCATGAAATGACGAGTGAAATGCACTATAAAACTTCTAGGGTAGGGCGAACAGAGACCCGATTAGATCATTTTACATTATGGATAATATAAGAATTCAGCGAAATTATATCACATTTTTTCAATTGACGTCGCTCCTATTTCAGATAGCGTGTTGGACCAAGCGGCATCTTAAAGCGCGTGGAATGGCGAGTAAAATGCACTATTAAACTTCTATGATAGGGCAATCAGAGAACCGATTAGATCATTTTATATTTTGGCTAATATAAAAATACAGCGAAATTCTATCACAATTGTTCAATTCACGTCGCTCCTATTTCAGATAGCGTATTGGGCTAAGCGGCATCACAAAGCGCATGACATGGCGAGTAAAATGCACTATTAAACTTCTAGGGTAGGGCAAACAGAAACCCTATTAGATGATTTTAAATTATGGTTAATTTAAGAATCCAGCGTAATTCTATCACATTTGTTCAATTGACGTCGCTCCTATTTCAGATAGCGTATTGGTCCAAGCGGCATCTTAAAGCGCGCGGAATGGCGAGTAAAATGCACTATTAAACTTCTATGATGGGGCAATCAGAGACTCGATTAGATCATTTTATATTTTGGTTAATATAAGAGTTCAGCGAAATTCTATCACATTTGTTCAATTACCGTCGCTCCTATTTCAGATAGCGTATTCGGCTAAGCGGCATCTCAAAGCGCATGAAATGACGAGTGAAATGCACTATTAAACTTCTAGGGTAGGGCAATCAGAGACCCGGTTAGATCATTTTACATTATTGTTAATATAAGAATTCCGCGAAATTCTATCACATTTGTTCAATTTACGTCGCTCCTATTTCAGATAGCGTATTGGGGTAAGCGGCATCTCAAAGCGCATGAAATGGCGAGGAAAATGCAGTATTAAACTTCTAGGGTAGGGCAATCAGAGACCCGGTTAGATCATTTTACATTATGGATAATATAAGAATTCAGCGAAATTCTATCACATTTGTTCAATTGACGTCGCTGCTATTTCAGATAGCGTATTGGACCAAGCGGCATCTTAAAGCGCGTGGAATGGCGAGTAAAATGCACTATTAAACTTCTATGATAGGGCAATCAGAGACCCGATTAGATCATTTTATATTACGGTTAATATAAGAATTTAGCGAAATTCTATCACATTTGTTCAATTACCGTCGCTCCTATTTCAGATAGCGTATTCGGCTAAGCGGCTTCTCAAAGCGCATGAAATGACGAGTGAAATGCACTAATAAACTTCTAGGGTAGGGCGATCAGAGACCCGATTAGATCATTTTACATTATGGTTATTATAAGAATTCAGCGAAATTCTATCACATTTGTTCAGTTTACGTCGCTCCTATTTCAGATAGCGTATTCGGCTAAGCGGCTTCTCAAAGCGCATGAAATGGCAAGAAAAATGCAGTATTAAACTTCTAGGGTAGGGCAATCAGAGACCCGGTTATATCATTTTACATTATTGTTAATATAAGAATTCCGCGAAATTCTATCACATTTGTTCAATTTACGTCGCTCCTATTTCGGATAGCGTATTGGGCTAAGCGGCATCTCAAAGCGCATGAAATGGCGAGAAAAATGCAGTATTAAACTTCTAGGGTAGGGCAATCAGAGACCCGGTTAGATCATTTTATATTTTGGTTTCTTTAAGAATTCAGCAAAATTCTATCACATTTGTTTAATTAACGTCGCTCCTATTTCAGATAGCGTATTGGGCTAAGCGGCATCTCAAAGCGCATGAAATGGAGAGTGAAATGCACTGTTAAGCTTCTATGATAGGGCAAGCAGAGACGCGATTAGATCATTTTATATTTTGGTTAATATAAGAATTCAGCGAAATTCTATCACATTCGTTCAATTTACGTCGCTCCTATTTCAGATAGCGTATAGGGCTAAGCGGCATCTCAATGCGCATGAAATGACGAGTGAAAGGCACTATTAAACTTCAAGGGTAGGGCAAACAGAAACCCTATTAGATCATTTTATATTATGGTTAATATAAGAATTCAGCAAAATTCTATGACATTCGTTCAATTTACGTCGCTCCTATTTCAGATAGCGTACTGGGCTAAGCGGCATCTCAATGCGCATGAAATGACGAGTGAAATGCACTATAAAACTTCTAGGGTAGGGCGAACAGAGACCCGATTAGGTCATTTTACATTATGGATAATATAAGAATTCAGCGAAATGCTATCACATTTGTTCAATTTATGTCGCTCCTATTTCAGATAGCGTATTGGACCAAGCGGCATCTTAAAGCGCGTGGAATGGCGAGTAAAATGCACTATTAAACTTCTATGATATGGCAATCAGAGACCCGATTAGATCATCCTATATTATGGTTAATTTAAGAATTCAGCAAAATTCTATCACATTCGTTGAATTTACGTCGCTCCTATTTCAGATAGCGTATTGGGCTATGCGGCATCTCAATGCGCATGAAATGACGAGTGAAATGCACTATTAAACTTCTAGGGTATGGCGAACGGAGACCCGATTAGATCATTTTACATTATGGGTAATATAAGAATTCAGCGAAATGCTATCACATTTGTTCAATTTATGTCGCTCCTATTTCAGATAGCGTACTGGGCTATGCGGCATCTCAATGCGCATGAAATCACGAGTGAAATGCACTATTAAACTTCAAGGGTAGGGCAACCGGAGACCCGATTAGATCATTTTATATTTTGGTTAATATAAGAATTCAGCGAAATTCTATCACATTTGTTCAATTACCGTCGCTCCTATTTCAGATAGCGTATTCGGCTAAGCGGCTTCTCAACGCGCATGAAATGGCGAGTGAAATGCACTATTAAGCTTCTATGATAGTGCAATCAGAGACCAGATTAGATCATTTTATATTTTGGTTAATATAAGAATTCAGCGAAATTCTATCACATTTGTTCAATTACCGTCGCTCCTATTTCAGATAGCGTATTCGGCTAAGCGGCTTCTCAAAGCGCATGAAATGACGAGTGAAATGCACTATTAAACTTCTAGGGTAGGGCGAACAGAGACCCGATTATATCAATTTACATTATGGGTAATATAAGAATTCAGCGAAATTCTATCACATTTGTTCAATTTACGTCGCTCCTATTTCAGATAGCGTATTGGGCTAAGCGGCATCTCAAAGCGCATGAATTGGCGAGTAAAATGCACTATTAAACTTCTAGGGTAGGGCAAACAGAGACCCGATTAGACCATTTTATATTATGGATAATTTAAGTATTCAGCGTAATTCTATCACATTTGTTCAATTTACGTCGCTCCTATTTCAGATAGCGTATTGGGCTAAGCGGCATCTCAAAGCGCATGAAATGACGAGTGAAATGCACTAATAAACTTCTAGGGTAGGGCGAACAGAGACCCGATTAGATCATTTTATATTATGGTTAATTTAATAATTCAGCAAAATTCTATCACATTTGTTCAATTTACGTCGCTCCTATTTCAGATAGCGTACTGGGCTACGGGGCATCTTAAAGCGCGTGGAATGGCGAGTAAAATGCACTATTAAGCTTCTATGATAGTGCAATCAGAGACCAGATTAGATCATTTTATATTTTGATTAATATAAGAATTCAGCGAAATTCTATCACATTTGTTCAATTTCCATTCCTACTTCAGATAGCGTATTGGGCTAAGCGGCATCTCAACGCGCATGGAATGACGAGTAAAATGCTCTATTAAACTTCTAGGGTAGTGCGAACACAGACTCGATTAGATCATTTTACATTATGGTTAATATAAGAATTCAGCGAAATTCTATCACATTTGTTCAGTTTACGTCGCTCCTATTTCAGATAGCGTATTGGGCTAAGCGGCATCTCAAAGCGCATGAAATGGCCAGCAAAATGCACTAATATACTTCTAGGGTAGGGCAAACAGAGACTCGATTAGACCATTTTATAATATGGATAATTTAAGAATTCAGCGTAATTCTATCACATTTCTTCAATTTACGTCGCTCCTATTTCAGATAGCGTATTGGGCTAATCGGCATCTCAAAGCGCATGAAATGGCGAGTGAAATACACTATTAATCTTCTAGGGTAGGGCGAACGGAGACCTGATTAGATCATTTTACATTATGGATATTATAAGAATTCAGCGAAATTCTATCACATTTGTTCAATTGACGTCGCTGCTATTTCAGATAGCGTATTGTACCAAGCGGCATCTTAAAGCGCGTGGAATGGCGAGTAAAATGCACTGTTAACCGTCTATGGTAAGGCAATCAGAGACCCTTTTAGATCATTTTATATTGCGGTTAATATAAGAATTCAGCGTAATTCTATCACATTTGTACAATTTACGTCGCTCCTATTTCAGATAGCGTATTGGGCTAAGCGGCATCTCAAAGCGCATGAAATGGCGAGTAAAATGCACTATTAAACTTCTAGGGTAGGGCAATCAGAGACCCGATTAGATCATTTTATATTTTGGTTAATATAAGAATTCAGCGAAATTCTATCACGTTTGTTCAATTTACGTCGATCCTATTTCAGATAGCGTACTGGGCTAGGCGGCATCTTAGAGCGCGTGGAATGGCGAGTAAAATGCACTGTTAACCTTCTGTGTTAAGGCAATCAGAGACCCGATTAGATCAATCTATATTATGGTTACTTTAAGAATTCAGCAAAATTCTATCACATTCGTTCAATTTACGTCGCTCCTATTTCAGATAGCGTATTGGGCTAATCGGCATCTCAAAGCGCATGAAATGACGAGTGAAATGCACTATTAAACTTCTAGGGTAGGGCAATCAGAGACCCTTTTAGATCATTTTATATTGTGATTAATTTAAGAATTCAGCAAAATTCTATCACATTCGTTCAATTTACGTCGCTCCTATTTCAGATAGCGTATTGGGCTAATCGGCATCTCAAAGCGCATGAAATGACGAGTGAAATGCACTATTAAACTTCTAGGGTAGGGCGATCGGAGACCCGATTAGATCATTTTACATTATGGTTAATATAAGAATTCAGTGAAATTCTATCACATTTGTTCAATTTACGTCTCTCCTATTTCAGATAGCGTATTGGGCTAATAGGTATCTCAGAGCGCATGAAATGGCGAGTAAAATGCACTATTAAACTTCTAGGGTAGGGCAATCAGAGACCCGTTTAGATCATTCTATATTATGGTTAATTTAAGAATTCAGCAAAATTCTATCACATTCGTTGAATTTACGTCGCTCCTATTTCAGATAGCGTATTCGGCTAAGCGGCTTCTCAAAGCGCATGAAATGACGAGTGAAATGCACAATTAAACTTCTAGGGTAGGGCGAACAGAGACCCGATGAGATCATTTTATATTATGGTTAATTTAATAATTCAGCAAAATTCTATCACATTTCTGCAATTTACGTCGCTCCTATTTCAAATAGCGTACTGGGCTAGGCGGCATCTTAAAGCGCGTGGAATGGCTAGTAAAATGCACAATTAAACTTCTAGGGTAGGGCGAACAGAGACCCGATTAGATCATCTTATATTATGGTTAATTTAAGAATTCAGCAAAATTCTATCACATTTGTTCAATTTACGTCGATCCTATTTCAGATAGCGTACTGGGCTACGGGGCATCTTAAAGCGCGTGGAATGGCGAGTAAAATGCACTATTAAGCTTCTATGATAGTGCAATCAGAGACCAGATTAGATCATTTTATATTTTGATTAATATAAGAATTCAGCGAAATTCTATCACATTTGTTCAATTTCCATTCCTACTTCAGATAGCGTATTGGGCTAATCGGCATCTCAAAGCGCATGAACTGACGAGTGAAATGCACTATTAACCTTCTAGGGTAGGGCGAACGGAGACCCGATTAGATCATTTTACATTATGGTTAATATAAGAATTCAGCGAAATTCTATCACATTTGTTCAGTTTACGTCGCTCCTATTTCAGATAGCGTATTGGGCTAATCGGCATCTCAAAGCGCATGAAATGACGAGGGAAATGCACTATTAAACTTCTAAGGTAGGGCGAACAGGGACCCGATTAGATCATTTTATATTTTGGTTAATATAAGAATTCAGCGAAATTCTATCACATTTGTTCAATTACCGTCGCTCCTATTTCAGATAGCGTATTCGGCTAAGCGGCTTCTCAAAGCGCATGAAATGACGAGTGAAATGCACTAATAAGCTTCTAGGGTAGGGCGATCAGAGACCCGATTAGATCATTTTATATTATGGTTAATATAAGAATTCAGCGAAATTCTATCACATTTGTTCAATTTACGTCGCTCCTATTTCAGATAGCGTATTGGGCTAAGCGGCATCGTAAAGCGCGTGGAATGGCGAGGGAAATGCAGTATTACACTTCTAGGGAAGGCAAACAGAGACCCGATTAGATCATTTTATATTACGGTTAATATAAGAATTCAGCGTCATTCTATCACATTTGTTCAATTTACGTCGCTCCTATTTCAGATAGCGTACTGGGCTAGGCGGCATCTTAGAGCGCGTGGAATGGCGAGTAATGTGCACTGTTAACCTTCTATGTTATGGCAATCAGAGACCCGATTAGATCATCCTATATTATGGTTAATTTAAGAATTCAGCAATATTCTATCACATTCGTTCATTTTACGTCGCTCCTATTTCAGATAGCGTATTGGGCTATGCGGCATCTCAAAGCGCATGAAATGGCAAGAAAAATGCAGTATTAAACTTCTAGGGTAGGGCAATCAGAGACCCGGTTATATCATTTTACATTATTGTTAATATAAGAATTCCGCGAAATTCTATCACATTTGTTCAATTTACGTCGCTCCTATTTCGGATAGCGTATTGGGCTAAGCGGCATCTCAAAGCGCATGAAATGGCGAGAAAAATAGAGTATTAAACTTCTAGGGTAGGGCAATCAGAGACCCGGTTAGATCATTTTATATTTTGGTTTCTTTAAGAATTCAGCAAAATTCTATCACATTTGTTTAATTAACGTCGCTCCTATTTCAGATAGCGTATTGGGCTAAGCGGCATCTCAAAGCGCATGAAATGGAGAGTGAAATGCACTGTTAAGCTTCTATGATAGGGCAAGCAGAGACCCGATTAGATCATTTTATATTTTGGTTAATATAAGAATTCAGCGAAATTCTATGACATTCGTTCAATTTACGTCGCTCCTATTTCAGATAGCGTACTGGGCTAAGCGGCATCTCAAAGCGCATGAAATGACGAGTGAAATGCACTATAAAACTTCTAGGGTAGGGCGAACAGAGACCCGATTAGATCATTTCACATTATGGTTAATATAATTATTCAGCGAAATTCTATCACATTTTTTCAATTGACGTCGCTCTTATTTCAGATAGCGTATTGGACCAAACGGCATCTTAAAGCGCGTGGAATGGCGGGTAAAATGCACTATTAAACTTCTATGATAGGGCAATCAGAGAACCGATTTGATCATTTTATATTTTGGCTAATATAAGAATTCAGCGAAATTCTATCACAATTGTTCAATTTACGTCGCTCCTATTTCATAGAGCGTATTGGGCTAAGCGGCATCTTAAAGCGCGTGGAATGGCGAGTAAAATGCAGTATTACACTTCTAGGGTAAGGCAAACAGAGACCCGATTAGATCATTTTATATTACGGTTAATATAAGAATTCAGAGTAATTCTATCACATTTGTTCAATTTACGTCGCTCCTATTTCAGATAGCGTATTGGGCTAAGCGGCATCTCAAAGCGCATGAAGTGGCCAGTAAAATGCACTATTATACTTCTAGGGTAGGGCAAACAGAGACCCGATTAGACTATTTTATATTATGGATAATTTAAGAATTCAGCGTAATTCTATCACATTTGTTCAATTTACGTCGCTCCTATTTCAGATAGCGTATTGGGCTAAGCGGCATCACAAAGCGCATGACATGGCAAGTAACATGCACTATTAAACTTCTAGGGTAGGGCAAACAGAAACCCTATTAGATGATTTTAAATTATGGTTAATTTAAGAATCCAGCGTAATTCTATCACATTTGTTCAATTGACGTCGCTCCTATTTCAGATAGCGTACTGGGCTAAGAGGCATCTCAGAGCGCATGAAATGGCGAGTGAAATGCACTCTTAAACTTCGAGGGTCAGGCAAACAGAAACCCGATTTGATCATTTTATATTACGGTTAATATAAGAATTCAGCGTAACTCTATCACATTTGTTCAATTTACGTCGCTCCTATTTCAGATAGCGTATTGGGCTAAGCGGCATCTCAAAGCGCATGAAATGGCGAGTGAAATGCACTATTAATCTTCTAGGGTAGGGCGAACGGAGACCCGATTAGATCATTTTACATTATGGTTAATATAAGAATTCAGCGAAATTCTATCACGTCTGTTCAATTTACGTCGCTCCTATTTCAGATAGCGTACTGGGCTAGGCGGCATCTTAGAGCGCGTGGAATGGCGAGTAAAATGCACTGTTAACCTTCTATGTTAAGGCAATCAGAGACCCTTTTAGATCATTTTATATTGCGGTTAATATAAGAATTTAGCGTAATTCTATCACATTTGTTCAATTGACGTCGCTGCTATTTCAGATAGCGTATTGGACCAAGCGGCATCTTAAAGCGCGTGGAATGGCGAGTAAAATGCACTATTAAACTTCTATGATAGGGCAATCAGAGACCCGATTAGATCATTTTATATTACGGTTAATATACGAATTTAGCGAAATTCTATCACATTTGTTCAATTACCGTCGCTCCTATTTCAGGTAGCGTATTCGGCTAAGCGGCTTCTCAAAGCGCATGAAATGACGAGTGAAATGCACTAAATAAACTTCTAGGGTAGGGCGATCAGGGACCCGATTAGATCATTTTACATTCTGGTTAATATAAGAATTCAGCGAAATTCTATCACATTTGTTCAGTTTAAGTCGCTCCTATTTCAGATAGCGTATTCGGCTAAGCGGCATCGTAAAGCGCGTGGAATGGCGAGGGAAATGCAGTATTACACTTCTAGGGAAGGCAAACAGAGACCCGATTAGATCATTTTATATTACGGTTAATATAAGAATTCAGCGTCATTCTATCACATTTGTTCAATTTACGTCGCTCCTATTTCAGATAGCGTATTCGGATAAGCGGCTTCTCAAAGCGCATGAAATGACGAGTGAAATGCACTATTAAACTTCTAGGGTAGGGCGAACAGAGACCCGATTAGATCATTTTACATTATGGTTAATATAAGAATTCAGCGAAATTCTATCACATTTGTTCAATTTACGTCGCTCCTATTTCAGATAGCGTATTTGGCTAAGCGGCATCTCAAAGCGCATGAAATGGCGAGTGAAATGCACTATCAATCTTCTAGGGTAGGGCGAACGGAGACCCGATTAGATCATTTTACATGATGGTTAATATAAGAATTCAGCGAAATTCTATCACATTTGTTCAATTTACGTCGCTCCTATTTTAGATAGCGTACTGGGCTAGGCGGCATCTTAGAGCGCGTGGAATGGCGAGTAATGTGCACTGTTAACCTTCTATGTTATGGCAATCAGAGACCCGATTAGATCATCCTATGTTATGGTTAATTTAAGAATTCAGCAATATTCTATCACATTCGTTCAATTTACGTCGCTCCTATTTCAGATAGCGTATTGGGCTAAGCGGCATCTCAATGCGCATGAAATGACGAGTGAAATGCACTAATAAACTTCTAGGGTAGGGCGAACAGAGACCCGATTAGATCATTTTACATTATGGATATTATAAGAATTCAGTGAAATTCTATCACATTCGTTCAATTTACGTCGCTCCTATTTCAGATAGCGTATTGGGCTAATCGGCATCTCAAAGCGCATGAAATGACGAGTGAAATGCACTAATAAACTTCTAGGGTAGGGCGATCAGAGACCCGATTAGATCATTTTACATTATGGTTAATATAAGAATTCAGAGAAATTCTATCACATTTGTTCAATTTACGTCTCTCCTATTTCAGATAGCGTATTGGGCTAATAGGTATCTCAGAGCGCATGAAATGGCGAGTAAAATGCACTATTAAACTTCTAGGGTAGGGCAATCAGAGACCCGTTTAGATCATTCTATATTATGGTTAATTTAAGAATTCAGCAAAATTCTATCACATTCGTTGAATTTACGTCGCTCCTATTTCAGATAGCGTATTCGGCTAAGCGGCTTCTCAAAGCGCATGAAATGAGGAGTGAAATGCACAATTAAACTTCTAGGGTAGGGCGAACAGAGACCCGATGAGATCATTTTATATTATGGTTAATTTAATAATTCAGCAAAATTCTATCACATTTCTGCAATTTACGTCGCTCCTATTTCAAATAGCGTACTGGGCTAGGCGGCATCTTAAAGCGCGTGGAATGGCTAGTAAAATGCACAATTAAACTTCTAGGGTAGGGCGAACAGAGACCCGATTAGATCATCTTATATTATGGTTAATTTAAGAATTCAGCAAAATTCTATCACATTTGTTCAATTTACGTCGATCCTATTTCAGATAGCGTACTGGGCTACGGGGCATCTTAAAGCGCGCGGAATGGCGAGTAAAATGCACTATTAAGCTTCTATGATAGTGCAATCAGAGACCAGATTAGATCATTTTATATTTTGATTAATATAAGAATTCAGCGAAATTCTATCACATTTGTTCAATTTCCATTCCTACTTCAGATAGCGTATTGGGCTAATCGGCATCTCAAAGCGCATGAAATGACGAGTGAAATGCACTATTAACCTTCTAGGGTAGGGCGAACGGAGACCCGATTAGATCATTTTACATTATGGATATTATAAGAATTCAGCGAAATTCTTTCACATTTGTTCAATTGACGTCGCTGCTATTTCAGATAGCGTATTGTACCAAGCGGCATCTTAAAGCGCGTGGAATGGCGAGTAAAATGCACTGTTAACCTTCTATGTTAAGGCAATCAGAGACCCTTTTAGATCATTTTATATTGCGGTTAATATAAGAATTCAGCGAAATTCTATCACATTTGTTCAATTTACGTCGCTCCTATTTCAGATAGCGTATTGGGCTAAGCGGCATCTCAAAGCGCATGAAATGGCGAGAAAAATGCAGTATTAAACTTCTAGGGTATGGGAATCAGAGACCCGGTTAGATCATTTTATATTTTGGTTTCTTTAAGAATTCAGCAAAATTCTATCACATTTGTTCAATTTACGTCGCTCCTATTTCAGATAGCGTATTGGGCTAAGCGGCATCTCAAAGCGCATAAAATGGCGAGTAAAATGCACTATTAAACTTCTAGGGTAGTGCAAACAGAGACCCGATTAGACCATTTTATATTATGGATAATTTAAGAATTCAGCGTAATTCTATCACATTTGTTCAATTTACGTCGCTCCTATTTCAGATAGCGTATTGGGCTAATCGGCATCTCAAAGCGCATGAAATGACGAGTGAAATGCACTAATAAACTTCTAGGGTAGGGCGATCAGAGACCCGATTAGATCATTTTACATTATGGATAATATAAGAATTCAGCGAAATTCTATCACATTTGTTCAATTTACGTCGCTCCTATTTCAGATAGCGTACTGGGCTAATCGGCATCTCAATGCGCATGAAATGACGCGTGAAATGCACTATTAAACTTCTAGGGTAAGGCAAACAGAGACCCGATTAGATCATTTTATATTACGGTTAATATAAGAATTCAGCGTAATTCTATCACATTTGTTCAATTTACGTCGCTCCTATTTCAGATAGCGTATTGGGATAAGCGGCATCTCAAAGCGCATGAAATGGCGAGTAAAATGCACTATTAAACTTCTATGGTAGGGCAATCAGAGACCCGATTAGATCATTTTATATTTTGTTAATATAAGAATTCAGCGAAATTCTATCACATTTTTTCAGTTTACGTCGCTCCTATTTCAGATAGCGTAATGGGCTAAGCGGCATCTCAAAGCGCATGAAATGGTGAGTAAAATGCACTATTCAACTTGTAGGGTAGGGCGAACAGAGACCCGATTAGATCATTTCACATTATGGTTAATATAATAATTCAGCGAAATTCTATCACATTTTTTCAATTTACGTCGCTCCTATTTCAGATAGCGTACTGGGCTAAGCGGCATCTCAAAGCGCATGAAGTGGCAAGTAAAATGCACTATTAAGCTTCTATGATAGGGCGAACAGAGACCCGATTAGATCATTTTACATTATGGTTAATATAAGAATTCAGCGTAATTCTATCACATTTGTTCAATTTACGTCGATCCTATTTCAGATAGCGTACTGGGCTAGGCGGCATCTTAGAGCGCGTGGAATCGCGAGTAAAATGCACTGTTAACCTTCTATGTTAAGGCAATCAGAGACCCGATTAGATCTTTCTATATTATGGTTACTTTAAGTATTCAGCAAAATTCTATCACATTCGTTCAGTTTACGTCGCTCCTATTTCAGATAGCGTATTGGGCTAAGTGGCATCTCAATGCGCATGAAATGGCGAGTGAAATGCACTATTAAACTTCTAGGGTAAGGCAAACAGAGACCCGACTAGATCATTTTACGTTATGGATAATATAAGAATTCAGCGAAATTCTATCACATTTGTTCAATTGACGTCGCTCCTATTTCAGATAGTGTATTGAACCAAGCGGCATCTTAAAGCGTGTGGAATGGCGAGTAAAATGCACTAATAAACTTCTGGGGTAGGGCGATCAGAGACCCGATTAGATCATTTTACATTATGGTTAATATAAGAATTCAGCGTAATTCTATCACATTTGTTCAATTGACGTCGCTCCTATTTCAGATAGCGTATTGGTCCAAGCGGCATCTTAAAGCGCGCGGAATGGCGAGTAAAATGCACTATTAATCTTCTAAGGTAGGGAGAACGGAGACCCGATTAGATCATTTCACATTATGGTTAATATAAGAATGCAGCGAAATTCTATCACATTTGTTCAATTTACGTCGCTCCTATTTCAGATAGCGTACTGGGCTAGGCGGCATCTTTGGGCGCGTGGAATGGCGAGTAATGTTCACTGTTAACCTTCTATGTTAAGGCAATCAGAGATCCGATTAGATCATCCTATATTATGGTTAATTTAAGAATTCAGTAAAATTCTATCACATTTGTTTAATTAACGTCGCTCCTATTTCAGATAGCGTATTGGGCTAAGCGGCATCTCAAAGCGCATGAAATGACGAGGGAAATGCACTATTAAACTTCTAAGGTAGGGCGAACAGGGACCCGATTAGATCATTTTATATTTTGGTTAATATAAGAATTCAGCGAAATTCTATCACATTTGTTCAATTACCGTCGCTCCTATTTCAGATAGCGTATTCGGCTAAGCGGCTTCTCAAAGCGCATGAAATGACGAGTGAAATGCACTAATAAACTTCTAGGGTAGGGCGATCAGAGACCCGATTAGATCATTTTATATTATGGTTAATATAAGAATTCAGCGAAATTCTATCACATTTGTTCAATTTACGTCGCTCCTATTTCAGATAGCGTATTGGGCTAAGCGGCATCGTAAAGCGCGTGGAATGGCGAGGGAAATGCAGTATTACACTTCTAGGGAAGGCAAACAGAGACCCGATTAGATCATTTTATATTACGGTTAATATAAGAATTCAGCGTCATTCTATCACATTTGTTCAATTTACGTCGCTCCTATTTCAGATAGCGTATTCGGATAAGCGGCTTCTCAAAGCGCATGAAATGACGAGTGAAATGCACTATTAAACTTCTAGGGTAGGGCGAACAGAGACCCGATTAGATCATTTTACATTATGGTTAATATAAGAATTCAGCGAAATTCTATCACATTTGTTCAATTTACGTCGCTCCTATTTCAGATAGCGTACTGGGCTAGGCGGCATCTTAAAGCGCGTGGAATGGCGAGTAATGTGCACTGCTAACCTTCTATGTTATGGCAATCAGAGACCCGATTAGATCATCCTATATTATGGTTAATTTAAGAATTCAGCAATATTCTATCACATTCGTTCAATTTACGTCGCTCCTATTTCAGACAGCGTATTGGGCTAAGCGGCATCTCAAAGCGCATGAAATGACGAGTGAAATGCACTATTAAACTTCAAGGGTAGGGCAAACAGAAACCCTATTAGATCATTTTATACTATGGTTAATATAAGAATTCAGCAAAATTCTATGACATTCGTTCAATTTACGTCGCTCCTATTTCAGATAGCGTACTGGGCTAAGCGGCATCTCAAAGCGCATGAAATGACGAGTGAAATGCACTATAAAACTTCTAGGGTAGGGCGAACAGAGACCCCATTAGATCATTTCACATTATGGTTAATATAATTATTCAGCGAAATTCTATCACATTTTTTCAATTGACGTCGCTCCTATTTCAGATAGCGTATTGGGCTGAGCGGCATCTCAAAGCGCATGAAATGGTGAGTAAAATGCACTCTTAAACTTCTTGGGTAGGGCAAGCGGAGACCCTATTAGATCATTTTATATTATTGATTATTTAAGAATTCAGCGAAATTCTATCACATTTGTTCAATTACCGTCGCTCCTATTTCAGATAGCGTATTCGGCTAAGCAGCATCTCAAAGCGCATGAAATGGCCACTAAAATGCACTATAAAACTTCTAGGGTAGGGCGAACAGAGACCCGATTAGATCATTTTACATTATGGATAATATAAGAATTCAGCGAAATTCTATCACATTTGTTCAATTGACGTCGCTGCTATTTCAGATAGCGTATTGGACCAAGCGGCATCTTAAAGCGCGTGGAATGGCGAGTAAAATGCACTATTAAACTTCTATGATAGGGCAATCAGAGACCCGAATAGATCATTTTATATTAAGGTTAATATAAGAATTTAGCGAAATTCTATCACATTTGTTCAATTACCGTCGCTCCTATTTCAAATAGCGTATTCGGCTAAGCGGCTTCTCAAAGCGCATGAAATGACGAGTGAAGTGCACTATTAAACTTCTAGGGTAGGGCGAACAGAGACCCGATTATATCAATTTACATTTTGGTTAATATAAGAATTCAGCGAAATTCTATCACATTTGTTCAATTTATGTCGCTCCTATTTCAGATAGCGTATTGGGCTAAGCGGCATCTCAAAGTGTATGAAATGACGAGTGAAATGCGCTATTAAACTTCTATGATAGGGCAATCAGAGAACCGATTAGATCACTTTATATTTTGGCTAATATAAGAATTCAGCGAAATTCTATCACAATTATTCAATTTACGTCGCTCCTATTTCAGAAAGCGTATTGGGCTGAGCGGCATCTCAAAGCGCATGAAATGGTGAGTAAAATGCACTCTTAAACTTCTAGGGTAGGGCAAACAGAGACCCGATTAGACCATTTTATATCATGGATAATTTAAGAATTCAGCGTAATTCTATCACATTTGTTCAATTTACTTCGCTCCTATTTCAGATAGCGTATTGGGTTAATCGGCATCTCATAGCGCATGAAATGACGAGTGAAATGCACTAATAAACTTCTGGGGTAGGGCGATCAGAGACCCGATTAGATCAGTTTACATTATGGTTAATATAAGAATTCAGCGAAATTCTATCACATTTGTTCAATTTGCGTCTCTCATATTTCAGATAGCGTATTGGGCTAAGCGGCATCTCAAAGCGCATGAAATGGCGAGTGAAATGCACTATTAAACTTCTATGATAGGGCAATCAGAGAAGAGATTAGATCATTTTATATTTTGGCTCATATAAGTATTCAGCGAAATGCTATCACATTTCTTCAATTTATGTCGCTCCTATTTCAGATAGCGTGTTGTACCAAGCGGCATCTTAAAGCGCGTGGAATGGCGAGTAAAATGCACTATTAAACTTCTATGATAGGGCAATCAGAGACCCGATTAGATCATTTTATATTTTGGTTAATATAAGAATTCAGCGAAATTCTATCCCATTTGTTCAATTTACGTCGCTCCTATTTCAGATGGAGTATTGGGGTAAGCGGCTTCTCCAAGCGCCTGAAAGGACGAGTGAAATGCACTATTAAACATCTAGGGTAGGGTGAACAGAGACGCGATTAGATCATTTTATATTACGGTTAATATAAGAATTCAGCGTCATTCTATCACATTTGTTCAATTTACGTCGCTCCTATTTCAGATAGCGTATTCTGATAAGGGGCTTCTCAAAGCGCATGAAATGACGAGTGGAATGCACTATTAAACTTCTAGGGTAGGGCGAACAGAGACCCGATTAGATCATTTTACATTATGGTTAATATAAGAATTCAGCGAAATTCTATCACATTTGTTCAATTTACGTCGCTCCTATTTCAGATAGCGTATTGGGCTAAGTGGCATCTCAATGCGCATGAAATGACGAGTGAAATGCACTATTAAACTTCTAGGGTAGGGCAAACAGAGACCCTTTTAGATCATTTTATATTGTGGTTAATTTAAGAATTCAGCAAAATTCTATCACATTCGTTCAATTTACGTCGCTCCTATTTCAGATAGCGTATTGGGCTAAGTGGCATCTCAATGCGCATGAAATGACGAGTGAAATGCACTATTAAACTTCTAGGGTAGGGCAAACAGAGACCCTTTTAGATCATTTTATATTGTGGTTAATTTAAGAATTCAGCAAAATTCTATCACATTCGTTCAATTTACGTCGCTCCGATTTCAGATAGCGTACTGGGCTAAGCGGCATCTCAAAGCGCATGAAATTACGAGTGAAATGCACTATAAAACTTCTAGGGTAGGGCGAACAGAGACCCGATTAGATCATTTTACATTATGGATAATATAAGAATTCAGCGAAATTCTATCACATTTGTTTAATTGACGTCGCTGCTATTTCAGATAGCGTATTGGACCAAGCGGCATCTTAAAGCGCGTGGAATGGCGAGTAAAATGCACTATTAAACTTCTATGATAGGGCAATCAGAGACCCGATTAGATCATTTTATATTACGGTCAATATAAGAATGCAGCGTAATTCTATCACATTTGTTCAATTTACGTCGCTCCTATTTCAGATAGCGTATTGGGCTGAGCGGCATCTCAAAGCGCATGAAATGGTGCGTAACATGCACTCTTAAACTTCTAGGGTAGGGCAATCAGAGACCCGATTAGATCATTTTACATTATGGATAATATAAGAATTCAGCGAAATTCTATCACATTTGTTCAATTTACGTCGCTCCTATTTCAGATAGCGTATTGGGCTAAGCAGCATCTCAAGGCGCATGAAATGGCCAGTAAAATGCACTATTATACTTCTAGGGTAGGGCAAACAGAGACCCGATAAGACCATTTTATATTATGGATAATTTAAGAATTCAGCGTAATTCTATCACATTTGTTCAATTGACGTCGCTCCTATTTCAGATAGCGTATTGGGCTAAGCGGCATCTCAATGCGCATGAAATGACGAGTGAAATGCACTATTAAACTTCAAGGGTAGGGCGAACGGAGACCCGATTAGATCATTTTACATTATGGTTAATATAAGAATTCAGCAAAATTCTATCACGTTTGTTCAATTTACGTCGCTGCTATTTCAGATAGCGTACTGGGCTAGGCGGCATCTTAGAGCGCGTGGAATGGCGAGTGAAATGCACTGTTAACCTTCTATGTAAAGGCAATCAGAGACCCGATTAGATCATTCTATATTATGGTTAATTTAAGAATTCAGCGAAATTCTATCACATTCGTTCAATTTACGTCGCTCCTATTTCAGATAGCGTATTGGGCTAAGCGGCATCTCAATGCGCATGAAATGACGAGTGAAATGCACTATTAAACTTGAAGGGTAGGGCAAACAGAAACCCTATTGGATCATTTTATATTATGGTTAATATAAGAATTCAGCAAAATTCTATGACATTCGTTCAATTTACGTCGCTCCTATTTCAGATAGCGTACTGGGCTAAGCGGCATCTCAAAGCGCATGAACTGACGAGTGAAATGCACTATAAGACTTCTAGGGTAGGGCGAACAGAGACCCGATTAGATCATTTTACATTATGGATAATATAAGAATTCAGCGAAATTCTATCACATTTGTTCAATTGACGTCGCTCCTATTTCAGATAGCGTATTGGGCTAAGCGGCATCTTAAAGCGCGTGGAATGGCGAGTAAAATGCAGTATTACACTTCTAGGGTAAGGCAAACAGAGACCCGATTAGATCATTTTATATTACGGTTAATATAAGAATTCAGAGTAATTCTATCACATTTGTTCAATTACAGTCGCTCCTATTTCAGATAGCGTATTCGGCTAAGCGGCTTCTGAAACCGCATGAAATGACGAGTGAAATGCACTATTAAACTTCTAGGGTAGGGCGAACAGAGACCCGATTATATCAATTTACAATATGGTTAATATAAGAATTCAGCGAAATTCTATCACATTTGTTCAATTTACGTCGCTCCTATTTCAGGTAGCGTACTGGGATAGGCGGCATATTAAAGCGCATGAAATGGCGAGTAAAATGCACTATTAAACTTCTAGGGTAAGGCAATCAGAGACCCGATTAGAACATTTTATATTACGGTTAATATAAGAATTCAGCGAAATTCAATCACATTTGTTCAATTTACGTCGGTCCTATTTCAGATAGCGTATTGGGCTAAGCGGCATCTCAAAGCGCATAACATGACGAGTGAAATGCACTATTAAACTTCTAGGGTAGGGCGAACAGAGTCCCGATTAGATCATTTTACAGTAAGGTTAATATAAGAATTCACGGAAATTCCATCACATTTGTTCAATTTACGTCGCTCCTAATTCAGATAGCGTACTGAACTATGCGGCATCTTAAAGCGCGTGGAATGGCGAGTAAAATGCACTATTAAACTTCTAAGGTAGTGCGAACAGGGACCCGATTAGATCATTTTACATTATGTTTAATATAAGAATTCAGCGAAATTCTATCAGATTTTTTCTATTTACGACGCTCCTATTTCAGAGGGCGTAATGGGCTATGCGGCATCTCAATGCGCATGAAATGGCGAGTAAAGTGCACTATTAAACTTCTAGGGTAGGGCGAACAGAGACCCGATTAGATCATTTTACATTATGGTTAATATAAGAATTCAGCGAAATTCTATCACATTTGTTCAATTTACGTCGCTCCTATTTCAGATAGCGTCTTGGGCTAAGCGGCATCTCAAAGCGCATGAAATGGCGAGTGAAATGCACTGTTAATCTTCTAGGGTAGGGCAAACAGAAACCCTATTAGATCATTTTATATTATGGTTAATTTAAGAACTCAGCAAAATTCTATCACATTCGTTCAATTTACGTCGCTCCTATTTCAGATAGCGTACGGCGCTAAGCGGCATCTCAAAGCGCATGAAATGACGAGTGAAATGCACTATAAAACTTCTAGGGTAGGGCGAACAGAGACCCGATTAGATCATTTTACATTATGGATAATATAAGAATTCAGCGAAATTATATCACATTTTTTCAATTGACGTCGCTCCTATTTCAGATAGCGTGTTGGACCAAGCGGCATCTTAAAGCGCGTGGAATGGCGAGTAAAATGCACTATTAAACTTCTATGATAGGGCAATCAGAGAACCGATTAGATCATTTTATATTTTGGCTAATATAAAAATACAGCGAAATTCTATCACAATTGTTCAATTCACGTCGCTCCTATTTCAGATAGCGTATTGGGCTAAGCGGCATCTTAAAGCGCGTGGAATGGCGAGTAAAATGCAGTATTACACTTCTAGGGTAAGGCAAACAGAGACCAGATTAGATCATTTTATATTACGGTTAATATAAGATTTCAGCGTAATTCTATTACATTTGTTCAATTTACGTCGCTCCTATTTCAGATAGCGTATTGGGATAGGCGGCATTTCAATGCACATAAAAAGACGAGTGGAATGCAGTATTCCACTTCTAGGGCAGGGCGAACAGAGACCCGATTAGATCATGTTACATTATGGTTAATATAAGAATTCAGCGAAATTCTATCACATTTGTTCAATTTACGTCGCTCCTATTTCAGATAGCGTATTTGGCTAAGCGGCATCTCAAAGCGCATGAAATGGCGAGTAAAATGCACTATTAAACTTCTTGGGTAAGGCAAAGAGAGACCCAATTAGATCATTTTATATTACGGTTAATTTAAGAATTCAGCGAAATTCTATAACATTTGTTCAATTTACGTCGCTCCTATTTCAGATAGCGTATTGGGATAAGCGGCATCTCTAACCGCACGAAATGACGAGTGAAATGCACAATTAAACTTCTAGGGCAGAGCGAACAGAGAACCGATTAGATCATTTTATATTATGGTTAATTTAAGAATTCAGCGAAATTCTATAACATTTGTTCAATTTACGTCGCTCCTATTTCAGATAGCGTATTGGGCTAAGCGGCATCGCAATGCGCATGAAATGGCGAGTGAAATGCACTATTAAACTTCTAGGGTAGGGCAAACAGAGACCCCATTAGATCATTTTATATTATGGTTAATTTAAGAATTCAGCAAAATTCTATCACATTTGTTCAATTTACGTCGCTCCTATTTCAGATAGCGTACTGGGCTAAACGGCATCTTAAAGCGCGTGGAATGGCGAGTAAAATGCACTATTAAACTTCTATGATAGGGCAATCAGAGACTCGATTAGATCATTTTATATTTTGGTTAATATAAGAATTCAGCGAAATTCTATCACATTTGTTCAATTTACGTCGCTCCCATTTCAGATAGCGTAATGGGCTAAGCGGCATCTCAAAGCGCATGAAATGACGAGTGAAATGCACTATTAAACTTCTAGGGTAGGGCGAACGGAGACCCGATTACATCATTTTACATTATGGTTAATATACGAATTCAGCGAAATTCTATCACATTTGTTCAATTTACGTCGCTCCTATTTCAGATAGCGTGTTGGGCTAAGCGGCATCTCAAAGCGCATGAAATGACGAGTGAAATGCACTATTAAACTTCTAGGGTAAGGCAAACAGAGACCCGATTAGATCATTTTATATTACGGTTATTATAAAAATTCATCGTAATTCTATCACATTCGTTCAATTTACGTCGCTCCTATTTCAGATAGCGTATTGAGCTAAGCGGCATCTCAGAGCGCATGAAATGGCAAGTAAAATGCACCATTAAACTTGTAGGGTAGGGCAATCAGAGACCCGATTAGATCATTTTATATTTTGGCTAATATAAGAATTCAGCGAAATTCTTTCACATTTGTTCAATTTACGTTGCTCCTATTTCGGATAGCGTATTGGGCTTAGCGGCATCTCAAAGCGCATGAAATGGCGAGTAAAATGCACTATTAAACTTCTAGGGTAGGTCAATCAGAGACCCGATTAGATCATTTTATATTTTGGTTAATATAAGGATTCAGCGAAATTCTATCACATTTGTCCAATTACCGTCGCTCCTATTTCAGATAGCGTATTCGGCTAAGCGGCTTCTCAAAGCGCATGAAATGACGAGTGAAATGCACTAATAAGCTTCTAGGGTAGGGCGAACGGAGACCCGATTAGATCATTTTACATTATGGTTAATATAATAATTCAGCGAAATTCTATCACATTTGTTCAATTTACGTCGCTCCTATTTCAGATAGCGTATTGGGCTAAGCGGCATCTCAAAGCGCATGAAATGACGAGTGAAATGCACTAATAAACTTCTAAGGTAGGGCGAACAGGGACCCGATTAGATCATTTTACATTATGGTTAATATAATAATTCAGCGAAATTCTGTCACATTTGTTCAATTTACGTCGCTCCTATTTCAGATAGCGTATTGGGCTAAGCGGCATCTCAAAGCGCATGAAATGACGAGTGAAATGCACTATTAAACTTCTAAGGTAGGGCGAACAGGGACCCGATTAGATCATTTTACATTATGGTTAATATAAGAATTCAGCGAAATTCTATCACATTTGTTCAATTTACGTCTCTCCTATTTCAGATAGCGTACTGGGCTAAGCGGCATATCAAAGCGCATGAAATGACGAGTGAAATGCACTATTAAACTTCTAGGGTAGGGCAAACAGAAACCCTATTAGATCATTTTATATTATGGTTAATTTAAGAATTCAGCAAAATTCTATCACATTCGTTCAATTTACGTCGCTCCTATTCCAGATAGCGTACTGGGCTAAGCGGCATCTCAAAGCGCAAGAAATGACGAGTGAACTGCACTATAAAACTTCTAGGGTAGGGCGAACAGAGACCCGATTAGATCATTTTACATTATGGTTAATATAAGAATTCAGCGAAATTCTATCACATTTGTTCAATTTACGTCGCTCCTATTTCAGATAGCGTATTGGGCTAAGCGGCATCTCACAGCGCATGAAATGACGAGTGAAATGCACTATTAAACTTCTAAGGTTGGGCGAACAGGGACCCGATTAGATCATTTTACATTATGTTTAATATAAGAATTCAGCGAAATTCTATCACATTTTTTCAATTTACGTCGTTCCTATTTCAGATAGCGTAATGGGCTAAGCGGCATCTCAAAGCGCATGAAATGTTGAGTAAAATGCACTATTCAACTTCTAGGGTAGGGCAAACACAGACCCGATTAGATCATTTTACATTATGGTTAATATACGAATTCAGTGAAATTCTATCACATTTGTTCAATTTACGTCGCTCCTATTTCAGATAGCGTACTGGGCTAGGCGGCATCTTAGAGCGCGTGGAATGGCGAGTAAAATGCACTGTTAACCTTCTATGTTAAGGCAATCAGAGACCCGATTAGATCATTCTATATTATGGTTAATTTAAGTATTCAGCAAAATTCTATCACATTCGTTCAATTTACGACGCTCCTATTTCAGATAGCGTATTGGGCTAAGCGGCATCTCAATGCGCATGAAATGACGAGTGAAATGCACTATTAAACTTCAAGGGTAGGGCGAACAGAGACCCGATTAGATCATTTCACATTATGGTTAATATAATAATTCAGCGAAATTCTGTCACATTTGTTCAATTTACGTCGCTCCTATTTCAGATAGCGTATTGGGCTAAGCGGCATCTCAAAGCGCATGAAATGACGAGTGAAATGCACTAATAAACTTCTAAGGTAGGGCGAACAGGGACCCGATTAGATCATTTTACATTATGGTTAATATAAGAATTCAGCGAAATTCTATCACATTTGTTCAATTTACGTCGCTCCTATTTCAGATAGCGTACTGAGCTATGCGGCATCTTAGAGCGCGTGGAATGGCGAGTAAAATGCACTACTAACCTTCTATGATAGGGCAATCAGAGACCACATTAGATCATTTTATATTTAGGTTAATATAAGAATTCAGCGATATTCTATCACATTTGTTCAATTTACGTCGCTCCTACTTCAGATAGCGTATTGGGCTAAGCGGCAACTCAACGAGCATGAAATGACGAGTGAAATGCACTATTAAACTTCTAGGGTAGGGCGTACAGATACTCGATTAGACCATTGTACATTATGGTTAATATAAGAATTCAGCGAAATTCTATCACATTTGTTCAATTTACGTCGCTCCTATTTCAGATAACGTATTGAGCTAAGCGGCATCTCAAAGCGCATGAAATGGCGAGTAAAATGCACTATTAAACTTCTAGGGTGAGACAAACAGAGACCCGATTAGATCATTTTACATTATGGTTAATATAAGAATTCAGCGAAATTCTATCACCTTTGTTCAATTTACGTCCCTCCTATTTCAGATAGCGTATTGGGCTAAGAGGCATCTCAGAGCGCATGAAATGGCGAGTGAAATGCACTATTAAACTTCTAGGGTAATGCAAACAGAGACCCGATTAGATCATTTTACATTACGGTTAATATAAGAATTCAGCGTAATTCTATCACATTTGTTCAATTTACGTCGCTCCTATTTCAGATAGCGTATTGGGCTAAGCTGCATCTTAAAGCGCATGAAATGGCGAGTGAAATGCACTAATAAACTTCTAGGGTAGGGCGATCAGAGACCCGATTAGATCATTTTACATTATGGTTAATATAAGAATTCAGAGAAATTCTATCACATTTGTTCAATTTACGTCTCTCCTATTTCAGATAGCGTTTTGGGCTAAGATGCATCTCAAAGCGCATGAAATGGCGAGTAAAATGCAATATTAAACTTCTAGGGTAGGGCAATCAGAGACCCGATTAGATCATTTTATATTTTGGTTAATATAAGAATTCAGCGAAATTCTATCACATTTGTTCAATTTACGTCGCTCCTATTTCAGATAGCGTACTGGGATAGGCGGCATCTTAGAGCGCGTGGAATGGCGAGTAAAATGCACTGTTAACCTTCTATGTTAAGGCAATCAGAGACCCGATTAGATCATTCTATATTATGGTTAATTTAAGAATTCAGCAAAATTCAATCACATTCGTTCAATTTACGTCGCTCCTGTTTCAGATAGCGTACTGGGCTAAGCGGCATTTTAGAGCGCGTGGAATGGCGAGTAAAATGCACAGTTAACCTTCTATGTTAAGGCACTCAGAGACCCGATTAGATCATTCTATATTATGGTTAATTTAAGAATTCAGCAAAATTCAATCACATTCGTTCAATTTACGTCGCTCCTGTTTCAGATAGCGTATTGGGCTAATCGGCATCTCAATGCGCATGAAATGACGAGTGAAATGCACTATTAAACTTCTAGGGTAGGGCAAACAGAAACCGTATTAGATCATTTTATATTATGGATAATTTAAGAATGCAGCGAAATTCTGTCACATTTGTTCAATTTACGTCGCTCCTATTTCAGATAGCGTATTGGGCTAAGCGGCATCTCAAAGCGCATGAAATGACGAGTGAAATGCACTAATAAACTTCTAAGGTAGGGCGATCAGAGACCCGATTAGATCATTTTACATTATGGTTAATATAAGAATTCAGCGAAATTCTATCACATTTGTTCAATTTACGTCGCTCCTATTTCAGATAGCGTACTGAGCTATGCGGCATCTTAGAGCGCGTGGAATGGCGAGTAAAATGCACTACTAACCTTCTATGATAGGGCAATCAGAGACCACATTAGATCATTTTATATTTAGGTTAATATAAGAATTCAGCGATATTCTATCACATTTGTTCAATTTACGTCGCTCCTACTTCAGATAGCGTATTGGGCTAAGCGGCAACTCAACGAGCATGAAATGACGAGTGAAATGCACTATTAAACTTCTAGGGTAGGGCGTACAGATACTCGATTAGACCATTGTACATTATGGTTAATATAAGAATTCAGCGAAATTCTATCACATTTGTTCAATTTACGTCGCTCCTATTTCAGATAACGTATTGAGCTAAGCGGCATCTCAAAGCGCATGAAATGGCGAGTAAAATGCACTATTAAACTTCTAGGGTGAGACAAACAGAGACCCGATTAGATCATTTTACATTATGGTTAATATAAGAATTCAGCGAAATTCTATCACCTTTGTTCAATTTACGTCCCTCCTATTTCAGATAGCGTATTGGGCTAAGAGGCATCTCAGAGCGCATGAAATGGCGAGTGAAATGCACTATTAAACTTCTAGGGTAATGCAAACAGAGACCCGATTAGATCATTTTACATTACGGTTAATATAAGAATTCAGCGTCATTCTATCACATTTGTTCAATTTACGTCGCTCCTATTTCAGATAGCGTATTGGGCTAAGATGCATCTTAAAGCGCATGAAATGGCGAGTGAAATGCACTAATAAACTTCTAGGGTAGGGCGATCAGAGACCCGATTAGATCATTTTACATTATGGTTAATATAAGAATTCAGAGAAATTCTATCACATTTGTTCAATTTACGTCTCTCCTATTTCAGATAGCGTTTTGGGCTAAGATGCATCTCAAAGCGCATGAAATGGCGAGTAAAATGCAATATTAAACTTCTAGGGTAGGGCAATCAGAGACCCGATTAGATCATTTTATATTTTGGTTAATATAAGAATTCAGCGAAATTCTATCACATTTGTTCAATTTACGTCGCTCCTATTTCAGATAGCGTACTGGGATAGGCGGCATCTTAGAGCGCGTGGAATGGCGAGTAAAATGCACTGTTAACCTTCTATGTTAAGGCAATCAGAGACCCGATTAGATCATTCTATATTATGGTTAATTTAAGAATTCAGCAAAATTCAATCACATTCGTTCAATTTACGTCGCTCCTGTTTCAGATAGCGTACTGGGCTAAGCGGCATTTTAGAGCGCGTGGAATGGCGAGTAAAATGCACAGTTAACCTTCTATGTTAAGGCACTCAGAGACCCGATTAGATCATTCTATATTATGGTTAATTTAAGAATTCAGCAAAATTCAATCACATTCGTTCAATTTACGTCGCTCCTGTTTCAGATAGCGTATTGGGCTAATCGGCATCTCAATGCGCATGAAATGACGAGTGAAATGCACTATTAAACTTCTAGGGTAGGGCAAACAGAAACCGTATTAGATCATTTTATATTATGGATAATTTAAGAATGCAGCAAAATTCTATCACATTCGTTCAATTTACGTCGCTCCTATTTCAGATAGCGTATTGGGCTAATCGGCATCTCAAAGCGCATGAAATGACGAGTGAAATGCACTAATAAACTTCTAGGGTAGGGCGATCAGAGACCCGATTAGATCATTTTACATTATGGTTAATATAAGAATTCAGTGAAATTCTATCACATTTGTTCAATTTACGTCTCTCCTATTTCAGATAGCGTATTGGGCTAATAGGTATCTCAGAGCGCATGAAATGGCGAGTAAAATGCACTATTAAACTTCTAGGGTAGGGCAATCAGAGACCCGTTTAGATCATTCTATATTATGGTTAATTTAAGAATTCAGCAAAATTCTATCACATTCGTTGAATTTACGTCGCTCCTATTTCAGATAGCGTATTCGGCTAAGCGGCTTCTCAAAGCGCATGAAATGACGAGTGAAATGCACAATTAAACTTCTAGGGTAGGGCGAACAGAGACCCGATGAGATCATTTTATATTATGGTTAATTTAATAATTCAGCAAAATTCTATCACATTTCTGCAATTTACGTCGCTCCTATTTCAAATAGCGTACTGGGCTAGGCGGCATCTTAAAGCGCGTGGAATGGCTAGTAAAATGCACAATTAAACTTCTAGGGTAGGGCGAACAGAGACCCGATTAGATCATCTTATATTATGGTTAATTTAAGAATTCAGCAAAATTCTATCACATTTGTTCAATTTACGTCGATCCTATTTCAGATAGCGTACTGGGCTACGGGGCATCTTAAAGCGCGTGGAATGGCGAGTAAAATGCACTATTAAGCTTCTATGATAGTGCAATCAGAGACCAGATTAGATCATTTTATATTTTGATTAATATAAGAATTCAGCGAAATTCTATCACATTTGTTCAATTTCCATTCCTACTTCAGATAGCGTATTGGGCTAATCGGCATCTCAAAGCGCATGAAATGACGAGTGAAATGCACTATTAACCTTCTAGGGTAGGGCGAACGGAGACCCGATTAGATCATTTTACATTATGGTTAATATAAGAATTCAGCGAAATTCTATCACATTTGTTCAGTTTACGTCGCTCCTATTTCAGATAGCGTATTGGGCTAAACAGCATCTCAAAGCGCATGAAATGGCGAGTAAAATGCACTATTAAACTTCTAGGGTGAGGCAAACAGAGACCCGATTACATCATTTTATGTTACGGTTAATACAAGAATTCAACGTAGTTCTACCACATTTGTTCAATTTACGTCGCTCCTTTTTCAGATAGCGTATTGGGCTAATCGGCATCTCGAAGCGCATGAAATGACGAGTGAAATGCACTATTAACCTTCTAGGGTAGGGCGAACAGAGACCCGATTAGATCATTTCACATTATGGTTAATATAATAATTCAGCGAAATTCTATCACATTTTTTCAATTTACGTCGCTCCTATTTCAGATAGCGTACTGGGCTAAGCGGCATCTCAAAGCGCATGAAATGGCAAGTAAAATGCACTATTAAGCTTCTATGATAGGGCGAACAGAGACCCTTTTAGATCATTTTATATTGTGGTTAATTTAAGAATTCAGCAAAATTCTATCACATTCGTTCAGTTTACGTCGCTCCTATTTCAGATAGCGTATTGGGCTAAGCGGCAGCTCAAAGCGCATAAAATGGCGAGTGAAATGCACTATTAAACTTCTAGGGTAAGGCAAACAGAGACCCGACTAGATCATTTTACGTTAAGGATAATATAAGAATTCAGCGAAATTCTATCACATTTGTTCAATTGACGTCGCTCCTATTTCAGATAGTGTATTGGACCAAGCGGCATCTTAAAGCGTGTGGAATGGCGAGTAAAATGCACTAATAAACTTCTGGGGTAGGGCGATCAGAGACCCGATTAGATCATTTTACATTATGGTTAATATAAGAATTCAGCGTAATTCTATCACATTTGTTCAATTGACGTCGCTCCTATTTCAGATAGCGTATTGGTCCAAGCGGCATCTTAAAGCGCGCGGAATGGCGAGTAAAATGCAGTATTAATCTTCTAAGGTAGGGAGAACGGAGACCCGATTAGATCATTTCACATTATGGTTAATATAAGAATTCAGCGAAATTCTATCACATTTGTTCAATTTACGTCGCTCCTATTTCAGATAGCGTACTGGGCTAGGCGGCATCTTTGGGCGCGTGGAATGGCGAGTAATGTTCACTGTTAACCTTCTATGTTAAGGGAATCAGAGACCCGATTAGATCATCCTATATTATGGTTAATTTAAGAATTCAGTAAAATTCTATCACATTTGTTTAATTAACGTCGCTCCTATTTCAGATAGCGTATTGCGCTAAGCGGCATCTCAAAGCGCATGAAATGACGAGGGAAATGCACTATTAAACTTCTAAGGTAGGGCGAACAGGGACCCGATTAGATCATTTTATATTTTGGTTAATATAAGAATTCAGCGAAATTCTATCACATTTGTTCAATTACCGTCGCTCCTATTTCAGATAGCGTATTCGGCTAAGCGGCTTCTCAAAGCGCATAAAATGACGAGTGAAATGCACTAATAAACTTCTAGGGTAGGGCGATCAGAGACCCGATTAGATCATTTTATATTATGGTAAATATAAGAATTCAGCGAAATTCTATCACATTTGTTCAGTTTACGTCGCTCCTATTTCAGATAGCGTATTGGGCAAGGCGGCATCTTAGAGCGCGTGGAATGGCGAGTAATGTGCACTGTTAACCTTCTATGTTATGGCAATCAGTGACCCGATTAGATCATCCTATATTATGGTTAATTTAAGAATTCAGCAATATTCTATCACATTCGTTCAATTTACGTCGCTCCTATTTCAGACAGCGTATTGGGCTAAGCGGCATCTCAATGCGCATGAAATGACGAGTGAAACGCACTATTAAACTTCAAGGGTAGGGCAAACAGAAACCCTATTAGATCATTTTATATTATGGTTAATATAAGAATTCAGCAAAATTCTATGACATTCGTTCAATTTACGTCGCTCCTATTTCAGATAGCGTACTGGGCTAAGCGGCATCTCAAAGCGCATGAAATGACGAGTGAAATGCACTATAAAACTTCTAGGGTAGGGCGAACAGAGACCCGATTAGATCATTTCACATTATGGTTAATATAATTATTCAGCGAAATTCTATCACATTTTTTCAATTGACGTCGCTCCTATTTCAGATAGCGTATTGGGCTGAGCGGCATCTCAAAGCGCATGAAATGGTGAGTAAAATGCACTCTTAAACTTCTTGGGTAGGGCAAACAGAGACCCTATTAGATCATTTTATATTATTGATTATTTAAGAATTCAGCGAAATTCTATCACATTTGTTCAATTACCGTCGCTCCTATTTCAGATAGCATATTCGGCTAAGCAGCATCTCAAAGCGCATGAAATGGCCACTAAAATGCACTATAAAACTTCTAGGGTAGGGCGAACAGAGACCCGATTAGATCATTTTACATTATGGATAATATAAGAATTCAGCGAAATTCTATCACATTTGTTCAATTGACGTCGCTGCTATTTCAGATAGCGTATTGGACCAAGCGGCATCTTAAAGCGCGTGGAATGGCGAGTAAAATGCACTATTAAACTTCTATGATAGGGCAATCAGAGACCCGAATAGATCATTTTATATTAAGGTTAATATAAGAATTTAGCGAAATTCTATCACATTTGTTCAATTACCGTCGCTCCTATTTCAGATAGCGTACTGGGCTAAGCGGCATCTCAAAGCGCATGAAATGACGAGTGAAGTGCACTATTAAACTTCTAGGGTAGGGCGAACAGAGACCCGATTATATCAATTTACATTTTGGTTAATATAAGAATTCAGCGAAATTCTATCACATTTGTTCAATTTACGTCGCTCCTATTTCAGATAGCGTATTGGGCTATGCGGCATCTCAAAGCGCATGAAATGGCAAGAAAAATGCAGTATTAAACTTCTAGGGTAGGGCAATCAGAGACCCGGTTATATCATTTTACATTATTGTTAATATAAGAATTCCGCGAAATTCTATCACATTTGTTCAATTTACGTCGCTCCTATTTCGGATAGCGTATTGGGCTAAGCGGCATCTCAAAGCGCATGAAATGGCGAGAAAAATAGAGTATTAAACTTCTAGGGTAGGGCAATCAGAGACCCGGTTAGATCATTTTATATTTTGGTTTCTTTAAGAATTCAGCAAAATTCTATCACATTTGTTTAATTAACGTCGCTCCTATTTCAGATAGCGTATTGGGCTAAGCGGCATCTCAAAGCGCATGAAATGGAGAGTGAAATGCACTGTTAAGCTTCTATGATAGGGCAAGCAGAGACCCGATTAGATCATTTTATATTTTGGTTAATATAAGAATTCAGAGAAATTCTATCACATTCGTTCAATTTACGTCGCTCCTATTTCAGATAGCGTATAGGGCTAAGCGGCATCTCAATGCGCATGAAATGACGAGTGAAATGCACTATTAAACTTCAAGGGTAGGGCAAACAGAAACCCTATTAGATCATTTTATATTATGGTTAATATAAGAATTCAGCAAAATTCTATGACATTCGTTCAATTTACGTCGCTCCTATTTCAGATAGCGTACTGGGCTAAGCGGCATCTCAATGCGCATGAAATGACGAGTGAAATGCACTATAAAACTTCTAGGGTAGGGCGAACAGAGACCCGATTAGATCATTTTACATTATGGATAATATAAGAATTCAGCGAAATTCTATCACATTTGTTCAATTGACGTCGCTGCTATTTCAGATAGCGTATTGGACCAAGCGGCATCTTAAAGCGCGTGGAATGGCGAGTAAAATGCACTATTAAACTTCAATGATAGTGCAATCAGAGACCCGATTAGATCATTTTATATTACGGTTAATATAAGAATTTGGCGAAATTCTATCACATTTGTTCAATTACCGTCGCTCCTATTTCAGATAGCGTATTCGGCTAAGCGGCTTCTCAAAGCGCATGAAATGACGAGTGAAATGCACTAATAAACTTCTAGGGTAGGGCGATCAGAGACCCGATTAGATCATTTTACATTATGGTTATTATAATTATTCAGCGAAATTCTATCACATTTGTTCAGTTTACGTCGCTCCTATTTCAGATAGCGTATTCGGCTAAGCGGCATCGTAAAGCGCGTGGAATGGCGAGGGAAATGCAGTATTACACTTCTAGGGAAGGCAAACAGAGACCCGATTAGATCATTTTATATTACGGTTAATATAAGAATTCAGCGTCATTCTATCACATTTGTTCAATTTACGTCGCTCCTATTTCAGATAGCGTACTGGGCTAGGCGGCATCTTAGAGCGCGTGGAATGGCGAGTAATGTGCACTGTTAATCTTCTATGTTATGGCAATCAGAGACCCGATTAGATCATCCTATATTATGGTTAATTTAAGAATTCAGCAATATTCTATCACATTCGTTCAATTTACGTCGCTCCTATTTCAGATAGCGTATTGGGCTAAGCGGCATCTCAATGCGCATGAAATGCCGAGTGAAATGCACTATTAAACTTCAAGGGTAGGGCACACAGAAACCCTATTACATCATTTTATATTATGGTTAATATAAGAATTCAGCAAAATTCTATGACATTCGTTCAATTTACGTCGCTCCTATTTCAGATAGCGTACTGGGCTAAGCGGCATCTCAAAGCGCATGAAATGACGAGTGAAATGCACTATAAAACTTCTAGAGTAGGGCGAACAGAGACCCGATTAGATCATTTCACATTATGGTTAATATAATTATTCAGCGAAATTCTATCACATTTTTTCAATTGACGTCGCTCCTATTTCAGATAGCGTATTGGACCAAGCGGCATCTTAAAGCGCGTGGAATGGCGGGTAAAATGCACTATTAAACTTCTATGATAGGGCAATCAGAGAACCGATTAGATCATTTTATATTTTGGCTAATATAAGAATTCAGCGAAATTCTATCACAATTGTTCAATTTACGTCGCTCCTATTTCATAGAGCGTATTGGGCTAAGCGGCATCTTAAAGCGCGTGGAATGGCGAGTAAAATGCAGTATTACACTTCTAGGGTAAGGCAAACAGAGACCCGATTAGATCATTTTATATTACGGTTAATATAAGAATTCAGAGTAATTCTATCACATTTGTTCAATTTACGTCGCTCCTATTTCAGATAGCGTATTGGGCTAAGCGGCATCTCAAAGCGCATGAAGTGGCCAGTAAAATGCACTATTATACTTCTAGGGTAGGGCAAACAGAGACCCGATTAGACTATTTTATATTATGGATAATTTAAGAATTCAGCGTAATTCTATCACATTTGTTCAATTTACGTCGCTCCTATTTCAGATAGCGTATTGGGCTAAGCGGCATCACAAAGCGCATGACATGGCGAGTAAAATGCACTATTAAACTTCTAGGGTAGGGCAAACAGAAACCCTATTAGATGATTTTAAATTATGGTTAATTTAAGAATCCAGCGTAATTCTATCACATTTGTTCAATTGACGTCGCTCCTATTTCAGATAGCGTATTGGTCCAAGCGGCATCTTAAAGCGCGCGGAATGGCGAGTAAAATGCACTATTAAACTTCTATGATGGGGCAATCAGAGACTCGATTAGATCATTTTATATATTGGTTAATATAAGAATTCAGCGAAATTCTATCACATTTGTTCAATTACCGTCGCTCCTATTTCAGATAGCGTATTGGGCTAAGCGGCATCTCAAAGCGCATGAAATGGCGAGTAAAATGCACTATTAAACTTCTGGGGTAGGGCAATCAGAGCTCCGATTAGATCATTTTATATTTTGGTTAATATAAGAGTTCAGCGAAATTCTATCACATTTGTTCAATTACCGTCGCTCCTATTTCAGATAGCGTATTCGGCTAAGCGGCATCTCAAAGCGCATGAAATGACGAGTGAAATGCACTATTAAACTTCTAGGGTAGGGCGAACAGAGACCCGATTATATCAATTTACATTTTGGTTAATATAAGAATTCAGCGAAATTCTATCACATTTGTTCAATTTACGTCGCTCCTATTTCAGATAGCGTATTGGGCTATGCGGCATCTCAAAGCGCATGAAATGGCGAGAAAAATGCAGAATTAAACTTCTAGGGTAGGGCAATCAGAGACCCGGTTAGATCATTTTACATTATTGTTAATATAAGAATTCCGCGAAATTCTATCACATTTGTTCAATTTACGTCGCTCCTATTTCAGATAGCGTATTGGGGTAAGCGGCATCTCAAAGCGCATGAAATGGCGAGGAAAATGCAGTATTAAACTTCTAGGGTAGGGCAATCAGAGACCCGGTTAGATCATTTTATATTTTGGTTTCTTTAAGAATTCAGCAAAATTCTATCACATTTGTTTAATTAACGTCGCTCCTATTTCAAATAGCGTATTGGGCTAAGCGGCATCTCAAAGCGCATGAAATGGAGAGTGAAATGCACTGTTAAGCTTCTATGATAGGGCAATCAGAGACCCGATTAGATCATTTTATATTTTGGTTAATATAAGAATTCAGCGAAATTCTATCACATTTGTTCAATTACCGTCGCTCCTATTTCAGATAGCGTATTCGGCTAAGCGGCATCTCAAAGCGCATGAAATGACGAGTGAAATGCACTATTAAACTTCTAAGGTAGGGCGAACAGGGACCCGATTAGATCATTTTACATTATGGTTAATATAAGAATTCAGCAAAATTCTATGACATTCGTTCAATTTACGTCGCTCCTATTTCAGATAGCGTACTGGGCTAAGCGGCATCTCAATGCGCATGAAATGACGAGTGAAATGCACTATAAAACTTCTAGGGTAGGGCGAACAGAGACCCGATTAGATCATTTTACATTATGGATAATATAAGAATTCAGCGAAATTCTATCACATTTGTTCAATTGACGTCGCTGCTATTTCAGATAGCGTATTGGACCAAGCGGCATCTTAAAGCGCGTGGAATGGCGAGTAAAATGCACTATTAAACTTCTATGATAGGGCAATCAGAGACCCGATTAGATCATTTTATATTACGGTTAATATAAGAATTTAGCGAAATTCTATCACATTTGTTCAATTACCGTCGCTCCTATTTCAGATAGCGTATTCGGCTAAGCGGCTTCTCAAAGCGCATGAAATGACGAGTGAAATGCACTAATAAACTTCTAGGGTAGGGCGATCAGAGACCCGATTAGATCATTTTACATTATGGTTATTATAAGAATTCAGCGAAATTCTATCACATTTGTTCAGTTTACGTCGCTCCTATTTCAGATAGCGTATTCGGCTAAGCGGCTTCTCAAAGCGCATGAAATGACGAGTGAAGTGCACTATTAAACTTCTAGGGTAGGGCGAACAGAGACCCGATTATATCAATTTACATTTTGGTTAATATAAGAATTCAGCGAAGTTCTATCACATTTGTTCAATTTACGTCGCTCCTATTTCAGATAGCGTATTGGGCTATGCGGCATCTCAAAGCGCATGAAATGGCAAGAAAAATGCAGTATTAAACTTCTAGGGTAGGGCAATCAGAGACCCGGTTATATCATTTTACATTATTGTTAATATAAGAATTCCGCGAAATTCTATCACATTTGTTCAATTTACGTCGCTCCTATTTCGGATAGCGTATTGGGCTAAGCGGCATCTCAAAGCGCATGAAATGGCGAGAAAAATGCAGTATTAAACTTCTAGGGTAGGGCAATCAGAGACCCGGTTAGATCATTTTATATTTTGGTTTCTTTAAGAATTCAGCAAAATTCTATCACATTTGTTTAATTAACGTCGCTCCTATTTCAGATAGCGTATTGGGCTAAGCGGCATCTCAAAGCGCATGAAATGGAGAGTGAAATGCACTGTTAAGCTTCTATGATAGGGCAAGCAGAGACGCGATTAGATCATTTTATATTTTGGTTAATATAAGAATTCAGCGAAATTCTATCACATTCGTTCAATTTACGTCGCTCCTATTTCAGATAGCGTATAGGGCTAAGCGGCATCTCAATGCGCATGAAATGACGAGTGAAATGCACTATTAAACTTCAAGGGTAGGGCAAACAGAAACCCTATTAGATCATTTTATATTATGGTTAATATAAGAATTCAGCAAAATTCTATGACATTCGTTCAATTTACGTCGCTCCTATTTCAGATAGCGTACTGGGCTAAGCGGCATCTCAATGCGCATGAAATGACGAGTGAAATGCACTATAAAACTTCTAGGGTAGGGCGAACAGAGACCCGATTAGGTCATTTTACATTATGGATAATATAAGAATTCAGCGAAATGCTATCACATTTGTTCAATTTATGTCGCTCCTATTTCAGATAGCGTATTGGACCAAGCGGCATCTTAAAGCGCGTGGAATGGCGAGTAAAATGCACTATTAAACTTCTATGATATGGCAATCAGAGACCCGATTAGATCATCCTATATTATGGTTAATTTAAGAATTCAGCAAAATTCTATCACATTCGTTGAATTTACGTCGCTCCTATTTCAGATAGCGTATTGGGCTATGCGGCATCTCAATGCGCATGAAATGACGAGTGAAATGCACTATTAAACTTCTAGGGTATGGCGAACGGAGACCCGATTAGATCATTTTACATTATGGGTAATATAAGAATTCAGCGAAATGCTATCACATTTGTTCAATTTATGTCGCTCCTATTTCAGATAGCGTACTGGGCTAGGCGGCATCTTTGAGCGCGTGGAATGGCGAGTAATGTTCACTGTTAACCTTCCATGTTAAGGCAATCAGAGACCCGATTAGATCATCCTATATTATGGTTAATTTAAGAATTCAGCAAAATTCTATCACATTCGTTGAATTTACGTCGCTCCTATTTCAGATAGCGTATTGGGCTATGCGGCATCTCAATGCGCATGAAATCACGAGTGAAATGCACTATTAAACTTCAAGGGTAGGGCAACCGGAGACCCGATTAGATCATTTTATATTTTGGTTAATATAAGAATTCAGCGAAATTCTATCACATTTGTTCAATTACCGTCGCTCCTATTTCAGATAGCGTATTCGGCTAAGCGGCTTCTCAAAGCGCATGAAATGGCGAGTGAAATGCACTATTAAGCTTCTATGATAGTGCAATCAGAGACCAGATTAGATCATTTTATATTTTGGTTAATATAAGAATTCAGCGAAATTCTATCACATTTGTTCAATTACCGTCGCTCCTATTTCAGATAGCGTATTCGGCTAAGCGGCTTCTCAAAGCGCATGAAATGGCGAGTGAAATGCACTATTAAGCTTCTATGATAGTGCAATCAGAGACCAGATTAGATCATTTTATATTTTGGTTAATATAAGAATTCAGCGAAATTCTATCACATTTGTTCAATTACCGTCGCTCCTATTTCAGATAGCGTATTCGGCTAAGCGGCATCTCAAAGCGCATGAATTGGCGAGTAAAATGCACTATTAAACTTCTAGGGTAGGGCAAACAGAGACCCGATTAGACCATTTTATATTATGGATAATTTAAGTATTCAGCGTAATTCTATCACATTTGTTCAATTTACGTCGCTCCTATTTCAGATAGCGTATTGGGCTAATCGGCATCTCAAAGCGCATGAAATGACGAGTGAAATGCACTAATAAACTTCTAGGGTAGGGCGAACAGAGACCCGATTAGATCATTTTATATTATGGTTAATTTAATAATTCAGCAAAATTCTATCACATTTGTTCAATTTACGTCGCTCCTATTTCAGATAGCGTACTGGGCTACGGGGCATCTTAAAGCGCGTGGAATGGCGAGTAAAATGCACTATTAAGCTTCTATGATAGTGCAATCAGAGACCAGATTAGATCATTTTATATTTTGATTAATATAAGAATTCAGCGAAATTCTATCACATTTGTTCAATTTCCATTCCTACTTCAGATAGCGTATTGGGCTAAGCGGCATCTCAACGCGCATGGAATGACGAGTAAAATGCTCTATTAAACTTCTAGGGTAGTGCGAACACAGACTCGATTAGATCATTTTACATTATGGTTAATATAAGAATTCAGCGAAATTCTATCACATTTGTTCAGTTTACGTCGCTCCTATTTCAGATAGCGTATTGGGCTAAGCGGCATCTCAAAGCGCATGAAATGGCCAGCAAAATGCACTAATATACTTCTAGGGTAGGGCAAACAGAGACTCGATTAGACCATTTTATAATATGGATAATTTAAGAATTCAGCGTAATTCTATCACATTTGTTCAATTTACGTCGCTCCTATTTCAGATAGCGTATTGGGCTAATCGGCATCTCAAAGCGCATGAAATGGCGAGTGAAATACACTATTAATCTTCTAGGGTAGGGCGAACGGAGACCTGATTAGATCATTTTACATTATGGATATTATAAGAATTCAGCGAAATTCTATCACATTTGTTCAATTGACGTCGCTGCTATTTCAGATAGCGTATTGTACCAAGCGGCATCTTAAAGCGCGTGGAATGGCGAGTAAAATGCACTGTTAACCGTCTATGGTAAGGCAATCAGAGACCCTTTTAGATCATTTTATATTGCGGTTAATATAAGAATTCAGCGTAATTCTATCACATTTGTACAATTTACGTCGCTCCTATTTCAGATAGCGTATTGGGCTAAGCGGCATCTCAAAGCGCATAAAATGGCGAGTAAAATGCACTATTAAACTTCTAGGGTAGGGCAATCAGAGACCCGATTAGATCATTTTATATTTTGGTTAATATAAGAATTCAGCGAAATTCTATCACGTTTGTTCAATTTACGTCGCTCCTATTTCAGATAGCGTACTGGGCTAGGCGGCATCTTAGAGCGCGTGGAATGGCGAGTAAAATGCACTGTTAACCTTCTGTGTTAAGGCAATCAGAGACCCGATTAGATCAATCTATATTATGGTTACTTTAAGTATTCAGCAAAATTCTATCACATTCGTTCAATTTACGTCGCTCCTATTTCAGATAGCGTATTGGGCTAATCGGCATCTCAATGCGCATGAAATGACGAGTGAAATGCACTATTAAACTTCTAGGGTAGGGCAAACAGAGACCCTTTTAGATCATTTTATATTGTGATTAATTTAAGAATTCAGCAAAATTCTATCACATTCGTTCAATTTACGTCGCTCCTATTTCAGATAGCGTATTGGGCTAATCGGCATCTCAAAGCGCATGAAATGACGAGTGAAATGCACTAATAAACTTCTAGGGTAGGGCGATCAGAGACCCGATTAGATCATTTTACATTATGGTTAATATAAGAATTCAGTGAAATTCTATCACATTTGTTCAATTTACGTCTCTCCTATTTCAGATAGCGTATTGGGCTAATAGGTATCTCAGAGCGCATGAAATGGCGAGTAAAATGCACTATTAAACTTCTAGGGTAGGGCAATCAGAGACCCGTTTAGATCATTCTATATTATGGTTAATTTAAGAATTCAGCAAAATTCTATCACATTCGTTGAATTTACGTCGCTCCTATTTCAGATAGCGTATTCGGCTAAGCGGCTTCTCAAAGCGCATGAAATGAGGAGTGAAATGCACAATTAAACTTCTAGGGTAGGGCGAACAGAGACCCGATGAGATCATTTTATATTATGGTTAATTTAATAATTCAGCAAAATTCTATCACATTTCTGCAATTTACGTCGCTCCTATTTCAAATAGCGTACTGGGCTAGGCGGCATCTTAAAGCGCGTGGAATGGCTAGTAAAATGCACAATTAAACTTCTAGGGTAGGGCGAACAGAGACCCGATTAGATCATCTTATATTATGGTTAATTTAAGAATTCAGCAAAATTCTATCACATTTGTTCAATTTACGTCGATCCTATTTCAGATAGCGTACTGGGCTACGGGGCATCTTAAAGCGCGTGGAATGGCGAGTAAAATGCACTATTAAGCTTCTATGATAGTGCAATCAGAGACCAGATTAGATCATTTTATATTTTGATTAATATAAGAATTCAGCGAAATTCTATCACATTTGTTCAATTTCCATTCCTACTTCAGATAGCGTATTGGGCTAAGCGGCATCTCAATGCGCATGAAATGACGAGTGAAATGCACTAATAAACTTCTAGGGTAGGGCGAACAGAGACCCGATTAGATCATTTTACATTATGGATATTATAAGAATTCAGTGAAATTCTATCACATTCGTTCAATTTACGTCGCTCCTATTTCAGATAGCGTATTGGGCTAATCGGCATCTCAAAGCGCATGAAATGACGAGTGAAATGCACTAATAAACTTCTAGGGTAGGGCGATCAGAGACCCGATTAGATCATTTTACATTATGGTTAATATAAGAATTCAGAGAAATTCTATCACATTTGTTCAATTTACGTCTCTCCTATTTCAGATAGCGTATTGGGCTAATAGGTATCTCAGAGCGCATGAAATGGCGAGTAAAATGCACTATTAAACTTCTAGGGTAGGGCAATCAGAGACCCGTTTAGATCATTCTATATTATGGTTAATTTAAGAATTCAGCAAAATTCTATCACATTCGTTGAATTTACGTCGCTCCTATTTCAGATAGCGTATTCGGCTAAGCGGCATCTCAAAGCGCATGAAATGGCGAGTAAAATGCACTATTAAACTTCTTGGGTAAGGCAAAGAGAGACCCGATTAGATCATCTTATATTATGGTTAATTTAAGAATTCAGCAAAATTCTATCACATTTGTTCAATTTACGTCGATCCTATTTCAGATAGCGTACTGGGCTACGGGGCATCTTAAAGCGCGCGGAATGGCGAGTAAAATGCACTATTAAGCTTCTATGATAGTGCAATCAGAGACCAGATTAGATCATTTTATATTTTGATTAATATAAGAATTCAGCGAAATTCTATCACATTTGTTCAATTTCCATTCCTACTTCAGATAGCGTATTGGGCTAATCGGCATCTCAAAGCGCATGAAATGACGAGTGAAATGCACTATTAACCTTCTAGGGTAGGGCGAACGGAGACCCGATTAGATCATTTTACATTATGGTTAATATAAGAATTCAGCGAAATTCTATCACATTTGTTCAGTTTACGTCGCTCCTATTTCAGATAGCGTATTGGGCTAAGCGGCATCTCAAAGCGCATGAAATGGCGAGTGAAATGCACTGTTAATCTTCTAGGGTAGGGCAAACAGAAACCCTATTAGATCATTTTATATTATGGTTAATTTAAGAACTCAGCAAAATTCTATCACATTCGTTCAATTTACGTCGCTCCTATTTCAGATAGCGTACGGCGCTAAGCGGCATCTCAAAGCGCATGAAATGACGAGTGAAACGCACTATAAAACTTCTAGGGTAGGGCGAACAGAGACCCGATTAGATCATTTTACATTATGGATAATATAAGAATTCAGCGAAATTATATCACATTTTTTCAATTGACGTCGCTCCTATTTCAGATAGCGTGTTGGACCAAGCGGCATCTTAAAGCGCGTGGAATGGCGAGTAAAATGCACTATTAAACTTCTATGATAGGGCAATCAGAGAACCGATTAGATCATTTTATATTTTGGCTAATATAAAAATACAGCGAAATTCTATCACAATTGTTCAATTCACGTCGCTCCTATTTCAGATAGCGTATTGGGCTAAGCGGCATCTTAAAGCGCGTGGAATGGCGAGTAAAATGCAGTATTACACTTCTAGGGTAAGGCAAACAGAGACCAGATTAGATCATTTTATATTACGGTTAATATAAGATTTCAGCGTAATTCTATCACATTTGTTCAATTTACGTCGCTCCTATTTCAGATAGCGTATTGGGATAGGCGGCATTTCAATGCACATAAAAAGACGAGTGGAATGCAGTATTCCACTTCTAGGGCAGGGCGAACAGAGACCCGATTAGATCATGTTACATTATGGTTAATATAAGAATTCAGCGAAATTCTATCACATTTGTTCAATTTACGTCGCTCCTATTTCAGATAGCGTATTTGGCTAAGCGGCATCTCAAAGCGCATGAAATGGCGAGTAAAATGCACTATTAAACTTCTTGGGTAAGGCAAAGAGAGACCCAATTAGATCATTTTATATTACGGTTAATTTAAGAATTCAGCGAAATTCTATAACATTTGTTCAATTTACGTCGCTCCTATTTCAGATAGCGTATTGGGATAAGCGGCATCTCTAACCGCACGAAATGGCGAGTGAAATGCACAATTAAACTTCTAGGGCAGAGCGAACAGAGAACCGATTAGATCATTTTATATTATGGTTAATTTAAGAATTCAGCGAAATTCTATAACATTTGTTCAATTTACGTCGCTCCTATTTCAGATAGCGTATTGGGCTAAGCGGCATCGCAATGCGCATGAAATGGCGAGTGAAATGCACTATTAAACTTCTAGGGTAGGGCAAACAGAGACCCCATTAGATCATTTTATATTATGGTTAATTTAAGAATTCAGCAAAATTCTATCACATTTGTTCAATTTACGTCGCTCCTATTTCAGATAGCGTACTGGGCTAAACGGCATCTTAAAGCGCGTGGAATGGCGAGTAAAATGCACTATTAAACTTCTATGATAGGGCAATCAGAGACTCGATTAGATCATTTTATATTTTGGTTAATATAAGAATGCAGCGTAGTTCTATCACATTTGTTCAATTTACGTCGCTCCTATTACAGATAGCGTATTGGGCTAGGCAGCATCTCAAAGCGCATGAAATGTCGAGTAAAATGCACTATTAAACTTCTAGGGTAAGGCAAACAGAGACCCGATTAGATCATTTTATATTACGGTTATTATAAAAATTCATCGTAATTCTATCACATTCGTTCAATTTACGTCGCTCCTATTTCAGATAGCGTATTGAGCTAAGCGGCATCTCAGAGCGCATGAAATGGCAAGTAAAATGCACCATTAAACTTGTAGGGTAGGGCAATCAGAGACCCGATTAGATCATTTTATATTTTGGCTAATATAAGAATTCAGCGAAATTCTTTCACATTTGTTCAATTTACGTTGCTCCTATTTCGGATAGCGTATTGGGCTTAGCGGCATCTCAAAGCGCATGAAATGGCGAGTAAAATGCACTATTAAACTTCTAGGGTAGGTCAATCAGAGACCCGATTAGATCATTTTATATTTTGGTTAATATAAGGATTCAGCGAAATTCTATCACATTTGTCCAATTACCGTCGCTCCTATTTCAGATAGCGTATTCGGCTAAGCGGCTTCTCAAAGCGCATGAAATGACGAGTGAAATGCACTAATAAGCTTCTAGGGTAGGGCGAACGGAGACCCGATTAGATCATTTTACATTATGGTTAATATAATAATTCAGCGAAATTCTATCACATTTGTTCAATTTACGTCGCTCCTATTTCAGATAGCGTATTGGGCTAAGCGGCATCTCAAAGCGCATGAAATGACGAGTGAAATGCACTAATAAACTTCTAAGGTAGGGCGAACAGGGACCCGATTAGATCATTTTACATTATGGTTAATATAATAATTCAGCGAAATTCTGTCACATTTGTTCAATTTACGTCGCTCCTATTTCAGATAGCGTATTGGGCTAAGCGGCATCTCAAAGCGCATGAAATGACGAGTGAAATGCACTAATAAACTTCTAAGGTAGGGCGAACAGGGACCCGATTAGATCATTTTACATTATGGTTAATATAAGAATTCAGCGAAATTCTATCACATTTGTTCAATTTACGTCTCTCCTATTTCAGCTAGCGTACTGGGCTAAGCGGCATATCAAAGCGCATGAAATGACGAGTGAAATGCACTATTAAACTTCTAGGGTAGGGCAAACAGAAACCCTATTAGATCATTTTATATTATGGTTAATTTAAGAATTCAGCAAAATTCTATCACATTCGTTCAATTTACGTCGCTCCTATTCCAGATAGCGTACTGGGCTAAGCGGCATCTCAAAGCGCAAGAAATGACGAGTGAACTGCACTATAAAACTTCTAGGGTAGGGCGAACAGAGACCCGATTAGATCATTTTACATTATGGTTAATATAAGAATTCAGCGAAATTCTATCACATTTGTTCAATTTACGTCGCTCCTGTTTCAGATAGCGTATTGGGCTAAGCGGCATCTCACAGCGCATGAAATGACGAGTGAAATGCACTATTAAACTTCTAAGGTTGGGCGAACAGGGACCCGATTAGATCATTTTACATTATGTTTAATATAAGAATTCAGCGAAATTCTATCACATTTTTTCAATTTACGTCGTTCCTATTTCAGATAGCGTAATGGGCTAAGCGGCATCTCAAAGCGCATGAAATGTTGAGTAAAATGCACTATTCAACTTCTAGGGTAGGGCAAACACAGACCCGATTAGATCATTTTACATTATGGTTAATATACGAATTCAGCGAAATTCTATCACATTTGTTCAATTTACGTCGCTCCTATTTCAGATAGCGTACTGGGCTAGGCGGCATCTTAGAGCGCGTGGAATGGCGAGTAAAATGCACTGTTAACCTTCTATGTTAAGGCAATCAGAGACCCGATTAGATCATTCTATATTATGGTTAATTTAAGTATTCAGCAAAATTCTATCACATTCGTTCAATTTACGACGCTCCTATTTCAGATAGCGTATTGGGCTAAGCGGCATCTCAATGCGCATGAAATGACGAGTGAAATGCACTATTAAACTTCAAGGGTAGGGCGAACAGAGACCCGATTAGATCATTTCACATTATGGTTAATATAATAATTCAGCGAAATTCTGTCACATTTGTTCAATTTACGTCGCTCCTATTTCAGATAGCGTACTGAGCTATGCGGCATCTTAGAGCGCGTGGAATGGCGAGTAAAATGCACTACTAACCTTCTATGATAGGGCAATCAGAGACCAGATTAGATCATTTTATATTTAGGTTAATATAAGAATTCAGCGATATTCTATCACATTTGTTCAATTTACGTCGCTCCTACTTCAGATAGCGGATTGGGCTAAGCGGCAACTCAACGAGCATGAAATGACGAGTGAAATGCACTATTAAACTTCTAGGGTAGGGCGTACAGATACTCGATTAGACCATTGTACATTATGGTTAATATAAGAATTCAGCGAAATTCTATCACATTTGTTCAATTTACGTCGCTCCTATTTCAGATAGCGTATTGAGCTAAGCGGCATCTCAAAGCGCATGAAATGGCGAGTAAAATGCACTATTAAACTTCTAGGGTGAGACAAACAGAGACCCGATTAGATCATTTTACATTATGGTTAATATAAGAATTCAGCGAAATTCTATCACCTTTGTTCAATTTACGTCCCTCCTATTTCAGATAGCGTATTGGGCTAAGAGGCATCTCAGAGCGCATGAAATGGCGAGTGAAATGCACTATTAAACTTCTAGGGTAATGCAAACAGAGACCCGATTAGATCATTTTACATTACGGTTAATATAAGAATTCAGCGTCATTCTATCACATTTGTTCAATTTACGTCGCTCCTATTTCAGATAGCGTATTGGGCTAAGATGCATCTTAAAGCGCATGAAATGGCGAGTGAAATGCACTAATAAACTTCTAGGGTAGGGCGATCAGAGACCCGATTAGATCATTTTACATTATGGTTAATATAAGAATTCAGAGAAATTCTATCACATTTGTTCAATTTACGTCTCTCCTATTTCAGATAGCGTTTTGGGCTAAGATGCATCTCAAAGCGCATGAAATGGCGAGTAAAATGCAATATTAAACTTCTAGGGTAGGGCAAACAGAGACCCGATTAGATCATTTTATATTTTGGTTAATATAAGAATTCAGCGAAATTCTATCACATTTGTTCAATTTACGTCGCTCCTATTTCAGATAGCGTACTGGGATAGGCGGCATCTTAGAGCGCGTGGAATGGCGAGTAAAATGCACTGTTAACCTTCTATGTTAAGGCAATCAGAGACCCGATTAGATCATTCTATATTATGGTTAATTTAAGAATTTAGCAAAATTCAATCACATTCGTTCAATTTACGTCGCTCCTGTTTCAGATAGCGTACTGGGCTAATCGGCATATCAAAGCGCATGAAATGACGAGTGAAATGCACTATTAAACTTCTAGGGTAGGGCAAACAGAAACCCTATTAGATCATTTTATATTATGGTTAATTTAAGAATTCAGCAAAATTCTATCACATTCGTTCAATTTACGTCGCTCCTATTTCAGATAGCGTACTGGGCTAAGCGGCATTTTAGAGCGCGTGGAATGGCGAGTAAAATGCACTGTTAACCTTCTATGTTAAGGCACTCAGAGACCCGATTAGATCATTCTATATTATGGTTAATTTAAGAATTCAGCAAAATTCAATCACATTCGTTCAATTTACGTCGCTCCTGTTTCAGATAGCGTACTGGGCTAATCGGCATATCAAAGCGCATGAAATGACGAGTGAAATGCACTATTAAACTTCTAGGGTAGGGCAAACAGAAACCGTATTAGATCATTTTATATTATGGTTAATTTAAGAATTCAGCAAAATTCTATCACATTTGTTCAATTTACGTCGCTAGTATTTCAGGTAGCCTACTGGGCTAGGCGGCATCTTAAAGCGCGTGGAATGGCGAGTAAAATGCACTATTAAACGTCTATGATAGGGCAATCAGAGACCCGATTAGATCATTTTATATTTTAGTTAATATAAGAATTCAGCGAAATTCTATCACATTTGTTCAATTTACGCCGCTCATATTTCAGATAGCGTATTGGGCTAAGCGGCATCGCAAAGAGCAAGAAATGGCGAGTGAAATGCACTATCAAACTTCTAGGGTAGGGCAAACAGAGACCCGATTAGACCATTTTATCTTTTGGTTAATTTAAGAATTCAGCGAAATTCTATAACATTTGTTCAATTTACGTCGCTCCTATATCAGATAGCGTATTGGGCTAAGCGGCATCTCAAAGCGCAAGAAATGGGGAGTCAAATGCACTATTAAACGTCCAGGGTAAGGCAAAGAGAGACCCGATTAGATCATTTTATATTACGGTTACTATAAGAATGCAGCGTAATTCTATCGCATTTGTTCAATATACGTCGCTCCTATTTCAGATAGCGTATTGGGCTAAGCAGTAGGTCAAAGCGCATGAAATGACGAGTGAAATGATTTATTAAACTTCTAGGGTAGGGCGAACAGAGACCCGATTAGATCATTTTACATTAAGGTTAATACAAGAATTCAGCGAAATTCTATCACATTTGTTCAATTTACGCCGCTCATATTTCAGATAGCGTATTGGGCTAAGCGGCATCGCAAAGAGCAAGAAATGGCGAGTGAAATGCACTATCAAACTTCTAGGGTAGGGCGAACAGAGACCCGATTAGATCATTTTACATTAAGGTTAATACAAGAATTCAGGGAAATTCTATCACATTTGTTCAATTTACGTCGCTCCTATTTCAGATAGCGTATTGGGCTAAGCGGCATCTCAAAGCGCGTGAAATGGCGAGTAAAATGCACTATTAAACTTCTAGGGTAGGGCAATCAGAGACCCGATTAGATCATTTTATATTATGGTTAATTTAAGAATTCAGCGAAATTCTATCACATTTGTTCAATTTACGTCTCTCCTATTTCAGATAGCGTACTGGGCTAAGAGGCATCTCAGAGCGCATGAAATGGCGAGTGAAATGCACTATTAAACTTCGAGGGTCAGGCAAACAGAGACCCGATTAGATCATTTTATATTACGGTTAATATAAGAATTCAGCGTAATTCTATCACATTTGTTCAATTTACGTCGCTCCTATTTCAGATAGCGTACTGGGCTAGGCGGCATCTTAAAGCGCGTGGAATGGCGAGTAAAATGCACTGTTAACCTTCTATGTTAAGGCAATCAGAGACCCGATTAGATCATTCTATATTATGGTTAATTTAAGAATTCAGCAAAATTCTATCACATTCGTTCAATTTACGTCGCTCCTGTTTCAGATAGCGTACTGGGCTAATCGGCATATCAAAGCGCAAGAAATGACGAGTGAAATGCACTATAAAACTTCTAGGGTAGGGCGAACAGAGACCCGATTAGATCATTTTACATTATGGATAATATAAGAATTCAGCGAAATTCTATCACATTCGTTCAATTGACGTCGCTGCTATTTCAGATAGCGTATTTGGCTAAGCGGCATCTCAAGTCGCATGAAATGGCGAGTAAAATGCACTATTAAACTTCTTGGGTAAGGCAAAGAGAGACCCAATTAGATCATTTTATATTACGGTTAATATAAGAATTCAGCGAAATTCTATCACATTTGTTCAATTTACGTCGCTCCTACTCCAGATAGCGTATTGGGCTAAGCGGCATCTCAAAGCGCATGAAATGGCGAGTAAAATGCACTATTAAACTTCTAGGGTAGGGCAATCAGAGACCCGATTAGATCATTTTATATTTTGGTTAATATAAGAATTCAGCGAAATTCTATCACATTTGTTCAATTACCGTCGCTCCTATTTCGGATAGCGTATTCGGCTAAGCGGCTTCTCAAAGCGCATGAAATGACGAGTGAAATGCGCTATTAAACTTCTAGGGTAGGGCGAACAGAGACCCGATTATATCAATTTACATTATGGTTAATATAAGAATTCAGCGAAATTCTGTCACATTTGTTCAATTACCGTCGCTCCTATTTCAGATAGCGTATTCGGATAAGCGGCTTCTCAAAGCACATGAAATGACGAGTGAAATGCACTATTAAACTTCTAGGGTAGGTCGAACAGAGACCCGATTAGATCATTTTACATTATGGTTAATATAAGAATTCAGCGAAATTCTATCACATTTGTTCAATTTACGTCGCTCCTATTTCAGATAGCGTATTGGGCTAAGCGGCTTATTAAAGCGCGTGGAATGGGGAGTAAAATGCAGTATTACACTTCTAGGGTAAGGCAAAGAGAGACCCGATTAGATCATTTTATATTACGGTTAATATAAGAATTCAGCGTAATTCTATCACATTTGTTCAATTTACGTCGCTCCTATTTCAGATAGCGTATTGGGCTAATCGGCATCTCAAAGCGCATGAAATGACGAGTGAATTGCACTATTAAACTTCTAGGGTAGGGCAATCAGAGACCCGATTAGATCATTTTATATTACGGTTAATATAAGAATTTAGCGTAAATCTATCACATTTGTTCAATTTACGTCGCTCCTATTTCAGATAACGTATTGGGCTAAGCGGCATCGTAAAGCGCGTGGAATGGCGAGGGAAATGCAGTATTACACTTCTAGGGAAGGCAAACAGAGACCCGATTAGATCATTTTATATTACGGTTAATATAAGAATTCAGCGTCATTCTATCACATTTGTTCAATTTACGTCGCTCCTATTTCAGATAGCGTATTGGGCTAAGCTGCATCTTAAAGCGCATGAAATGGCGAGTGAAATGCACTAATAAACTTCTAGGGTAGGGCGATCAGAGACCCGATTAGATCATTTTACATTATGGTTAATATAAGAATTCAGAGAAATTCTATCACATTTGTTCAATTTACGTCGCTCCTATTTCAGATAGCGTATTGGACTAAGCGGCTTATTAAAGCGCGTGGAATGGGGAGTAAAATGCAGTATTACACTTCTAGGGTAAGGCAAACAGAGACCCGATTAGATCATTTTATATTACGGTTAATATAAGAATTCAGAGTAATTCTATCACACTTGTTCAATTTACGTCGCTCCTATTTCAGATAGTGTATTGGGCTAAGCAGCATCTCAAAGCGCATGAAATGGCCAGTAAAATGCACTAATAAACTTCTAGGGTAGGTCGATCAGAGACCCGATTAGATCATTTTACATTATGTTTAATATAAGAATTCAGCGAAATTCTATCACATTTTCTCAATTTACGTCGGTCCTATTTCAGATAGCGTAATGGCCTAAGCGGCATCTCAAAGCGCACGAAATGTTGAGTAAAATGCACTATTCAACTTCTAGGGTAGGGCGAACAGAGACCCGATTAGATCATTTCACATTATGGTTAATATAATAATTCAGCGAAATTCTGTCACATTTTTTCAATTTACGTCGCTCTTATTTCAGATAGCGTATTGGGCTAGTCGGCATCTCAAAGCCCATGAAATGACGAGTGAAATGCACTAATAAGCTTCTAGGGTAGGGCGATCAGAGACCCGATTAGATCATTTTACATTATGGTTAATATAAGAATTCAGCGAAATTCTATCACATTTGTTCAATTTACGTCTCTCCTATTTCAGATAGCATACTGGGCTAAGCGGCATCTCAAAGCGCATGAAATGACGAGTGAAATGCACTATAAAACTTCTAGGTTAGGGCGAACAGAGACCCGACTGCATCATTTTACGTTATGGATAATATAAGAATTCAGCGAAATTCTATCACATTTCTTCAATTTACGTCGCTCCTATTTCAGATAGCGTATTGGGCTAAGAGGCATCTCAGAGCGCATGAAATGGCGAGTGAAATGCACTATTAAACTTCTAGGGTAATGCAAACAGAGACCCGATTAGATCATTTTACATTACGGTTAATATAAGAATTCAGCGTAATTCTATCACATTTGTTCAATTTATGTCGCTCCTATTTCAGATAGCGTATTGGGCTAAGAGGCATCTCAGAGCGCATGAAATGGCGAGTGAAATGCACTATTAAACTTCTAGGGTAAGGCAAACAGAGACCCGATTAGATCATTTTATATTACGGTTAATATAAGAATTTAGCGTAAATCTATCACATTTGTTCAATTTACGTCGCTCCTATTTCAGATAACGTATTGGGCTAAGCGGCATCGTAAAGCGCGTGGAATGGCGAGGGAAATGCAGTATTACACTTCTAGGGAAGGCAAACAGAGACCCGATTAGATCATTTTATATTACGGTTAATATAAGAATTCAGCGTCATTCTATGACATTTGTTCAATTTACGTCGCTCCTATTTCAGATAGCGTATTGGGCTAAGCTGCATCTTAAAGCGCATGAAATGGCGAGTGAAATGCACTAATAAACTTCTAGGGTAGGGCGATCAGAGACCCGATTAGATCATTTTACATTATGGTTAATATAAGAATTCAGAGAAATTCTATCACATTTGTCGAATTTACGTCTCTCCTATTTCAGATAGCGTTTTGGGCTAAGATGCATCTCAAAGCGCATGAAATGGCGAGTAAAATGCAATATTAAACTTCTAGGGTAGGGCAATCAGAGACCCGATTAGATCATTTTATATTTTGGTTAATATAAGAATTCAGCGAAATTCTATCACATTTGTTCAATTTACGTCGCTCCTATTTCAGATAGCGTACTGGGCTAAGCGGCATCTCAAAGCGCAAGAAATGACGAGTGATATGCACTATAAAACTTCTAGGGTAGGGCGAACAGAGACCCGATTAGATCATTTTACATTATGGATAATATAAGAATTCAGCGAAATTCTATCACATTCGTTCAATTGACGTCGCTGCTATTTCAGATAGCGTATTTGGCTAAGCGGCATCTCAAAGCGCATGAAATGGCGAGTAAAATGCACAATTAAACTTCTTGGGTAAGGCAAAGAGAGACCCGATTAGATCATTTTATATTACCGTTACTATAAGAATGCAGCGTAATTCTATCACATTTGTTCAACTTACGTCGCTCCTATTTCAGATAGCGTACTGGGATAGGCGGCATCTTAAATCGCGTGGAGTGACGAGTAAAACGCAGTAGTAAACTTCTATGATAGGGCAATCAGAGACCCGATTAGATCATTTTATATTTTGTCTAATATCAGAATTCAGGGAAATTCTATCACATTTCTTCAATTTACGTCGCTCCTATTTCATATAGCGTATTGGGCTAAGCGGCATCTCAAAGCGCATGAAATGGCGAGTGAAATGAACTATTAAACTTCTAGGGTAGGGCGAACAGAGACCCGTTTAGATCATTTTACATTAAGGTTAATATAAGTATTCAGCGAAATTCTATCACATTTGTTCAATTTACGTCGCTCCTATTTCAGATAGCGTACTGGGCTAGGCGGCATCTTAAAGCGCGTGGAGTGGCGAGTAAAATGCACTACTAAGCTTCTGTGATACGGCAATCAGAGACCCGATTATATCATTTTATATTTTGGTTAATATAAGAATTCAGCGAAATTCTATCACATTTGTTCAATTTACGTCGCTCCTATTTCAGATAGCGTATTCGGCTAAGCGGCATCTCAAAGCGCATGAAATGGGGAGTCAAATGCACTATTAAACTTCTAGGGTAGGGCAAACAGCGACCTGATTAGATCATTTTACATTAAGGTTAATATAAGAATTCAGCGAAATTCTATCACATTTGTTCAATTTACGTTGCTCCTATTTCAGATAGCGTATTGGGCTAAGCGGCATCTCAAAGCGCAAGAAATGGCGAGTAAAATGCACTATTAAACTTCTAGGGCAAGGCAAACACAGACCCGATTATATCATTTTATATTATGGTTAATTTCAGAATTCAGTGAAATTCTATCACATTTGTTCAATTTACGTCGCTCCTATTTCAGATAGCGTATTGGGCTAAGCGGCATCTCAAAGCGCATGAAATGGCGAGTAAATTGCACTATTAAACTTCTAGGTTAAGGCAAACACAGACCCGATTAGATCATTTTATATTATGGTTAATATAAGAATTCAGCGTTATTCTATCACATTTGTTCAACTTACGTCGCTTCCATTTCAGATAGCGTACTAGGCTAGGCGGCATCTTAAAGCGCATGGAGTGGCGAGTAAAATGCACTATTAAACATCTAGGGTGAGGAAAACACAGACCGGATTAGATCATTTTATATTACGTTTAATATAAGAATTCAGCGTAATTCTATCACATTTGTTCAACTTACGTCGCTCCTATTACAGATAGCGTATTGGGCTAGGCGGCATCTTAAAGCGCGTGGAATGGCGAATAAAATGCACTATTAAACTTCTAGGGCAAGGCAAACACAGACCCGATTAGATCATTTTATATTATGGTTAATTTCAGAATTCAGTGAAATTCTATCACATTTGTTCAATTTACGTCGCTCCTATTTCAGATAGCGTATTGGGCTAAGCTGCATCTCTAAGCGCATGAAATGACGAGTGAAATGCACTATTAAAGTTCTAGAGTAGGGCGAACAGAGACCCGATTAGATCATTTTACATTAAGGTTAATATAAGAATTCAGCACAATTCTATCACATTTGTTCAATTTACGTCGCTCATATTTCAGATAGCGTATTGGGCTAAGCGGCATCTCAAAGCGCAAGAAATGGCGAGTAAAACGCACTCTTAAACTTCTAGGGTAGGGCAAACAGAGACCCGATTAGATCTTTTTATATTATGGTTAATTTAAGAATTCAGCAAAATTCTATCACATTTGTTCAATTTACGTCGCTCATATTTCAGATAGCGCATTGGGCTAAGCGGCATCTCAAAGCGCATGAAATGGCGAGTAAAATGCACGATTAAACTTCTAGGGTAGGGCAAACAGAGACCCGATTCGATCATTTTATATTATGGTTAATTTCAGAATTCAGTGAAATTCTATCACATTTGTTCAATTTACGTCGCTCCTATTTCAGATAGCGTATTGGGCTAAGCGGCATCCCAAAGCGCATGAAATGGCGAGTAAAATGCACGATTAAACTTCTAGGGTAAGGCAAGCACAGACCCAATTAGATCATTTTCTATTATGGTTAATATAAGAATTCAGCGTTATTCTATCACATTTGTTCAACTTACGTCGCTCCTATTTCAGATAGCGTACTAGGCCAGGCGGCATCTTAAAGCGCGTGGAGTGGCGAGTGAAATGCACTACTAAACTTCTATGATAGGGCAATCAGAGACCCGATTAGATCATTTTATATTTTGTTTAATATAAGAATTCAGCGAAATTCTATCGCATTTGTTCAATTTACGTCGCTCCTATTTCAGATAGAGTATTGGGCTAAGCGGCACCTCAAAGCGCATGAAAGGACGAGTGAAATGCACTATTAAACTTCTATGGTAGGGTGAACAGAGACGCGATTAGATCATTTTACATTAAGGTTAACATAAGAATTCAGCAAAATTCTATCACATTTATTCAACTTACGTCGCTCCTATTTCAGATAGCGTATTGGGCTAAGCTGCATCTCTAAGCGCATGAAATGACGAGTGAAATGCACTATTAAACTTCTAGAGTAGGGCGAACAGAGACCCGATTAGATCATTTTACATTAAGGTTAATATAAGAATTCAGCACAATTCTATCACATTTGTTCAATGTACGTCGCTCATATTTCAGATAGCGTATTGGGCTAAGCGGCATCTCAAAGCCCATGAAATGGCGAGTAAAATGCACTACAAAACTTCTAGGGCAAGGCACACACAGACCCGATTAGATCATTTTATATTACGGTTAATATAAGAATTCAGAGTAATTCTATCACATTTGTTCAATTTACGTCGCTCCTATTTCAGATAGCGTATTAGGCTGTGCGGCATCTAGAAGCGCATGAAATGAGGAGTGAAATGCACTATTAAACTTGTAGGGTAGGGCGAACAGAGACCCGATTAGATCATTTTACATTAAGGTTAATATAAGAATTCAGGGAAATTGTATTACATTTGTTCAATTTACGTCGCTCCTATTTCAGACAGCGTATTGGGCTAAGCGGCATCTCAAAGCGCATGAAATAGCGAGTAAAATGCACTATTAAACTTCTAGGGTAGGGCAAACAGAGACCCGATTAGATCATTTTATATTATGGTTAATTTAAGAATTCAGCAAAATTCTATCACATTCGTTCAATTTACGTCGCTCCTATTTCAGATAGTGTACTGGGCTAGGCGGCATCTTAAAGCGCATGAAATGACGAGTGAAATGCACTATTATACTTCTAGGGTAGGGCGAACAGAGACCCGATTAGATCATTTTACATTAAGGTTAATATAATAATTCAGAGTAATTCTATCACATTTGTTCAATTTACGTCGCTCCTATTTCAGATAGAGCACTGGGCTAGGCGGCATCTTAAAGCGCGTGGAATGGCGAATAAAATGCACTATTAAACTTCTATGATAGGGCAATCAGAGACCCGAGTAGATCGTTTTATATTTTGGTTAATATAAGAATTCAGCGAAATTCAATCACATTTGTTCAATTTACGTCGCTCCTATTTCAGATAGCGTATTGGGCTAAGCGGCATCTTAAAGCGCGTGGAATGGCGAGTAAAATGAACTATTAAACTTCTATGACAGGGCAATCAGAGACCCGATTAGATCATTTTATATTTTGGTTAATATAAGAATTCAGCGAAATTCTATCTCATTTGTTCAATTTACGTCGCTCCTATTTCAGATAGAGTATTGGGCTAAGCGGCATCTCAAAGCGCATGAAATGTCGAGTGAAATGCACTATTAAACTTCTAGGGTAGGGCGAACAGAGACCCGATTAGATCATTTTATGTTATGGTTAATTTAAGAATTCAGCAAAATTCTATCACATTTGTTCAATTTATGTCGCTCCTATTTCAGATAGCGTACTGGCCTATGCGGCATCTTATAGCGCGTGGAATGGCGAGTACAATACAATATTAAACTTCTATGATAGGGCAATCAGAGACCCGATTAGATCATTTTATATTTTGGTTAATATAAGAATTCAGCGAAATTCTATCACATTTGTTCAATTTACGTCGCTCCTATTTCAGATAGCGTATTGGGCTAAGCGGCTTATTAAAGCGCGTGGAATGGGGAGTAAAATGCAGTATTACACTTCTACGGTAAGGCAAAGAGAGACCCGATTAGATCATTTTATATTACGGTTAATATAAGAATTCAGCGTAATTCTATCACATTTGTTCAATTTACGTCGCTCCTATTTCAGATAGCGTATTGGGCTAATCGGCATCTCAAAGCGCATGAAATGACGAGTGAATTGCACTATTAAACTTATAGGGTAGGGCAATCAGAGACCCGATTAGATCATTTTATATTACGGTTAATATAAGAATTTAGCGTAAATCTATCACATTTGTTCAATTTACGTCGCTCCTATTTCAGATAACGTATTGGGCTAAGCGGCATCGTAAAGCGCGTGGAATGGCGAGGGAAATGCAGTATTACACTTCTAGGGAAGGCAAACAGAGACCCGATTAGATCATTTTATATTCCGGTTAATATAAGAATTCAGCGTAATTCTATCACATTTGTTCAATTTACGTCGCTCCTATTTCAGATAGCGTATTGGACTAAGCGGCTTATTAAAGCGCGTGGAATGGGGAGTAAAATGCAGTATTACACTTCTAGGGTAAGGCAAACAGAGACCCGATTAGAACATTTTATATTACGGTTAATATAAGAATTCAGAGTAATTCTATCACACTTGTTCAATTTACGTCGTTCCTATTTCAGATAGTGTATTGGGCTAAGCAGCATCTCAAAGCGCATGAAATGGCCAGTAAAATGCACTAATAAACTTCTAGGGTAGGTCGATCAGAGACCCGATTAGATCATTTTACATTATGTTTAATATAAGAATTCAGCGAAATTCTATCACATTTTCTCAATTTACGTCGTTCCTATTTCAGATAGCGTAATGGGCTAAGCGGCATCTCAAAGCGCACGAAATGTTGAGTAAAATGCACTATTCAACTTCTAGGGTAGGGCGAACAGAGACCCGATTAGATCATTTCACATTATGGTTAATATAATAATTCAGCGAAATTCTATCACATTTTTTCAATTTACGTCGCTCTTATTTCAGATAGCGTATTGGGCTAGTCGGCATCTCAAAGCCCATGAAATGACGAGTGAAATGCACTAATAAGCTTCTAGGGTAGGGCGATCAGAGACCCGATTAGATCATTTTATATTACGGTTATTATAAAAATTCATCGTAATTCTATCACATTCGTTCAATTTACGTCGCTCCTATTTCAGATAGCGTATTGAGCTAAGCGGCATCTCAGAGCGCATGAAATGGCAAGTAAAATGCACCATTAAACTTGTAGGGTAGGGCAATCAGAGACCCGATTAGATCATTTTATATTTTGGCTAATATAAGAATTCAGCGAAATTCTTTCACATTTGTTCAATTTACGTCGCTCCTATTTCGGATAGCGTATTGGGCTTAGCGGCATCTCAAAGCGCATGAAATGGCGAGTAAAATGCACTATTAAACTTCTAGGGTAGGGCAATCAGAGACCCGATTAGATCATTTTATATTTTGGTTAATATAAGAATTCAGCGAAATTCTATCACATTTGTCCAATTACCGTCGCTCCTATTTCAGATAGCGTATTCGGCTAAGCGGCTTCTCAAAGCGCATGAAATGACGAGTGAAATGCACTAATAAGCTTCTAGGGTAGGGCGAACGGAGACCCGATTAGATCATTTTACATTATGGTTAATATAAGAATTCAGCGAAATTCTATCACGTTTGTTCAATTTACGTCGCTCCTATTTCAGATAGCGTACTGGGCTAGGCGGCATCTTGGAGCGCGTGGAATGGCAAGTAAAATGCACTGTTAACCTTCTATGTTAAGGCAATCAGAGACCCGATTAGATCATTCTATATTATGGTTACTTTAAGTATTCAGCAAAATTCTATCACATTCGTTCAATTTACGACGCTCCTATTTCAGATAGCGTATTGGGCTAAGCGGCATCTCAATGCGCATGAAATGACGAGTGAAATGCACTATTAAACTTCAAGGGTAGGGCGAACAGAGACCCGATTAGATCATTTCACATTATGGTTAATATAATAATTCAGCGAAATTCTGTCACATTTGTTCAATTTACGTCGCTCCTATTTCAGATAGCGTATTGGGCTAAGCGGCATCTCAAAGCGCATGAAATGACGAGTGAAATGCACTAATAAACTTCTAAGGTAGGGCGAACAGGGACCCGATTAGATCATTTTACATTATGGTTAATATAAGAATTCAGCGAAATTCTATCACATTTGTTCAATTTACGTCTCTCCTATTTCAGCTAGCGTACTGGGCTAAGCGGCATCTCAAAGCGCATGAAATGACGAGTGGAATGCACTATAAAACTTCTAGGTTAGGGCGAACAGAGACCCGGCTAGATCATTTTACGTTATGGATAATATAAGAATTCAGCGAAATTCTATCACATTTCTTCAATTTACGTCGCTCCTATTTCAGATAGCGTACTGAGCTATGCGGCATCTTAGAGCGCGTGGAATGGCGAGTAAAATGCACTACTAACCTTCTATGATAGGGCAATCAGAGACCAGATTAGATCATTTTATATTTAGGTTAATATAAGAATTCAGCGAAATTCTATCACATTTGTTCAATTTCCGTCGCTCCTATTTCAGATAGCGTACTGGGCTAGGCGGCATCTTGGAGCGCGTGGAATGGCAAGTAAAATGCACTGTTAACCTTCTATGTTAAGGCAATCAGAGACCCGATTAGATCATTCTATATTATGGTTACTTTAAGTATTCAGCAAAATTCTATCACATTCGTTCAATTTACGACGCTCCTATTTCAGATAGCGTATTGGGCTAAGCGGCATCTCAAAGTGCATGAAATCACGAGTGAAATGCGCTATTAAACTTCTAGGGTAGGGCGAACAGAGACCCGATTAGATCATTTTATATTTAGGTTAATATAAGAATTCAGCGAAATTCTATCACATTTCTTCAATTTACGTCGCTCCTACTTCAGATAGCGTATTGGGCTAAGCGGCAAGTCAACGAGCATGAAATGTCGTGTAAAATGCACTATTAAACTTCTAGGGTGAGGCAAACAGAGACCCGATTACATCATTTTATATTACGGTTAATATAAGAATTCAGCGTAGTTCTATCACATTTGCTCAATTTATGTCGCTCCTATTACAGATAGCGTATTGGGCTAAGCGGCATCTCAAAGCGCATGAAATGACGAGTAAAATGCACTATTAAACTTCTAGGGTAAGGCAAACAGAGACCCGATTGGATCATTTTATATTTCGGTTATTATAAAAATTCAGCGTAATTCTATCACATTCGTTCAATGTACGTCGCTCCTATTTCAGATAGCGTACTGGGCTAGGCGGCATCTTAGAGCGCGTGGAATGGCGAGTAAAATGCACTGTTAACCTTCTATGTTAAGGCAATCAGAGACCCGATTAGATCATTCTATATTATGGTTAATTTAAGTATTCAGCAAAATTCTATCACATTCGTTCAATTTACGACGCTCCTATTTCAGATAGCGTATTGGGCTAAGCGGCATCTCAAAGTGCATGAAATCACGAGTGAAATGCGCTATTAAACTTCTAGGGTAGGGCGAACAGAGACCCGATTAGATCATTTTATATTTAGGTTAATATAAGAATTCAGCGAAATTCTATCACATTTCTTCAATTTACGTCGCTCCTACTTCAGATAGCGTATTGGGCTAAGCGGCAAGTCAACGAGCATGAAATGTCGTGTAAAATGCACTATTAAACTTCTAGGGTGAGGCAAACAGAGACCCGATTACATCATTTTATATTACGGTTAATATAAGAATTCAGCGTAGTTCTATCACATTTGCTCAATTTATGTCGCTCCTATTACAGATAGCGTATTGGGCTAAGCGGCATCTCAAAGCGCATGAAATGACGAGCGAAATGCACTATAAGACTTCTAGGGTAGGGCGAACAGAGACCCGACTAGATCATTTTACGTTATGGATAATATAAGAATTCAGCGAAATTCTATCACATATGTTCAATTTACGTCGCTCCTATTTCAGATAGCGTATTGTGCTAGGCGGCATCTCAAATCTCATGAAATGGCGAGTAGAATGCACTATTAAACTTCTAGGGTAGGGCGAACAGAGACCCGATTAGATCATGTTACATTATGGTTAATATAAGAATTCAGCGAAATTCTATCACATTTGTTCAATTTACGTAGCTCCTATTTCAGATAGCGTACTGGGCTAGGCGGCATCTTAGAGCGCGTGGAATGGCGAGTAAAATGCACTGTTAACCTTCTATGTTAAGGCAATCAGAGACCCGATTAGATCATTCTATATTATGGTTAATTTAAGAATTCAGCAAAATTCTATCACATTCGTTCAATTTACGTCGCTCCTGTTTCAGATAGCGTACTGGGCTAATCGGCATATCAAAGCGCATGAAATGACGAGTGAAATGCACTATTAAACTTCTAGGGTAGGGCAAACAGAATCCCTATTAGATCATTTTATATTATGGTTAATTTAAGAATTCAGCAAAATTCTATCACATTCGTTCAATTTACGTCGCTCCTATTCCAGATAGCGTACTGGGCTAAGCGGCATCTCAAAGCGCAAGAAATGACGAGTGAACTGCACTATAAAACTTCTAGGGTAGGGCGAACAGAGACCCGATTAGATCATTTTACATTATGGTTAATATAAGAATTCAGCGAAATTCTATCACATTTGTTCAATTTACGTCGCTCCTGTTTCAGATAGCGTATTGGGCTAAGCGGCATCTCACAGCGCATGAAATGACGAGTGAAATGCACTATTAAACTTCTAAGGTTGGGCGAACAGGGACCCGATTAGATCATTTTACATTATGTTTAATATAAGAATTCAGCGAAATTCTATCACATTTTTTCAATTTACGTCGTTCCTATTTCAGATAGCGTAATGGGCTAAGCGGCATCTCAAAGCGCATGAAATGTTGAGTAAAATGCACTATTCAACTTCTAGGGTAGGGCAAACACAGACCCGATTAGATCATTTTACATTATGGTTAATATACGAATTCAGCGAAATTCTATCACATTTGTTCAATTTACGTCGCTCCTATTTCAGATAGCGTACTGGGCTAGGCGGCATCTTAGAGCGCGTGGAATGGCGAGTAAAATGCACTGTTAACCTTCTATGTTAAGGCAATCAGAGACCCGATTAGATCATTCTATATTATGGTTAATTTAAGTATTCAGCAAAATTCTATCACATTCGTTCAATTTACGACGCTCCTATTTCAGATAGCGTATTGGGCTAAGCGGCATCTCAATGCGCATGAAATGACGAGTGAAATGCACTATTAAACTTCAAGGGTAGGGCGAACAGAGACCCGATTAGATCATTTCACATTATGGTTAATATAATAATTCAGCGAAATTCTGTCACATTTGTTCAATTTACGTCGCTCCTATTTCAGATAGCGTATTGGGCTAAGCGGCATCTCAAAGCGCATGAAATGACGAGTGAAATGCACTAATAAACTTCTAAGGTAGGGCGAACAGGGACCCGATTAGATCATTTTACATTATGGTTAATATAAGAATTCAGCGAAATTCTATCACATTTGTTCAATTTACGTCGCTCCTATTTCAGATAGCGTACTGAGCTATGCGGCATCTTAGAGCGCGTGGAATGGCGAGTAAAATGCACTACTAACCTTCTATGATAGGGCAATCAGAGACCAGATTAGATCATTTTATATTTAGGTTAATATAAGAATTCAGCGATATTCTATCACATTTGTTCAATTTACGTCGCTCCTACTTCAGATAGCGGATTGGGCTAAGCGGCAACTCAACGAGCATGAAATGACGAGTGAAATGCACTATTAAACTTCTAGGGTAGGGCGTACAGATACTCGATTAGACCATTGTACATTATGGTTAATATAAGAATTCAGCGAAATTCTATCACATTTGTTCAATTTACGTCGCTCCTATTTCAGATAGCGTATTGAGCTAAGCGGCATCTCAAAGCGCATGAAATGGCGAGTAAAATGCACTATTAAACTTCTAGGGTGAGACAAACAGAGACCCGATTAGATCATTTTACATTATGGTTAATATAAGAATTCAGCGAAATTCTATCACCTTTGTTCAATTTACGTCCCTCCTATTTCAGATAGCGTATTGGGCTAAGAGGCATCTCAGAGCGCATGAAATGGCGAGTGAAATGCACTATTAAACTTCTAGGGTAATGCAAACAGAGACCCGATTAGATCATTTTACATTACGGTTAATATAAGAATTCAGCGTAATTCTATCACATTTGTTCAATTTACGTCGCTCCTATTTCAGATAGCGTATTGGGCTAAGATGCATCTTAAAGCGCATGAAATGGCGAGTGAAATGCACTAATAAACTTCTAGGGTAGGGCGATCAGAGACCCGATTAGATCATTTTACATTATGGTTAATATAAGAATTCAGAGAAATTCTATCACATTTGTTCAATTTACGTCTCTCCTATTTCAGATAGCGTTTTGGGCTAAGATGCATCTCAAAGCGCATGAAATGGCGAGTAAAATGCACTATTAAACTTCTAGGGTAGGGCAATCAGAGACCCGATTAGATCATTTTATATTTTGGTTAATATAAGAATTCAGCGAAATTCTATCACATTTGTTCAATTTACGTCGCTCCTATTTCAGATAGCGTACTGGGATAGGCGGCATCTTAGAGCGCGTGGAATGGCGAGTAAAATGCACTGTTAACCTTCTATGTTAAGGCAATCAGAGACCCGATTAGATCATTCTATATTATGGTTAATTTAAGAATTTAGCAAAATTCAATCACATTCGTTCAATTTACGTCGCTCCTGTTTCAGATAGCGTACTGGGCTAATCGGCATATCAAAGCGCATGAAATGACGAGTGAAATGCACTATTAAACTTCTAGGGTAGGGCAAACAGAAACCCTATTAGATCATTTTATATTATGGTTAATTTAAGAATTCAGCAAAATTCTATCACATTCGTTCAATTTACGTCGCTCCTATTTCAGATAGCGTACTGGGCTAAGCGGCATTTTAGAGCGCGTGGAATGGCGAGTAAAATGCACTGTTAACCTTCTATGTTAAGGCACTCAGAGACCCGATTAGATCATTCTATATTATGGTTAATTTAAGAATTCAGCAAAATTCAATCACATTCGTTCAATTTACGTCGCTCCTGTTTCAGATAGCGTACTGGGCTAATCGGCATATCAAAGCGCATGAAATGACGAGTGAAATGCACTATTAAACTTCTAGGGTAGGGCAAACAGAAACCGTATTAGATCATTTTATATTATGGTTAATTTAAGAATTCAGCAAAATTCTATCACATTCGTTCAATTTACGTCGCTCCTATTTCAGATAGCGTACTGGGCTAAGCGGCATTTTAGAGCGCGTGGAATGGCGAGTAAAATGCACTGTTAACCTTCTATGTTAAGGCACTCAGAGACCCGATTAGATCATTCTATATTATGGTTAATTTAAGAATTCAGCAAAATTCAATCACATTCGTTCAATTTACGTCGCTCCTGTTTCAGATAGCGTACTGGGCTAATCGGCATATCAAAGCGCATGAAATGGCGAGTGAAATGCACTATTAAACTTCTATGATAGGGCAATCAGAGACCCGATTAGATCATTTTATATTTTGTCTAATATCAGAATTCAGGGAAATTCTATCACATTTGTTCAATTTACGTCGCTCCTATTTCAGATAGCGTATTGGGTTAAGCGGCATCTCAAAGCGCATGAAATGGCGAGTAAAATGCACTATTAAACTTCTAGGGTAGGGCAAACAGAGACCCGATTAGATCAAATTATATTATGGTTAATTTAAGAATGCAGCGTAATTCTATCACATTTGTTCAATTTACGTCGCTAGTATTTCAGGTAGCCTACTGGGCTAGGCGGCATCTTAAAGCGCGTGGAATGGCGAGTAAAATGCACTATTAAACGTCTATGATAGGGCAATCAGAGACCCGATTAGATCATTTTATATTTTAGTTAATAAAAGAATTCAGCGAAATTCTATCACATTTGTTCAATTTACGCCGCTCATATTTCAGATAGCGTATTGGGCTAAGCGGCATCGCAAAGAGCAAGAAATGGCGAGTGAAATGCACTATCAAACTTCTAGGGTAGGGCAAACAGAGACCCGATTAGACCATTTTATCTTTTGGTTAATTTAAGAATTCAGCGAAATTCTATAACATTTGTTCAATTTACGTCGCTCCTATTTCAGATAGCGTATTGGGCTAAGCGGCATCTCAAAGCGCAAGAAATGGGGAGTCAAATGCACTATTAAACGTCCAGGGTCAGGCAAAGAGAGACCCGATTAGATCATTTTATATTACGGTTACTATAAGAATGCAGCGTAATTCTATCGCATTTGTTCAATATACGTCGCTCCTATTTCAGATAGCGTATTGGGCTAAGCAGTAGGTCAAAGCGCATGAAATGACGAGTGAAATGATTTATTAAACTTCTAGGGTAGGGCGAACAGAGACCCGATTAGATCATTTTACATTAAGGTTAATACAAGAATTCAGCGAAATTCTATCACATTTGTTCAATTTACGCCGCTCATATTTCAGATAGCGTATTGGGCTAAGCGGCATCGCAAAGAGCAAGAAATGGCGAGTGAAATGCACTATCAAACTTCTAGGGTAGGGCGAACAGAGACCCGATTAGATCATTTTACATTAAGGTTAATACAAGAATTCAGGGAAATTCTATCACATTTGTTCAATTTACGTCGCTCCTATTTCAGATAGCGTATTGGGCTAAGCGGCATCTCAAAGCGCGTGAAATGGCGAGTAAAATGCACTATTAAACTTCTAGGGTAGGGCAATCAGAGACCCGATTAGATCATTTTATATTATGGTTAATTTAAGAATTCAGCGAAATTCTATCACATTTGTTCAATTTACGTCTCTCCTATTTCAGATAGCGTACTGGGCTAAGAGGCATCTCAGAGCGCATGAAATGGCGAGTGAAATGCACTATTAAACTTCGAGGGTCAGGCAAACAGAGACCCGATTAGATCATTTTATATTACGGTTAATATAAGAATTCAGCGTAATTCTATCACATTTGTTCAATTTACGTCGCTCCTATTTCAGATAGCGTACTGGGCTAGGCGGCATCTTAAAGCGCGTGGAATGGCGAGTAAAATGCACTGTTAACCTTCTATGTTAAGGCAATCAGAGACCCGATTAGATCATTCTATATTATGGTTAATTTAAGAATTCAGCAAAATTCTATCACATTCGTTCAATTTACGTCGCTCCTGTTTCAGATAGCGTACTGGGCTAATCGGCATATCAAAGCGCAAGAAATGACGAGTGAAATGCACTATAAAACTTCTAGGGTAGGGCGAACAGAGACCCGATTAGATCATTTTACATTATGGATAATATAAGAATTCAGCGAAATTCTATCACATTCGTTCAATTGACGTCGCTGCTATTTCAGATAGCGTATTTGGCTAAGCGGCATCTCAAGTCGCATGAAATGGCGAGTAAAATGCACTATTAAACTTCTTGGGTAAGGCAAAGAGAGACCCAATTAGATCATTTTATATTACGGTTAATATAAGAATTCAGCGAAATTCTATCACATTTGTTCAATTTACGTCGCTCCTACTCCAGATAGCGTATTGGGCTAAGCGGCATCTCAAAGCGCATGAAATGGCGAGTAAAATGCACTATTAAACTTCTAGGGTAGGGCAATCAGAGACCCGATTAGATCATTTTATATTTTGGTTAATATAAGAATTCAGCGAAATTCTATCACATTTGTTCAATTACCGTCGCTCCTATTTCGGATAGCGTATTCGGCTAAGCGGCTTCTCAAAGCGCATGAAATGACGAGTGAAATGCGCTATTAAACTTCTAGGGTAGGGCGAACAGAGACCCGATTATATCAATTTACATTATGGTTAATATAAGAATTCAGCGAAATTCTGTCACATTTGTTCAATTACCGTCGCTCCTATTTCAGATAGCGTATTCGGATAAGCGGCTTCTCAAAGCACATGAAATGACGAGTGAAATGCACTATTAAACTTCTAGGGTAGGTCGAACAGAGACCCGATTAGATCATTTTACATTATGGTTAATATAAGAATTCAGCGAAATTCTATCACATTTGTTCAATTTACGTCGCTCCTATTTCAGATAGCGTATTGGGCTAAGCGGCTTATTAAAGCGCGTGGAATGGGGAGTAAAATGCAGTATTACACTTCTAGGGTAAGGCAAAGAGAGACCCGATTAGATCATTTTATATTACGGTTAATATAAGAATTCAGCGTAATTCTATCACATTTGTTCAATTTACGTCGCTCCTATTTCAGATAGCGTATTGGGCTAATCGGCATCTCAAAGCGCATGAAATGACGAGTGAATTGCACTATTAAACTTCTAGGGTAGGGCAATCAGAGACCCGATTAGATCATTTTATATTACGGTTAATATAAGAATTTAGCGTAAATCTATCACATTTGTTCAATTTACGTCGCTCCTATTTCAGATAACGTATTGGGCTAAGCGGCATCGTAAAGCGCGTGGAATGGCGAGGGAAATGCAGTATTACACTTCTAGGGAAGGCAAACAGAGACCCGATTAGATCATTTTATATTACGGTTAATATAAGAATTCAGCGTCATTCTATCACATTTGTTCAATTTACGTCGCTCCTATTTCAGATAGCGTATTGGGCTAAGCTGCATCTTAAAGCGCATGAAATGGCGAGTGAAATGCACTAACAAACTTCTAGGGTAGGGCGATCAGAGACCCGATTAGATCATTTTACATTATGGTTAATATAAGAATTCAGAGAAATTCTATCACATTTGTTCAATTTACGTCGCTCCTATTTCAGATAGCGTATTGGACTAAGCGGCTTATTAAAGCGCGTGGAATGGGGAGTAAAATGCAGTATTACACTTCTAGGGTAAGGCAAACAGAGACCCGATTAGATCATTTTATATTACGGTTAATATAAGAATTCAGAGTAATTCTATCACACTTGTTCAATTTACGTCGCTCCTATTTCAGATAGTGTATTGGGCTAAGCAGCATCTCAAAGCGCATGAAATGGCCAGTAAAATGCACTAATAAACTTCTAGGGTAGGTCGATCAGAGACCCGATTAGATCATTTTACATTATGTTTAATATAAGAATTCAGCGAAATTCTATCACATTTTCTCAATTTACGTCGTTCCTATTTCAGATAGCGTAATGGCCTAAGCGGCATCTCAAAGCGCACGAAATGTTGAGTAAAATGCACTATTCAACTTCTAGGGTAGGGCGAACAGAGACCCGATTAGATCATTTCACATTATGGTTAATATAATAATTCAGCGAAATTCTGTCACATTTTTTCAATTTACGTCGCTCTTATTTCAGATAGCGTATTGGGCTAGTCGGCATCTCAAAGCCCATGAAATGACGAGTGAAATGCACTAATAAGCTTCTAGGGTAGGGCGATCAGAGACCCGATTAGATCATTTTACATTATGGTTAATATAAGAATTCAGCGAAATTCTATCACATTTGTTCAATTTACGTCTCTCCTATTTCAGATAGCATACTGGGCTAAGCGGCATCTCAAAGCGCATGAAATGACGAGTGAAATGCACTATAAAACTTCTAGGTTAGGGCGAACAGAGACCCGACTGCATCATTTTACGTTATGGATAATATAAGAATTCAGCGAAATTCTATCACATTTCTTCAATTTACGTCGCTCCTATTTCAGATAGCGTATTGGGCTAAGAGGCATCTCAGAGCGCATGAAATGGCGAGTGAAATGCACTATTAAACTTCTAGGGTAATGCAAACAGAGACCCGATTAGATCATTTTACATTACGGTTAATATAAGAATTCAGCGTAATTCTATCACATTTGTTCAATTTATGTCGCTCCTATTTCAGATAGCGTATTGGGCTAAGAGGCATCTCAGAGCGCATGAAATGGCGAGTGAAATGCACTATTAAACTTCTAGGGTAAGGCAAACAGAGACCCGATTAGATCATTTTATATTACGGTTAATATAAGAATTTAGCGTAAATCTATCACATTTGTTCAATTTACGTCGCTCCTATTTCAGATAACGTATTGGGCTAAGCGGCATCGTAAAGCGCGTGGAATGGCGAGGGAAATGCAGTATTACACTTCTAGGGAAGGCAAACAGAGACCCGATTAGATCATTTTATATTACGGTTAATATAAGAATTCAGCGTCATTCTATCACATTTGTTCAATTTACGTCGCTCCTATTTCAGATAGCGTATTGGGCTAAGCTGCATCTTAAAGCGCATGAAATGGCGAGTGAAATGCACTAATAAACTTCTAGGGTAGGGCGATCAGAGACCCGATTAGATCATTTTACATTATGGTTAATATAAGAATTCAGAGAAATTCTATCACATTTGTCGAATTTACGTCTCTCCTATTTCAGATAGCGTTTTGGGCTAAGATGCATCTCAAAGCGCATGAAATGGCGAGTAAAATGCAATATTAAACTTCTAGGGTAGGGCAATCAGAGACCCGATTAGATCATTTTATATTTTGGTTAATATAAGAATTCAGCGAAATTCTATCACATTTGTTCAATTTACGTCGCTCCTATTTCAGATAGCGTACTGGGCTAAGCGGCATCTCAAAGCGCAAGAAATGACGAGTGATATGCACTATAAAACTTCTAGGGTAGGGCGAACAGAGACCCGATTAGATCATTTTACATTATGGATAATATAAGAATTCAGCGAAATTCTATCACATTCGTTCAATTGACGTCGCTGCTATTTCAGATAGCGTATTTGGCTAAGCGGCATCTCAAAGCGCATGAAATGGCGAGTAAAATGCACAATTAAACTTCTTGGGTAAGGCAAAGAGAGACCCGATTAGATCATTTTATATTACCGTTACTATAAGAATGCAGCGTAATTCTATCACATTTGTTCAACTTACGTCGCTCCTATTTCAGATAGCGTACTGGGATAGGCGGCATCTTAAATCGCGTGGAGTGACGAGTAAAACGCACTAGTAAACTTCTATGATAGGGCAATCAGAGACCCGATTAGATCATTTTATATTTTGTCTAATATCAGAATTCAGGGAAATTCTATCACATTTCTTCAATTTACGTCGCTCCTATTTCATATAGCGTATTGGGCTAAGCGGCATCTCAAAGCGCATGAAATGGCGAGTGAAATGAACTATTAAACTTCTAGGGTAGGGCGAACAGAGACCCGTTTAGATCATTTTACATTAAGGTTAATATAAGTATTCAGCGAAATTCTATCACATTTGTTCAATTTACGTCGCTCCTATTTCAGATAGCGTACTGGGCTAGGCGGCATCTTAAAGCGCGTGGAGTGGCGAGTAAAATGCACTACTAAGCTTCTGTGATACGGCAATCAGAGACCCGATTATATCATTTTATATTTTGGTTAATATAAGAATTCAGCGAAATTCTATCACATTTGTTCAATTTACGTCGCTCCTATTTCAGATAGCGTATTCGGCTAAGCGGCATCTCAAAGCGCATGAAATGGGGAGTCAAATGCACTATTAAACTTCTAGGGTAGGGCAAACAGCGACCTGATTAGATCATTTTACATTAAGGTTAATATAAGAATTCAGCGAAATTCTATCACATTTGTTCAATTTACGTTGCTCCTATTTCAGATAGCGTATTGGGCTAAGCGGCATCTCAAAGCGCAAGAAATGGCGAGTAAAATGCACTATTAAACTTCTAGGGCAAGGCAAACACAGACCCGATTATATCATTTTATATTATGGTTAATTTCAGAATTCAGTGAAATTCTATCACATTTGTTCAATTTACGTCGCTCCTATTTCAGATAGCGTATTGGGCTAAGCGGCATCTCAAAGCGCATGAAATGGCGAGTAAATTGCACTATTAAACTTCTAGGTTAAGGCAAACACAGACCCGATTAGATCATTTTATATTATGGTTAATATAAGAATTCAGCGTTATTCTATCACATTTGTTCAACTTACGTCGCTTCCATTTCAGATAGCGTACTAGGCTAGGCGGCATCTTAAAGCGCATGGAGTGGCGAGTAAAATGCACTATTAAACATCTAGGGTGAGGAAAACACAGACCGGATTAGATCATTTTATATTACGGTTAATATAAGAATTCAGCGTAATTCTATCACATTTGTTCAACTTACGTCGCTCCTATTACAGATAGCGTATTGGGCTAGGCGGCATCTTAAAGCGCGTGGAATGGCGAATAAAATGCACTATTAAACTTCTAGGGCAAGGCAAACACAGACCCGATTAGATCATTTTATATTATGGTTAATTTCAGAATTCAGTGAAATTCTATCACATTTGTTCAATTTACGTCGCTCCTATTTCAGATAGCGTATTGGGCTAAGCTGCATCTCTAAGCGCATGAAATGACGAGTGAAATGCACTATTAAAGTTCTAGAGTAGGGCGAACAGAGACCCGATTAGATCATTTTACATTAAGGTTAATATAAGAATTCAGCACAATTCTATCACATTTGTTCAATTTACGTCGCTCATATTTCAGATAGCGTATTGGGCTAAGCGGCATCTCAAAGCGCAAGAAATGGCGAGTAAAACGCACTCTTAAACTTCTAGGGTAGGGCAAACAGAGACCCGATTAGATCTTTTTATATTATGGTTAATTTAAGAATTCAGCAAAATTCTATCACATTTGTTCAATTTACGTCGCTCATATTTCAGATAGCGCATTGGGCTAAGCGGCATCTCAAAGCGCATGAAATGGCGAGTAAAATGCACGATTAAACTTCTAGGGTAGGGCAAACAGAGACCCGATTCGATCATTTTATATTATGGTTAATTTCAGAATTCAGTGAAATTCTATCACATTTGTTCAATTTACGTCGCTCCTATTTCAGATAGCGTATTGGGCTAAGCGGCATTCCAAAGCGCATGAAATGGCGAGTAAAATGCACGATTAAACTTCTAGGGTAAGGCAAGCACAGACCCAATTAGATCATTTTCTATTATGGTTAATATAAGAATTCAGCGTTATTCTATCACATTTGTTCAACTTACGTCGCTCCTATTTCAGATAGCGTACTAGGCTAGGCGGCATCTTAAAGCGCGTGGAGTGGCGAGTGAAATGCACTATTAAACTTCTATGATAGGGCAATCAGAGACACGATTAGATCATTTTATATTTTGTTTAATATAAGAATTCAGCGAAATTCTATCGCATTTGTTCAATTTACGTCGCTCCTATTTCAGATAGAGTATTGGGCTAGCGGCACCTCAAAGCGCATGAAAGGACGAGTGAAATGCACTATTAAACTTCTATGGTAGGGTGAACAGAGACGCGATTAGATCATTTTACATAAGGTTAACATAAGAATTCAGCAAAATTCTATCACATTTATTCAACTTACGTCGCTCCTATTTCAGATAGCGTATTGGGCTAAGCTGCATCTCTAAGCGCATGAAATGACGAGTGAAATGCACTATTAAACTTCTAGAGTAGGGCGAACAGAGACCCGATTAGATCATTTTACATTAAGGTTAATATAAGAATTCAGCACAATTCTATCACATTTGTTCAATGTACGTCGCTCATATTTCAGATAGCGTATTGGGCTAAGCGGCATCTCAAAGCCCATGAAATGGCGAGTAAAATGCACTACAAAACTTCTAGGGCAAGGCACACACAGACCCGATTAGATCATTTTATATTACGGTTAATATAAGAATTCAGAGTAATTCTATCACATTTGTTCAATTTACGTCGCTCCTATTTCAGATAGCGTATTAGGCTGTGCGGCATCTAGAAGCGCATGAAATGAGGAGTGAAATGCACTATTAAACTTGTAGGGTAGGGCGAACAGAGACCCGATTAGATCATTTTACATTAAAGTTAATATAAGAATTCAGGGAAATTGTATTACATTTGTTCAATTTACGTCGCTCCTATTTCAGACAGCGTATTGGGCTAAGCGGCATCTCAAAGCGCATGAAATGGCGAGTAAAATGCACTATTAAACTTCTAGGGTAGGGCAAACAGAGACCCGATTAGATCATTTTTATATTATGGTTAATTTAAGAATTCAGCAAAATTCTATCACATTCGTTCAATTTACGTCGCTCCTATTTCAGATAGTGTACTGGGCTAGGCGGCATCTTAAAGCGCATGAAATGACGAGTGAAATGCACTATTATACTTCTAGGGTAGGGCGAACAGAGACCCGATTAGATCATTTTACATTAAGGTTAATATAATAATTCAGAGTAATTCTATCACATTTGTTCAATTTACGTCGCTCCTATTTCAGATAGAGCACTGGGCTAGGCGGCATCTTAAAGCGCGTGGAATGGCGAATAAAATGCACTATTAAACTTCTATGATAGGGCAATCAGAGACCCGAGTAGATCGTTTTATATTTTGGTTAATATAAGAATTCAGCGAAATTCTATCACATTTGTTCAATTTACGTCGCTCCTATTTCAGATAGCGTATTGGGCTAAGCGGCATCTTAAAGCGCGTGGAATGGCGAGTAAAATGAACTATTAAACTTCTATGACAGGGCAATCAGAGACCCGATTAGATCATTTTATATTTTGGTTAATATAAGAATTCAGCGAAATTCTATCTCATTTGTTCAATTTACGTCGCTCCTATTTCAGATAGAGTATTGGGCTAAGCGGCATCTCAAAGCGCATGAAATGTCGAGTGAAATGCACTATTAAACTTCTAGGGTAGGGCGAACAGAGACCCGATTAGATCATTTTATGTTATGGTTAATTTAAGAATTCAGCAAAATTCTATCACATTTGTTCAATTTATGTCGCTCCTATTTCAGATAGCGTACTGGCCTATGCGGCATCTTATAGCGCGTGGAATGGCGAGTACAATACAATATTAAACTTCTATGATAGGGCAATCAGAGACCCGATTAGATCATTTTATATTTTGGTTAATATAAGAATTCAGCGAAATTCTATCACATTTGTTCAATTTACGTCGCTCCTATTTCAGATAGCGTATTGGGCTAAGCGGCTTATTAAAGCGCGTGGAATGGGGAGTAAAATGCAGTATTACACTTCTACGGTAAGGCAAAGAGAGACCCGATTAGATCATTTTATATTACGGTTATATAAGAATTCAGCGTAATTCTATCACATTTGTTCAATTTACGTCGCTCCTATTTCAGATAGCGTATTGGGCTAATCGGCATCTCAAAGCGCATGAAATGACGAGTGAATTGCACTATTAAACTTATAGGGTAGGGCAATCAGAGACCCGATTAGATCATTTTATATTACGGTTAATATAAGAATTTAGCGTAAATCTATCACATTTGTTCAATTTACGTCGCTCCTATTTCAGATAACGTATTGGGCTAAGCGGCATCGTAAAGCGCGTGGAATGGCGAGGGAAATGCAGTATTACACTTCTAGGGAAGGCAAACAGAGACCCGATTAGATCATTTTATATTCCGGTTAATATAAGAATTCAGCGTAATTCTATCACATTTGTTCAATTTACGTCGCTCCTATTTCAGATAGCGTATTGGACTAAGCGGCTTATTAAAGCGCGTGGAATGGGGAGTAAAATGCAGTATTACACTTCTAGGGTAAGGCAAACAGAGACCCGATTAGATCATTTTATATTACGGTTAATATAAGAATTCAGAGTAATTCTATCACACTTGTTCAATTTACGTCGTTCCTATTTCAGATAGTGTATTGGGCTAAGCAGCATCTCAAAGCGCATGAAATGGCCAGTAAAATGCACTAATAAACTTCTAGGGTAGGTCGATCAGAGACCCGATTAGATCATTTTACATTATGTTTAATATAAGAATTCAGCGAAATTCTATCACATTTTCTCAATTTACGTCGTTCCTATTTCAGATAGCGTAATGGGCTAAGCGGCATCTCAAAGCGCACGAAATGTTGAGTAAAATGCACTATTCAACTTCTAGGGTAGGGCGAACAGAGACCCGATTAGATCATTTCACATTATGGTTAATATAATAATTCAGCGAAATTCTATCACATTTTTTCAATTTACGTCGCTCTTATTTCAGATAGCGTATTGGGCTAGTCGGCATCTCAAAGCCCATGAAATGACGAGTGAAATGCACTAATAAGCTTCTAGGGTAGGGCGATCAGAGACCCGATTAGATCATTTTA